>JAPDVR010000002.1:25387528-26587528 GCA_026230005.1 Gila orcuttii | reverse complement strand
GACAGTCTCTGGATCGGCAGACGTGACTTGGACAGTCTCTGGATCGGCAGACGTGACTTGGACAGTCTCTGGATCGGCAGACGTGACTTGGACAGTCTCTGGTTCGGTTGGACTGACGTGAAGCTCAGGGATGTCGTGGTGAAGCTCAGGCATGTCGTGGCTGACGTGAAGCTCTGGCTGGACGTGGCTGACGTGAAGCTCTGGCTGGGCGTGGCTGACGTGAAGCTCTGGCTGGGCGTGGCTGACGTGAAGCTCTGGCTGGGCGTGGCTGACGTGAAGCTCCGGCTGGGCGTGGCTGACGTGAAGCTCCGGCTGGGCGTGGCTGTCGTGAAGCTCCGGCTGGGCGTGGCTGTCGTGAAGCTCTGGCTGGGCGTGGCTGTCGTGAAGCTCTGGCTGGGCGTGGCTGACGTGAAGCTCTGGCTGGGCGTGGCTGACGTGAAGCTCTGGCTGGGCGTGGCTGACGTGAAGCTCTGGCTGGGCGTGGCTGACGTGAAGCTCTGGGTGGACGTGGCTGACGTGAAGCTCTGGCTGGGCGTGGCTGACGTGAAGCTCTGGCTGGGCGTGGCTGACGTGAAGAGCAGAGCTTATCCGAAGGGCAATATCAATGTACTGCTCTAACGTCCATTGAGGGGTGTTGTCCGGCATAAGGTACTCTAGGAGGTCCGTAAGGCCGTAACGGAACATGTCTTTCAAGACATTATCATCAACGTCCACCCCATCACAAAGTCCACAAAACTCCTCCACATATTTCCCAATAGGGCGGTCACCTTGGCTGAGGCGAAAGAGACGGATAGCTGGATTCATCGCTGGTCGGTCGTTCTGTGATGATGCAGCAAGGACGAAGCAGAGAGAGAATCCAAATGCAGTTCATTTACTAAAATAACAGGTAAAACAATGGAACACGGAACTCAGGACAGGAACACTGAAGCAACAAAAACGACCGACAAACCACAACTGAAACACAGAGGTATAAATAGACAGGCAAACAAGCTAAACAAGATAACAAGGGGGCGTGGCAAATCAGAAACACATGGGAACAATGATCAGACAATTAACAAGACACATGGCAAACAGGGAATCACATGACCGACAAGAACAAGGAACAAGACACAAAACCCACACAGTGACAATATTAGGGCTGGGAAAAGATTAATCGCGATTAATCACATCCAAAATAAAAGTTTGTGTTTACATAATATATGTGTGTGCACTGTGTATAATTATTTTGTATATCTAAATACACACACATGCATGTATACATATAAGAAAAAAATGTTATTTATATATAAAATATTTATATTTATGTATAATATAAATTATAAATACAAATATACAGTATATACATGCAAATATTTCTTAAATATATACATGCATGTGTGTGTATTTATATATATACAAAATAATTATACACAGTGCACACACATATTATGTAAACACAAACTTTTATTTTGGATGCGATTAATCTTTTCCCAGCCCTAATATATATATATATATATATATATATATATATATAAATATATTTATATTTCTTTTCTTTTTTTTCATTGCTTAACCCTTTCCCAAAAGCAAAACATATTCACTTTTACAAAACATTAAGTAATATAATACTGTCAATATGTCAATACTGTATGTGTTTGTGTCTATGCAAGTGTAAGTAAATGTACAATTGGCAAATATTGAATTAGTCATGATATCACATTCTTTAAATACATCAATTAGGATTAGGGTTAGAATACAAAGCATAAAAAAATATTAGCTAACTGTTTTTACATGAGCTAATTAAACAATAATAATTTCTAAATTACAGTGACACAATAAATAACTCACTATTTGTATATAGACTATTAATATATTAACAGTTTAGAGACTATAAACTATGAATTAACTAATAACTAATAGTTTGCTAATTATTTGTGAGTACTTTATTACTGTATAATTTTATAAAGTTTTACTGAAATATTAAATGTAACTGAACAAGAATAACTGTATAGAAGCAACAATAGCAATTATGATAGCAATAGTTGTTATATAAACTGGTTAAAATTACGAATGAAAGTGATAATAATAATAATGATGATGATGATGAAGAGCAGAGAGTATAAATTAAATCAATATAAGTAAAAAAAAACCTTTTGGTCCTTGTGTTGACCAAAACGGTAATTTTCTCTCCTTCCTTTTCACTGGAAAATCAGCAGGAGCCAAAGAAAAGTGAATTGGGGAAGATGGGTTAAAAAAGTTGTTGAATAGGTATAAAAGAAAGGCATAATCGTATTCCAGTATATATTTAAGACAGTATCTTGGTTTTTTTTTAAGGGAGATGGCAACTCTCGTCCTCAACGTTGATCAATTATTACTTATCTTGGAGGTTTCCATGCCCAGGGATCTAAGACAGTTCTAAAGGTTTTTCCCAGCCACTTCACCCCCCCCTTTTTTTTCTTTTGCACTAAGCTCAGCCCATTAGAGGCGCATACAGCGTCTCTGAGGAAGTGATTGTTTCTGTGACACTTCCAACCTCTCCATCTCCACTGGAAAGTGGCCCGAGCATGTAGAAGTGGGCTTGTTAAAAAAACAAAAAACATTGTTTCACTCCACTGGACTTTATATTTAAACTGAAAAATAAAAATAAAAGTCAAATCATCTAGTACCTCAGATAAAAACAATGAGATCTTATTTCAGATCCCTGAAGTTGTTCTGATTATTTTCTGGCAATATTGAAGAGAGATGTCGGGAGTCTTTCTGTAATTTACTATACATGGAATTGTTCCCAAATACACATTCCTAGAGAAGCTACTTCATAAGCTTATCATAAATGTATTGAGAACAGTAAAAAGAACACTTGTCTACGATTAAGACTTTATTTTTTAAATTAACCTAATTACCATTTAATTACACATTTTTTTGTTCCACTTTCTTTTTCAATTAGGCAATGAACAGCGTATTTACATAAGCACAAAATTCATCCATAATTCATCATAATTAAACCATTTCCCTGTGTTGAACTCTTGACCACCTGTTGGCATTCATACTAAATATTTAACAGCATTTTTTCAGCTCCTTTTTTCTTAGTTCTAGCTCTTTGATGTTTTGTTCCACATTCATCCCTTTTCTTGCATGTACTTGGTGGATAAGCCAAGAAATAATCTGCGTCGTCTCTCTCAGACTTGAAACTTTGCATTTTAACTTTGGTCTGGAGATCCCTTTTTCCCCCTCAATATGAAATATCATCTTTAATAAAAGTGGAAGCGCAGAGAGAAACACGATAAATCGGCTCAAACCACACAGAGGCGCAGGTCTCTAGGAGACTGATTATCATCGTACCTCAATGCTAGACTTCTCAATAATTAGAGGATGTGCTGCTTTGCTTTGGCCTTGATTGTTCTCCCAGGCTAGGCGTCAATTACCACGGCCCTTGTCTCTCCCTGTGCTCTCTGCCTTCCGGCTGCTGGAGAACTTTGCACATGAAAGGTCCATTAATGTCCTGCAATTGCTTCATGGGAATGGAAGGGAAGCAGATTTGGTGAACGGGACGTTGTGCTTGAGCTTGTGTCATCTGCTTAGCTGTGGGTGATGGAAACCGTACATGGCAATGAAAAGGGAAATAAGGTGAGTGTGTATGGTATATACATGTGCATGGTTGCGGTATACACTACCGTGTACCGTTTGAGCACCAAATCAGCATATTAGAATGATTTCTGAAGGATCATGTGACACTAATGATGATGAAAATCAGCTTTGCCACAACAGGAATAAATGTTACATTTTAAAATATATTAAAATAGAAAACATTTCAATTTTTAAATCGTTTTACTGTAAAACTGTTTTACTGTATTTTTGATCAAATAAAAGCAGCCTTGGCGATCAAAAGAGGCTTCTTTCAAAAACACAGAAAAATCGTAATGACGATACTAGACTGAAAGAGAGAGGAGAGAGAGAGAGGAGAGAGAGAGAGAGAGAGAGAGAGAGAGAGAGAGAGAGAGAGCGAGAGAGAGAGAGATAAAGCACTGTCCTAATTGTATAAGTACTTTCCCAGCAGTACGTGGTAGACATTTCTATAAAATAAGAATTACCAAAATGTCCACCAAACAGACCAGTCTTGAAACTATGGTTATTCTTATCCATTCAGTCACAGTCAAATACGGCCAGATTTCCAACTAATTCCAGATAATAACATTGTGTTTAATTAACATTAGACAATTAAAGCAGTAATTATTAATCATAGCTAGCTCCCCACAGGCACAAGACACAAAGACGTTTTAAACTCATTATTGGAGTTCCTCCAGCGCTCATTTTGAAGACAATTGTCCTCATAGGCATTGAGTTCAATTACATAATAGCACTCTTGTTTATATCTCCATGGTAAAATGTTTAGTGGTCAGAGTTCAAATAAGATTCTGCACAATAGTGAAAGACTTTTTTTTTTCTTTTTTTTTTGCTCCCAGGAGAAACTCAGAATATCTCTCTACTCTCTTTTCAATTTCAGGACGATTTCTCACTGCAAGTTGTGTACATATAATACTTGCAATGTGATTGCCATCATATCTGTGGCTATCTCTGGATTGCTCTGTATATAAATAGAAATCATTGATTGTTCTGATGATAGCTTTGATTCTTATTAGGGGCTATTCTTTCTTTGTTGTCATGGGAATTAGCTCTGAAATGCCAGAGTGACAGCTCGTATTTGCCTCAGAGGCTCAATGGGTCTGACTGGCCCAAGGTTATGTGACCTTCCTCCACACAGCAGAGAGAAAGAGAGAAATGGCCTGGTAAAACATGTCAGTGTGAACAGAGGCTCTGAGTTCACAACTCTACAACACCACCTGCTGTAGATCATGATTATTAAATGGGTATGTCAGTCATTCATCTGGAAGCAACATTGCTTAATAGATTATGCTATTGTAATGAATCAAATCACTGCACTTCAACATTCACAGAAACTGCCTGATTGGTTTGGTCAGATCTGCAGTGAGGGCATTTATATACATAATGATATGACCCTTTAGAAAACTAGTCAAATATATCAATGATTGTTGAAAAATATTCACAATAAATCCTCAAACTCAGAATAAATTTATATTAAAAGCAACTTGCATTTGAACAGGAAGTGCCCTATTCCTGTGAGGTTATTATAATGTCAACGTTAGTTATGGTCCTTGAATCTGTTTGGCCAAGCAGCATTCCAAGAACGCTAATAGAACATCCCAACAGCTTCTGCTTTGAACAATTGTTGTTGTTTTTTTGTATCACTTGGGTTGTCAGTGTTTTTGCAATCTGCACATTCCCTGGTGGAGTTTTCAGTGACTGTTTCTGCAGGTTACATTGACACGCCAGTAGGTGGCGATAAGTGACTGTCTTTATGACTGGATGTTCTGAATCATTCATTCAACAGATTTGTTCAAACATGTTGATTCATTCAGGAATGAAACAAGTGACTCTCTGTGTCCGAGCATGCCTAATTTCCTACTAGTAGGCAGTGGTGGAAAAGAGTACTAAAAATTGTACTTAAGTAAAGTATGGCTACCTTAAGAAATAATAATTAATAATTACAAAGTACTTAAGTATATTTTTCTATTTTAATCCAAAATTTAATACTGGAGGCCGGGGGTCGCCCTTATAAGAAATCCCTTATGGACATCAGATATTGCTTCAGCTAAATAACATGCAAATAGAGATGTTTTGACTAATGAAAAATGAAGACAATAAACGCGATTGCAATGATCTGTGTTATCCGTGTTCTTCAAGCCATCTCAATTATTTTTGTAAGAATGATGTATATATTTATAATGCATCGCTAATCGACATAGCCTGTATCAGAGTATAGAATTTTTATAAAATTATATATTTTCTCTCACTCTGTGTTAAGAACCAACATGGGACCACTGAAGCAAGTTATTTCAAACACGACTGACGTGTGTTTGTGTAGTGATTTGAGAAAAAATATATTAATCTCATAAATTGTTGTGTTTGACACTATGCTAAGCAAACATACTAGCTATCCCTGTTGCTAAGAGCGATTGTTTCATTACTAATTTTGAAAAAATAAGATCTATTGAATGTTTTTTTTAAAAAGGGCAAAAGCACAGAAGGGTAAGTGAGAGGTCTGATCAAAGAAATGAGGCATTAAAACAGTTTGAATAGAAAAGTGCCAGTAAAAAAATAAAGTGTGATACGGGTTAAAATGTTAAATAAAATGTTTTTTTTTTTTATTCTACCGAGAAAAGAGCCCACTGTTGCTATAGCAACGAGATACACTTTTACGTGCATCTGATTGACAGACATCTTATGGCTCGTTTCCACTGAGTGGTACGGTACAGTACGCAATTATTTCCGTTTCCACTGTCAAAAGTTGTGAATGGTACCAAAATGCCGAACCGTACCACTTTTTTGGTACCCTTCCGTCGGGGTACCTAGCACAGTGGTACGGTACCTAAAGGGTAGAGCTAGACTCACTGCAGAATGTTGATTGGTTGGCAGAGAATCGTCACTTGTGCGTGCTACAAGGGGAATGACAACATTTTTTTAAATACAGTTGAACAATACTACAGTTATTGTGTCATGAAATGTAGTTTTAACAGTTTTTCAGGCGATAATGTAGTTGTTTAAAGCTCAGATATGTGGTTTATTAATAAAGATTTATGAAAATTTTATCCAGGTTGTGAGATCCATTCCAGACGATCACCGGGCGCTCGGCGCTCATGTACCCCGCCTGGAACAGCCTTTCCTCGGCTAGTCGTTCTGACGTTTGCCGCTGACTCTGACGTCTCTGTAGTGGTTAAACATGAGATATAATTCTTCTTGTGTAGATCTAACGGGTGATCTTTGGTCTCGTGAATCTATAATTTGTTCCCTGGCTAATCGTTTTGGCTGAGGGATAAGTGAAATTTCATAACTTTATATATAAATATATTGTTTGCTTTATTTCTTATTGTATAGCTTCTTGTACCTTTTACTTATACTTTTATAATGGCTATTATTGATAAAACTGAAATTTAACAAAAAGAGACAGGGTTGAGTTCTGTCATTTTTAATTTTATTACAGTGAAGATGATCAGAGTACAAATGCACATATTGCCTGAACCATATTAAAGGGTTAGTTCACCCAAAAATGAAAATTCTGTCAGTATTTACTCACTCTCATGTTGTTCCAACCCCGTAAGACCTTCGTTCATCTTCGGAACACGAATTAAGATATTTTTGATGAAATCTGAGAGCTGGATCACTCCTCCATAGGCTTCTTAAGGGATTGAAACTTGCCAGCCCCGAAAAGTTATTAAAGACATCGTTAAAATAGTCCAAGTGACTACAGTGGCTCAATCTTAAGTTTATCAAACGACGAGAATACTTTTTGTTCGCAAAAACAAACAAAAATAACGACTTTATTTCAACTATTCATTTCCTTCTCTGTGGGCCTCTAGTCAGTTAACGTAGTGTGATTGTGTAGAACTACGTCACACGTAGGCTCACTATTGGCCGACGCTGGTCATGTGTGTGTTGCGTGTGACGTACAACAACAGAAGAACTGCGCTATATATATCACTAGTGAACTGACTCGAGGAAAACAGAGTATTATCGTCGTTTGATAAACTTAAGATTGAGCCACTGTCACAATCAATATGCATTACCTGAACCACATTTGTGTGGCTATAATGTTTAAGATTTCTTTAAATGAAAATGAAAAGTGGCAGTCAGGTGTTTTATAACATATTTCGTTTTATTGTTGCCTAAAATGTACATACAGAGATAACAAGAGTAGCAGAGCGAACTGAGTGACGCTTTCAAGAATGCTGATGTTCCATTTGCAGAATTACCGGACTCGCGTCCTCGGGAGTCCTTCTCCAATTCAGACCTGGCAAGTCCGAACTTTGTGTACTTGGTATTGAGAAATGCCTAATGTCGGCACTTGTCTTCGGGTGACAAACATGCCGAGAATAGGTATTTCCTTTACTATGCTTCTTTCCGGCATAGGGTACACCACACCTATCAAGTATGCTACTGTTGGCGGTGGAAATGCAAGCCGGATCAGGGTTTACCGTCCCGAATCGTACTGTACTGTACCGTACCGTACCACTTTGGCGAAGTTGAATTCTTTATTTTTATTCAATTCAAGTAAAAGTACCACAATTTATTTATACTCAAGAAAGTAGTTTTTTTTAAAAAATCTACTCAAGTAGCCTATACTGTAACGGAAGTATTTGTAATTAGTTAGCCTATACTTTCCACCTCTGCTAATAGGTGAGAGACCTAAATGAGTAGTATGTCTAAATTTATAGTATTCATAAAACTGTAGACAAAAAGTACCTGGATAACCTATTACTTCCACCGAGATTCTGAAGTGCGCATTCATTTGATGGACACTTTACTATCCCATTATGCCACATGAAAGGAGTTGTGAACGACATTGGATCGACACAACAGATGCCGTGAGTCGCGGATGTAGTTTGTTCAGATTTCTATACACTATACACATTCATATTATATAGAACATTCTTTTTTTAACCGTCACATTTATCATTTGCAAATTTAGTACCTACTTAGTACCTAGTATTAAAAGGTAGGTTTCATTACACTATTTCGAATGCACCTTCTGTTTTTAAGAATGAGTCATTGAATCATTCACTTATTCATTCAAAAACGCTGAAGCATTCAAAAAAAACAACAACCCTCAACGGAATCTTTTAAAGTGCTGATTCATTCAGGAACATAACACCACCTAATTTGTGTTGCTCTGAGATGCACAGCGTTGATTCTGCTGTGGCTTTTTTTCTATGATAATTTATGCATTAAAAACAACATCACTCTCGTAATAATGTGATTGCTTGCTGAATTACACATTTCTTTGGGAAAAACAGCACTCTTGCTTAAAGGTTGTGTAGGTAGGAAATTTATAAAAAAAAAAAATTCCAAATTTGTTTAAACTTTCTATATATATCAATGCATAATTAAAATCTAAGTACTCTGAAAAAGAAAGTATAAAAATCGAGTGTCTGTAGACCTCTCACGACTGTTTTAAAGACAGCTCATTATTTCCATTCACTTCACCCCCTCCCTTCTGGTCTCCTTCCAAAGCCTATTGCATCTAATTCATGAATGTTTTTCTCCTGTATGCTGCTACTATCCAACTCTTCAACTCCATGTACTGAGAAGTCATCATCTCTAAGAAAATGACAATAAAAACAGTTAAAAATGTGGACTGTTATAAAAACTGGCACTCGTTCACTGAACGACACAACATACAAGTCTCACCGGTCAGAAAGCGACTCCGAGACAATAGTGGATACAGGTGGTGGTGGCCGTGTAAATCCACTTTTGGACGGAGTGGATGTTGATATGTCTTTCTCATAACTGTAGGAAAAAAAATACAAATCAACACAACCATCACATTTATAAAATGTCTTGATTATAGATAAACAGAGTAACATACACTCAAATAACTCACAAATGCATTGCAGACACAAAATATTAACACACACATACAACATAGTGTGTACGACAAACAAAGATACACGATAAAGACATCAGTAAACATCGGTCTAGAATATAAAAACAAAACAAAGATGAAAAAAATGATAAATCATGGTAAACATGTTAAAAGAGTTAGACAGAGGGTAAATATAATACTAAGAAAAATACCAGGATGCGGAGTAACGTTAGACCTACTACTATCTGTTAAACCTACATTTAGTTATCTAAACAAAATTATGCACAATTCAACACTACAGCTATCATCTTGAGCTAAGTCTATTATTTACCCTCTCTACTACGGCTCGCTGAGTAATGCTATGTTAGCTATATTAGGCAGCTACGTGTGCTAATGGCATGCTTCTTGAAAAGATAAAAAAAAAAATCTGTATGATCTAAATACAAAAAGAAAGATTTACCTGTCCAGCGGAAATGAAGCCATCAAGGCGTCACTTTTCAGCCCCTTGAGGTCCCTCAATTCTCGCCAACGCTGGAAAGCCACGCCGATATTCACCCGAGTTTTATTTCTTTGTTTATCCAACAACTTTTTGTTCATTACCTTTTCTTGTAATGTAAATGACTTCCTTTTTTTGACTGGGTTGCCTTCGTGAACTGCAAATGTGGACTTAGATTGGTCTTTCTCTGCCATTGTTTTGGTAATCCTAGGTTCCGTGGCTCTTGAATTACATAAACCAAACGAGTGCGCGCAAAAGGGCAGGTCCTGTGTGGCGAAGGGGTGGTTGCCATGGTTGCGAGAGAGTGACAGTCGCCTAGGCCAATCCGTTGTTTCGTCCCGGTTCGAAATAATGAGCTGTGTTTAATGCAGATTAAACGGTCTAGAGTCAATCGATTTTTATACTCTTTTTTTCAGAGTACTTAGATTTTAATTATGCATTGATATATATAGAAAGTTTAAACAAATTTGGAAAAAAGTTTTTTATAAATTTCCTACCTACACAACCTTTAATATTAATATATTGCTTAAACATACCAATATTTTTATTAATATAAAAAGAATTGAATACAAATTTATTTCAAGCTCACATTTTAAACAATTCAGGTATCCATGTAATGAAAGATCAGCCATATCTACAGAATACTAGAATTTCCCATATCCTACATCAAAATTAATAATCGTCAGCATCAATAATTTAGATTTCATTCTTTAAGTACATGCCAAGTTGAAGCTCCATTAATATGAAAACCCAATAACCATGCACAGTGTTTAATACACTCCCCAATTAAAGCACAGTCCTATCAGCTACATGACAGCCCATCAATGCAGAAGCCCAAGAGCATGAATCTTTCCAGTGTATAAGAACACCACGGCCTTCTTCTATCCCTCCCCCACCTTCTTTTTTAAGGTGATCAATTTCATGGCCATTGAGATGTTGAGAACACCCCGTCTGAATATTTTCCCCGCACTAACAGATGATGATGATGCTGCCCGTCAGGGAGCTAATGAGGACGGTGGTAATCTTAATGCATGTTTGGGTCTTGGCCTAGCGAATGTGCTCTTGTTGCCGTCTGCATGCTCCACGGAACTGCTAGAAACCCACACAGATCAACCCAGAAACAAGGCCTTTTTAGTCAGAACGAGTGTTTGGAATATGCTGTTGCAGGTAATGGGCACGTCCTAATTAAATGCCTTTCAACATCTGAATGCTGATCACACAAATCAGTTCCATTTTTTTAAAAGCAAAAATACAGTGCATCTTTGTTCAATTATTTGATTTGATTTATAGATAACACTTTACAATAAATAATTGTTAGCTAATGCATTAACTAATTTAACAAAGAACAATACATTTGTTACAGTATTAATTTTTGTTAACGCTAGTTAAGAAAAATACAACACTTCATTGTTAATTCATGTTAGCTCAGGTCTATTAAATAATATTAACAGATACAATTTTTGATTTTAATAATAGTAATTGTTGATAAAAATATCAACTAAGATTAATAAATGCTTTGGGAGTATTTTTCATCGTTAGTTCATGTTTTAATCTTATTGTAAAGATTTACTTGTTTTGTGGAATGTTTTTTCTCTTGGTTTGTCGGTATAAGAACATTATTTAACGATGGCAACAAGTCTCAATTTACTCTAGTGTCCTCCTGTCACGATGTGCGCCTGATACCCACGGACTGACAAAAGCACAGCCGTCCGTCTGAAACACCAGCGGCCCAGTACACCATCTGAACCATACAAGACGAACTACTCCCAGTTTCCATAACATTTCTTGTTTCATTATACTCTCTGGAGCTTGTAAGGGGGGGAAAAAAGAGAAAAGATCTGAACCTTTTCCTTTCTGCATTCGAATTTACATCTTTTGCTCATTTCTCAGAGTCTGCCCCTCACCAGGAGGATTCTAATGAAGGGGAGAGTGAGGGCTCTGCTGGGATCCCAGAGAACCTGGAGACAGGAGAGAATGCAGGCCGGTGACGGCACGGCAGCCACGATTTACATATGAGTACAATCAGTTTGCCGACTTTTAAAGTGAATGTTTAAGTAGCCTAAGAGATAGGGCTTTGATTTGGCCTCTGATCAAGCCCGAGACGTCTCATTCAGAGAATAATGATCCCCCCCCCCCTAATTTCACTGTGTTTCCTTCTTATCTCTGAGCTTACAGGTAGCGTAAAACCCAGTGGTATTGTCTTCTCAGAGTTCTGGGGGTGAGAAGGGCCTTTCTTCTACCAGATTAGAGATGGAAGTACGTGGAGGGGAGAGAGATGAGAGAAAGAATTGCAAATGGAGATTGGGGTAGTCATTAGATGCTGGACAGGTTGTCAGGGAGGAGGGCCGAAACCTTTGCTTGCATGCGCTTCACCACCATAGATAAAAAATATCAGTTTTTAAGGTTTTCTGATTCGATATTTACACTACATAATAATAATAAAAATGTAATTGATTGTAAGTGGATAAAGAAAGCTGCAAGTGAAGTGAGTCTCTTAAATGTCTGAATGTTGGTGTTCAGACATTTAAGTGACAGATTATTAACAGATGAATGTCCATCTAGTGGACTTGCTAAACCAGCAAAGCTAATACATAAAGATGACAGAGAGGATTGGTGTTTAAATTTCACAGTGTAACACAGGGGTCTTTAGCCTTTTCAGGACTCTAAAACAGAGTGTTGTGCTTTAAAACTATAATACTTTACAACAAAGGTTCATTATTTAACATTAGTTAACATGAACTAAGAAAGAACAATACTTCAAAAGCATTTATTAATCTTAGTTAATATTAATTTCTACATTTACTAATACATTAGTTAAATCAAAGGTTGTATTTCTTAACATTAATGAATGCACTGTGAACTAACATGAACAAACAATGAACAGCTGGATTTTTTATTAACTAACATTAACAAACATTACTAAATACTGTATTGATCATTGTTAGTTCATGTTAGTTCATACATTAACTAATGTTTACTAATGAACCTTATTGTAAAGTGTTACCAATATTATTATATTTGCTCACTATTGCATACCGTTTTGATGTTTACATTGCAAAGCTATTAAAGCATTACTGATGTAAATATTCATGGCATTTCAGTGTGGGAGAGGAAAGTGAAATATTCTGCTGATCTTTAGGTCCTTTAGCTTTCGTTGAAGTTAAGTTATTTGTAAGGCATTTTCATTTTTTTTCTCAAAAAAAAAAAAGTACTTGAAGACCCCTGATTTAGCATCTACATACAAAACTTAGAATAGACGTCAGACAATGAATAATACTTTACAGTGGTACAATCTGCTCATACTAACAGTATCATGAACTAACAATGAAAAACATTTAATAATATGTTAATTTATAAATATACTATTGTTCATTCATTGTTAATTCACACTTGTCCATAAAACATGAAATAATGTTCATTTATTTTCAATTTTTAGAAAAAATATTATGTAGAGATTAATATTAACTAAGATTAATTGATAAATTATAAGTTTTAATCAGAATTTATTTGGACCTTATTGTAAAATGTTACTGGTTTAAAAATTACATACAAGAACAAACAATTGTACAAAACGACAGTACAAAAATTTTAAATAATACCCCTTAGTTGACTCTCTCCAGACCTTACATTTCTGAGATCCGCAGTTAATCATTTAAGTCACACAGAACTTTTCCCAAAACTTTGCGCTGGAGAAACAACCTTCACCGACTCAGTGTATCAGAGCTGAACCAACAGACCTGGGCATTTTTGCTGCAAGCTATTACTCTTTCATACCCTCATCTCTTTTTCTGTGGAAAGGTGCCTCACCAATTATTTTGAGATGGATGCAGGGATGCAGAATGACTAGAAGCATCAGGTTCTCTTATATTTTTTTCCAGCGGTCCATGCCTTAGGTAAGGGCAGAATGGCCAGAGGCTACGGTAGCTCTCAGGGGACATGTGGGGCTCATAAACTGTGAAACTGACAACTCTCATCTATTACCTCTGCTAACTAGACCTTTAAGAACCTTGACAGCCTGTGCTACGTGCGTCTTCCACCCTACCTGATATTTTTCCGCAAATATGGATCTTAGGAAGTTCTTCGGTTTCCAGTACAGACAGTGCACATAGTCTTGAACAACATCCTCCATCAAAGACGTGCCTTCTTAAATGCAATCTCTGAACAGAAATCTTTCTTTTTATTTGAACATTTTCGATATTTGATGCACTTTTCTTACTTAATAGCTTAATAGCTCAATGCAGTGTGCCTTAAATTACGGTTATTTTTGTTCTTTAGTTTATAATTGAACTTCTGTCTCTGTCAGGTCACTTCCAGCGTGCCGATGGCTGTTCGCGAGAGGCTAACACCTTAAAGCCTGGGGTAGCCGCGACTGCTGTTCCCTTGGTGACGGCGCTCTGAATCCTACAAGCCTTGCAGGACGCCTGCAGGAATGTTCCTTCAATCACAGGGAGTCTCATCACTCTCCTGTGCGGGAGGAAGCTGCTCAGAAACACTGTCACCTTCACTTAGCCCCACGCACAGACAAGTCCCACCGCGGTCTCTGCTTGTAGATTCTCAGACAGCAGACACAAACACACATACACATACACATTCATTGTCTTTTCACTGGAACAGTAGTTCTGTAGTAGGATATAAAGAAACAACCTGACAAACACACACTCATGTTAAGGGACTTTTTGTGCAACAATTGTCTTTAAGGCCCTGTTTACACCTGGTATTAAGATGTATTTTGGTTGATCGGATCACAAGTAGATGAGGAAAACACATTCCCGTTTACACCTTGTGTTTTAATACGTCTCTTTTGTCCACTTTCGACCACTTCTGTCCTGATTTTTGATTGATCTAAATCAAGATAATTTTGTGGAGATTAAATAGAGAGTGAGAATGCTAAAAACAACTATTTAAAGTCAATGCAAACTGCCATTTGCAACACTTCCCTTCTTACAAATGTGACAAGTAAAACTGGATATTTGACGAGAAGGGGATTTATTGTATCACAAACTTATTGGGTTGTGAAAAGTGGCCATTACATGCCAAAATGTAGCGAGTTTACTTAGTCTCCATGGCCTAAGTGACGAAGAGCAAGTATTCATTTTACACATATTAAAAGATTAAAGATTACAAATAAAAAACAAAGAATCATTCAAAATAAGACCAGAAACATGAAAGAGAGGGTCAATTTTGATTTCATACTGACTTTAAGCTTTACAAGTACAGGAGCTCTGATCTTGTTCAGTTTGACTCTTTCCCCGCCGTTGAAGGAATTTTCCGGAAATCCATGTTTTCACTATTACACATCTTCTGAAATAGCACAGAATCTCTGGATCCGGATCTGGACAAAAATAATAGAAGCATAGCTTACGCACATGTAAGCTAACGTGATTAACAGCATATAAATCGAAACTGTCTAACATTACAGAAAAAAGTGTCAAACCCACAAAGAGTTATAGGACTGAGCAAGCTTTGGGGGTGTTGATGGACTTGATACTCAATCTATATTTTGATCATAGTTCTGCATCCTTTGACAAATTGTCTTTGACAAAAACGCAATTTTATTAGGTTTTTGTTCAAAATGTTGCTTTTTAAAAAAAACTTACCCACATTCAAATGATGATTTAAAAAAAGAATAAATGAAGCTAGAAATGTTTTCCTCAGTTCTTTCTTTTAATATATTCTATGTTCAGATATTCATACAATAAAATATTCTGGGGGCCATTAAAGTGTCTGGCAAAAAAAAAAAAAAAAAAAAAACAAGAGTTAAAGTTACCACTGAATGAAAATTTACCTTAACTCTTTTCTAAATGCATGTTATAAATATTATTGTGAACGATTCATCTTGGCATACAGTATGTTTCATTTTATCTTGACCTCAAATGATTAATCAAAATGTCATGACTGGAGCTTCTGGTGAAACAACCGACTTCTCAGTGGTGATGTACACAGGATTTCTCCAATCATTTAGTCCGCTTAAATGCCGCTTCTGCAATCTTACGTTCACGTCTCAATTTTAGAGTGCAAAGCCTTCATCTCAAAACCCAGTCAACAGCCGATGCATCTAGAAGCAAGACATTGCTTCACTTTTTTTTTCTTTTTCAATAATCCATTTCACTCGGATGTCCATCACTATGCAGAGGCAAAATATGTCACTACTACCGTTTCATTGCAACTTTAAATCTAAAGTCTTACAAAAGACCCATGGTTTAAAGTAGCTACCCCAAATCATTACAATAACACTTACATAGGACATGCATTTATTTTACTAAACAACTTACCAGGAAGAATATACAGCATGTAATCATAATGATACTACTGCAATGTTGTCAGCAGTAATTCTGCAATTCAAACAACAGCATGAAATCAATAAGGCCGAGTGAAATGAAAAGGTGGAGAATAATTGGCTGGCGATCGATGGCGTTTTGAATATAAGTCTGAATTTTGCCATATCAAGAGCGTCCAAATTAGAGTTTATTGGTGTATCTCGGGAGATCAATGCTTACAAGGTCATGGTTTTATCTGGCACTACTCATGTCATTAGAGGCATTTTAATAATTCATGCTGCCCAGAGGAACTGAAAGAAAAAAACAAAACAAATGAAGATTAACCAAACCAGGACAATGTTAATCCCTGAAATACTGCCACTGCGGACAAATCTGTTTGTCATGTAGTCTTGGATGGTGCAAAATCGATATCATCACTTCCTACACATTTCGTTATAGAAGCGCACTGTTATGCTAAGGTATTCCGAGATGTTGTGACTCGCACATTAGTGGGGAAAAAATGCAAGTACACTAAGGAGAGTGATGAGGTCATGAAGAGATTATCGTGATTGCTGAGAATTAAATGTGGAAGGTCTCTCTGCACTTCATTAGAAAACATTGACTACCGTAAGTATCTAATTAGTTGAGCTAATCCACAAAATCAATACAAATTTAGACCAAAAAGTTTAGTATTTCTGCTCCGGTGCCAGGGAATAAGATGGACAACTAAGGGGACATGTCAGGAGCATTGATAATACTCTGTTCCATATGCACAGGGAGGGAGTGAAAATAAAAATGGATGAGGGAGATGAAAAGACAGAGAACTAGGAAAAATACAGATTGCCGTTTCAGAAAGCCGCACATTAGAA
Source organism: Gila orcuttii (assembly GCA_026230005.1). Taxonomy (NCBI): domain Eukaryota; kingdom Metazoa; phylum Chordata; class Actinopteri; order Cypriniformes; family Leuciscidae; genus Gila; species Gila orcuttii. Next base: position 26,570,491 of record JAPDVR010000002.1, on the reverse strand, counting down.
AGTGACAAAATGACACAGATAATGAATAAAGAAATAGTCCTACAATTGAATGTGAAGACTAAGAGATAGAGTAACATTGAGCTTTATTGATAAAAGGCTGAATTATTTAACAGAGCAAGGATTTATTAAAGACAGGAGCTGTGACAAGTGCTCTGAAAATGGGGACAAGTAGGAACTGGATACAAGCCTCATGTTTCCATTCATTGTAATTACAGGCACTGCATGCAAAGTTCTTGCATTTAAGACTTTGAATGTACAAATAGTTATCATTTGAATTACACAGTTCTTCCCATTAAATATGATATATTTTTTTATATATTCACCAGTGTTGAATTTGCCTGTATAAAGTACAATTTTTAGTGTTCATGCGAATGACTTCGGTTTGATTTAAGTTATAAAGAATTCTCGGTAACTTTATTTTACAGTGTCCTTGTTACACGTTGCATGTAATTAGTAATGTAGTAATAACTAAATTATCCATAATTACATCAACTAAACCAAACCCTAATCCCAACCCCATAGTAAGTACATGTAGTAAGTACAATTACTCAGTACTTAAATGCATAATTACACTGTAACAAGGACACCTTAAAATACAGTGTAACCGAATTCTCACTATGACACATTAGATTGCGAATGGTTAGACACAGAAAGGAAGGCACAGTTTAAGGAACCAGGATGGCACATGGTCAAAATCTGGGGTACGTGTTAAATATTCATTGAAAAGCAGATGTACAAAGCACTTTTCTGTGTCGCACACCCTTTCTTTTAATACGTTCATGGCGATTAACAATCAAGGCAGAAGCCTCATTAAAAAAACGTCATTTCAAATAAAATATTTGCGTGAATAATGGGCTGTTTAATTGGCCTGAGCCATATTAAAAGAAATGAAGGTTTTTGGTAATTAACGCTCTTTTGAGGAACGAGATATAAAGGAATCATGGGATTACACCAGAGACCTGCAAAGTGAGGTCCCATGTGGCGCACGAGGCTATACGGCAGGATGTTACATTTTATATGAAGACAAACACACAGCTCTGAACAGGAAGCTTTGTCATGTTCTGCAGTGTGTTGCTACAGTAAGACGTGTGTTGCATTAATGCAGTTTTTTATTTTTTTTGAAAAATTGACATTTGTGCATTCGCTTTTACTTCCCTCGCTTTCATCAGGTTTTTTTTTTTAAGATTTAAAAGTCAAAAGTAAAGAAAGTAGTGAAGAATAGTACATGAGAAAATATGACTAATGTTTCTTTAATGGACTGCTACTTGGTTTCACCTTATTGCAAATTCCGCTCATAATTTTATAAGGAACTTTATGATGCAATTCAACATTTTTTCATTTGAATTTATTTGACACCTTAAAAAATACTGTTATGCAGTTAATTTTCAATTAAATATCCACAAGAAGTTATCAAAAGAAGTGCAAACTCTTTTTACAACTTAAAATATTATAGGAAGCACTATTGTTTCTTATAGAGGACAAATATAATTATACATGTAAATATTTTCAGCACAGTTTAACCTTGTAATTAGAACACAGTGCTAAAATAGTTAGGATAGGAGCAAAACAAAAAGTGAGTTTTCAAAGAGTTCAGATCTTCACCCATACTTGGACCACTATTTCAGTTTCAGCAGCTTAGGTTTGTACAAGTTAGTTGGCATGCCATCTTTATGATAACCTCGGTGCTCTGCCAGTCCAGTACAACACAGTTTGTAGTTTTCACCATGTACTTTGGCAACTCCATCAATATTTAGACCCACACCTCTCTGCACACACACATAAAAGTTAGTGGATGAAGTCGGAGTTGTTGCCACCACTCCCAGTGTTGCTAATTACCAAAGCTTGCTTTGTGCAAAGCCTGGCTGCTATTCTGATTGGATTTGCTTGACAAATAAATAAATGATCATCATGAAAATATAATGGCAACCCCATAACCTTTTTCAGAGGTTTGGTCTGCAAGCAATGGAGGACCCAGCAGACATTCCCAGAATCCTTATGTTCTTCCTTTTGCGTTTAACCTGGCTTGGCTCTCACGCTAGATCCCATCGTGACATCACCTATGCTCTCTTATCAACTCTTAGCTGCCTTCCTATATCTTCACATTGTATTTACTGAACTTTTTTTTGTCTCTTTTATGTGCTGAGTGTTGTTCATTCATCTGGTTATGCCTGATCTAGGTCATTACCCTATGTTAATTTAATTAAAAGTTGTTTAATTGCATTGAAAACATTTTTACCAAACCCTTTTGCGTTTTTTTTTTGTAATACACAAGACAGAGTCGAGAGCTTTAGAGATAATTAAAGGCTGGTCAAATTGTCTAATTGCTTTTATTAAAGGGGTGATGAACTGAGAAATCAAATTTTCCTTGAGCTTTTGACATCTAAGAGGTCATCATATTATAAGAATATCCTGTAAATTTCAGAACTGAAAACGTCCTTGTTAGTCCAATAAATGCTTTTATTGACACCAGCCTCAGCAAACGACTCGTTTTTCAAAATGGGGAACTATGACGTCAAAGAGGATAAAACACCACCCCCGCTGAAGAAGATCAATGCCTACTTCAACACGGCTACTTTAGCCCCGCCCACCGATTCGCGCATTACACGCATAGCTAAATAACATGGGCCTACCTCGTAATGACAAACCGGATCGAGCTACCGAGCAATAAACATGACATTTACAAAATATTGTGCAGTGCCTGGTTGTGGAAGAAGACAGTCGCTGCATAAGCTTCCTCTGGATTCCAATAGGAATGCTTGGTTAAACTTTATTTTTAATGACGTTCCAGCTGATGTGGGTAGAACATTGTCCGTTTGTTCGCTTCATTTCACTGAGGATTGTTTTGTAAACAAGACACAGGTCGAGACTGGATTTGCAGACCGATTAAGATTAGAAAACGGTGCTGTGCCTTCTATATTGAATCCGACAGGAATAGTGCAACACACTTATGTGAGTAAAATTTTTATTTAAAAAATAATAAAAATCTGATAGGCTAGTATTGCATTGTTACAGATCGTTTGATATCTAATAATTATGTGTACATGTGTATCAGTCTAATCGTTACTGACGAGTGAGTTGAAACTCCTTATAATATGCAAACTGTTATCCACTCACAGTAGTGGGCGTTTACTTCCAAGTCTTCAATGCGAGACGCCCATAAAAACCGAGCGTTTTTGAGCTAGGCTCAAAACTAGGGTAGAAAATAGCCTATTACTTATTCATTTTGATGTTTTTGAATGTAAAAACCAAGCGAACGTCATAAATTGACCTCAGACAACAATATAACATATTTTAAAAAGCTAGTTCATGACCCCTTTAACTAAATTGAAAATCAATAACCTATACACAGAAAAAAGTGTTAAGAATCTGAAATTGTTAGCTCAGAGGGTTAGTTCACCCAAAATATTTAAATTCTATCATCATTTACTCACCCTCATGTTGATCCAAACCTGTATTACTTGTTTGTCTACTGAAGATAAAGGGTTAGTTCACCCAAGATTATCCCATAATTTACTCACCCTCAAGCCATCCTAGGTGTATATGACATTCTTCTTTCAGCCGAACACAATCAGAGTTATATTAAAATCATCCTGGCTCTTCCAAGCTTTATAATGGGAGTGAATGATACCATTTTTTTTAAGCCCAAAAAAGTGCATCCATCCATCATAAAAGTAATTCATACGGCTCCAGGGCTTAATAAAGGCCTTCTGAAGCGAAGTACATTTACATTTATGCATTTGGCTGATGCTTTTATCCAAAGCGACTTACATTGCATTTCAAGGTACACATTTACATTCTTTTCAGTTCTTGCTTTCCCTGGGAATGAAACCCATGACCTTGGCGTTGCAAGCGCCAACGCTCTACTAACGCTCTACGCAACGGAGTGATGCGTTTTTATAAGAAAAATATCCATATTTATTATCACTGTCTTCCGGTCAGGCCATACGCGAGTCTAGTTCCGGCAGAAGAGTGACCTCTGACCTGCTGTATGATGTCAAATGCAGAAACACAGAGGATAGAGAAAAACAAAACACCGGTCACAAATTAAAAGTGTAAACTGAGAATTTTTAAAGAGAAATGTTGGAGGAGCTTGAGTTTGTTGATCATCCCTATTTGTTTGAACCGCGAGAGCCGTCTTCTCACCTAATCTTACGCTATTCCAACATCCTACATCATACGTCGGTAGTTTCTTTCTGTTGCAGAACACAAAATATATTTTAAAGCTATTTTAAAAAATGCCTCAAAAAGAATAAACTGTTCATGGCTGTACAATGAAAATCAAAGGGACCCCGGACCCCACTGACTATCATAGAATGGATATTTTTCAAAATATTATGTTAATTAATAGTATATTATAGTATATTATAGTACTAGTAGATTGTTTTGCTATTAGATTTGCTGATACTGTCAGTCAGTGATTTTAATAATGCTGAGGATATTGGATGATCTGAGCAGCACTGCCTTTTGTTCACTGAAGCAAATATTTTGGATAGCATTTTATTTTTATGTTTTATGCCCCTGGTTTCCTCTAAGAATGTCAGAGAAGCTCTCTCCCTTGTCAAGTGTGAGCGATATGGAACAGCCTGTGTTAGCATGTCGTTAGCATTGCGGCTTCTGTACTTCCAGGTACTTTGAGCCTGTACCTCTCCAAACCATTTGGACTCTTGAAGGAAACCTCCTGTCAGTGGCTCATCACTCTCAGAAGCTCCCTCAATTGTCTCTGTCGGTCTTCCTGCCACTAGTTACTGCCGGTTACTCTGGTGACCCCTCTGCAGGACCCTGACAGTCAGCCGGCGAGCGTGTGGGCGAGCGAGGAACGCGTCTCTTCCTTCAGCTCCTCCATGACTTTCTGGACTCGCTCGCTCCACTAATTAGCTCTTTGGAGAGTTCTCCTCATGGAAGCGGGAAAGGAAAGAGAGAGCGAGAGAGTGAGGGAGGGCAGGGGGGGAAGAGGGAACTGTGGCAGCCGTGATGGAGGTACTCCATGTCAGAGAAGAAGGGAAGAGATGAAAAACTTTGAGGACGATAGATGTAACTCGGTCCGTGCTCGCCATTTTTTTATGCTCGCTCTCTTGCCGCTCTTGCACTCGCAAAGAGCTGTTCAATTATAAACGGGATAGGTTTAGGCAAATCAAGATGGGAACAAAGTCTTCCGACACACCAAGCGGCTCCATCCTTGGCGCGGGATTGGAATGGCGCGCGACAGTGAGGCACGGCCGGAGGTTACCTGTCCCTGATATCTGATAAGCCTGGCCAGGTAATGAAGCTGAAACGTGGCCAGATGATTGGTTCTTTCTGAAGGGCCCTGGCCAGCATGAAAGATTCACCCCGGCTTTGTCTTCTGGAGTGTAAATATTGTGCTAGCGGAATATGAAAGTAGCGCAACACTAAGGTACAAAAAACATAGGGAAAGAAGATCAAGAGCGGGTCTTACATCAAGGAGGACCCCGAGGATGTCTTTGTTGTCAACTTCAGAAGGGAAGAGAGGAGCAGAGGAGGAAGCTGGCAGAAGGGGAAAAGATGCCAGAGAAAGGCTCAAAGGAGCATCTCTGGCCAAGGTGATCGGTATTCCTCGGCAGTCTGCCTCCTGGCTCTGAAGTGGGGGAAAGAAGCTGGCAGCCAAGCCAGAGGGCATAACAGCACAAACACCTTCAGCTCTGCGAACTCGCGGACATACACACAAATGCATTATCTCTCGCTATCGCTCACAAACATTAGCCCTAGATGTACCTCTGTACTGACTGTGCATATTCATAAAACTCACTCGCATGCACTGTAGACCCAGGCCATGCCAAAAACAGCAGTGTTATAGTTGACAGTTTCATATTCACACACGGGTGTTTTGAATTTTCATCCTTTTCTTTTTCTTGTTGTCGGTATTGTCCTAAATAGTTATTCTATGGATTTTCCTGATTTATGTGCTTGTAGTGGATCACACTTGTTGTGTGCATATTTCAAAGACTTCATTGCTTTGAATGGTAGACACCAACCAAGTTCTTTCTGTCTATATCAACTCAACTTTACAATAAAAAATGCAAACATGTTCTCTTAGAATTTTTTTTTTTTTTTTTTAAATAGAGCAAAAGGGAGTAAATGCATATTCGCAATTGTAGCCTTGGGATTTGCGTGGGTATAGATATTAATAACTAAAGGCAAACTGAATGCATTTTTGTTGTTTTTAATTCAAATCTCTTGATACATATAATTATTATTCCATCTCATCTTTAATGTGGTTTGAGTTTTGTCAATATAATTGCATCTTGTGCTGTCTTCAACAAGCACCTGTGAGACCACTCAGACAACTTGGAAACATTCAAGGCTGGGACGAAATTCAATATCTCAACAACGTCAAGAAAGAATCATTACGGCAACTCAAATTTGGCTCGAATTGACATTCTGTTTAAGCAGCCGAGCCTCAGAGTGCAAACGGCACACAATCTCTGCCATTTTAAAGTAGAATCCTAACGCCTGCATCCCACATCTGCATTCCAAGCTCTGCCCAAGTCCTCGACTCAAGGTTAACATGTACGCATTAGTACGGAATTGAATTAAATAAATAAAAGAGAGCCGCAAACAATTAGTAATGCATCAATAGGCAGATCAATAGTGATGTGGGTAATTATCACTTCAGGGAAAAGGGATATGGCCTTTCCTTATTGATGCTTCAGAGGCGGAGGGGAGATTAGAAATACATGACAGCGATTTCAATACATTACACCTGAAAAATAACAGCTTCTGTAGTGGAGCTAAAGTTTGGGTTCTCTTAGCTCCACTGAAAACACTTCTAAAGTATTTATTTGAATTGCATAAACACTGATACTGTAGGAGAAAGTTTCAGCATTGCAGTTTTAGATATGTTGAGTTTGTGTTGTGTCATTAATTAATGTTACTGCATCATAAAAAAGAATTAGAATCCCTGCAAAACAAAATGGTTTGTGTCAATATTCATACTAAAAATAACATGGGCTACTGAAACTTGTGCACACTAACCTTACTTACTAATAACTATAACTATATATAAACTTACTACCGTAATGGTAACTATTGGGTAATCGTGTATCTTCTGGTCAGACAGAAAAAAGCTGCAACATATTCTGAATCATCTGCATCCGAGTTCTTCAGAATACCTAACCTGTATCTCACACCTCCAAGTAAAATGGACACAGCCATTGTGCCTTTACTTGGGCTATCTGAGATGAATTTTATATCCATTGTATGCTCATTACAAGTTGTTGCACTCACCTCTTTAACACTAATTGAAAAATAACAGGGATGGAAAATGTAAAAGGCCATGTAGCCAAATCCCAAAGCACTCAACCATTCACTGGACTGCTGTCTGCATAGCCTTTAATTGGCAGTCTATGTTATTGAGCTTTAATTAAACATTATGAGAGGATTGTCTAGAACAACTGAGGATGTATAATTCATCTTTTTTGTTGCACAATGTAACAATTTTTTTATTAATTAAATGTCAATTTTTCTGAGATGACTGTCACGAGAACAACACTACAGCATTATTTAATCTATATTTACAATATCTCAGAGTTTTACAACTCACTCACTCACGATGATAGAGAGCTAAGGGTTTCTTAATGTTAAGTTTTATTGCACAAAATTCAATTGTCAAAAAAAAAGAAGAATGCTACATAGCACAACATAGCACAGCGCTTCCAAAATTATATGGAAGACATGGGGTGAGACGTAACATAAGTTTAAAAATTAGAAATGAGATAAATACTTGAAATCATCATTACATTTTACCACCATCCTCCGTAGGTGACTGAAGAAATTGTATGTTTTTGTGTAAATATAGAAAGCACTCTTTGTACTTACCATTCAACTGTTACTGTTAGTGTAATTTCTAAATTAATACTGTGTTTCAGACACTTCTCGTTTTAGTTCTACCTGTCTTCATATTTTAGACGCTGTTGTCAAATTAAAACCTAAACACCTTAAAAGAAAAACTGACCCAGCGTTAAATGAGACTGTACACTCCTTTAGACGGCTTTGCAGACAATCTGAAAATACAGACTTCAGGTGCACTATGAAGCCCTAAGGGATGCTTTGTCAAACTTTCAAAATGCAGTTAAGAAAGTAAAGAGTCAATATTATTCAAATATCATAGAAAAATACAGGCAAAAGCCAAAGCTACTTTTTACCACCATTGACTCTGCTCTAAATCCTTCTCCTAAATTTTACCCGGTACCCTCTTTTTTTTCTTTTTTTTTAATTCTAAAAAGATCAGAGGCCACACACAGGTCTATGTTTCCTCTATGCTAACCTGCTTGGCATGAATTTAAACCTACATTTCTTCTCTACATGAAACTAATTGTCCATCTCAAGCCTACATCCTGTTCATTGGATAGTATTCCACCGCAAATTATTATACAACTTTTTGACACATTAGGGCCAAGCTTACTCTATTGTTAATAAATCACTTCATTTGTTTTTTCAGCTGACCTCAAACATGCTCAGGCAGTCCCTTCAAGTAAGAAACCAAATCCTGACCCTGCTGTTCTTAATAACTACAGACACATCTCTAACTTTTATCCCAAAAGTTATTGAAAAGTTGTATCATGTCAACTTCACTCTTATTTAAATCTCTATTCTATCTATCTATATCTATCTAAGTTTCAGTCTGGTTTCCGAGCCCTTCACAGTAATGAATCAGCTTTACTGAAGGCCCTCAATGATATTCAGACAACTGATGCTGGAGATTTTTGTCATATTAATGCTATTAGATCGTAGCTCAGCTTTTGACATGGTGGGTCATGATAATTCTTATATCTAGACTTGAACATGATGTGGGGTTGAAAGGAACTGTTCTAAATTGGTTGAGTTCCTATTTGAAAGATCGAAGATTCTCTGTTTGTTTCAGTTCCTCGGTGTCTTCTGCTGCTCACCTCCACTGGGGGGTCCCTCAGGGCTCTATTTTGGCCCCTACTCTTTTCTCCTAGCACTGCTCCCTTTGAGATAAATTTTTAGAAAATATGATATGTCGTTTCATTGTTACGCAGATGACACTCGGATTTACGCCCCTCTTAAACATTCTGGCAATAATTCACTTGAGCTCCTGTTGGCATGCCTAGATGACATTAAAAAAGGGATGTCTGCTAATTTATTAAAATTAAATAAAAACAAAACTGAGCTAATACTCTTTGGTCTTTGTGATGGTAGTCTAAGGCATCATCCTCAACTGCACACACTTACACCATCAGTAAACACCTGTGTTACAAATCTGGATTTTTTTTACTAGACAGTGATTTGAAACTTGACAAGCAAGTAAATTCGGTTGTCAGATCTTGTTTTTTCCATCTTCGACTGCTGACTAAAGTTATGCCTTTGAATGGGTGATCAATGCTTTTTAATCATCTAGCTTAGATTATTGTAACTCCACTACCTTAGTACGTCTCCAGGTAGTCCAAAATGCAACAGCGAGCCTATTAAAAGGTCTTCACAAACGTGACCATATTACACCAATCTTAGCATCACTTCACTGGCTGCCGGTTCGTTTTAGAATGGATTTTAAAGTCCTCTTATTTGTTTATAAGAGCTTGAACAACCTGGCTCCCACTATCTCTCTCAGCGTTGAGTGCAACACAATCCTTCCAAAGGTCTTATATCAGGGACACAGCGACTTGTATCTATTTCACGGTTCAGGCTAAAACAAAGATGTCATCGTGCCTTTGAGATTGTGGGTCCAAAACTATGGAATAGTTTGCCATTCAGGTTTGATCTGCACCTTCGTTACAAATTTTCAAGTCACTTACTTTTAATAATCAGACATTTGTATTTTGTCACAAATGACACATTTGACACATGTATTTTTAGGATTGTTGTCTGTTTTTTTTTATTATTATTATATCTTCTCCCTGTTTTATGTGTGTTTGTTTTATGACGCTTTGTAAAGAACATTGGTTAGCTGCAGCTGTATAAATGGTGCTATATAAATAAACTTTTTAAAAGGTCAAACTGCTTTTTAAGCAGAAAAAAATCTGAAGAAACAAAAATGATTTTAACATTTCTGGTGAACATTTTTAATGTTATGTTGGTTTACATTTTCTGTGCTGTATATTGAAACTGACTTGCATTTCAGCACACACAGTTGTCTAAATTTCAGGCCTACACACACACACACACACACACACACACACACACACTCACACACAGATGAAAGTCAATGTCACCATTTACTTATTGTAAATTTTAACTAAATAAGATGCATTTATATATTCAATATTGTCTTACACAGGATATCATCAATTGAGCTCATAATTTGCACACTACTTGATAAGGACGCAAAGACAACCTTAATCCACCAATATGATGAAATCAAAGTGCAACAGGATGGACAGGAGTCTCAAATGAAGCACTTGGTTTCAGTGCTTTGAATTTTAATATGCACATGATCTTAGCAGGAGTCCACATGGTAGAATAAATTCATTTTCATCTTACCCAAAAGGTTCACTAGATGGAGCAAAGACACCTCTTAAAAAGCACAGTTGCCTCTTTCGGTGGATTAGCACCAACAGCGAACGGTTTGCTTTCAAGGTATCTTTCAGTGTGCTGTGATTTTGAAATGTTTATTCTTCAACATGTTGTCTTCTGTATCTTGTGAAAGTACAAAGACACACGGGGGTGGAAATACACATGTCCTCAAATGCTCAATAGACCTATTTTGAAGGGAATTTTTGATGTTCAAAAAGGCATATCACTTGAATTGGGAAAACTGTCAAAAAAAAAAAAAAAAGGAGGTAACATAGACCATTTCAAATTTGAACGTTGGCTCCTAGAGACACTTTCAGAGAAATAACCGGACAGAAATTATTCAAAATATTGTGCAGGCCTTTTGATTGATGTAGACTTTTTGACATTTTTTGTCCCTCATCATGCCCTTATCAAATTTTGATAAGTAAAAATGCATATATTAATCATATAAAAATATTTTTAAGTATTCTCATGAAGGGACACAATTTCTGCTCTGTGCAATTAGATGAGCAAACGAGACCATGCAGCTCTTCTTTTTAATGTCCTGCCAGCTCATCTTAACTCATATCTGATGTGTCGCCGATTGGCTCAAACATCAAACACACTTACTTTTGTGATTTGTTTTATATAGGTTTTCTTTTCTCTTTTCGAGCGTTCACATTTAGATTCTTATATAAAATGGATGGCCCATCTGGTCAAACTTGCAGAACTTAAATATACTGCACCTGTCAAGTTACTGAAAGTTTGTTCATTGTCTGCTGCTGAAAACATACAATTCTCAAAGGCTTTAATTAAAGTCTATGGCAGTGTGAAACTGTGTGTGTGTGCGCGCACAAAACGACTGCAGCGTATCAAGAGTCTTGCACTGGGAGCCCGTGAGTGACTTTCATCATGTCTACTCATAGTGCTATTGATGATGGAGTGAGTGTGTGTGTGTGTGAGAGAGAGAGAGAGAGAGAGAGAGAGAGAGAGAGAGAGAGAGAGAGAGAGAGAGAGAGAGAGAGATGCCATTCACTATTGTTGATTTTATAACACTGACAAATTATTATTGGAAAAAAAATAACGATTTGACCATATACTGTTGCCTAAGGAACTGTATTATTATTGTTATACAAATATTTTGACTCGTAATATGCTTTAAATAATGTCTTTTTATATTTCTCCAATTTTATATAGCCTATTTTATATTTTTAACACCAATATATAAAACTCTTAACTTATCTTAAAATAACTGAATTAATACTATAATATATCAATAATATTCTGTAATAATGTTTTGTTATCTTCAGCATCATTCACACACACACACACACACACACACACACACACACACACACAAACACACACACACACACACACACACACACACACACACACACGGCAGAACATTACAATTCAACACAACATAATGGTGCATAAGGAATTTTATAGCAAACATGCCTCTTGCAAACAACTAAAACATAACTTAAATGTAGTTTTTCATTTAGAATTTTCTGAAATGCCTTTAAAGGAGGCAACTCTGACACCAAGTGGTAAAGATGTCTAACTACATTATGTTTGAGAGCCATAGACACTGCATTATTATCTCATGTTTTTCCATGGTCAGTTGCAGCAGTGGGTAACATTGCACTTTTTAAACTAATAATTAATAAATAGACAGGGAAAAAATATTATTTTTTCATGCAATATAATTTGAGATTTTAGACTGTTAGATATTACAAATTGGAAGAAGGCTCCTCAAATATGTTTTTTTGTGTGTAAACTACGCAGATGAAAGTATGCAGGGCTCAAAACATCCAGGCAAACTGCCAAATACTGTACAAAGACAGACTTGAACTCTTCCATAAAGGTTAAGATGTTCACATGCTTTTCTGTTTTTGTAATTTAGTTTGATTTCAGGAAAATGGAAATGTAGAACGTTATCATGCCCTCTTTTCCAAAACTTCTTCATTCTTTACATAATACCTTAAGAATTTTGTACACAATATATTTTTATATAATGCATTCATAATACACATAAATTGCCACCAGTCACTTGTATGTAAGTGATCCTATTGTAATTTTTTGTTACTTTTTTTTTTTACTTTAATTATTTGAAACAATCTTGTTTTAAAATTGATGCAAAAATTGTTTTAATGGTAAACTTTTTATTTTTTTATAATGTGTAGGTAAGTGCCCCTTTTAAACTGATTGTATCACTGACTGCATTTACATTAAAATACAAAGATAATTCAGTAATAATAATCACACATATTTTCTGTGAAATGAGGTCCAAGAATGAATGAACTGCTTTAAGGTTAATGCTGTCTTAAATAGTCTTCTATTATATTAAATAATGTATCAGTATATTTACTGTAAAAAAAATAAAATAAAAATTATATATATATATATATATATATATATATATATATATATATGTGATCAATAAGTTAATGACAACAAAATAAGTTAAGCAATTAAGATTTAACTATTTTTAAGTCAGTTTAATGTAATTTAATGTAATTAATTTGAAATGACTTAAACATCCAAGTTGATTGTACTTTAAGGCAGCACCTTTTTTTAACAGTGTTCTTAAAAGCATCTCGATTAAAACACACACACACACACAAAAATGCAATAAATAGCAGTGCAGTGTCTGCTTGGTTTATATATGAAATTCAGCGTGATTAGAAATGGGTTTTTGATAAACATCCATATATCCACATATTTTTGTTAATAACTACAGATTTAAAATGTTTATTTTTTAATAGAAGAAAATGTAAAAAAAAAAAAAAAAATCTGATTTGAATGCCCACTTTATTGACAGTGCATCAGTGCCAGTTAAACAATGATTATTTCGTTCTCAAGCTCTATAAAGAGCTTTGCCAGAGAACGTAAGCAGTAAAGTTTTACACAGTGTATCTTTTAGAGCCACTATACACTCCAATAAATAGATCTCTGCTTCTTAATGCCAATTGTTGTTCAATTAGAACCTTCATGTCAACCACTTAAAACCATGACAGAGATTTTACAGCGCTAATGCAATTTTGAAGTCATCAATAATGGATAGCATGGCAGATAATATAAAACACCTTTTCGTCAAGCTCCATTTGAAAATGTATTTTCTTTAGAAAGAAATAACGCACATTATATTATCGGTGGAATAAAACTTTGCTCTTCCATTGAAACAGATAATATGAGCAGCTTGATTTAACAGTTTGTCTATTTGAGTGAATTGATATTCAGGTGGGACTCAGTCTCGGACACTCTTGAATGAGCAGCGAGAGTATTTGTAAACAAGGCTCGTTGGACATTTATGGTAATGTTAGAAGCAATTTTGTGGATTAATAAGTGATTGCTTTGGGCCCGACTAGCCCTTTGAGACTGCATTTGTAATGACAGACAGTACTTGAAAAATATAAACATTAACAATATTTACAAATCATCCAAAATGTATTACTATAATAAGTCTGCCACACAAACAGGTCACGTGTGAATGTTTTATCAAGAGAAGCAAATTGAGTAGTAATTACAGACATGCTAGAGATTAGTTTTTGTCTTGTATCAATATTTTTATTATCATTTCAATGCCTTTAAAAATCTTCCAGCCACTGTGGATAATTCAGCCAGATTTCATTAGACTGGATAAGTGATTATAAATCAGATGAATCCAATTCAGTCTAGTGCAACAATGAACCGTTTTATATGAAATTTGTGTTTTGAAAGAATATATCTTCACTACACTGCTATCTTGTGCTTCTTTATTCTAAAGTCTCTCAGCTCACCAAGGCTGACTTTGTTTTACCAAATACAAACAGTAGTGTTGTGAAATATTATGACAATTTAAAATTGAATATATTTTAAATGTAATTTAAAATGTAATTTATTCCGGTGTTGGTAAAGCTGAATTTTCAGCATCATTACTCCAGTCTTCAGTGTCACATGATCCTTCAGAAATCATTAAGATTTGCTGATTAAGAAACATTTATTATAATCATCAATGTTGAAACACAATCATCTTAATACTGAAAATAGCTGCTTAATATTTTTGTGGAAACAGTGATGCATTTTTTATATATATATATATATATATATATATATATATATATATATATATATATATAATGACCCCAAACTTTTAAACAGTATAGTGTATATTAAAAAAAAGTATATTATATTTGCTGTGGTGTCTATGGTTTTGGCAGAACAAAAGCCCTCCTCAGGTTAATAAAAACCATACATGTGGCTTTTCATCATCCGCTTCTCAGACGTCACAGACAGAAGCGATGGGTTCTGCCTTGCTACGTTTTGACTGTTTTCTTTTGTAACTCAGTCACCCGGTGGAGCTCTCCCGGGACCCGTTCTTGGCTCCAGAGCATTGCCCCTCGGCTTTGCTCGGGTCAGAGGGGCCACTGTTTTCCTTGGAAGTCTTTTGTGGGATTCTGCATCCATGCTGGGATTTCAGCCTCGTGGAAAACAACCCCAACCCTGTACAATTCATATAGATATTGTATGTCTCCAATTACTGAGTTGATTTGCCCAAAGTCAACACACACACACACACACACACAAATATATATGCATGAGCTGCTAAGGGTAGACAGCCATTTTAACAAGAACCTTTAGGCCACCATGGAGGGAACTTCTAACTAGAACAGAAAGGACCCCCAACTTGTGTTTGCACCGGCCGCTCCCATGTGCTTTAGCCTCTACAAGAACTCCGTCTTCTGATGAAGGACTTTTTGATGTTTTCTTTCTCATGTCTTTGTTATAATAATGTGGGGGGTGTGATTAGTTTGTTGACCAGTGATCTCTAAGGGGACTTGGTATTGGTTTTTCGAATGGACAGACTGGGTTCAGACATCAAAAAACAAAAGGACAAAAATGTGAATTTCTGGCAAATATATTTTTAAGTCAAATAATTAAATAATAATAATAATAATAAAACATGTTTTATGCAACATATGCTCATTGGAAAAACATGCCTTAACCCACATTATTGCAAAACTATAGGCCTATACAATTTACTGCAGTTTCCAATTGAAATGAACACTTGTGGCAGTAAAACACATTTACTCAACAACTTTACACAATTTTGATTACAGGAGCATATTATCGATTATTAAAGGCTTATTTTTTTCCAGTTTCTTGCAAAATAATATGTTATTTACTCAAAACGCTCATAACCCTGGCCTAGCACATGCTTTGTACACTAATACATTTTGATATTTGCATAATATAACCAGCTGCATATGTATGTCTTTTCTGAGATAGTAAACTTGGTCGGTAGCTCACACTGCACTTATCGATGTTGAGAGCTTGGGTCCCATGAAATACAAGTAATGTTAAGTGTAGGTGTTACGTTATTTTAAAACGTGATAGAGCTTTAACCTTTAACCAGAGGCACTTTCTTTTACGAAATGTGAAAGAAGCAATGCGATATGTTTTTGTAGTAATGTCGTCACAGGCACATTTTTCCAGTGAACCTTGGGTTGGTTTTATTAAATAAGCCCATTTAAATTGGTGTTTATTTTCTTTTATCTGTGCATTGCAGACAATCATAATTTAATATAATACAATCACTATCATAACAATTAAGAATGATGCTTATGTGTTTCAGTCAGAATATACCAATATGTGCAAAAAAAAAAAAAAAAAAGAGTTCGTAAAAACCTCCACCCCACTGTGAAGAAATCCCAGGGCTCATTTAATGTGACAGGTTCCCATGCTCAGTCCAGCCCTGCATACAGCGAGAAATGACGATGGTGCCCCATTGAACAATACACACAGGAAGTGAAGCTTTACCGTTTCATCACACAGGCAGAGATGAAGAAAGAGACTTAATTTAACATAATTTACTGTATTTATGTTAATAAATTTAACATAAATCTAATACATACGAGAATCTCCGGACAGGCAGACGCGCACACACTTGATACAATTTCCCTTTCTGCCCATTATAAAAGAACCACAGACACACATTCAGCATCTATACGGACTTATCAGCAAAAACACTGCACATTTCAACAGCTCTGACATCGATCTTTATTTATTTTACAAACAGACTCCTGTCAGTTCAGCGTGCCTTGTATATGGTCACTTATCACCACAGCTTTCAGGAAAAGGGTCATGCGCTAGAAAAGGCACCACTGCTATGTGTGATCCCTTTAGCCTGACTCTGTCCAGCCCTCGCTGAATTGGCTGTTGGGACGAGGGCCAAAGTAAACAGCAAATGCTATATTGCAGCAGAGAGGCACGTAGACTGATTAGGATCTAAATGTTAAGGGAGTGTGAAGTCCGTATCAGCGTAGATGAACAGTTGGAATGGCTGCGGTGAGAGACTGAGCAGCGGCCAACAGTTAAGACCATCCAGAGGTCAACATCGGAGCTCTGATAGCGTAACGGCGCCCGTTACTCATGTCTGTATCCGAGAGAACGCGCTCAGACAACCTGACACAACTGTGTAAATACATTTATTCATGTTAGCCAGCCAGCTGTGATAGCCTACGGAAGAAACTGGGATTTTCTGATTGAATCAAAGAGTTTTGCAAAAGAGGGAACCAATGAGAGCAGTAAAAAATAACACAACTCGCTTTTGTAACGTACAGCTTTTCTTACCAATTTCTTTTACACCGTAAAATCAGATAGCAATCGGCTTATGGCTAGCAATAAACAAGAATATCTCATCTGCAGGAGTTGATCTTACTATAGAAGTTTTAGTAAAATTTAAGAGTGAGTGTTAATTACAAACAGTGGGCTACACAAGTCGATCACATTCAAAGTCTGCATTATTTATTTGCCATTTTTAATATTTAAATATCACTCAAAGCTTTGGATTAAATAAGTCAAAAACAGTAATATTGTAAAATATAATTACAATTTTAATTGGGTACAACAGGGCTAAAGGCACACCTTAAGGAAAATGTGCTTTTCACTACTCCCGTAGAGTAAGATTGCAAAATATATATATATATATATATATATATATATATATATATATATATATATATATATATATATGTTTGTATTGAACACAGATGGAGCAACATTTTGCATAAATAAAAGTATTAATTTCTTTCAAAAAAAGAAAAATTCTTACTGAATGAATGAATATTTTCACTGTTGGTCTCCAGCCGCTGGACCCCAGTGTAGAGAGGAAATGGCTTTTCTTAAAGTCCTCACACAGTTGTTTTGAGGTTTTGAACATTCAGTTATTGACTTGAGCTATTTGTTCAATCAAAACCCCACTTTCAAAGTCTGAATATGCATAATACGCGATAAGCACAGTTTCGG
Source organism: Gila orcuttii (assembly GCA_026230005.1). Lineage (NCBI taxonomy): Eukaryota > Metazoa > Chordata > Actinopteri > Cypriniformes > Leuciscidae > Gila > Gila orcuttii. The sequence continues at coordinate 26,552,731 of JAPDVR010000002.1, read as the reverse complement.
AAGAAAGACTAATTCTGCATATGCACGCAAACATGTGTAACAGAATCAAATGAGTTCCAGACACTAAACAACAAAGAGAGAATTCATAAAATGTGTTTTCCTTGGAGGAAATACCAGCTACTTATTTTTTTGCTTTGTTAGACAATCATTATTTTAATCTCAGAAACTAAAGAACCAAATCAACCAATTTTCACAATCACTGAATATTTTGTACCCCCCCCCCCCCCCCCAGAACGTGTGAAATAAAGTTCTCTGAAAAAAAAACTTTTGGAGGATAATTAACAAAAAGAAAAAGCGATTCATTTTAGGCGATTCATTCATTTTTGACTATCCTTCCTTCAGAAACTAAATGATTAATGCTGAAAGTAATGGTGAGCAACATCTGGATTCAATTGAGCTCGTATGGGCTAAAGTCCTCGCATGTCTGAAGCGTTCTGTGGTTTGAAGTTTACGGGATGCAGCTCACAATATTCAGGAAAATGAATTGCTTCTGAGATTTTCTTCTGAGAAAGTGTTTTGCATTACTGATCACAGAACATTTCTCTTGCATCTCCCATCTGCAGAAAATTAAGGAAGAAAAAAAACCTCACTGATTTTTCAACTGGTCTAAGTCTCAGAATGTCCACAGAATTTAGCAAACCATGTGCTGTTTTAGTCAAAAGTTTGGCTATGAGACTTTCAGCTTGAGTAAGATTATTTGTCATTTAGCAGACACTTTCTTATCCAAAGCAACTCACAGCACTTACAGAGACAATCCCCTAAGAGTAACCTGGGGTTAAAGTGCCTTGTTTTACAGCACAATGCTTGTGACTCATGAATCACTACTTCCAGGTTTTAAACTCACATATAGATTTACTAAAACCACATCTGATGTTTGAAAAGTCTAAATGCTTTTTCTGTGAACAAATACACTCAGAAAAATAAGATGTAGTCTACTTTTCTCTTTTTTTCCCCTTTATGACTTAATATGTTTCAAGCTACTTTTCCATTAGCGCATGGAGGCACTGTGAACCATAACATGAAGAAACAATGAACAATTGCATTTTTATTTTACACCTTATAAGTTGCACAGGGTCGAAATTGCACAGTTAAGAAGAAAAAAATCTGTAAAAAAAAAATCGATAAATTGCAGTGTATAAGGCACATTTTATTATCATATTCAGAAATAATGTAAAATACCAGTAAATAAAATGAAAAGCTTTACAAATATTATAAACATGTATTTCGCTTTTCCTCACTCCACAACAAATACTTTTAAATTTAATACGAATGTAAAATACAAGTACAAGACAAAAATAAATGACATGGTGTATAAACAACATTTCTGAACGGTAAGCCTAAACAAATTAATTTGAAGGGAAACTGAAAATTCCAGCTTGTGCAAAATGTGCTAAATGTGCTATCGGAAAAAAAGGTATAACTAACATCAACAAAACTGAAAAAATACTGTAAAAATGTATTGCTCATCATGAGTTTATCTTGATGCATTAACTAATGTTAACATATAGTTTATTTATTGTAAAGTACCCGATCTCATGGGAAATGTAAGTATTTTACGCGGTGGCGATTTCGTCTGAATTCGCAAGATTTGATTCATACAAAAATTTAAGATTTTCAAACGAATCTCGCTATGAAGGACCACCCCTAATCCCACCACTAAACCTACACGTCACTGGGGTTCAAAATGAGATAGTACGAATTATCCACCAATTCAGCAAAACGTAAAATAGTTACAAATTGCTATGAGATTGTGTTGAAAGTACTCTACAAACTGTTGGAAACTTTTTCTTCAGAGACCAGGAGAAATTAGGATATCTTTCAAGCAGAAGTTACTCTTTATTAAGGACTTTGCTGTTGCAATGCTGTAGTCGTCCAAGTCTAAACTCAATAGCTTAAGCACAGTGTTTATTCCTTTCAAGGGGGATGGATTTACATAGAGGTGGAGACAATCTTGAACAAAGCATGTAAATGAAGTACAGGAATCAGCACGTTACCGGAAATTCCCCAGCCCTGATCTTGTCAGCATAACAGTGTGATTCAAATGCAAATATTCTGATCCAATCAGCCGGACTATTCAACGACTGGGACAGGGGCTCCGAGAGCCATTAAAACAAAGGGTGAGAGTCTCAGTAATCTGACTCATTTAACTTACAATAGAGAGAACAGGACTGGTAAGGAATCTCTTGCTGATAACTCTGATATCATCATTTATACCTTAAATGCTAAACTTAGTCTACTAAACTTTCTCAGTTTCTATACTATTGTATTGGAACCTAACTTAATCCTAATTTAATACATTTGTAATACAGCAAAACTGAATCAGAACCTTCAGAGCTTGAAACACAAAAGTCCCAAGCTGAGCAGCTGTTTATTATTAAAATGCAACACTATCTCACGACCAATTCGTACGAATTCGTACGGGTGATTAAAATGTGGCTAATTTAGACAAATTAGTACGAGTGAGGTCGTACAAATTCCTACGATTTGTCTAAACCCACGTGATGGGTAGGTTTAGGGGCGGGTCAGGGGTAGGTCATACGTACGAATTTGGCAACTCGTAAAATATGTGCGATTTAGCAAAAATCGTACTAATTCGTACAAGTGAGGTCGTATGAATTGGTACGAATTAGCCACCTCGTAAAATTTGTACGAATTGCCGTGAGATCGGGGTGGTAAAACTATATAAGGAGCTCTTTAAAGGTTATTAATTCATATCAGACCCCAGACTGGATGTTTACCAAAAGTAAAATCTTTTGCGATTATTGCATGATGGAACTTAATCGTCACGGAAGTTCAATAAATTAAATATCACCATGAGTTAAATACCATCATTCATATAGACGTTAAGGTGTTAAGACGTGTATAGACGTTAACACAATATTTGAAATGAGTTCTATGTTTGCATTTCCAATGCATTTTGACGTGAATTTGAGAAATATAGAATGTTTTGTGTGAGCGAGATAAGAGCACTGCTGCATACATTTTATTCACACAAATCATTGAACTTAATAATTACACAAAGGTCTATTCTTTATTTGTTGTCTGAATGCTAAAATGGCAAAGAAATTGAGATGAATCACAATCAAAAATTTGAAATCAATTTGACAGCTGCAGTATTTTTATATTGTGATTGTGTGAGACAGAGGATTTTCCAGCACTTCATTTAAGTAATCCCCCAGGGACAGGTCCCCAAGTCACGTAGCCCATGAAAAATAACAAATAAAATGCGAGAACTTCTCCCTCCGCTTTTCTCACCCTCTCTAACACTGAAGCCGCAACAAACTGTGATTCAAATTCATACTTTCACAATAAATGTCGAAATGTTGCTGCTGATCATCCATCGTCTGATGACTTCTTGAGGACTTTCTGTTGTAAACGGCTACAGGAAATGATGACTGTAGTAAGATGCATGACATGTTTTCAGTTAGGTCAGTTCCAGGGCGGCATGTTTGTGTATGTTTTGTGTGTGTGCAAGAGGAAAGAGAAGAAAATAAACCACAGGAATATGAAGTTTGAGAGACATCTGGGCACCATGTTTGTGCAGTTATGGGCATAATATCAATTATGACCATCAGGAAACAAAGCGTTTTGTATCACAATGCATTTGACTATACATCTTAACTTGAAAGCTCTATACTGTTAGATTGGCCACAAATAGATGCTTTATAGCCCCTTTATAGAATGTATAATAATATTACAACATCAACGCATCATAAGAAGCAATATAAATGCTTCTTATGCACTTTACTCTTTGTTGTCTCAAATCAAACTGAAAGTTATATTAGCAAACCCTTTAAGCACCCAGCCATGAACAAAACCACACCCATTTCTATGAACACAACAGACTATGTATAAAAAAAAACAGCCACCCGTCCATGTTTCCCTCTCTTAATGTAGAACAAGTTGGGTGATGCCATCACTTTAACTTCTGTAACGCATTTGATCGTAAAGTCCAGTGGATCCTGTCTGATATGTGAACGCCTGTTTGGGTGGTTTTGGTCATTATAGAGATGAAGGAAGAGATAGCCTAGTGATGGTAATGTGTATAGTCATTACACTGATCTAACAAAGTGGCACTGAGAGCAGCATGTCCCAGGACAAACTGTCATTAATTTGGTTCTGATGCATTGGATTGTGCAGGTTAACAATTCAGTGGATGCAGTTATTGTAAAAATAAATAAATAAATAATAATATTGGGGCACATACACAGATAAGCATTATATTAAATAATATATATATACATTTGTTTTGATGTGTATCAACTGTCACATGATCCTTCTTTCAGACAGACATCTACTGATTAGTACCCTGGGATATGTGCTTGGAAATGGTTATGAAGAGTCTCTGACATGCCATTGTCGGGGTCAGAGATTATTCCATTGCTAGAGGCTAACTGCTAATCACTGATTGCATTTGCATATACTTTCAAAAATAGAGATCATTTTAAAAACTAGTGAGCAGACAAAGGATACTGCAATCATGCACCCATAATGCACTGTGACAAGCTTAGTAAAAAAGGTGGAGGATGGGGTGAGAAAAAAGAGACAAACTTATATTTAATAAATTACTTAAAACTATTATTTATTCATAATAATAATAGTTCAGTTTGATTAAATATTTGGTGACACTTTATAATAACTGCACGCTATTAATCATTAGTTAAGCAGGAGTAAACAGTTAATCATTTATAAAGCATTAATAGACATTAATAAGCAGTTTATAAATACAGCTATAAATGCTTTTTTCTTGATTTATAAGCATATCTATAATGTGTTTAATAATTGTATTTTCATACTTCGTTAATGATCAATTAATAATTTCTATATGAAGTGTAGCATTATTTACAAACCAGTTATTTAAGAGTTGTCAGTGGTTCATAAGATCACTTAGAAAGTGTAAGTAAATGGAGTAAATTCAGGTAGTTATAAAGCATTTAGTAGTAGTCAGTTAACTATTTTGTGAGCTCATCTAAAGTGAGGACTATTCATGCCTTGTAAAGCATTTATAAAGGAGATTTAAAGACTCAGTTTTCTTCTAAAAAGAAAAATGAAACAAACACAACACCGTGATGCAGAACATTGAAATATTTAACAGCCTTTAAATCTCCTTTATAAATGCTTTACAAGGCATAACTAGTCCTCACTTTAGATGAGCTCACAAAAATAGTTAACTGACAAATACTAAATGCTTTATAACTACCCGAATTAAGCCTTAATTACAGTATAAATACATGTTAATAAAGCATTTATTAACACACCAAGTAACTATTACAATATGTCTGAATAATAAGATGTATGAATGTACATTTAAATAGTTTATTTATCATTTGCTAACACTTTCTAGGTAATCTTATGAACCACTGACAACTTTTAAATAACTGGTTTATAAATAATGCAATACTTAATTTAGAAATGACAAATTGATCATTAATAAAGTATGAAAATACAATTACAGATATGCTTTTAAATCAAGAGTAAAGCATTTGTAGTTGTATTTATAAACTGCTTATTGATGTATATTAATGCTTTATAAATGATGAATTAACTGTTTACTAATGCTTAACTAATGATTAATAGCGTGCAGTTATTATAAAGTGTTACCAAATTTGTTTTGTTCAATTAATATTAACACACACACACATATATATATATATATATATATATATATATATATATATATATATATATATATATATATACACACACACACTCATATACACACATTTTACACAATGTGTAATATAGACATTTATATATCCTTATTAAATTAATAGTAGTTTAATTGATACTTTTATTTAACAAAGAGGCATTCATTTGATCAAAAGTGATGACAGTATACAGACTTTCACATTGTTTTAAATAAATGCTGTTCATTTGAACTTTCTATTCATTCAAAAATCATCACAAGACCCTTAATGCTGGCAGTTATTAAGCTTCACCACAACTAGATCCAAATGAATTGGCAAATTACAGACCCATTTCAAATCTTCAATTTATGTCTAAAATATTCAAAAACAAATTTTATATAGTGCCCCTTCTTGCAAAAAATAAAATAAAATAAAAGTATATCTATGAACATTTTCATTTAGGATTGAGGCCCCATCACAGCAGAGAGACTGGGCTCAACTTAATTCTAGCTTCTGACCAAGGCTGTATCTCAATACTAGTTTTACTTGATCTTAGTGCTGTGCGTAAACATTATAGATCATGCCATACTCTTAGATTGATTGCAAAATTACACTGGTATTCAGTGACAGGCATTAGTGGTGGTTTAGGTTGTACCTATCTGACCATTGCTTTTTTAATTATTTAAACAGGGAATTATCCAAGTTAACATCAGTATATTTAGTAAATTTATGGAGTGCCACAAGGGACTGTTTTAGGCCCACTTCTATTTTCAATATACATGCTGCCCCTTGGTAATATTATTAGAAAACATGGAATTAGTTTCCACTGTTTTGCTGATGATATTCAGTTATACATTTCATCACGACCACATAAAAATTCTAAATTATCCAAGTTGACAGAGTGTGTTAATGATATAAAATATTGAATGACCAGTAATTTTCTTTTAATATATTGGAAAAAGACAGAGGTACAGTATTACTTATTAGATCAAACACCTGTACCCAGAATCTCTTACAATACAATTTCCATTTAGAAGGATGTACTGTTACTTCATCCTCTACAGTTAAAGACCTGTGCCCGGTTGCATAAAGCACCTTAAGTTTTCCCCTTAAGTATGATACTTAAGGGGCGATTTCCCCTTACCTAAGAGAATAACTTAAGGGTGTTGCATATAATCTCTTAAACGGTTCTCTTAGGTAAAGGAAACATTTAAGTGTTTCACGACAGCGATCCTGGATTCAGTTATAAAAGTCGGTTGTTGCCATAGATACGCAAAACACTAACACTAGCAATTTCGCAGTTTCATCAAATAAAGTATAGGCTAGGAGGATATCGAATGGAAAAAGAAAACAAAAAGAGAAAGCCTAATTGGACAGGGGAGGAGAAATGCATTCTTCTTGACGAATATGATTAAATGTATTGCGGCCACGGATCAAAATATAATAAGCGTGAATCAAAAAATAACAAGCATGAATAAAAACTTTAAACACATTAAAAAATATTTTTCACAAAACTTAAACTTGTGTTCATGCTTTCTTTAAAATTATGTTTTCCTTGGTTTTATTACTCTGTACTTTGCGCTCTCTTTAATTTTCTGCTCATAATTTATTTTTTTGAACGCTTGTGCTGTTTTTCTCTTCGCTCTTCTTTCCATGTTCTGCGCTTGCTCTTCCAAATGTTGCAGTTCGAGTTTCATGTAAATTAGGGAGGGCTTAAGCGTCACCATTGGTCCACTAGTTCTAGATTGACAGCTCCATCTCTAGCCAATCAATCAATCGGGGGAGTTGACGTCACTCCAATGCGACTCACGCTATGATGCTCACTCATACAGGGGAAAACAACAGTTTATATTAAACTTTACAAGGACTTTTAAGTAGTAAAGCTATCTGAACTCTGGACATATACAAATAATTAAATTCCTCTTTTTTGAGATAGCCTACATTTTAATGCGCACACTGGTAATTGGTGTTAAACAATACTTGGCTCATGATGTTAATATGCTAAGGCAGCTCTAAAACATCATGCAGTTTTGAAACACTACATTTCTTTGCAAAAATTAAGTTAAAAACGGCCATTTTACCCATCTGAAGAATTTAGGACTTTGACCTTTCAACGCTACACACAGCCTACCTTAATATATATATATATACATATATATATATATACACACACACACTCACCTAAATGATTATTAGGAACACCATACTAATACTGTGTTTGACCCCCTTTCGCCTTCAGAACTGCCTTAATTCTACATGGCATTGATTCAACAAGGTGCTGAAAGCATTCTTTAGAAATGTTGGCCCATATTAATAGGATAGCATCTTGCAGTTGATGGAGATTTGTGGGATGCACATTCAGGGCACGAAGCTCCCGTTCCACCACATCCCAAAGATGCTCTATTGGGTTGAGATCTGGTGACTGTGGGGGCCATTTTAGGACAGTGAACTCATTGTCATGTTCAAGAAACCAATTTGAAATGATTCGAGCTTTGTGACATGGTGCATTATCCTGCTGGAAGTAGCCATCAGAGGATGGGTACATGGTGGCCATAAAGGGATGGACATGGTCAGAAACAATGCTCAGGTAGGCCGTGGCATTTAAACGATGCCCAATTGGCACTAAGGGGCCTAAAGTGTGCCAAGAAAACATCCTCCACACCATTACACCACCACCACCAGCCTGCACAGTGGTAACAAGGCATGATGGATCCATGTTCTCATTCTGTTTACTCCAAATTCTGACTCTACCATCTGAATGTCTCAACAGAAATCGAGACTCATTAGATCAGGCAACATTTTTCCAGTCTCCAACTGTCCAATTTTGGTGAGCTCTTGCAAATTGTAGCCTCTTTTTCCTATTTGTAGTGGAGATGAGTGGTACCCGGTGGGGTCTTCTGCTGTTGTAGCCCATCCGCCTCAAGGTTGTGCGTGTTGTGGCTTCACAAATGCTTTGCTGCATACCTCGGTTGTAACGAGTGGTTATTTGAGTCAAAGTTGCTCTTCTATCAGCTTGAATCAGTCGGCCCATTCTCCTCTGACCTCTAGCATCAACTAGGCATTTTCGCCCACAGGACTGCCGCATACTGGATGTTTTTCCCTTTTCACACCATTCTTTGTAAACCCTAGAAATGGTTGTGCGTGAAAATCCCAGTAACTGAGCAGATTGTGAAATACTCAGACCGGCCCGTCTGGCACCAACAACCATGCCACACTCAAAATTGCTTAAATCACCTTTCTTTCCCATTCTGACATTCAGTTTGGAGTTCAGGAGATTTTCTTGACCAGGACCACACACCTAAATGCATTGAAGCAACTGCCATGTGATTGGTTGATTAGATAATTGCATTAATGAGAAATTGAACAGGTGTTCCTAATAATCCTTCTGCTGGATCTTTCTGCTGCCTTCGACACTGTGAATCATCAGATCCTTCTGTCCACCCTCTCATCACTGGGCATCAAAGGAACTTCCCTCCACTGGTTTGAGTCCTATCTCACAGGTAGGTCCTTCAGGGTTGCATGGAGAGGCGAGGTATCCAAAGCACATCAACTGAACACAGGGGTTCCCCAGGGTTCAGTGCTTGGACCGCTCCTCTTCTCCATCTACACCACATCATTGGGACCCATCATACAGGCACATGGTTTCTCTTATCATTGCTATGCTGACGACACACAGCTCCACCTCTCATTTCAACCAGATGATCCCACAATAGCTGCACGAATCTCAAACTGTCTGGCTGACATCTCGGCTTGGATGAAGGAAAATCACCTGCAGCTCAACCTGGCAAAGACTGAACTTCTCGTTCTCCCTGCCAATCCGTCTCTACAGCACGACTTCACTATCCAGCTAGAGTCATCCTCAATCACCCCATCAAGGTCGGTCAGAAACCTTGGAGTAATATTTGATGACCAGCTGACCTTCACAGACCACATTACAAAGACAGCTCGATCATGCAGGTTTGCAATGTATAACATCAGGAAGATCAGGCCTTTCCTAACTGAGCATGCAACACAACTTCTCGTCCAGGCCCTGGTTATCTCTAGGCTTGACTACTGCAATGCCCTTTTGGCTGGACTTCCGTCATGTGTTACTAAACCTCTACAAATGATCCAGAATGCTGCAGCCCGCCTTGTCTTCAACGAGCCCAAAAGGGCCCACGTCACTCCGCTGTTCACCTCCCTGCATTGGCTACCACTCGCTGCTCGCATCAAATTCAAAGCTTTGACTCTTGCTTACAGATCTACCACAGACTCAGCTCCGTCCTACTTTCACTCCCTACTACAAGTCTATGTCCCTACCAGAAGCCTACGATCGGCCAAGGAGCGACGGCTCGTGGTGCCATCACAGCGAGGCACTAAATCTCTCTCCAGAACATTCTCATTCACGGTTCCATGCTGGTGGAATGATCTCCCCACCCTCGTCCGGAATGCAGAATCCCTGACAGCATTCAAAAGACAACTGAAAACTCATCTCTTCCGTGAGTACTTAACATAAAAAAATAAAATAAAAAATAAATAAAAAAAAAATCTCCTTTAAACCTTTTAAATCTTCCCTTGTCTGGCTTTTGCTACTCTGAGCAATGCCTGAACTTCGTATTTTGAGCACTTCTTGCGTCGTTCTTCCCTCTTCACGATGACTCGCTTGCTTTAGTCCTCAGATGTAAGTCGCTTTGGATAAAAGCGTCTGCTAAATGACTAAATGTAAATGTAAATGTAATCCTTTAGGTGAGTGTATATATAGTTCCATTACAGACAAGACATACAGTGCAAAAAGTACAAGACAAATACAAAGGCATTTTGTGGTACAGTTCAGAGTATGTAAAACAAAGAACAACAACAGCTAAAATTTAAAATAAACATGTAGCCTTTGTAAAAAAAAAAAAAAAAAAAAAAACACACAGCCTACCTGGTGATCCGTTACAGTTAAATACGCCATCCTCAAATATTTTCCTAATTGTTGTTCTTAAGCGATCATATAGCCTAGGTAGCCTGGTAAATTAATTATAGACTAGATGTACCATTTGACAAAAGATTAATGAAAATGAAATGAAGTGTACAAAGGAGATTACAGACACCAGGTGGATTTGATATGTAGTGATTTATTACATAGTTATTGTGTTCATTTACATAGCTACATAATTGCATATTACTTTAGGATTAATGTTTTAAATATAGCTTCAATTTTTAATACAGTAACATGAAAATTATTGAAAAGATCAGGGATAGGTAACGTCGTTTCTGGAGTGCCGCTCAGGGATGGAAATTAACTTTTTTGTCCACCGGCCACTGTGGCTGGTGGATTTCAAAATCTACCAGCCACTCAATGTTTTTACCAGCCACTTTCTTGTTTTTAACCGACAATGTATAACTGCATGTGAAAATGAATACTACAAGATCTACAATACTTAAGCAGTTTATTTAATCTCAAGTCTCAATTAAATACTGACATTTTCTCTTTCTCTCTTATACACACACAAACCATGAACTGATATACATTTCATTAAATGAGTAGGGCAGATTAAACAAAAAACTGCACCGATGCTGAACCGCACTCTATGCTGGAGGTTGCTCTCTCTGCGAGAGTATGCCTGTTCTGTCATATTTACATCATGCGTTCGCGGCTAACTCTCCCTTTGGACGGCAAACCGCCTCTCGCGCTCAAGCCTCGACGGAAGAAGCGTGCGGATAGATGTTCACACCGCTAGCTCTTTACGACACAAGAGAGCTACCCCGCCCTAAAAATACACCATGCGCTCGCGGCTAGCTCTCCCTTTGGACGGCAAACACCCTCGTCGAGCCTCGACGGAAGAAGCGCGCGGGTGTTGAAGGTGTGCCTCCTCTAAACAGTATGCTATTTTTATTTACCCGCCATGGTGGCCGGTAGGTGAAGCGAGTTCGCCCGCCACAACACAAAATCACCCGCATTTGGCTGGTGGCGGGTGCTAATTTCCATCCCTGGTGCCGCTGTCCTGCAGAGTTTAGCGTCAACTCCGATAAAAACCTAGCAGTATTAATAATCCTAAAGATGATGATTAGCTGGTTCAGGTGTGTTTGATTAGGGTTGGAGGAGCTAAACTCTGCACCCAGGAGGACCGACATTGCCCTTCCATGTCATAGATTAAATATGAAAGTAAAACAGCCAGTAGGTGGTGGCAAGTTGCTGTCTTTATGAGTGAGTCATTCATTCAAACTTCTCGTTCAAGTCAGGAATTCTTTAATGAAACACTGTTGTGTGGCTCGGAGGAGATCGGCGCTCGTGGTGCCAGGTCCAGAAGTAAGGCCAGGGCATTAAAGGTTAATATGATGGATCGTCAGACAGGCACAACTGTGACAGGTCGTCGTCGTTAGGAATTTAACGATAACGGATCGCCAGGTAGACGTAACAGGTCGAGTTGCAGGCACACAGTTTAACGGTGTCCTGCCACGGAAAGATTTTTGCCAGCTGAGCTGATGGTTATCTTCACCTGTAGCTACGAGAACATCAGTAGCGTGAGTCGCATTGGAGTGAAGTCAACTCCCCTCTTCGTTTGACTGGCTAGAGGAGGAGCTGTCAATCTAGAACTAGTGGACCAATGGTGACGCTTAAGCCCGCCCTAATTTACATGAAACTCGAACTGCAACATTTGGAAGAGCAAGCGCAGAACATGGAAAGAAGAGCGAAGAGAAAAACAGCACAAGCGTACAAAAAAATAAATTATGAGCAGAAAATGAAAGAGAGCACAAAGTACAGAGTAATAAAACCAAGGAAAACATAATTTGTTCATAATTTGTTTGTTTTTTCTTCTATGTTTTTTTCGCATGCGCAAGTTCGTGTTTAGTATGCGATCGCGCAATATACTATAAGTCGATGCTATATATAACTCTGTTGTTTTTTTTGTCATCCCGGTCGTCAGATTGTACTTATAGGTTGTTAAAGATTGAACGAATAGTCTCGGTGATTCCTGTATAGCTTTGATGAAGACTGGCTGAGTTTGCGTTCAACTAAATGTAATGAAAAGAGAAAATCCTGTTATGCTTTTACAAAATAATGTAGAAAGAACAAATTTATAGCTTTATTTTTCAGTAGCGGGAATTTATGTCGGGATCTCAGACACGTTGATCAATATTCTGAACTGATTGTGAATTTGTGTACAATTATCTGCAGTATATTCAGCAGCCTGCATGATAGCGTCTTGATGCAAGTTGTATTGTTTTATCACTGTAATCTGGTGATTCTTATGTTTTGTATTGTAATTATTTCCAATATGTAAAGGCACAACAATGTGTTTTGATTTGTTAAATGTATCTTTAATAGTATTTTTTTGTATGTTCACAGTTTTACAGTAATAAGACAAGAAGGAAAGATAGTGAGAAGAAAACCGAGTCTTGTCATTCCTGGAACCTCCTTTCCTTGTTGTATTGTTTAGCTCGCTGCATAGGCTGAGTAGCTACACACTCAGTTGAGGGCAGAAGATAATTTTAAAGAAAACATGAACATAAGTTTAAGTTTTGTAAAACATATTTTTTATGTGTTTAAAGTTTTTTTTTCATGCTTGTTATTTTTTGATTCACGCTTATTATATAACTCTGGTCTTTGGTAGTATGGATAGCAAAGTACACTAAAGGAGGGAGACCGTTTTCACATATGGCTCCTAAACTCTGGAACAGCCATCCTGATAATGTTCGGGATTCAGACAAACTCTTCGAGTTTAAATATATAGCCGGGCTCGGCTTTGTGCAAACAAAGGAACGTTGGCGGAAAAGGGGAAAGCGAGCGGGAGCTCTTGTGCGGCTTCGCGGACGCGGTAACCGTACAGTGCTACCAAGCATTTTTCTCTCAAATGTTCGTTCACTATGAAACAAAATGGATGAACTCCAGCTACTGATGGTGAAAAGCAGAGACTTTCTTGCAGCGTCTGTCCTACGTTTCTCGGAAACATGGCTGGGCGATCTAATCCCGGATTCTTCATTACAACTGGCCGGCTTTAGGTTGCTGAGAGCGGACCGAGGCGCGGCTCTTTCCGGCAAGACGAAAGGTGGAGGTATTTGTTTTTATATTGACAGTAGCTGGTGTGTAGATATCACAGCGATTCTGCAATATTGTTCCCCGGACTTGGAATCATTTGTTATAAACTGCAAACCTTTCTACTCGCCTCGCGAGTTTGCGTCGTTTATTTTGGTCGGTGTTTACATAGCGCCGGGAGCTAATGTTAAAGAATCCCAGCGCTTACTCGCCGATCAGATACTAAGCGTGGAGCGGACAAATCCGGATTCCTTAGTTACCATTCTTGGTGACTTTAACAAAGGTAATCTTAGTCATGATCTCCCCAAATATAGACAATTCATCAAATGCCCTACCAGAAAATATAACACTCTGGATCACTGCTACACTACGGTCAGTAAAGCCTACCATGCAGTTCCTCGTGCAGCACTTTGCACTAGCTTTGATGAAGACTGGCTGAGTTTGCGTTCAACTAAATGTAATGAAAAGAGAAAATCCTGTTATGCTTTTACAAAATAATGTAGAAAGAACAAATTTATAGCTTTATTTTTCAGTAGCGGGAATTTATGTCGGGATCTCAGACACGTTTATCAATATTCTGAACTGATTGTGAATTTGTGTACAATTATCTGCAGTATATTCAGCAGCCTGCATGATAGCGTCTTGATGCAAGTTGTATTGTTTTATCACTGTAATCTGGTGATTCTTATGTTTTGTATTGTAATTATTTCCAATATGTAAAGGCACAACAATGTGTTTTGATTTGTTAAATGTATCTTTAATAGTATTTTTTTGTATGTTCACAGTTTTACAGTAATAAGACAAGAAGGAAAGATAGTGAGAAGAAAACCGAGTCTTGTCATTCCTGGAACCTCCTTTCCTTGTTGTATTGTTTAGCTCGCTGCATAGGCTGAGTAGCTACACACTCAGTTGAGGGCAGAAGATAATTTTAAAGAAAACATGAACATAAGTTTAAGTTTTGTAAAAAATATTTTTTGTGTGTTTAAAGTTTTTTTTTCATGCTTGTTATTTTTTGATTCACGCTTATTATATAACTCTGGTCTTTGGTAGTATGGATAGCAAAGTACACTAAAGGAGGGAGACCGTTTTCACATATGGCTCCTAAACTCTGGAACAGCCATCCTGATAATGTTCGGGATTCAGACAAACTCTTCGAGTTTAAATATATAGCCGGGCTCGGCTTTGTGCAAACAAAGGAACGTTGGCGGAAAAGGGGAAAGCGAGCGGGAGCTCTTGTGCGGCTTCGCGGACGCTGTAACCGTACAGTGCTACCAAGCATTTTTCTCTCAAATGTTCGTTCACTATGCAACAAAATGGATGAACTCCAGCTACTGATGGTGAAAAGCAGAGACTTTCTTGCAGCGTCTGTCCTATGTTTCTCGGAAACATGGCTGGGCGATCTAATCCCGGATTCTTCATTACAACTGGCCGGCTTTAGGTTGCTGAGAGCGGACCGAGGCGCGGCTCTTTCCGGCAAGACGAAAGGTGGAGGTATTTGTTTTTATATTGACAGTAGCTGGTGTGTAGATATCACAGCGATTCTGTAATATTGTTCCCCGGACTTGGAATCATTTGTTATAAACTGCAAACCTTTCTACTCGCCTCGCGAGTTCGCGTCGTTTATTTTGGTCGGTGTTTACATAGCGCCGGGAGCTAATGTTAAAGAATCCCAGCGCTTACTCGCCGATCAGATACCAAGCGTGGAGCGGACAAATCCGGATTCCTTAGTTACCATTCTTGGTGACTTTAACAAAGGTAATCTTAGTCATGGTCTCCCCAAATATAGACAATTCATCAAATGCCCTACCAGAAAATATAACACTCTGGATCACTGCTACACTACGGTCAGTAAAGCCTACCATGCAGTTCCTCGTGCAGCACTCGGTCACTCTGACCATGCCATGGTCCACCTGATTCCTGCTTACAGACAGAAACTAAAACTCTGTAAACCCGCTGTGAGGATATCAAAACAGTGGATCAGTGAGGCCTTAGAGGACCTGCGGGCGTGTTTGGACTCTACTGACTGGGACATGTTCAGGTACACTACCAATAGCCTGGATGAGCACACAGAGGCTGTAACAACATACATCAGTTTCTGTGAAGACTGCTGTGTTCCAACACGCACCAGGGTGCATTTTAACAACGATAAGCCCTGGTTTTCAGGTAAACTCAGAAGGTTGAGGGTGGAGAAAGAGAAAGCATTTAGGAGTGAGGACAGGGATAGATTCAAGGAGTCGAAAAAACAGGTTTGGAAAAGCCGTGAAGGAGGCTAAACGACTGTATTCAGAGAGGCTGCAGCACCAGTTCTCTACTGACGACTCCGCTTCTGTCTGTAGGGGGCTCACGCAGATTACCAACTACAAGCCCAGAGCCCCCCACACCACTAATGACTCTCGCTTAGCTAACGACCTGAATTAATTTTACTGTAGATTCGACAGGCAAATGGACAGTCCTGTTCTACACCCCCCTTCACCAGAGCTCCCTCCCCACACCACAATGTTGGCTCTTTCCATTCAAGAGAGTGAAGTAAACAGACTCTTCAAGAAGCAGAACCCACGAAAATCAGTTGGGCTAGACTCCATCTCTCCAGCCACCCTTAAGCACTGTGCGGACCAGCTGTCTCCTGTGTTCACCACCATCTTCAACACCTCTCTGGAGACATGACATGTACCAGCTTGTCTTAAGTCCTCCACCATCATTCCTGTGACCAAAAAGCCAAGGCCTATAGGACATAACGACTACAGACCTGTCGCCTTGACCTCGGTGGTAATGAAGTCCTTTGAGCGTCTGGTGCTGGCCCACCTCAAATCAATCACAGACTCTCTCCTGGATCCCCTGCAGTTTGCCTACAGAGCCAACAGGTCTGTGGACGACGCAATCAACATGGCCCTACACATCAGCCTTCAGCACCTGGACTTTCCGGCAACCTATGCAAGGATCTTGTTTGTGGACTTTAGTTCCGCCTTCAATAACATCATCCCTGCCCTGCTTCAGGACAAGCTCACCAAGCTCAATCTACCTGATTCTACCAGTAGGTGGATCACAGACTTCCTGTCTGACAGGAAGCACTGCGTTAAGCTAGGGTCACAAGTCTCTGACCCCCGGTTTATTAGCACCGGCTCCCCTCAGGGCTGCGTCCTTTCTCCCCTGCTTTTCTCCCAATACACCAACAGCTGCACCTCCAGTCACCCATCCGTCAAACTCTTGAAGTTCGCGGATGACACCACCCTCATTGGGCTCATCTCTGATGGGAATGAGTCTGACAACTGGTGGGAAGTTGACAACCTGGTGTCCTGGTGTAGCCAGAACAACTTAGAGCTCAATGCTCTAAAGACAGTGGAGATGGTTGTGGACTTTAGAAGGAGCACAGCCCCACCTTCCCCCATCAACCTGTGTGACTCCCAAGTAAACACTGTGGAGTCCTTCTGTTTCCTGGGTACTATCCTCTCCCAGAACCTAAAGTGGGAACTGAACATCAGCTCCCTTGCCAAGAAAGCACTACAGCGGATGTACTTCCTACGGCAGCTGAATAAATCCAATCTCCCGAAGACAATGATGGTGCACTTTTATACAGCCATCATAGAGTCCATTCTTACCTCCTCCATCACCACCTGGCATGCTGCTGCCAGTGCCAAAGAATAAGAGCAGACTGCAGCGTATCATCCGCACTGCGGAGAGGGTGATCGATTGCAATCTACCTTCCCTCGAGGACTTGTACTCCTCAAGGGCGCTGAAACGAGCAAAGAGGATTGTGGCAGATCCCTCCCACCCTGGTAATTTCCTGTTCCAGCTACTCCCCTCTGGCAGAAGGCTGCGGTCCGTCAAGACCAGCACCTCACGCCACAAGAACAGTTTTTTCCCTTCTGCTACTGGCCACCTTAACAAGGCCTGGAGCTCTCACTGACACTGACTTCAAACTTGAACTATAAACTCTTATCCATGCCGTATTTACACTGATTATTATAAACTTTAAACATTCCATAGTTGCACTGGACTTTAAATTAAAAACTTTTAGCTTTAAGTAAAAACTCTTAGCTCATTGCTATTTTTGCACTTTGGCATATTTGCACCTTTGCTTTATTAGGTACCCCATGTGGGCACATTTTTGTGTTATTATATCCTATATGTTGTATGTTATATGTATGCACCTTCCTGCCAAAGTAAATTTCTTGTCTGTACAAACATTCAGGGCGAATAAACCCCATTCTGATTCTGATTCTGATATATTAAAGACACATCTCTTTAACCAAACATTCACATAATGGATCTCATAACCTTATACTCCAGTTATATCAGATCAAAATTGTTTATTAATATTTTAATAACTAATTATTTTCCATTTCCCTTTCTGTTTCTACCTCAGGATGCCCATGGATAAAGCTGCTTTGAAACTATATGTATTATGAAAAGCGCTATACAAATAGATGTGAACTGAATTGAATATGAATATTGAGCAGCTCAACAGTTTTCAACATTGACAATAAGAAATGTTTCTTAAGCACTAAATCAGCATCTCGCAGAAATAAGTTACCTTACCCAATTTGATTGTACTTAAAAAAAAATTAACCCTCATCCTTCCGTCGCGTCCTGTAACAAATCCTTCCCTCGCGGGTCAAAATGACACGAAGCCCTAAAATTATACTTAATTTTATTTTTGTCCAGAAAGCTTATTTTATTTCATTTTGATAACATTTTTTTTTACTATTTGTTAATGCATAATGCATTTTTTTTAATATTTTTTTTAATATTTACCTTTACTAGATCTAATCAATAAATAATAAATAAATAGTCATTTAGTAATTTAAAGGTGGGGTATGTGATTTGGAAAACGACCGGCAGATTTTGAAAATATACAATTCAAATGGTCCTACCTTCTTTCCTCCAACGCTGGCCTTGACTCCACCCATTCGAAGAACATGGACGCGCAATCGTGCACTAGCGAAAACTCAGATGCGCGAGAGATTGTAATGACGATTTACTACTAATCATGGAACTGGCTTTACTGACGAGATGTGCATGCTTTGAGTATGCGCACGAAGGGGGGTCACGCGCGCTGGGGGGAGGGGGGTGAGGTACGACCGTTTGATTGACGAACTTACTCTCCAATGATTCTAGGTGGTCTTGGAAATGATTGGCTGGAGTTTTTCGAGTCCTGCCCGTTCCACAGATGATTAAATTGCTTAATTTTCATTTCAGTGCTACTAACTCAGTGGCTGTAAGTGGGTTAGGAATAGGATTTCAAGTTATTTTGAAAAAATGGACAAAAAAGAGAATCACATACCCCACCTTTAAGCACATTCCTCACATTCTTTCAAATTACATTGAAAATAACTCACAATCTCATGCATAAACCTTTTAATTAAGCTCACAATATCTTACATTGGGTGTCTTCGCCGATCTCTTTTGGAAAAAAATTTGAGAGCAAATGAGCTGTTCTGCTGGGTCCTAAAGTCAGTATCTTCAGTATGCATTCAGACACACATGTACTGTAGCATTCCTCGCATTTTTATTAATTCCTATGAGGGTCAAATTGAGCCATAAATTAAGGATTTGTAACTTTTTTAAATTTCAACCACAAAACTCCTCAAATCCAATAGATTTGTTTTGTGTGTATTCGTGGTTCAAGTGCGACAAAAGTCATGGGGTCTTGGACCCCTCCGATGAACCCTTTTTTTTTTTTTTTTTCAAAAACAATTTCCAGGTCAAAATGACCCAAGGGAAAGATGAGGAAACTGCACTGAAGTTAAGTTGAATTAGGTGGGATTTTCTTTTTCAGTGATGAAACTGCTTTAAAAAACAAAACAAAAAAAATGACCCCAAACTTTTGTACACTTTAAACATTGATGTTTAAAAGTTACAGATTTAACATATTTATATGTCATCTTCCTCCACTGGAATATTTTTCAGAGTTCGGTAACCTGACATTTTGTTTGAAATGGGGTCACATGGTTTAGTTAAAAGAACACAATCCAGATCTGTACTCCAAAAACAACGTGCATTCTTTGCGATGAAGCCTTTCTGTATTGGGTTGTACTTTCTTCTGGTAACATCATTGGCTGAGGAACGCAGGGAACTTGCCAATTGAAGAATCATTGCCCAGAGCTGTGGTACATCAGGCAGAGAAACAGAAGTAAAGCAGGGCCAATGTTGATTAACTCACATAAATGTTCTGTGCTCCTTTAAAAAGACTGAAGGGTAGCTAAAGTCATTGCGAATGCTTTCATAACAGCCCTCTAATGACTTTGTGGTAATCGTCCATGTGGAAAACATCAAAACGTAACGTTACGCTGTTTGCAATCAAGAGAAAGCCCCATTGACTGATTGTGCTCATTTGCCACTTATCAGTAACACCATACTTTAGCGCAGTTCCAAATATCTAAGCACCTGCAAGAAGTCATGTCCTGAACAGTTTTTACAAGATGTATTCATAAATCATAACTTAAAAAATATGCTAATGCAAATTAAATGATTTTAGATGAATGAAAGCACTGTGAAGCACTGTGAACCACACTGTGGTCAGTTGTTTCTTCTTTTTACATATTTTTTTTTTAAGACGTCTCTTAGCTTATTGATCAAAAATACAGAGAAAAACGTAATATCGTAAAATATTAGTACAATTTAAAATAATGGTTTTCTATTGTAATATATTTTAAAATGTAATTTATTCCCGTGTTGGCAAAGCTGAATTTTCAACATCATTACTCCAGTCATCAGTGTCACATGATCCTTCAGAAATCATTCTAATATTATTGTTTGGTGCTAAACAACAAAAAATGTATTATTTTAATTAATTTTGAAAATGATTGTGCTGCTTAATACTTTTGTGGAAACTGATCTTTTTTTCCAGGATTCTTTGATTAGAAAGTTTGTTTGAAATACACATCTACTAAAAATATTAAGGTCTTAAAATAAGAATCAATAATCTTATTGACCCCAAACTTTTTAACGGTAGTATTCTCTCAACAACACACAATAACTAAATGCTACAAAAAGCACCAGGTTCTAATAGTTTCATCAATTCCATTTTATAATATTTACAAATATCTGACATTGATACAAAAGCCCGTCTTTATAGACCACATGGATGCAATTATTGACTTAAAACTAAAACTTCCCCTTGGGTGATTCTGCTGATCACTCAGGTTTGGCCAGCTGTGTTGATATTGTATCTCACATGCTATTTCTATAATTGTTTGCAGATGCTTTGAGTCGACCTGCTCTCGGTGAGGTGATGTTTAAGGAGCACATAAGAATGCTTAGTAGATTTTAAGGGTGGTTGAACTTTTTTGTTTAGAGCTTAGCAGTGAGACAGGAATATGTGCTGTTGAAAAGTTGTTCGGGTTCAGTGGCTAATAGTCCTTAAACCCCAAACCAACAGTTTTCAAACGGTGTGTCCTGTGTTGTCCGACTTACTAATAAACGGTTCTTATGAGTCAGTTCTGTTAATGAACCCAATATAATACATGACAAGAAAAAAAATGAGCAAAACAGAAAAACTGCATTTTTCTTTCTAATTTCTTACTTTTTTTTTTTTGAGCCTCGAGATTATATCCTCTGCCCTTTGCCCATCTAGAGAACTTTAGAATGAAGGGTGCTTTTATTTTGCACTGGACCTACATTACTATTCAAAAGTTTGGGGTTTGAAAAGCATGTTTTTGAAAGAAGCCTTGGTTGCATATGATCAAAAATACCTATAATATACCTTATATTTCATATACCTTGTATTTTACATATTGTATTTTATATATGTTTTTGAAAATTTTGTAATATATTTTAGAGCATAATTTATTCTTTAAATGGCAAAGCTGAATTTTCAGCAGCCATTAATCCAGTCTTCAATGTCACATGATAATTAAAAAATCATTCTAATATGCTGATTTGGTGTTTAAGAAACATTTGTGATTAATATCAATGTTTAAAACAGTTGTTCTTAATTTTTTTTTTCTGGACTTTAATGAATGGAAAGATGTAAAGAACAGTATTTATCTTATTTCTGCAAATGCAATGTAAAAGTATTTTACAGAATTGAATGCATCCTTGCTTTATATATATATATATATATATATATATATATATATATATATATATATATATTGATTTCTTTAAACAAAAAATAGATTTCAAGTATGTTTTGTTGTAGGACTGTGTGTCGGATCAGGTGATCAATATTACAGGAACTCCCTAGGGTAAAGTCCTGGCTCCCTTCCTGTTAACTCTTCATACAGCCGACATTAAATACAACACTGGGTCATGTCACCAACAGAAATACTCAGATGACACTTTGATTATTGGATGTGTGAGAGAAGGAATAGTACAGAGGAATCACTAGTGTCTTTGTGGACCAGTGTGACCAGAATCCTCTTAAGCTCAATGTGGAAAAAACAAAGAAGATGGCTCTGGACTTATAATAGGAAGAGGAAACCTTTCACCCCAGTTTCCATCCGTTGGGAGGATGTTGACACGGTGGATTCCTCTAAGTACTTGGGAATGCACCTGAACAGCGGGGTTGACTGGTCTAATAACATATACAAGAAAGGCCTTAGTCGACCATTCAAAATATGCAGAATATGAATATTCAGCCTATAGCAAGTGTCATTGCAGTGGAGTTTGTGGGTCTGTCTTGGAGAGTACAGTAGCTCACTGAAGGTGGGTGCTGTCCAAACTTTAAAACATTATGGATACCTCATAACAAGAGCACTTGTAGTTCTTGAATTATCATGCCCTGGTGTATCACTGAGAGACAGTGAATCCTTCCTGCCCACTGCCATTAGTCTGTACAGTTTATCCCTGTACTAATGTGACTATATACTTGCATTACAACCACTTCCCTTTAGCTGCACTACACATTTACATACATACACAAATTTGGCACCAGTAAGATTTGATATTGTTTTGGAAAAAAAGCCTCTTATGCTCACTGAAGCTGTATTTATCCGATTAAAAATACAGTAAAAACAGCAATATTGTGAAATATTATTACAATTTAAAATAACTGTTTTCTATTTGAATATATTTTAAAATGAAATGTATTCCTGTGATGAAAAATCATAATGTTCAGCATCATTACTCCAGTCTTCAGTTCACATAATGCTTCAGAAATCATTCTAATATGCTGATTTGGTGCTCACACATTTCTTATTATTACCAATGTTGAAAATGGCTGTGCTTCTTAATATTTTTGTCGAAACCATGATTTTTTTCAGAATGTTTTGATGAATAGAAAGTTCAAAAGAACAGCATTTATTTGAAATAGAAATCTTTTGAAACATTACAAATTTCACTTTTGATCAATTTAATGCATCTTTGCTAATGCATCCATCTAATGCATCCAGACATTGTAGAGAACCTTTTAACTTTAATTTATGAATATGTTTACTTTATTTCATTTTATGGTTATGTACGTATATCATGTACTGTATTATGTGTAAAACACTATGACATTTCCTTGTGGGTATTTATAACCGATCAATCAATAAATCCAAGTACCCCTTGACTCATTGGAAAGTCTGTAAATTATATATCTTTGTGCATGTTACAGTAAACACAGTACACTCTGTCTCTGTTTTGTGTTGTGTGTGTGTGTGTTTTACTTTGTGTTGTCTTCAACAACTGGACAAAATCAAGTAATCTAGTCTCTAATGTATTTATCTGCAAAATAAATAAAGCCTCTGTTGGTACTGAAGGAGTGATGTGTTTCAATGCTTTGCTATGTTCCACCTTTATAATAATTCATTCTTTCTCTCTAGACTGTTTTGAATTTTCAGTATAAACAAAATGAAAAGCTTGTGTTTTCCAAACTTTCGGCAAACATGTGACTGATGTCTCTGCTAAATAGAAATTTAGAAAGAGTTTCCAGGAGGATGAGCGGTTATTAAGTCCTAGACGTCCCCAAAGGGTTTATTTAAGAGCTTACACAGCAAGCATGCCCCCGATATAGACGTGTGCTCAGACCTTATCGCTTCTCAAAATGAACATGTCTGACAAAAGGCAGATTAGGCAAGGGGTTCTTCAGGAATGTGTCTCAAGCCTCACTGACTTTTCTTAGACTCATGCTATCACTATCTATGTCTATAGAGAGTTTGAGTTTGGCCATCAACACGGCATGAAAGCTACAATTTATGACAGGGCATAGTATTTTCTTCATTTTTTATTCTGTATGAACACACAATGCGAACAATGAAGCTGACTCACTTGATGATGTCCACCTGTTGACTATTAATGGTGTGTAGCTGACCTAGTAAGCAAGAAAAAATCATGTTTTTATGCTGTTGAATTATAATACATTATATTATTGGATTAACCACAAACTTTCAAAGATTGCATTTTTAGATTGCAAACAAGCTTGACAAAAGGGCATAAACCGTCATCTAAAATTATTTAACTTCTCAGCTCATCAAAAGTTTTTAAAACGTGCTTATTTTAGACGCGGTATAATCTTTAGAGCATAACTGTCTGTCTGCGCTGTCGGACATAATACTGTAGGAGCACTTCTCATGACCTTAGACCTTCTGGTGTCGCAGTAAAATGACTAATGTGAACACTTTTCTAGATCATTCATAAATCATCCTTTCTTTACAGCAGAAGTAGATTGCATGGATAAAGTGATGATGGTGGAGACTGCAATTGTTGGCTAACTAATACTTTTTGTAACTTAAGAAGAAAACTGACAGTGTAAATAATTCTCTGCTGTCCACAGATGCTGGGCAGTCGGAATAGTTCCACAAAAAAGAAAACGGCATCATAATTCACTCACTTTCATGCTGTTCCGTGTTTTTATTCTTTGTTACAAAACACAAGAAGAAGTGTTAAGCAAAATATTGCATGAAAAAGAGACGCTCACGTAGTGATTTATGCCATTTTCATACATTCTATATTTTTTATTGAACTCCAAAAAGAGCAAAAAAGCACTTTTGAAGTAACATAACAGTAGTCTATCAGTGAAAGTGGTAACCTGAAATTGTAAGCTATCTCTGATCTAACCCTTATATTTTATTTAACCTTCAGATGTTCAGAGTATTCTATATCTACTTAAGTCATATGATAAGTTTATGTGAGAAACATACTTTAAGTCAATGTTAAAAAAAAGGTGTCATGAGGTTTGCAACTGGAATGGCAGATATGAATGTGAACAACGGCTCAAAAATGTGTATTGTTTCAGTACAATGACTTACAGCACACATTTGGATTACAATTGTGATTTTTTATTGGAGCTTATAAGTTTAAATCCACTCTGCTTGTATAGAAAACAGTAGCTCGAGATTCATAATTTGAATGTGTGTGTGTGTGCTAATTGTTTCATATGATTCATTACAATATTCTAATACCTTCAATACTTCAACACGAACTATTCGCCACTGGTTCTTCAGTCCAGTACCATCATCTGTGTCAGAAAGTCAACCACCAGATAAGAAAATCAAATTGGCCTTCTTTCCCAATCTTTCTTTCTCCCCCCCCCCCTCTCTTTTGTTTTTGGTGCAAATGCCCCAGTTATGAAACCGCGTACATCCCACTCAGTCAGAGGTTTGAGCTCCTGCTCCCTCCCACAGGGTATGTACCAATATGCACGGAGCACATTTTCACAGATGCCATCAGAGAACAACCATATGAATTACCAGGCAGCCTGCCATCTTTGAGTTCAGACAGAATGCCATTAATACCAGATGAAGAGCCCAAACAACAACAGCACAACAACATGAAAGCCCAAAACAACTGGGACCAGGTAAAGGTTTCATCATTTTATATATTAATGTCTTGATTAACAAAGACTCCAAACTCAACTCTCTCTCTCTCTCTCTTTCTCTATCTCTCTCTCTCTCTCTCTCTCTCTCTCTCTCTCTCTCTCTCTCTCGCTCACACACACACACACAGACACACACACACACACACACACACACACACACACACACACACACACACACACACACACACACACACTTTCGTTCTCTCTCTATCTCTCCCTTTCCCCAAAAAGTTGTGACACCATTGAAACTACCAGCAGACTTGAGGGAATCTGTGAAAAAGGATCCTGTCAGCAAATCACGTTACGATTAATAAAATATATGCCACTGTTGACCATGACTTATTCAAGAGCTGTTATGAATTCATGCCTACAATTAAAGAAAACACAATCATTTTAAAATTGAATGGCAATAAATATTAGTATTACCCAATTAAGTCACAATTAATACTAAGCAGGCTGATTAGCTGCAAATGAACACTCCAATTAAAAGATGCACGTACAAATGGAATGAAAGGGGGAATTGCACTGCCCATAGCATCTGGCCATGTTGAAACGTGATGAGAATATGGATAACTATTTGGTATTTTTACTTTTAGGAGTTAAAGTAACAGTCTTTTTTTAGTCTTTGTACATTGTTGATTAGGACCGACAGACTATTGCTGCTATACGGTCAAAGCTAGAATAGACCAGTAGAACAGAAATGAAAAAAAGGGGGGAAAAAAAAACTAAACAAAAGAAAATTATGAAACTTGCGAGGAATCACAGATATAGTATAGTGTAGTGTAGTGTAGTATAGTATAGTATAGTATAGTATAGTATAGTATAGTATAGTATAGTATAGTATAGTGATAAGATAAAATATAACATATAATATAATGTTCAAAAGTTTGGGGTCAGTAAGAAGACTGGAGTAATGATGCTGGAAATTCAGCTTTACATTCAAATACACTGAACAAAATTATAAACGCAACACTTATGTTTTTGCCCCCATTTTTCATGAGCTGAACTCAAAGATCTAAGACTTTTTCCATGTACACAAAAGGCCTATTTCTCTCAAATATTGTTCACAAAACTGCACTTCTCCTTTGCCGAGATAATCCATCCACCTCACAGGTGTGGCATATCAAGATGCTTAGAAAACAGCTTTATTATTGCACAGGTGTGCCTTAGGCTGGCCACAATAAAAGGCCACTATAAAATCTGCAGTTTTATCACACAGCACGATGCCACAGATGTCGCAAGTTTTGAAGGAGCGTGCAATGGGCATGCTGACTGCAGAAATGTCCACCAGTGCTGTTGCCTGTGAATTCAATGTTCATTTCTCTACCATAAGCCATCTCCAAAGGTGTTTCAGAGAATTTGGCAGTACATCCAACCGGTCTCACAACCACAGACCACGTGTAACCACACCAGCCCAGGACTTCTACATCCAGCATCTTCACCTCTAAGATCGTCTGAGACCAGCCATCCGGAAAGCTGTGTGCAACAATCGGTTTGCACAACCAAAGAATTTCTGCACAAACTGTCAGAAACCGTCTCAGGGAAGTTCATCTGCATGCTCGTCGTCCTCATCGAGGTCTAGACCTGACTGCAGTTCTTCGTCGTAACCGACTTGAGTGGGCAAATGCTCACATTCGATGGCACCTGGCACTTTGGAGAAGAGTTCTCTTCACGGATGAATCCCGGTTTTCACTGTACAGCGCAGATAGCAGACAGCGTATATGACGTCGTGTGGGTGAGCGGTTTGCTGATGTCAACGTTGTGGATCGAGTGGCCCATGGTGATGGTGGGGTTATGGTATGGGCAGGCATATATTATGGACAACGAACACAGGTGCATTTTATTAAATGGCATTTTGAATGCACAGAGATGCCGTGACGAGATCCTGAGGCCCATTTTTGTGCCATTCATCCACGAACATCACCTCATGTTGCAGCATGATAATGCACAGCCCCATGTTGCAAGGATCTGTCCACAATTCCTGGAAGCTGAAAACATCCCAGTTCTCGCATGGCCAGCATACTCACCGGACATGTCACCCATTGAGCATGTTTGGGATGCTCTGGATCGGCGTACATGACAGCGCATTTTACACATTTTAGAGTGGCCTTTTATTGTGGCCAGCCTAAGGCACACCTGTGCAATAATCATGCAAAGGATTTTTTAATCGGCAAAGGAGAAGTGCTCACTAACACATATTTAGACGGATTTGTAAACAATATTTAAGAGAAACAGGCAAAATAATTTGTGTACATAGAAAAAGTCTTAGATCTTTGAGTTCAGCTCATGAAAAATGGGGCCAAAAACAAAAGTGTTGCATTTATAATTTTGTTCAGTGTATATTAAAATTGCAAACATTTAATTTAATTAGTAATATCACTGTTGTTACTGTATTTCTGATCAAATAAATGCAGCCTTGGTGAGCATAATATATTTCTTATGCTTAAAGCACTGAATTCTGCCAAAATCTGTTTTAAAATCTTTGACAGGCAGTGCTGAAAATAATATACCAGCTGATTGTATTAACATATTTGAATTAACCTATGCTGTTACATATGAAGGCTACAAACAAATTAGTGCTTTGTTAATAGGCCTACATGTTTGCCAATAGAACAGTCTACATGTTGTCAGATAGGTTCAATCAACCCTTGCATACAGATAAACCTCTAAATCTCAAGACAACTGGATAAAGCTTTAGTAATGAGGAGGCATAAATAAAACATTACCATAGACCAGTAATTTTTAATGATATTCAGGTCAATGTTTTATTAGAAACAAGTACAGTTGCAGTTTCAGCTTAGGTGCCTGTTTACAGTACTGATAAGCCCTTCCTGGCTGCACTTAGACCCCATATTGATAATGGCCCATTTTACTAGGCATAGATGTTTGGGTTGCATAATGGACAGTGATGTAGTCAGCCAGGAACTTTGCTTTAGATGAGCTTGTTGTTCCAATCGACCTTCTTAAAGACAGCTTATCATGCTGCCAGAGCACATAATGAAAAAGAATCCAAAATAGCTACAATTTATGTAAGGCTGGTATAAGGCAGACTTGAACCCAAGGCTTTTATGTGGGCTTTTATGTTCACATGAGCAATCAAGTTTCCCCTGAGTCTGACCACCCACATTGTGATATTTCAGGCATAGAAAGTTCAAGGCATATTTGGCTCTCAATCCCACCACCGTCCCCCACAACCCCTCCTGCATATCAGTCAGTATCGCATCTAAAGCAAAGGACTCGTAGGTGAGTTCGTCAGATGCAAATATCGCTGCTGATCATTTGGGAGAAGGTTATGACATGGTGGCAGGGGCTCTGTCAGGGCGAGAGAAAGAAAACGACAAAGATCGAGGGAGAGAAAGACGGAAAACCTCAGGAGAGGATTTGTAATTCCTCCTGATGCTTCCCAAGCTATGGCTGACTGTTGACAGTCAGGCAGGCTGTGCCTCACCGAGCGCTGGTGTTTCCTTTGGGGCCCCCCTCCCGGCCGAGGGGGGAGGTGGAGAATTGCAATCCCACCCCGTCAAAGTGCTCTCTCTTAAACACTCACATACACACACACACACACACACACACACAGCAACTCTCCACAGGAAAAGCTGGAGACAGAATGCGCAGCCCCTTCACAGCAGCTTTGGTGCGTCGTTGCATCCAAATGGGATCTTGCTACACTTTGATAGTTGGTTAATTACTCATATGATACCACACAGATGTCTGGGGGGCTCTAGCCGAATATTCGTCTAACTAACTCACTGACTGATTGACTGACGGGATCCTGGGGAAGGCAGACATTTAAGGAGCGGTAGGTGAAAAACCAGAAGGCATTTATAATTCATAAGTGTAACAGTTTAAGTGCCGTTAAGGATCTCTTTAGTGCCTAGCTGATGCTAAACTGAGATGCTACTTGAAGGGCTGTCTACTAAATAGTTCCTTGTGTACCAGGTGGTGGCAGGGACTTTGAACAGGAAACACATCTTGGCTCAGAAGTGTTCCTTTGCTGTCAAGATAATGAAAGGGGGTTTCAAATGATTCCAAACAAGATGAGAGTTGATTAACTTTCCTCACTTGTGATTCTTGTGTACAAATAGGCTACATTTGTTATTGATACAATTGCACAACTTATTTGAAAGATTCTTTTTTTGTGATTAGCAACTTTAAGAATATAAAATAGACATTTAATGCTCTTTTCGAACAGCATTTCTAATGAAATGTATATGGCTTCACTGTAATGTTAAAATATTATTTGGTATCACTTCAACATTGAGAAATAGATTTGTTACGGTATTTATTAATCTTTGTTAATATTTGTTAATAAACAAACAAATCAAACTCTTAATTGTAAGTTCATGTTAGCTCAGGTCTGTTAAATAACATTAACAGATACAACTTTTAATAATGTAGTAATGGTAAATGTTTAAATCAACATTAACTAAGATTAATAAATGATTTAGATGTATTATTAGTTCATGATATTGATATCTAACAAATGGAACCTTATTGTAAAGTGTTATCAAAAAGGTATCTGATTGATATGAAACTGAATTGTTATTAAGCTGTTGTAAATTACTAGAACATTTCCTATAGTGAAATTCAAAAAGACATCTTTTGTCATGTTTAAGTTTGGGAAACTGCCCTAATGAATGCCAAGCGCAAACCAGAGCGGAAATGTGTGTTGAGGAAACCGAAGTGATGAAAGCCATGCAACGGGTGCATTTTTAAAATTACAAATGAAAAAACAAAAGCTTGGTGCTGTGCCACTAGCACCATGCCAGCACTGATGGGTACTTGCCTGGGATGACAGGAAATGCAACGTCTCGTCCCCATAGCATGACAGTAACTCGTACTGGCACTCTCCATCTGTGCTCCTCCACTAAATCCCTTTTGAAGTTGTGTTGAAGTTTTGCGCATCTAGTGTTATACTTTTAAGTAATTCTCTTTGATTTTGTTTCATTCTGAGGCCTGCATCGCATGTCTCTTTATTTTGTGTCTTTGTGAGCTGTGACAAACTAAACTTTACAACATTATTATGTTGTAATTATTACAACATTATTATGTGTTTTTGATGTGATGTCCGCCCTGTTGTTTCTTTTGCCACAGCTGCACTAATCAGGATCTTATCACCTCATCTGGAAATCAAAGAGCGAACTGTGTTCTGCAATGGGCATTATGACACTACAATTGTTTTTGCTAATGGCCGTCCTGGCCACTGGTGGAATATGTCAGATAAACAGAACAGAGGAGGTCCAGGACAGTTTTGTCCTGTCAAAAAGCTCAATAACCAATGCGCATAAGGGTCTGCAGCCCACCACCAAAAAGGCCCTGCTGGATAACAATACCAGACTTCCACCCTGCAAGGATCCCACTTCCATCAAGCTCTATTTTAAGTATATTAACACAATTATTTCCTGTGTCGTGTTTGTGGTGGGAATGGTGGGTAACGCCACCTTGCTGAGGATTATTTACCAAAACAAGTGCATGAGAAATGGACCCAATGCCCTCATCGCCAGCCTGGCTCTTGGAGACCTCATCTATATCACTATAGACATCCCTATCAATGTCTACAAGGTAGGCACCTTTGTTTCTTAATTATTTTCAATTAGTAGGAAACATGACATCACGTAGTTCTCAAAGGGATTTTTTCAAAAACCAGACAGAAAGACCAGCCTACACTCTTAAAAATAAAGGTTCTTTATTTGCATCTATGGTCCCATGAGGAACCTTTAACATCAATGGAATGTTTCCATTGTACAAAATGTTCTTTGTAGTGGAAAAAAGGTTATCATATTGTTCTTCACATAAAAAAAAAAGGTTATTTTAAGAAATGTCCACTGAAAGATTCTTTGTGGAATCAACAACGGTTATTTTATGGCATTTCTGAAAACCCTCTTTTGGAACCTTTATTTTTAATAGTGCATACGGTAAATTACAAAAGAGAGTACTTGAGCACAGGGAGGGAGAATGAGCTGGCAGAGGAAGTTGGGAGGGTGCTTATGCACAGGGCAAGGGCCCTATAATTATACGGTCATTCAGACTTTATCTCCAGGGCCGTCCTATTACGGTTACTAAGGCTTTTGTGATGAGTACAGCAGGGATATGGCCTGATAAAATAAACAGAGGATTGAAGGGCCATCGTCCAAATGAACAGCCCTGTTTTGACTAATGCTTCATCACTAGCCAACATTCCCTTGTCTAATACTCTGCTCATCAGTGAACACAGTACTTGACAGTGAACAGAGGCCTCTAGCAGATGCGTCAGTGATGTGATGCTCTATTTTTTTATTTTTTTTAAATACATTAAAAGTGAAATTCAGACATACAAAGACCTTTTAAATGTAGAGCATATTTTTTTTCAATTCATGTGTTAGAATTAATTATATATATATATATATATATATATATATATATATATATATATATATATATATAAACGTGAATTGAGCGAAATTTATCGCTATTTAGAGTTTTATTTATTTTTATACCGTGTATTCTCCGTGTAAATTCGTGCACCGAACCGTGACGCCCGTACCGATTCGGTTCAATACGAATACATGTACCGTTCCACCCCTAATATACATACACACAAATTATTTATAATATTTGGGGTTGGTGTGACCCCCCAAAAAATATATTAAAAACTCTTTTCTTTTTAAAAAAAAAAAGAAAAAAAAAAGAATGATTAAAGTCCCCCTGTAGCAGTAATTTAATCCCTAAGAAATTTAAATATTCAAAACATTTTTTTGTCTCACATCAGCTCAGAGATCCACTCGTTGACGATCACACTTTGAAGTGATTGGTTACAAGGTAGTTTGTTGTGAAGTCAGAAACACCTGCAATTTCAAACCATGTTTTTGAGTCTTTGGTTCACTGCAGTTTTAAGGAGAAAATACTCAGCAATGGTGTTGACATGAATTTGCACATGGTTTGTCTTAAAGCACATTAAAAACACCACATAGACATATAAAATACATTAAATACTTGATTTTTACGACAGGGGGACTTTTAGATGCATTTACTTATTTTTGTTGAACACTTTTTACTTGATGGATACACCACATTACATTTTTAGAGTCATATACTGAAACTTTTCATCAAAATTGTATATATACATATGTTTTTAACTAGAATTTTTTTCTTTATCTTGGACTTTCTTATGCATCATTGACCCGGGTCAAATGTCCTATCTGTAGTCTATCTGTTTGATTTATAATGTTAAAAACACTAAAACTAAAACACATTAGCACAGAATGTTTGTGTTAAAATCTTCCAATTTTTCATTTTGAGGAACTTTTCAACAGGATGTTGGGTGGAGATCCAGAGAGCGTCTCTATTAGGATGGAAGGTGTCCATTTAACATTGAAAGCTCAAACAACAACAGTGTTTTAAAACGGAAGTGAGGCAGTTAACATGTCTTGTCTTGTGACGCACAGACTTCGGTGCACTCCAGACCACTGACTTCCAATATACATCAAATGCACATACACACTCCATCTGTGCTAAACTCCACACACCTCATACAAAAAGGGCCAGGATACACCCGTGAAGAGCTTCCTTTCTAAACCTGAACATAATCCACATACTTTTCCTGTTTAACAAAAGACAACGCCCTTTCAAAGAACCCTGTCAAGGCCACTTGAATGATGAGACTTTGTAGGAGTCCAAAGCAACAAAACACAAACCTTCTACTGACACAAAACTTCATTTCAAAATGGGGTACACTTCAAAAAAGAAGACATGAGGATTTTGTTTTCAACACTATTAGCGTCCTCCAAGGTGAAGACTAGCAAAAGTACACAACAAACAAAGAAGTGCCTGAGCCGATATACAAGTAGCCATTGAAACTGCACTAAACCAATTTCATCAAGACAAGATGTGTGCCCTTAAGGCCAAAGATGGGAACAGAGAGTCAATGCAAAAAAATCTGCTACTTATTTAAGTAAAGCTGTTTCAGAAATTCCAGAAATGTAGACTGCCTCAATTATGGTTAGCCTAAACATCTTCATTTCATTCCAACTTTATAAATAAATGTAAAGATATAAATGCTTAAAATAAATAAGAAAATGGTGTTCAATTCATCCAAATTTCATTTATCTCAATGCAATGTATTCTACTAGAGCTTGTGGGTCATATGGCTGAGGAATCATATAAATGAACAATCCTTTTTTTTTCTTGCAGCTGCTTTTCACAAAATGGCCATTTGATGACAGCTCATTTGGACTCTTCCTGTGCAAACTGGTTCCATTCCTCCAGAAAGCATCTGTTGGGATTACAGTACTCAATCTGTGTGCTTTGAGTGTGGACAGGTAAATCACTGCTTCACCATTTTTAAAATACTTGCCACTTTCAGAGTCTACATGTTCTAAACCCCATTTTAAAAACTTGCCTTTTCTGATTTATTTTCACAATCTTTAAATTGTCAAAGTGTTTTTCTACTGATGATGAAAGAAAAGCTACCTACACACCTTTCTTTAATTTGACTTTCAAACATCAGGCCTCCTTGAGGTTAAAGGTTCAAATTTCAAAGCCAAGGCCTTAGGGTCAGGGAGAAACAAAGGTCAGAAGCTGGGTTTATGGTTTTAGGCCTAGATATGTTATAATATTTCACTCCTCCTCTTAGCTATATTTCAGATGTAAAAAAAATAAATAATAATAATAAAAAAAAATAAAAAAAAATATATATATATATATATATATATATATATATATATATATATATATATATATATATATATATATATATATATATATATTTCACAATACTTGTCTCAATCTCACTGTATGCCTATTGTACGTCTTCAAACCAAACATGACAAACTTTTCAGACTATATTTTTTATTCTCAAAAGTACTAGCCTAAGCATTGTGGAAGCATTGTATTCTGCCACAAAATACAGCATATACTTTATCAGGAAAAACAATTAACAATACAAGCTTACAATCCAGGTTTGAGTACATTTATTTCATTGAACACTGGTGTCTATCTCTATATTTCGTAGTTGTTTAGAAAATTAATTTGTAACTATTTTGACTGTAGAAGCTCAAATTACATACAGGTAATTTGTCAAAAAGTAGCTTAATTTCTTTCTTTTCAATTTATCCTCCATTTTAAAACCAGAGATCTCTTGGCATTTAAATTAAGAATTTTGTATGAAAAAAAAAAATGAAAAAAATAAATAAATAAAAAAAAATAAACTGTGTTTCCCGTATCATCTTGATCAGGGTGGTTCCAATGAAAACCTTCTCAGGAAACATTAGTGCATTTGCGCATGTGGTTTAGGGGAAAAGGCAGGACGTGAGCTCGTCCAATTCTTGAATCAGGACACTTTCTCCAGTATATAAGGTCAGCTCTAATGGGCACCTCTCATTAGAAAGTATTTTCCTCATCAGGAGCCTGAAGCCACCTGCCCACTTCAGTTTAAAGGCTACCATAAAGAAGGAAGAATGGTTGTTATCTTGTCGTAAGTCTATACAATAGGGCTGGACGATTTTGGCTAAAATCATAATCGCGATTAATCGAACAAGTTACCTCGATTACGATTATTGAACGATTATTTTTAAAAAAATTCTCTCTCATGTGTCACTGGCTAGGCTTATACTGTAAATATGTTCACGTTTTTTTTTTTTTATGAAAGAATGCATAATCCTATCTTTGTGATTCTAAAATAAGGAAACACACAGATAGCTTTTAATGCTTATTGAATATTTCAAACAATTGTATCAAACAAAGCATACAATGCTTGAAATAAAAACGTCTTATAAAAAAGTAATTAAGTTTTAATGTAAAAAGAAAGTTTCCTAAAAATGTAGAAAATAGTTATTTTTGTAAACAAAATAAATTATTGTAAATATTGCCATCTTAAAAGTAAAATATAACTTGTATAAAACTAAAAAAACTTATCCTTTTCATATTGTGTAGCATTTGTAAATGCTTGTGTTATCGAAACCTGCTTTGTGGAGTGGAGACACTTGTTGCTGGTCTCTCTCTCTGTTCGCGTTTTTCTTTGGTACAAGCGGCTCCTGTTGCTGAGTTGACTCAGTGTTTGAGTTCACTTTCACACAGAGATTCCGGAAAATACACAGATAAAGTGGCCCGGGATTTGACCCGGGTTTGTTTGACTTTGGTTCATTCACACTGCCAGTGGTTTTCCGGAATCAAGAGAGTGCGTTCACACAGACACACACAACCCGCAAAGACACGTGACATGTCCCAGCGGCGTCTATAGTTTGCTTATGAGCTGAAAATTGAGCCAAATTGTTAAGATACTGTATAAGCCAAAAACAAAAGTGAAAATTATCTTTTGACAAACAACCACAGCGTAATTTGAGCTCCTTCAGATATACTAATTAATAGGACTTTATATTAAAAAAAGACAATATAATATCCATTAACTTTTTTTCCCGTGTGAATGAGGTTTCACTGACATTTAGAAGCATAAAAGCGAATCTGAGCCACAAATGTCTAGCAGCCCGTCACAATTTTTAAAGAATGAATCACTTGAATCAAACGGCTGGACTTAATTTCACAACAGCACAGCCGCTTTCAATTAGTTTCTGAATCATGCCGAGGAAATGTACAGCACATCTCATCCGATCCGTTCTCCCCATGTTGCGTGAGCTTACATATCATGTCTTTCTTATCCGTCTGTGTTTTGGCAAAGTGGATACATCTCTACTTAGTGAAATATAAATGTCCCATTGTTGTTGAACAGGAATATTCAAATGGGTTATAAAAAAAATATATAGTTATATAAAATCTTGATGCACCGTTTTACAGAATCACCCACAAGAGAAAAGATATTAATGAAACAAACAAGCAAACATGACTTTGAGCAAAGGGAAACAAGCAGCCAGACAAACCAGTGACTATATCCAAACAAACAGCTGAAGTATATCTGTGAGCATTTTAGTAATATGCATATTACAATGCAAAGCAGCCTTTTCATTAATCTTAGATACTGTAGCTGTAAACCAGTAGCTGAAAGTTGGCACAGCTGCACGCACGGCAATATTTTCACATGAAGCTTTCCCACACGATAGGAATCTGATCAGTCAAGCTTTGCAGGTGTTGATGTAAAAAAAAAAAAAAAAAAAATGGTGTTGAAGATTATACTTCTCTGAGGTCATTCACAGAGATGTTTAGTTCACATAAAGTAGATCTTTCCATCAATCTGTTTTATGCAAAGTCTGGTATATCGCAGGATGGGGGAAAAAAAGGATTTTCTTTATTTATTCGATAAGAGGATGTACATAAACTATGATGGAAACACATTTACCAAAAAAATCCCTTGATGTGCAAAAACAACAACAACAACAAAAAAAAAAAACCTCAATTTTCATTGCACAGCATCTTAAATGTTTGTTTGGTCATTCTGAAATGCCTGAGCCAAAGTCTGTCATCAAAATGTTGGGGATAATTACCTCCCAGAACTGTCTCACATGCAAGATAACACGACAGCATTCATTGCATTTCGTCTGCATGCTCTGAGGCACAAGTAATGTATAATGTACGAAAAAAGAGCCACAGTGGCTTCCCCGATTGCAGCAACTTACATTTTTATTAGATATATTGAGCCAATTTACCAGGAAGTGACAATTGTATTCTCTTAAATGCAGTACATGCACTGTTAAAAACAAAGTTGCTGCCTGACATTTTTTAAGTACAATCAACTTGGATGTTTAAAGGGTTAGTTCACCTAAAAATGAAAATTCTGTCAGTATTTACTCACCCTCATGTTGTTCCAACCCCGTAAGACCTTCGTTCATCTTCGGAACACGAATTAAGATATTTTTGATGAAATCTGAGAGCTGGATCATTCCTCCATAGGCTTCTTCAGGGATTGAAACGTGCCGGCCTCGAAAAGTCATTAAAGACATCGTTAAAATAGTCCAAGTGACTACAGTGGCTCAATCTTAAGTTTATCAAACGACGAGAATACTTTTTGTGCGCAAAAAAAAAATAAAAAAATAACAACTTTATTTCAACTATTCATTTCCTTCTCTCTGGGCCTCTAGTCAGTTAATTTAGTGTAATAGCGTAAGCTTCTGTTGTTGTACGTCACACGCATCACCCACATGACCAGCGTCGGCAAATAGTGAGCCTACGTGTGACGTAGCTCTACGCTATTACACTAGTTTAACTAACTAGAGGCCCAAAGAGAAGGAAATTAATAGTTGAAATAAAGTCGTTATTCATGTTTGTTTTTTTGCGCACAAAAAGTATTCTCGTCGCTTGATAAACTTAAGATTGAGCCACTGTAGTCACTTGGACTATTTTAACGATATCTTTAATAACTTTGAGGTCGGGAAGTTTCAATCCCTGAAGAAGCCTATGGAGGAGTGATCCAGCTCTCAGATTTCATCTAAAATATCTTAATTCGTGTTCCGAAGATGAACGAAGGTCTTACGAGGTTGGAACAACATGAGGCTGAGTAAATACTGACAGAATTTTCCGTTTTGGGTGAACTATCCCTTTAAGTCATTTCAACTTAAATTACATTAAACTGACTTAAAAAATTAGTTGAATCTTGTATATCAAAATAAAAGTTGAAAATGGCTTAACTTATTTGGCGTGTGTGTGTGGCGAGTGTGGCGAGCAGGACGAAGCCTCTCTCGAGGCAATGAGTTAAAGCAATGTAAAAACATGTTGTCATAACTTATTGATTATATCATTTATAGTGCGAGATAGAAATTTTGCAATTGTTTTATGCGATACTCCACTTTTTGCGCATACGTTAAATGCACATCTTTGGATGAAAACAGCTAATGACATGTTTCTGTTGTGAAATGTTAAAACAGATGAGCAATCTCATGAGAGTTTTGTTTTTGTGGCTCAGGTACAGGGCTGTAGCCTCCTGGAGCAGAGTGCAGGGGGTCGGCATTCCCCTCTTTACTGCCATTGAGATCATCTCCATTTGGGTCCTGTCTATTATCTTGGCTGTACCAGAGGCAATAGTCTTCAACATGATCACCTTCAACTACAAAAACCAAACCATCCACACTTGTATGCTCAAGCCTGAAAGTAACTTCACGAGGGTAAGCTTTAATGGGATGGATGTCATGCTGACGTATTTTCCCTTCATTCACATAAACACTCAAGTGGTTGACCTCGAGCAGGATGCTATGCACGATTTCTGTCATCATTTACAAACTTTGATCTTGAAAGCAACATTTTGAGTAAATCACAGACAATGCAGGGGATAAGAGTAAAACCTTTGGAGTTTTCTTCAGTTTTCCCATGCAGAAGATATCTGGACATTTTTTTTTCTTTGTTCAGTCCAAAGAAGTAAATTGATAGCAGACCATGAGTGCAATTACAAGCTGATGTATCTTTCTCAAGCAGAGCCATATGTGTGGATGAGAAACCAAGTTCATTCTCTCATATGAACCCTGCCATTAATCTCAGAAAAAATAGACAATTCAGATGAGACAATTTAATACAGCACAAATTAAATTATAAAAA
This sequence comes from Gila orcuttii, assembly GCA_026230005.1. Taxonomy (NCBI): domain Eukaryota; kingdom Metazoa; phylum Chordata; class Actinopteri; order Cypriniformes; family Leuciscidae; genus Gila; species Gila orcuttii. The sequence goes on along the minus strand of JAPDVR010000002.1, from coordinate 26,513,910 downwards.
TGAAATTAACAATGTATTGTTTTCACTTTGAGTACTGTTTTATATGTGAAACAGTTATGCTAAAAGGAACTAGGGATAATGTAAGGTCAGCTGATTATTATCATAAAATAAACCCAGCAGACTACAAATAAGTAAATCATTGAATAAATGTTAATTTAACTGCTAAGTAAAAAACAAACAAACAAGAAAAAACCCAATATTTTACAATACTGAAATAAAAAATAAAAAAACAATAAAATTTGTATTTTATTATATTTATATTATATTTATAAAATGTAATGTTATTCCTGTGATGACAAAGCTGAATTACTCCAGTCTTCAGTGTCACAGAAATCATTATAATATGCTGATTTTTTTCTCAAGCAACATTTCTTATTATTATCACAGTTAAAAACAACTGTGCTGCTCAATATTTAATGGAAACAATGGTAATTTTTTCCCCCAGGATTTTTTGATGAATAGAAATTTCAAATGAACAGCATTTATTTGAAATAGACTTTTTTTGTAACAAATGTTTAAAAGAGGAAGAAAAATCTTACTGACCCCAAATTTATTCTATACCATATTAAGCTAGAATGTATTCCTCTTCTTTTTTTTTTTCAAATCCATCTCTTTCTTTTTTATTACCGGTTTGTTGCTTCCGGCTTCTAAACATCAAAAGTTTAAGCTCACAGTTAAAACAATACTTAAGTCTTCTGAGGGCATTTTTGCTATATTTTACTACTTTAAATTAGCTACCAATTCATGTTGGTATAAAAAATAGTGCTGTGACAACTCCCTTAAATGATCTCTCATTGGCTGTAAACACTGCATCATGACCGTAACTTTTTTCCTTTTTTTTACTGTAAACTTAATGGATACTGTGAATGTCTTTCATCTGCTTTCAGTTATATGTAGATTTGAAAGACTGGTGGTTATTTGGCTTTTACTTCTGCGTGCCACTGGCCTGCACAGCTGTTTTCTACACCCTCATGACATGTGAAATGCTCCACCGTAGAAAAGGAAGCCTTCGGATCGTCCTCAGTGAACACCTTAAACAGGTAAGAAAAAGTCCTTAATACTAATGGTCATAAACCTTCAAGTCCGTATAATTCAAACATGGGAGTATTACTGCAAAGGAGACAGTAATATTGTGTCTAATTGTCTTTATAAACAATTAGATCATGGATGGGCATCTTCGGTCCTGGAGTTGCCAGTGTCCTGCAGTTTTTTAGTTATTCTGGAGACCTTGATTAACCTATTCAGATGTATTTGATTAGGGTTGGAACTAAACCCAGGACTGAAGTTGCCCATCCTTGAATTAGATGATATTATAATAATCTTTTTAGCCTGTTATGTATGGGCTAAAGTCTGTAAAAGTAATATCTCTGAGAGTACATTATATAACACTGAACATACTCCGGTTCTAATGGCTTGTTTATGTTTTTCAGCGGCGTGAAGTGGCTAAAGCAGTTTTCTGTTTAGTGCTGATCTTTGCTCTTTGCTGGTTCCCCCTTCATCTCAGTAGACTGTTGAAGAAAATGGTTTATGTTCCAACTGATGAAAGACGTTGTGACCTACTCAAGTGAGTGAGCCTTCGCCAATTTTTACTCTTAACAGTGGACTGATTTATTTTATACCCTACATGTACTGTATGAGCATGGTACTTATTTCTTGACATACAAGTTATAGTTTGCACTAAAGTGTTTACAGATAAGTTAGGGTTAAGTCTAACCCCTAATAGAAGCTGTAAGACTTGTAACTTTTTCAAAAAAATAAAAAGATAAATTAGATAAAATCGTAAAAATAAGATATATAAAACATATATTTTAAATGTAGTACTGCCATTAAAAAGACTGCTTAAAACACAGTATTTCATTATATTCCACAAGACAAAATAATATACTAATTTACACAAATTGTACTGTTTAGAGTTAACAGGAATATTCAAATGGGACATACAAATATATACATATAGTTATGCATTAATAATAGTGATAGTTGTGTATGAGTCCCTTAGTTGGCCACTGAAGACATCATATAGCCACAGTTGGAGAAACCAAGACTACAGGATCTTAAGGAATTTCTGTCAAGATTATTGGGCAGCTTCCCTTTTCAGGACAGATCAGGGACAATAATAGCCTGGTCCCACCAGACCCTCGTACATTTCATTTGTACATAGAGTCTGACACCGCTCCATTGACAAGCGTTAACTTACTTGTAGACGGGTACTCTATTGAAGTCTAAAACTATTGGATCTGCCCAGAGTCACTCTGCATCTGCCATGCCAAACACTAACGTTTGGTCGTGACGTATGCCTAGCGTTTGCCTTAGCCAACTCATTCACCACTAACAAAGCGAGCTGGAAAATCAAACTTTTCCCGAACCCCGTGGGGAGGAGGGCCACAACATCATGGCCACCAACAAAACTAAGCAAAGACTGTTCTTGCTCCGGCTTTAACTTCTTGATATTCGGCAGCGTTGCCACAGCGGACCGAATGGATTCGCTCGCATCTTTCTCCGCTGCCATTACTGAACTACAACTCAAAATAACGTACAACATCAACGTCATTGTTCTCAGCCACTCCCTCTGTTCGCTGATTGGCCCGGTAAAAAATTGATCCGAGAAAACAAGACTACAGCACAATCCAAGACCTAGTACTGAAGGAAAATGAAAATTGAGCGGAAGTACGTAGGAGGGCGGAGCCAGGCTAGGACAATAATGGAAAACCTGGAAATATCAGGGAATTTTAAAAGTCAATATTAATACAATTTAAATAATTTAAGTAATGTTTTTTATGTGACTATGGTATAATATTTCTAGTGTGATTTTTCTTATAAGCTCAGCTTTAAATTAATTGCTGCATTTTAAATCTTCAGCTAGTATTTAGTATTTGTGATTGCAATCTCTAAAATAATCCATCTTATTCAAAAATGACAGACATCTTGTAGATTATACAAGTGGTATGTAAACTTACACACAACAAAACTAAACGAGTGTCCAAACTTTCAGCTTCCTGTTGATCATGGATTATTTTGGCATCAACTTGGCCACTGTGAACTCCTGCATCAACCCCATTATCCTCTACTTTGTCAGCAAGAAGTTCAAGAATTGCTTTAAGGTGAGTGCTTCTTCCTTCATTAACCAGCCATTGCAAACAGACTCATACAGAATGAGTGAATGCATACGTTTCCTCACGTCACGACTTCGCAAAATCAGCGGCCACAGAACATTCAATCAGCAAAATGTGTTTGATTGACAAATGTTTAGGTGTCCTGTGAGTCATTCTCAGAGAGAGATAAGCCATGCCCAGCCCTGGTTGTCTGAGTGTAGATTACAGACAATGATGTCAGATCCTAAGTGCGCCCCTTTTCAGTAATGAGGATGATCCCATAGATACAATGCAGCTGAAGCGTTTGTGAGACAAACCATAACACCAACTCAGTTGGCCAACCCAAGTTCATGGCCCTGAATACAAGCAAACTGATGATCTGTGCAAGAGATGGTGTAGGTCCAAGAGTAATATTCAACATTGATTTACTATGGGCCAAAGTTAGTGCTGCAGATAAGAAATACTGATTCATTTCAACCTATTCACCTCTAATACAATACAAATGTGCTTAAAATCCAAACCCAAGCTTGTTAAAAAAAAAAAGTGCCTGAGGGGCAGCATTTCTGCAAAATAATATTACATTGTTTCTTGCACAATTTACAGCAATGTCAAATTGAAATGTCCCGTAAATGGTGCTAAAAGCATGTTCAATTGTTTTCGAAACAGAAGAATGTAAAACTGGCAACATTTTTAAATGTTGGCTGTTATCGTGGCAGTTCAAAACGGAAATTTTCAGCAAGTGCCGCTAAAAGGTTAGGCTATCTCCTTCGAAAATATTGTACCACCTACACTAAACCCTGCTCTAAATGTAACCAATATTGTTAACAAAAGCAAACCATGCCATATTAGCTTACTTCTACAAGTCTTTCAGCTCTTTAATCGAGCGTCTTCACACATTTTTTTTTAACTGGACTCGTACCTGAGCGTATCGAATCGCAAGTGCAATGCTGTACCAGGTGAGCTAGTGAGCAAGTTTACTGTGTCAGAAACCCATGTCATGCAAACGTGAAAATGTATTACTTAACAAATCATGCACTATGGTGTGTTTTGGGGTCATAACATGCATGTCATTTTTTTTACGTTTTGCAAAGCAGCAGCATGTTTTTCTAATGAGCATACAGTATGTTGCAACAATCAAATGATTTTCCTTTTATCTTTATCACTTCAGTCCTGCTTGTGCTGTTGGTGTCATACCAAGAACCAGGTATCCAGCTCAGGCCCCGTGAACGGCACTAGCATTCAGTGCAAAAACCACGAGCCCGGCAACCTAAATACCGACAGAAGCCTTCGCAAATACAGCGACTGAGAGGTGGAGGACGGTCGACATGCTTAAAATGCATTAGAAAAGCGGACATCATCATCATCAGTGTCAAACTTTGAGGTGGAAAGCATTGTAACCATTCATATGAAACTAAAGGCCCTGTGCTCAGCGCAGTATCAGGCTGTTTTTATATATAGCTTCAGATCAGACAATGGACCTGATATATTTAAAGTCTCCCGTAGACCTAGAGCAGCTGTTCCCAGACATTCAGAGTGTTGTTTTTCTGTGTGAGAGAAGTGGTGGGAGTGAAGACCAACAGAAACAGGATGCAGCTGAACCTAACAGCTACAAATTAACCCTCATCAGGAGCTCGACATATTTTCCTTACGTAAATACTGCACTATGAACAAGCTCTGGATCGTCACTGTCTGATGTGAAAGGAAGTTGCAGAAAGGAAGAGTGAAGTGGTGAGGGTCAATCTGTCTGTCTGTGTGTGTGTGTGTGTGTGTGTGTGTGTGTGTTTTTGTGTTCCTTCCTATAAGCTTTGCCAAAGGAACTCCCATGCAGCTGAGGGGGCAGCATATCCCTCAAATTCAGTGTCCGGTTGTTATTGTTAGCACACTGAATGCAGTTATGGAAGCTTGATTCAAAACTAGTTTGTAAAACAGGAACTTTCAGGTCACCACCTGGCTCAAAGTTGATTTAGTTGTTAGATGAATCGTATTGTGCGCTGGACGTCACCTCTGTTTATTTAGAGTAGTGGGAAGATAATGAAGATATGTCTTTTTGTTTGAATGCCAAATTAGGTTTCATGTGTATATGCTTGAAAGGTGTTAGATGAATATGTAAGCTCAGAATAAAAAGAAGAAAAAGAAAAAAAGAAAAACATGAAGATCATACGGCACATGTGAAATGTACCAGCTGGATTGTGTTCTAGATATGAGGCGGCAAATAACTTTGACCTTGGTGGGATTTACGAGTAATTTCTAGGAATGACTCCAACTGCAACAAATGCTGGGTTATAGTGTAAAAGAAAAGAAAAATAATATTGAGCATAAGGGCGCGGGAAAGGGGGCTTTTGTGTAATCAAAACAAAAACGCCCAAGAGATACAAACATATCTTTGTTTTATTTTGACACTGTGAATGTTCTGTGAAGAGAACTCATACATGCTATTAACCTTGTATTCATTACTTCAATATTATTAATATTTAATGGTCTCAGTATTTGTATATCATTTGCATTTTAAGTTGAAATATTTGTTTTCTTTATCTTGTTTCAAAACAATTCAAATGTTTGGGGTCAGTAAGTATTTTTTTTTTAAATAAATGTATACCTTTAATCTTTAATTAAGCAAAGACATTCAAATTACATTTCCATTTCAAATAAATGCTTTTGAACTTTTTATTCATCAAACAATCCTGACAAAAATATATCAAAGAACTGTTTTCAACATTGCTAATAATAACAAGAAATGTTTCTGGAGGGTCATGTGACACTGAAGACTGGAGTAATGAGGCCAAAAATGTAGCTTTGCAATCACAGAAATAAATGATATAATAAAATAAAAAATATTAAAATGGAAAAAAGTTATTGCAAATTGTACTAATATTTTACAAAATTACCGTTTTACTGTATTTGTTATCAAATAGTCACAACCTTTGTGAGCAGAAGAGATCTCTTTCAAAGACATTATTAAATCTTACCAACCCCAAACTTTTGAACAGAAGTGTAGAAGAAATTTTAAGAAATCCATTTTCTTTTTAACATAATTTGAAACTAATATGAATGACATTGTACACGTTCTGACAGAGATCTACATGGGTCTTGTTAATTTGACATGCTAAGTGTTGAGGGATATATTTGTGCATGACAAAAAAAAAGAAAAAGAAAAAAAAAAGAAAAAAGGTCATGTTTGTAGTGGAATTTGAATATCCTTGTCACACTGGTTGAAATTTACCTCCACTGAGTGAGGAATGTTGCACAGTTATATTATATATATATAACTATAATGACCAAACATACGTTAACTCTATATGCTATGCAGTACAGATAATTAACTATAGATTATTTTACATATCATGACTGACTGGTTAAAACATGACACTTCTTCTCATAGACTGTCATAGCATTAGCATAATCTTCTAGATTAGCTGCTAGTTATTTTTGAGAGTATTGGACCACACTATTGTTGTCTTATCTCCAAATGTAACGAGGTTTCAGTGTTAAAAAAAGATATGTGCCTTGTGACAGCTGTCTGTTTTCGGCCTGGGAAGAAGCTCCAGTATGGGAGTGATTTGTGATGCACTTTGACCCACAAGGCAACACGGCCCCTCTGGGTCATCAGTGTCAACCTAGAGGATGTGAACGGGGCATACTAGAAGCCTTGATGTAAACTGTGGAGCTTAAATCATTATCTGTCTGCAATGTTAGTTACTGTTTATATCAGTCTGATATTGGTTTGGAAAAATAAATGTGTTTTTTATTTGCTTGTGTGGGGTTTTGTAATGTTATATTATATGATACAATGAAGATTATGCTTATTTATAAGCACAGTAGACAAATTGTTGGTCTCAAACACGATTCCTCTGAAAAAGAGTTATATGCTCAAACAGTTACAAATGTGTATTAATTAAAAAGCTAATAATTTTTGATTGATATAAAGTCCTTGCAACGCAATGTTCTAGGCTGAATATAAACGGGCCATGTTCACCAGCCAAAATAAGCATGGACTTAATAATTTACTATAAAAATGTCTTTTTGTTTATTTGAAGACATTTTTTTTTATCACACATGGAATTAGAAATTGAATTAGAAAAGAGACAAGTCTGTTTTGAGAGTCTACTATTGAAAGTATATTAATGCAAAAATGACTTCTCAGAGATTGGAGATACGTTTTTCTTATTCTCATGAAACTGCCTTCAGGGAGAAGAACGAAAGGTTTTAGGTTAGGGGAATTTGGTGGGAACCTCTGAGCCTGCCAAGGAAGAAGCAAATGAAGCTCAAAGGCAAAGTAATACAGGGAGCCTTTAAAATAAAATAAAATAAAAAATAATTGAAAAGCTGACGTGCAACTCAGATCACTCTAGAAACTTACCCCGATGCCATCAAAATGTCTTTGTACTCAAATAGTTCTAATGTCAGTAAAAATTCTAATGTCGCTCTGCAGCTGTATAAAATTAAATGTTTTTATTACTTTCCTCTAGAAATTAAAAAATGTAAACATTGGAAAAAGTTGCTCCACCCCCCCCCAAGCTCATACCAAAATTTGACACTAATGTAAGTAAGGAATAATCCACGGCTAGCTGTGCATTAAACAATTTTAACTGGGTGCCTCCACAGAGTGCATTCAAATCATTTAATGCACAGATAGCCATGGATTCTGTTTCAAGTTTCTGTGTGCGTAGCGCAATCTCCGATCTCTCTCTGTGCGAGTTACGTATGTGTGTGTGTGCTTCAATGAAAGCAGTGCATTAATATAGAACAGTGATTAAACTGACTTGGAACTACATGTGCATTAAACGGTTTTATTGGAGACCTTCCAGCCAATCAGAATCGAGTATTCAGACAGACCATGGTATACTTATACATATAATATAATTCTTTAATCCTGGCTTCAGCTCAGGTCTCTCAACAAAGCACATCATTATTTTCCCAGGATATGTAGCTCTCCAAGGCCAAACTTACCAGCAAACATAGATAAGCGCTGACTGTATCCTAAAGTTTTTAATAAGACTGTGCTCTGCCATGGATTATATTAATAACACAATTCTGATATTACACACCACCACTGCTATAACACTTAAAAAGGCAAGAAACCAACGGCATTTGGATCAAATATGTGGATAAAACATGTCTTAACTGTAAGAACGTGCAGTGCAGTCACCTCTATTTATGAGCATGAGGTAACCTTATCTCTCATGCAAGGGATTTCAAACCATCCACAAAATTAATGTATGAGATGACTGTGCTCCAAGAAAAATATATTTTTTTTTAAATATTACAATATTGAGGACTAGATAGAATCATTTCTACACTCAAACTATTTCTGTCATACATCTTTGGCCAGATGTTTGAGATTAATTAATAATCAAACGTATATTATCTATTTTTTTCTGTCTTGAAGGTTTCCATCTGGCATGACACCAATTCATGAAGATTGTAATTCACATGTCCAAAGACATAAAGCCACAAACCATGATCCAACAACTCTCCTCATTTAGCCCAACACGTACTGACGTCTAAATTAAATCCAAACTAAACACAGAAGAAGAAATCTCATTCTGGGAGTCACTTGAAATGTTAACTATGGACGTCACTCGGCGTTTAAACTTTAAATATGTATCCAATTTTCTCAAACACAGCGCCTGTTTGTCTTCCCTGCCCCGACATGGCAGAGTCCCACATGCCATTTTGCAGAGCTATCCCTCCAAGTCATGCAACAAGGCGCTCACATGAGTGTGGCAAGAACGATTTCTAATTTATAAAAGCCAAAAGGATCGATTCAATATTCATGAACAATCTGTCCCATCGCAATGAGCCATTTCTGTAACTGGGGGACAGTATGATGACAGCGCAGCGACATAAAGGAAAAGTTCTGCCTCCACATACTTCAGCCTTGTACATCTCCCTCTGTCCTCAAATATTTCATTGACACCAATTTTTCAGACATACCATTAGTTTTTGTAACTGGCAAATGACCGGAAGGTCTTTTTAAACCTTTTTATTGCAGTCTGTGTCTTATAAAAACACAAGGGCATGAGAAAGGAAAGAATGAGCATTGAGTTTTTCAGGTCAAACTCCTGCCTCTGCTTTTATCATGGAAAAGTCTCAAGCTGATTTTCCATGCAAAAGACCATTAGAGTCATCTTCCACATTTGGTGGGTATTGAAACAGGCTAGTGAAACTGTGCTCTTATGTCTTCTGCGGGACTGCTGGATCTGACAAGGGGAGACTGTCTGAGATAAAATCAGTCCTACCCAATAAAGCATCTGGAAATTATTGCTATTCCTCATTGCACACTCAAGTAAATACACAGGTTTGATTTTAAACAATCTTTTTCTTTTGATATAGCCTGGGAAAAGCTCTTTGACTTCACAAATTGCATAAACAAAACAATTAGGCCTATAAAACTTTTAAGATGTTGTGCTGTTTTAAAGTGCTGTGTAAATTAGTAGCACTTTTTATACTTGCATATGATAAAATAAAACAGTTGTTTAGCTATAGACCAGAAAAAGATAAACTCTGGAGTTCTGTGATGTAAAAAAAATATATGATCAATAAGTTATGACAACATATGTCTTTACATTGCTTTAACTCACCAAAATAAGTTAAGCATTTTTTTAAGTTATGCAATATTCAGCTCATTTTTAAAAGTCAGTCAAATGTAATTTAAGTTAAACATCCAAGTTGATTGTACTTAAAAATTGAAAGCAGGTTTTTGTTTTAACTGTTTTTTTTTTTCTTCCAACCAGTTACAAAATGTACTTTTGTGCTTATACGGCATTTGTCGTAATTGGACTAGCACAGGGGGAAAAATAAATAAATCTTTTTTTCACACACCCCAGGAATCTTAATTAGAAACAGTAATTTGATGACTGTTCTGTTGTTCAGGAAAACAAACTAAAACATGTGGCGCAAAAAAAAGAAAAAAGACTTAGAGACTTGGCTTGTTTTTTGTTCTGTTTTTTGTTCAGGAAGAGATGCAAGTGGATTAATGGGATACTCCTGCACGGAAAGTGTTGCCACACACTGCCATCTAGTGAGACACCCAAGTCTGACCAATTTCACCTTTGTTTCACACTGTACTTTCACTTGTTCTCAGGGCAATTTTGAGGTCATTTTTGCTTAAATCCCCTTCAGTGAGACTATTCTATTAATCTTTGCTTTTCTCTCATAAGAACAATTTTAAGTAAAACTCAATAGTATTGTAAAATTCAATAAACTTTAAGTGACAGTTCATCCAAAATTAAAATTCTGTCATCATTTACTCACCATCATGATGGTCTCATATGATGCTCTTTCTTCCATGTAACACCAAAGGAGATATTAGCAGGATGTTGGCAATACATTGAAGTGCAGGCTGTCAATCTTTAAAAAGAACAACAACAAAAATCAGAAAAGTAATCAAAAGACAAGGTAACAGAAGAGTACCATAATACACACAGTATACAATTTTCACAAAATAATCAGTCTCTGAGAAAAAAACTATATAAAGGAATTACATATTTTTAAACCTCTGAGGAAAAAAGTACAATCACACAGAATGACAGAAATAGTATAATCTGAATTGGCAAGTTATTTAATGTTATATATGTCATCACATGCTTTTAAGGTAACGTTAGGCCTATTAAAGATAAGTTACTAGACATGTATGTTCATGAGGTCTGTCACATACTTTCTCATTATGCAACTATACTTTCTAATGTACTTTAACTTTGCCCACAAAATGGGCCCTCATTGTCTGTTTTGTTTAGTTGTTTGTATTTGTAGTTTTAAATTAAAGTTTATCATTTTTAATTGAAATGAATGAGGGCACTGTGGGCAGGTTGTGGGTGACATACAAACTATTTTGCTAATTTAATCACCAGAGTAGATTAAAAAATTCAAAATGCCCATGTTTGAAATCGGCAGTAAAACTCACCTCGGTAGTGGGGGAAGTTGTGACAACGATTAAGGCAACTTTATTATTTTACACAAACTATGGATAATTATATTTCTAAACTACTTGATTTGTTAGCTGACAGATGTATCCCACTTTCTGAAAAACGACACTGAGTCAGGCGTCGAAAAAAAATGCTTTACAACACTCACCGGTCGCCTCGTTTCTTAATTTAACGTTAGTTAGTTAATATTGTTAACGTCGAATATTGTTTTTGCACGCCATGATGTGGTTGTTCTCCCATCCGAGTGGTGGCGCTAAATAATAAAAACGTCTCGTTAAACAAGCGAAGAACGAACCTGCAGTGACGACAAAATCAACAGGAAGGTCCGACCAGCTTTGTTTATTAACTTGTCGCTCGCGTTCACTTCTTATTTTTTTAAGTCTGTAAACTTATGTATGTCTTTAATGACATGATTTGAAGTCTGTAAACTTATATATGCCCTTTATGACATGACTTCAGCGAAAAGAGAATTAATATGATTGCGCGCTGACTTTATAACGGACGCGATCGCGAGCGGCTCTTGAAACTAAGCAGTGATTGTAATGTATGTGGGAGCGGCGGAAAGCATCGGGAGGAATCAGCTGATTATTTGACTCGCTGAACACATGATTCGTCTAGATCTCTGTAGTGTCTATTCGAGTCATATGCTTTCTAAACCAAACCACAGCAGTAGAACTGCCAACAGCTTAACTCAGTTTGTATCTGTAACTTTACATGTCTCTGTGTCAAACTCCATTGGAGTGTAATGTAAGAGGTTAGTGTCCGTTGGAAAGATGCCGTGCACATGCGGGAACTGGAGGAGGTGGATTCGGCCTCTCGTGGTGCTGCTGTACATTCTGCTCCTTCTGGCTGTCCTTCCACTCTGTATATGGGAACTACAAAAATCAGGGGTCAGAAGTCTTTTTATAACTACACACATTAAACATTTAGCAGCCGACTGTCAATACTGTGCCTATAATGCTGTCGTTTTAAGAAACTTCACATGTAACCATCGAGTCTAATTTGACCTACAATGGAAACCATTAATAAATAATTAATTTGGACTCTTTATTGTGGTATAAGAGGTCTAAAGAACCTGTAAGTTTGATTTTTATCTGGTCCCAAAGTGTTTTGTTATAGACAAATGCCTGTTTCTTTAGTTGTGATCATAATAATTACAATATATAGACAATTTGGCAGTGATGCATGTATGTTGATTTAGAGTTGCTGTCATCTGAACTAAAACTATTACGAATTATTTCTGTTAATTTAAATTAAGCTAAAATAAAATATAAATGTTGCATGAAAACTTGTGCTAAAACCCCCAAAACAAAATAAGTAAATGTTGTCTTGCCAACTAACTGAAATAAAATAAGTGAGTTGAATGCTAAAATTATTAAAACTATGGCCTAGTTTCACAAACAGGGTTTAGATTAAGCCAGGATTAGGCCTTAGTTCAATTTGGACATTTAAGTAGCTTTTATAAAACATGCCTTAGAAAGAAAACATTACTAGTGTGCATCTTGAGACAAAACAGTGGCACTGACATTTTAAGATATGAAAGCTTAAGTTGTGTTCAGTTAAAACAGCTCAAACATGCATTTTAGTCTGGGACTAGACTTAAGCCTTTTCACTGAAAAAGTAAAACTGTATTTAAAAACTGAGATAAAATAAGTTAAAGCTAAATAGACATTAAAAAAGCTAATAAAAATGACAAAAGTACATAAAATTACTAAAAATCAAATTATAAATGAAATTGATGATAAAAGCTAGTTTAAAATACAGGTCCTTCTAAAAAAATGAGCATAATGTGATAAAGTTCATTATTTTCCATAATGTAATGATAAAAATTAAACTTACATATATTTTAGATTCATTGCACACCAACTGAAATATTTCAGGTCTTTTATTGTTTTAATACTGATGATTTTGGTATACAGCTCATGAAAACCCAAAATTCCTGTCTCAAAAAATTAGCATATTTCATCCGACCAATAAAAGAAGTGTTTTTAATAAAAAAAAAAAAAAAGTCAACCTTCAAATAATTATGTTCAGTTATGCACTCCATAGTCAATACTTGGTCGGGAATCCTTTTGCAGAAATGACTGCTTCAATGCGGCGTGGCATGGAGGCAATCAGCCTGTGGCACTGCTGATGTGTTATGGAGGCCCAGGATGCTTCGATAGCGGCCTTAAGCTCATCCAGAGTGTTTGGTCTTGCGTCTCTCAACTTTCTCTTCACAATATCCCACAGATTCTCTATGGGGTTCAGGTCAGGAGAGTTGGCAGGCCAATTGAGCACAGTAATACCATGGTCAGTAAACCATTTACCAGTGGTTTTGGCACTGTGAGCAGGTGCTGAAAAATGAAATCTTCGTGCTGGAAATGAAATCTCATTTCATTTCCAGGTCGTGCTGAAAAATGAAATCTTCATCTCCATAAAGCTTTTCAGCAGGTGGAAGCATGAAGTGCTCCAAAATCTCCTGATAGCTAGCTGCATTGACCCTGCCCTTGATAAAACACTGTGGACCAACACCAGCAGCTGACATGACACCCCAGACCATCACTGACTGTGGGTACTTGACACTGGACTTCAGGCATTTTGGCATTTCCTTCTCCCCAGTCTTCCTCCAGACTCTGGCACCTTGATTTCCGAATGACATGCAAAACTCAGGGTCCGGTCACCTCTTCTCGTTGTGCAGCGTTTTTTGCCACACTTTTTCCTTCCCACAGACTTCCCACTGAGGTGCCTTGATACAGCACTCTGGGAACAGCCTATTTGTTCAGAAATTTATTTCTGTGTCTTACCCTCTTGCGTGAGGGTGTCAATGATGGCCTTCTGGACAGCAGTCAGGTCGGCAGTCTTACCCATGATTGCGGTTTTGAGTAATGAAACAGGCTGGGAGTTTTTAAAAGCCTCAGGAATCTTTTGCAGGTGTTTAGAGTTAATTAGTTGTAGGGCTGCAACTAACGATTATTTTCATAATCGATTAATCGGACGATTATTTTTTCGATTAATCGGATAAAATTTCAATTTGATTTTTTGTTTATTACAACTAAATAAAACCCTTAATCATGGTATTTATGTGTAAAAGTGTACAAAAGCCTCACATTGAGTTTTACTAATATCAATATTTGCATTGTTTTTAATGATAATTGCTGATGGCAAGTTGACAACCATGAAAAACAAAAAAATCTAAATTATATACAACATTGTTTTAACATAATTTTTGTTAAAAACTAATTTACACAGACATGTTCAGATGTGAAGATAGAAACCAAAAACATGTAAAGTACATAATTCATTGAATTTTTATTTAAGATTCAATTAATTATAAGGATAAATTGCTAAAATAAATATAGAAAGACTGAAAAAAAGCGTGTGAACGTAGTAGAGCCGCAGTAGATCGCGTTTGTAAAACAATTAAAACTTAATAGAAGACAAATGCTATAAAAAGAGAACGGAATGGAGACGCAGCAAACAGGCTTGATTAAAAGGACAAGAAAATGATGCATTAGTGCACAAGCATTCGCTGAAAACCACTGACTACAGTGACTAAAAAACAATCTTTTACTGCTGCTGTTAATAACTGCCTTTATATTTAGTGCTTCACTTTCTAAACACCGTTTTAATTTAGCCTATTTCTGCGTAGCGCTATTTTAATCCATCACTTATGTTGCGAGCGAAATGATTGCACAACCTGATGCTCGAGACAAAATACAGACATCCCAAGTCTCCCGGAAGTTCCGGGAGTCTCCCGCATATTGATAGCGGCTCCCTGATGCCCGCAAATTAGTTCAAACTCCTGGAATCTAGAGCTTGCAAGCAGGAGAGCGCATGCGAGACAGAAGAGAGTGCTCCAAAGTCCAAACTGTGTAGCGCGCGCACGACAGAGCGGCACAGGGAGAGAGACCTTGCGTGTGTGTGCGTGTGTGCCGCATCATGATAGGCCTGTTTCAACCAATCACCAGTAAATGCTCCCCGTGACGTAAGCAGAGCAACTAATCGATAATGACATTCGTTGACAACGATTTTCATAATCGATTATTATCGATTATATCGATTAGTTGTTGCAGCCCTATTCAGATGATTAGGTTAATAGCTCGTTTAGAGACCCTTTTCATGATATGCTAATTTTTTGAGACAGGAATTTTGGGTTTTCATGAGCTGTATGCCAAAATCATCAGTATTAAAACAATAAAAGACCTGAAATATTTCAGTTGGTGTGCAATGAATCTAAAATATATGAAAGTTTAATTTTTATCATTACATTATGGAAAATAATGAACTTTATCACAATATGCTAATTTTTTTAGAAGGACCTGTATAAATAATGTAAGTATATATTAATAGTACTAAAATAACTCTGGGTCAAAAAGGCCCATATATATATATATATATATATATATACAGTATATATATATATATATATATATATATATATATATATATATATATACACATTTTTAAGTTTTGATCATTTTGACAATGTCTGGTTTTCACAGTGGCTGTATTCTTTCTTTTGTCACATAGGTTAGTATTCAAAATAAGGCATGGTTCATCGCTGGGTTATTCGTGTTCATGACTATACCCATCTCACTGTGGGGGATACTGCAGCATCTAGTACACTACACCCAACCTGAGCTACAAAAACCCATTATCAGGTATTGATGTATAGATAATATTACTTTGCAACTAGTTTAATTTATGCAGTATTGTATAGGACATTATCTTCTGTGCAATTGTTCTTTTTCTTTCTCACTTATTAATTTTTCCATTTTTAGAATATTATGGATGGTTCCTATATACAGCCTGGATAGCGTGAGTATCATGTGATCACCTTATGGCTGCTAAAATGTTGATATTTGAATCGCAAATGGCTTCTTTGATGTTTGCTATCCAACTTAGATTGCCTCGAAGATGTTTCTTGAATGCTGGCCTTTTTTCTGTTTGACAGTGAGTTAATGTGAGGCCTGATTGTGCAGATGCTCATGACTTAGATTACTTAAAGAGTTGGAACAGAAACTAATTTGACCAAACTCATGTGCATCTAATCTTTTTTGAGCAGCAGGATGTCATTTGTCTGTGTTCTATATGTGGAATCCCTTTATTCTAATGTCGTTGGACCCTTCCTCTGTTTTCACAGTGGATTGCATTGAAGTATCCCAGCATTGCCATCTATGTAGACACATGTAGAGAGTGCTATGAGGCCTATGTTATCTACAACTTCATGATCTTCCTTCTCAACTATCTGGGGAACCAGTATCCCAGTCTGGTGCTGATGCTGGAGGTGCAGGAGCAACAAAAACATCTCCCTCCTCTTTGCTGCTGCCCACCGTGGCCCATGGGAGAGTGAGTATTTGCATAAACACAGTTATGATATAAGAGTGGGATAACTTGAGGCAGGATGTGGTATTTAATGCATATCTGTTGTTAATATTACTAAAGGAGAAAGTCAAGATTTTAGCTGAGGCTCTTATGTTGAGGGCCTCCATTACCTGTTTACCATCTTCTCCTTTGGAGCCTTCTTCAAAGTGCAGGATGGAAAATGAAAGTTTAGATACAGCAGAAAGGGATTTTTCTAAATTGCTTGCAGGTTGAACACTTTCTTGTGGTTGTTGGCTGCCTTTAGCTATTGCCGCTGACAGCAGCAACTTTTAAATTTACGTTAGGCAGTGGTGTAAATGTGTGAAGAGTTTGTTGATTTAAACCAGCAAGTTTTTTAAACTGAAAAAATATGTTTGTGTACTGCTTCAGAGGACAGTGAAGCTCTGTTATGTGCCTGTTATCTTGAAGTGTTTTATGCACATTTATTTTTGTATACCTTACCAATACTTTTTTTAAACATTATACCTTTTTAAACATTTATTTACAGTATACCATACCAATATTTTCTCTATTTTCCTCTATTTTTTTATTAAGAACAGAACATTTACCTAACAATTTTTTTTCTTAACAGAGTGCTTTTGCTGAGATGCAAACTGGGAGTTCTGCAGTACACAGTTGTGAGACCTGTCACCACAATCATTGCTTTGTAAGTGTTACTTTATTAGGTTTTACACCACAAAGAGACACAATATATGCACTATCGTTCACAAGTTTGGAGTCATTTTTTTTTATGTTTTTGAAAAATAGTCTGTTATGCTCATTAAATCTGCATTTATTTGATAAAAAGGGAATTGATTTTATGTAATGGCAAAGCTGAATTTTCAGCAGCCATTTCTCCAGTCTTCAATGTCAGAAATCATTCTAATAAGCTCATTTAGTGCCCAAGTACCATTTCTTATTATTATCAATGCTGAAAAAGGTTGTGCTCCTTAATATTTATGTGGAAGCTGTGAGACATTTTTTATCCCCATAATGTTTGATAAATGGTTTAAAAAAACAGTATTTATTTAAAATAGAAATATTTTATAAATGTATTTTTACTGTCACTTTTGATCATCCTTTCTGAATAAAAGTATTCATTTATTTTCTGACCCCAAACATTGGAACGGTAGTGTTATTTCTGTTAGTGAAAGTTGATCAACAAACCCTTTTGTTTAACATTAAAGCTGCAGTAGGGAGTTTTGAGAAAACGTTGACTTAGCCTGAAAATTTGAAGAAGCACAACTTACAGGTCCCACCCCCTGCTCTCTGCTGCGCTACAGCCCTCCCTCCACAGCGGAGCCTGCCGTGCGTGAACGCGCAGGCTAGTAAGCAGGACCACCGATGACGGCGGATTATAAACAGTTATGGCACATTCACTAATAGGGACGAAACATCAACACTATGCTTTACATTGACTATGGGCAGTCCATACTTTGACTACAAACTTGGTCCTCAAATCATTATGTATTTTGCAATACATGTAACTTTATAACGTTACACTCTTTCTATAAGTTATAAATAGCTAGTAAGATAACGTTAATATAACGGTAACTAACGTTACAGTTTGTAAGTAATTATTCTAGTGATATGTAATGCTAGATAAGGTTTGCTAGTACATTATTTCAGCAACATGACAAGCCAGTGAATTAGCAGGTTTCAGTTGTTGCTTAGCACAGTGCGTGACATTTTATCTACATGTTATGCGGCTAAAGTTTTGACACGAATCAATGGGCTCTGTCTAATTCTTTCTTTTTCGCTTGTTTATCGTCATCTGTCTTTTTCCTTTTACCTCTTTGTTTTATATGCAGGTGCCACTCGAGAATTTGGCAGTTTAGATTGTTTCTCCGACATTAGCACAGCTGCAGCACACTGGCAATCTTGAGTTTGAACAACGGTACGCGCTCGCGCTGTGCAAGAGAGGGGTGTTCAGCGCGTACACGAGCGTGATTTACACTGCTAAGACATTCCTCCTGGCTCTGATTGGTTGTTTCTGACCGGGAGCGGTGTATTTCTGCAAATGGCAATAGGACCACTGGGAGGAGCCAGAGGAGCTTGATTTTTTCACAGATTATCGGTCTCATATTCTACTGTCAGGATATAATGACAGTTTTAACAAATATTTGTTTACAAAAGTTACCTACTGCAGCTTTAATGGTTCCATATGTTTCTGTGCTCTGATACTTTTAAACACAAAACTCTATTTAGTTTCCTGGTACTAAAATTACACCCTCTTCTAGACTATATTTTGAAATGTATTCTTAAATTGAGCATGTAACAGTTCACAATAAAGGTTTAGCTGTTTGTCAGTAATTTCAATGTAATTTCTGTCCTACCAAATTAGGATTTGTCAGCTTTGTGGTGTCTATGATGAAGGCAACTTCAGTTCAAAAAATGCCTGGACATATCTGGTTATTGTCAACAATCTCTCTCAGCTCGTAAGTACCTCTTTTGTTCCCCCTGAATATTATGCAAGTCTGTCACGTGAACTTATGTCACGGAATGAGTCTACAGTTACACCTGGAGCCAAACAGCAGTAAAATGAAGATACAATGTAACTAAAGCCTTATTTACAGAGACATCTTATTGATTTTTGTAATCAACAGTAAAACAAAACAGACAGCCTTTCATTTGTGTTCATGCAGCTCATAAATATTAAAAGCTTAAGGAACTTGATGCAACAACAGTGAATAATTATTGATAGTTCGAGTTACCGTAAACGGTAACCTGAAAACCTAATGGTATTGTGTTAATGGTGCACTTGTTTTCTCTCTTCAGTTTGCCATGTACTGTCTTGTGCTGTTTTACAAGGCTCTGAGAGAAGAGCTGAGTCCCATAAAACCTGTGGGCAAATTCCTCTGTGTCAAGCTGGTGGTTTTTGTGTCATTCTGGTAAACTGTTCTCTACACATCGCACATAACAATTCTGATCTACTTGCAGTGATGACTGTTATAATCATGTTTAGTTCCTTTGTTATTCAGTGCAGTTTTCTAGAACTTTTCTAGGATACACTATATAGCAATTACCATCTCTGCACAAGTAGAGTCATGGCAGTTAATGGTCATTGCTGGCAGCATTATTATAAACATGTATTGGTTAATCTTATGAAGCCAATATAATTTATGATGGATGGATGGATGGATATTGATTTTGTCACCATGTAATATTTTATTTAATTCAGTTATTTTATCTGTCCTAGGCAAGCTGTGGCCATTGCGCTTTTAGTGAAGGTTGGTGTGATCTCAGATTCTCACACCTGGGAGTGGGACAGTGTGGAGGCTGTAGCCACTGGATTGCAGGTGTGGTACTTTGGTCTGAGCACTAAACTACTTTTTTTGTAACAATACTTGGTACTGTAAATGGGACTTATCACTGGAAATCAGCTAGTGAGACGCTGGTTTTTATTGTCTTTGCCTGGCTTACCATGTACCATTGCTGCTGTAGGGCCACTAATGAACTTCTAGTTGCACGAGTGGAAGTAACCTTCAAGATTAAGAGTCTGTGATTCTCTGTTCTCATAGGACTTCATCATCTGTGTGGAAATGTTTTTGGCAGCCATTGCCCATCACTTCAGCTTCACTTACAAACCCTACATACAGGAAGCAGAGGAAGGTTCCTGCTTTGATTCCTTCCTGGCCATGTGGGATATCTCAGACATACGGGCTGACATCTCAGAACAAGTGCGCAATGTCGGTGAGTCACTACACAGTCTTTTCTTATTAGTGTTGTATGGTCAGAGGGTCTAGAAGCCTTTTTTGGTAAAAAATATATATATATATTTTTACAAAATGCTTCTGTCTATCTTTCTATCTGTCCTTCTGAAAAAAAAAACTTTAGCTTTCTTCCAAACTATCTCAGGGGAACTCAAAACATTTGCAACAGAATGCAAATGTATCGACATATAATTTCCTGGAGCTCTGTATTGCACAGCCAGGAATAATTCTACATTATTACCTTTAATTGGTATGGTCTGAGTTTCTGAACACAGAATAGGCATTGTTGACTGTGTTATTTTAGTGTTTTGACCGATTGCTGTAGCGGTAGCGGTAGCACTACCGGCTGTGTTCATGGATACCGGACCGCATCAGGTGAAACTGGCGCTGGTAAACGCAAGATCCATCTGTAACAAATCATTTATTTTAAACAATTTTTTTACATCTCATGACTTGGATTTCCTATTTCTGACTAGTCTGGGTTTCCCCATGCTGCCTTCCCGCAGCGCGATTTTATTCACGCTGAAAGGCAGTATGGATACCATGGTCCAGATTTTCGCCTCATTTAGGGAACCAATCACAGAACGGGGAGGGAGCAGCAAGACGATGACGACATCTATGCGACACACCGAAGCAGTTTGTTTATTTCTATGGATTCAACATGGTAGCAGACGCGAAGCTACCTTTTGATGCAGCCTTAGAGAATGTTCTAAGTAATTTAGAACGCAAGTTTATTTCGTCTTCTTCCTCGTCAAATTTCTGTCGCTCTACAGACGTCATCTGGTTTAATTGAAACGATTGGCTATGAGTTACGTACAGGCGCATTTGATAGACATTCTTAGCACCCAATAAACGGCGCCGGGCATTCGTAAACCACGCCTCAAATACGAGAAAATGTACATGTGGTTCCCAGACCCAAGTCTCAACGAGAATTGGGTCTGGCGTTAGCCAGGCTAATTTCTGACGGAAACCTGGCTCAATGTTGGTGAGCTGGATTCTTTGACTGATTTATCACCAGTTGATTGTGTCTATTTTAGCTCTCCCAGGCTAGTAGGCCGTGGTGGAGGAGTTGCTACAGTTTTTAATAAACGTTTTAGATGTAGACTTTTGCCTGCCACCCAATTTTATACTTTTGAATTGCAACTATTCACAATTCAGTCACCCAGCCCGGTGACTTGTGCCCTTATTTATAGACCACCAAAATATAATAAGGACTTTATGCAGTTATTCGGGACATTTCTTTCTAATATAGTCCCCACTGTGGATAAATTGCTAATTCTGGGTGATTTTAATATTCATGTCTGCTGTCCTTCCCACCACCTGGTAAACGAATTTCTACAACTCATAGACTCATTTGACCTCATCCAACATATCAATGGCCCTACACACGAACACGGACATACCATTGATCTTGTTTTAACTTATGGTCTTTCAGTATGTAACATTGATATTGAGCAAAGCTGCCTGTCGGATCATATGTCTGTCATATTTAATGTAATAGTGCCATATCTACCCCCCAAGGACGAGAGGGATGTACACTTCGTGTGATTACTCCCTCAACTGTAACTGAGTTTTCTAATGCCTACACAGAGTCTTTAACAAGGTCTGTTTTGGAAGCTCCATCGCTTAACCTCATTACTGAGGAAATTATTATGTTGTTTAACGAGACATGTACAAACATCTTAGACTTGGTTGCACCACTAAAATCAAAGCGCTCTAAACGCAGCTGTCGCCCTTGGTTTAACCATCATACCCGGGCTCTCAGGCAGGAGTGCCGTAAAGCAGAACGTAAATGGAAAAAGGATAGGCTACATGTCTCATCTGAGATTTTTAAGAACCATCTGTCTACCTACCAGTGCGCTGTTAAAGCAGCTAAAACCGAGTACTTCTCAGATTTTATAAAGAAAAATTCACATAATCCTAAAGTACTGTTTAATACTTTTGATAATGTGGTTAACACGAAGCCTCCCTCACATCCAGATGCTACTCCTGAGTTGTGTATACAATTTCTTGATTTTTTTAGGAATAAGATTGAGGTTCTATACTCGAGTATCCCCACCTATCATGCCTCCAATTTTCTCAATTCTTCCACCTATCATGTCTCTAATTCTTCCAATTCTAGCCTCTATAATGTCCAGCTAACACATTTTACTCCAATTGATCTTGTTAAAATGGGGCCACTATCCAGTAATGTCCACCCATGTGCAAAGAATCTGGGTGTATTTTTTGACTCTGAATTAAAGTTTACAAAACAAGTGAGGGCTGTGGTGAAAAGTAGTTTCTACTACCTAAGATTAATAGCGAAAATGAAACCTATGCTCTCACCTAGGGATTTGGAGACGATCATCCATGCATTTATATCATCAAGACTGGACTATTGTAACGTGGTATATTTGGGACTCTCTCAGTCTTTGCTAAGTCGATTGCAGCTGGTGCAAAATGCCGCTGCTAGATTATTGACCAGCATGAGAAAGAGTGATAGAATCACCCCAATTCTAAAATCCCTTCATTGGCTACCAATCAGATTTCGGATCGATTTTAAGACCTTAATATTCATTTTTAAAATTTTAAATGCTTTTTAAATTTTAAATTTTATTTAAAAAATAAAAACTTTATTATTCTGCACCAGCCAGTAAAGAATCTGAGATCGGCAGATAAATTATTGCTCCAGGTACCCTGGTCCAGACTCAAGCGGAAAGGTGACCGAGCCTTTTCGATAGCTGGTCCCAGGGTATGGAATACTTTACCTCTCGCCATCCGCTCCATTCCCACGCTGCATTATTTTAAAACAGCTTTGAAAAAACACTTCTATAGCTTGGCATTTAACTCCGACCCAAGAGAGACCTAAATATTTTCATTTTATGTTGTTGTGTTTTGTATCCTTTCTGTTTGGTTTTATTGTTGGAATTGTACAGCACTTTGGGCTGCACTTGAGGCAGTAGAAATGTGTTATATAAAAAAAATAAACTAAACTAGCTGTCTTGGTTCAAGAGGCAACATGGAGGACATTTGAACTGATGATTTCCTTATTACCACTAGTTATAGCATGAAATATTCTACGACGATTGTTGGCTTTATGATGAATGCTTTGTTATTCTTCTGTAAGTCACTGTGGATAAAAGCGTCCTTCTGCTAAATACATAAATGTAAATGAAATATACTTCAACATTAGAAGGAATTATGAAAGAAACAGTACAACTTCCTGAAATGCATTGTCTCATATAATCGCTCAGTTAGTTTTTCAACTGCAGAAAGACTGTAACGTGTAACAATAACATTTACCTCAGGAAAGCTATTCAATGTCCATATCTCCTTAGTTAGTTTAAATTTATTTAAGTGTTGATATAGCTGAAAATAAATAGCAATTTAATTTATTAGTTTTGGACTTGTTAATTTTAACCTTGGTATAATATAAAGGGTTCCCTGAATAGTTTACAGCATATTATTTTCTGTCGATATCAAATAAAATTAAATCAAATCAAAAGCTTGAGAATCGTAATCAGAATCGAATCGTTTGGTGAAACCTGTGTCAATACCTGGCTAGTGGTCGACCGATATGGGTTTTTTGATGGCAGATGCCTATATCTTAGAGAGCAGGGTGGCCGATGGCCGATATAAAGCCGATATTTATATTTATATATCAAACATATATATATATATATATATATATATATATATATGTATGTATATATATATATATATACACACACACACACACACATTATATTTATATAAATCAATATTTAATAAATTAGATAAATATAAAATAAACATGCTTAGGCCCTATACTTTAGATGGCAACTTGAATCTGCAATCCTATTACAGTATTTTTCACAAATAAAGTAATTGTTTAAAAATATATGAATATGTGAATAAAAAGGAAGTAAACACTGTAACAGGGCACTCAGTAACCTGGTAATTTCATGCGCACTGATAATCATATTTTTTTTACTTTGACTTTTGACAAGGTAATGCTAATTTTACATACAGCACACAGTGAAAACGACATGAATATGACACAGTGGGCAACTGGATGTAGCACAGCATATTTTAAAATGAAGGATTTAAAGTTTTTCGATCGCGTCTCCTGTGAAGCTGATCTTCTGTTCACATTCACTCACTGCGCACTAGGGGTGTAACGATACCCTCATGTCACGATTCGATACATATCACGATACTGAACTCACGATACGATATTATTCCGATACTCCAAAACATATGGTAAAAGGTTAACAAAAAATGTGCTGTTGATTAAAATGCTAAATTTGATTTTACATTGTGGGTTTAAATGAATAGGCTTGGACTTGGTGCTTGTAACCCAAGGACAATGGTGACACCAGAATAACAATATTCATGAGTTATTGTAGATGAATATGCTTGCACGCTTTCCCTGACTAGATATATTTAAAATAATGTCGGCCACTTTTTACTGGTAACATCAGACATTTGGCATTATCAGGACCCACAAATATTCCCCCATTGCATTATTATACATTATAATCAACATTATATATAGGAGTTTAATGTAGTACTTACACTAAAACTCTGAAAACTTGAATTTTTTCTCACACAGTAATTTTTATTTTGGGGGGACTATCCACGATACATATTGTCACTATCCACGATACGTATTGTTGCATTTTTGTATTGCGATATATTGTGGCACGATATACACCCCCTGTTACACCCCTACTGCGCACGCACCGTCACTCGCAGGAACACGTTTATGCAGGCTACAAATGCACACTTCACAAGATATCACAGCTGGATTCGATTCAATCTGCAAGGTTTGTGAAATTAAATGTTTATTAGATATTCAGAGATTTGTTTAAATTATGTAGATGCGCATTTGCTGAATGTTGACGGTAAATGAGAAAGTATTTTAGCCTGATTGTTTGCCTTTTCGGTTACGTTAAAAGCAAACGCATTACTTTTTCGCATACCATTTACTTTCTTTGATTACCAGTTCTGTAGCCACCGGTTCTGTCTAACAAAGTATTAGGTATGACTGACAGAGAGACGGAGAATGTGAGTGAGCGCTGTGTGATCAGATTCAGGCGCTGCCGTTCTCTTCTCAGGTGCTGGTGTTCTCAGCGCCGCCCGTCAAAATAAAAGTCCCGCTTCCAACACATCGGCCAATCAGAAAAACTTATCGGCCGATGCCGATATTTTAAAAAAGCCAAATATCGGCTAATATATCGGCCGTGGCGATATATCGGTCGACCACTATACCTGGCCCTATTAACAGTTATGCATCATATGTATGTGCTTTGTTTTATTACTTCAGGGAGAACTGTCATGGGTCGGCCAAGGAAAACTTATTTTGGTGAAGAGGTTTGCCAGGACGAGAACACGGGACTGCTGTCAGCTGGAGCTCAGGATCCAGTTGAATCGTCTTCCACTCCTCCATCCCCCAATGGCCGTTACCAGGGCATGGGTCACACCGTAACCCCTCACTCCATCTCTGCTCCTGCAAACCTTGGCTGCATACCATGGGAAGGAGATGTGGATGACATCCCGCCAACTGTGATATCTGCCGAATGTACAGACCAACAGTGTTCAGACTATCCAGAGATTACTTAGCATCTGCTACCAAAGCTTTTATATTTAAAGCACATCAATCAATCTAGCTACCGTTAACTCTGGTAACTACTGGATACCTGTGGCTAATATGTGTTCAAAAGCTCGGTGAAGCTTTGGTAGCAAGAACGTATATAAAGGACTTGGGCAGCGTTGGTCCGCTGTTTTTATCTCCGTTTTGCAATTACTTTGCTGGAAACATGACCATATTATAAACTGACCTTTAAGTCAAGCACAGTAATTCCCCAATACCAGTTTTAAAATGTAATAATCAGCTAACGTTTCTTTTAAGACAGCTTTATGAATGTTTACTTATTGATAATGCTACTTCACAATTTTGTTGACGTTTTGTTATCAAGTCATTTTTACACCTTTTTTATCATTAGTGTTACTTTCACTAAATCATTTTATGTTAATGCAAATACTTTTTTTATTCTATTTTTGAGGAGCAGCACCTTGATCATGGACAGTAATATGAAATTGCCAGGATGCCATTAAGATTTGGAACACGATGTTTCAGAATATGTGCATGCGTTAAAGCAACTACAGTTTTGACTGTATATCGGCTTTTAAGCACAAAGTACTGAAACACTCATATCTTTGCTCAGTTCGCTTCAGAGATTAGCAACTTTTCTTGGACTGCTTGCCTTCTAAACGGCTTCATGCAATTGTATCAAAACATAAATGCAGATGTCATTTTGTCAGAAATTAGTAATTAGAAACAAAAAAAAATATACATTTTATTTTTGGTTGTTTTAATGGCTAGACAAAGAAAATTGTTTAAAACCTTACTTTGAATTGTTGAATATTTAATTGAATGAATATTTGACTTTTTAAGTTCACCTCGGGGAATGATGCAATGTTTAAATATCAGCCAAAGGTGTCCTGTTGCTATTAAAGGGACAGTTTGACTAGAAATGAAAATTCTGTCAAAATTGACTTTCTCTCATGTCACTTTCTTTCATTGATTCATTGAATTCTTTCACGATTGATTTTTTTCCTCACGTCAAGCACATGCGTTTGAGCTTGTTTACTATATTTGATGTGTTCTATGTATGCGCATTGATTAATGTTAATATGTGAATAAAAGTCTAAATTAAATCTGCTCATCATATAAAGCTATTGTGTCTCTTCAGAAGACACATGGATTACATTGACAATATTTTAATTAACTTTTTGAAGTGTCAACATTTTTGGTTACGTGGACTTTCAATGGAGGGACAATGAAAGTTTCTTGAAAAATATATTCACTTGTGCTTTGAAGATGAACAAAGGTTTTATGGGTTTGGAATGACATGGGGGTGAGTAAGTGATGACAGAATTTTCATTTTATGGGGAATCTTCTCTTTAAGAAATCATCTTTTTCTTTGTTAATATTGGGTGTCAATAGTCTGTTAGTACACTACATTAGCTGCACATGAGCTATAAATGTCATATATATATATATATATAGCATAACAGCACAGGCAGATGGTTTTATCATTACAGCTGTGGACCTGTGGGAAATCCCATTTAATTGTTTTTATGAACTGTCATGTGTCTCTCCGTTTCATTCAGAGAGATGCATATTCTGCAATGGTTTGTACTGCTGTTGCATTGCCTTATCTAACAGTGGTTGTCACAAATAATTAAACTTCACATGGAAATGCGTATTGAGTTTTCTGCTTAAATCCCATTCCAAAGGGATACTTTACCCAGAAATTGCCATTTACTAACTCCCATGTCATTCCATACCTGTATGACTCACTTTCTTCTGCGTACCTATATTACATATTTTGAAGAATATTGGTAACCAAATAGTTCTATTCAACATAAAAAGAAAAAAAAAACGACATTTCCCAAAATATCTTTTGTTCCACATAAGTAAGAAAGTCATACATGTTTGGAACAACATGAGGGAGAGTCAATTATTTGAAATAATTTTCATTTTTGGGTGAACTTTCCTTTTAAACATACCTACAAGAATCAAGTCACACTGTCATGGTGAAATTGTTTTATAGTAAAATGTGTTCTGCAGCAATTAAATAATTGCCCATTAGCAGCAGATTTTGGAGTATGTTAAACTATTTATCGGTACAGAATCCCTCCCATCATGAATCACTGGTCACAGGCTTTGCCTGCCTGATGACATCATCAGCCACCCTATTCCTGTTTAACAGCTGTAATAGATATGCTGCTCTTGTGGAGCCGTATGCTGAGGCGGACCCACTCTCCTCTGCTGACCGCCAGGGGTTGCTGGAGGACCACCGCCGCCTGCTTCCAGTGAGAGTCCTCACTGAAGGTGCTGACGCTCTGCTCAGAGTCCAGATGGATCTGGTACCAGAAGGGAATGGCAGTCACCTTGCCTGAGGTGCTCACCTGCACCTAACAAATGCAAAAGAATAAAAGGCAGCTTAATAGAAATTCATGGGCCACTAGGGGGACTTAAAATTACTTACAATTAGATAAAAAAAAAAAAAAAAGTTTTAAAATAAGCTAAAACAACCAAGTATCAATATGTTTCTTGTTTTAATCACCCCCTCAACAACTGTTTGATTCTTCTGAAGATACAGGGTTTCTAGACTTGGAAAAGTCATATAAATTAATTTTAAAATGAAAATGCCTTAGGGAATTGTATAATATACTTTTGTTTTTTAAAGCTCGGCCAAGCTCTAAAATTTTTAATCTGGTATAAATTTTGAGTAAAAATATATTTTTAAAGATCTTTATCCATAAATCACAATTATCTTTTTTTTCCAGTTTTCATTTTAGTTTTAGTAATTTTCTTACATCCAATAGTTCATATTTTATTTTATTTCAATTAATACATATTATTTAAGTTAAAAATAACAACACTAATAGAGGGAACCCAAAAGAACTAGAACCAAAAACTCACTTTGACTTCTTTGTCTGTGTAATTGGCAGTGTTGTTCATGAGGTCTAGTGCGAAGAGTTCTACTGGTTCACTAAGATGTGTACATTCAAGGGTGGACAGGTCCAAAAACATATGAACAGGTACCTGAGGGAGAAAACGCACATTACAGAGACATTTTATCAAATTTACAGAAAACCACATCATGTACATTATTTCTCTCAGTCCTGAATTATCAGAACACCCCAGTCCATACACAGCTTTCAATAGGGCATGAAATGGAAAATGTGATCTTTGATAAGCTAATAATCTTTCATATCTCACTAATTGTATGACATAAACATGTTGTTTCTGTTCGGGAAGTATGGCACTGATAGGACAATATTACAATAATCAGCTTTACAATAAACCACAAAGCAGGGTTGTGTCTGGTCATTTTTGTGCCAAATTTAACATGTACACTGAGATTCAATTCAATAAAACCTACAAAAAAACAAAGACCCCATTTTGGCATCTGCACTAGAATGTGCCCTTGAGTTTGCAGGTCAAAGTCAAGTCGAGCAAACTGAATGTAAACATTACACAATTGGGGGCAGTCATGGCCTAAAGGCATTTTTGGTATTGGTATTTTTTAAATAAGTCTCTAATGCTTACCAAGGCTGCATTTATTTGACAGTAAACCCAATTAATATAATTGTGAAAAATAATTGTAAACAACAATTGTGAAATATTTGTATTAGTTTAAAATAACGATTCTGGCAAACCTGAATATGAAATAATTAATAAAATACTATGATTAATAATTAATGAATCTGATGCTTATGTCATGCACTTCAAATTCCGCACAAAGACAAGATGTTATGAAGGAGATGAGCAAAGCCAATATTTCCATTTTCACCCTCTCCTTTAAGTTTTAAATAAAGTATTTACAAATTATTATGGAAACTGATATATATATATAATTGTATATAATATATATATACAAATATATATATATATATATATATATATATATATATATATATATATATATATATATATATATATATATAGGGTTTCCGCGGGGCATTAAAAAGCATTAAAAGTCCTTAAATGGATTTTGCGAAAATTAAAGGCACACTGTGTAACTTTTCAACCTTTATAATATATTACCAAAACCCATTGAGATGGTACATCGACTTACAATAGGTTGAATGACACGTCTGCCGAAGCCTGAAGGTGTCTGTATCGCTTTTACTAGCACTATGTAACTTCGGGTTTCGGGTAGGAACCCGAGCACAAAAAGAACTACAAAATTCGACCGCTTTACGGCATACGTCACTTCCCCCACCACCCCAACTTCCTCAAATTCTAACGTGAGAGCTCAACTCGCGTTTGATTGCCGGCGTCTGTATGTTGTCGTCATGGCTGAATCAACAGCTACTCGGAAGAAAGCAAAGATTTTGTCAGAGGAGACCAAAAAAAGAAAAAAGAGAGTGATAAACTAAAAGCAAGGACGAGGATAAACATTGGTCAAGCGTTCCCTCGCTGGCGTGCGATAAAGGAGGATGAGGGATTCCCGACCGATGCTGACCTGGCCGTCATGCTTTTGGACTAGTAAGTTAAATATATTGCTTGCACAATATCTCTATTTTTTCAAATTTGTTCTCTGCCTGGCCATGTTACTGATTCTATATTGTCCTCCATTTAACTTAATGTAACAAGGAATGCTAGTAGAGTAAGTTAGCGAATTATCAATCTGGTAGCTAAATGTTAGTACAAATATACATTTTATAAATATTGGGAAAGGTTTGCATTCAGCAGACACTTTATCCTCCGATTTTGAAACGAAACAGGGCTGCAACTTAACAACTAGCTACAGGCTTTTGTTTAATTTGTATGCAATTCATCTGGTAACATTAACGTTAGAAACGTTAGAAGAGTTAGTACACAAAGCTAACAGGCAAAGAAGTCAAGCCTTTATATTGAATAAAAGGTACACTTAATGTAAACTGAAATTTTAAAATAAATATCGGCATAAAAGTGTATATATAATGTAATATTTACTGCGAATTCATGTAACAAAACTGATATAAGTCACAACATACTGCCGTATACAAATGTAAATGTGTTTTTTTTTCCTTTCAGCTCATATATGTTTGTAGTTGTGTAAAAGGAAAAACAAACTGAAGACTACAAATAACGGGAATTATGTAGTGAGTTATATCAGTTTTGTTACACACGATTTCCCGACTACTCGATTTCATCTCCAACCCATTGCAAAGAGATCCTGAAGATGTTAATTGTTTGCTTCAGGTGTGTTTGATTAGGGTTGGAGATGAACTGTGCAGGACAGACGATCGGCAGGAGCAGGATTGGGCAACCCTTGTCAATGCGACTTACCTGATCAGACATTGTTTTCTGCGTATGCTACTTTCATTCAATTTGTTTTCTTTATAGGATTTATATTATTAATCTTATATTTATATTATTATTTTGGTCAGTAGTGAATCGATTAACTTTCTCCAACATACAAATCAAATGCCGTCTGCACACACACATAAAGACACGGGAGGTTGACCGGTTGACTGTTTATTGACTTTTGCGACAATGCTGCGGCGCTTGTGGCCTCTAGGGGCACTAGACGTGAAAATTACAGGTCGAGCGCACCCTAGTGGCCAAAAATTCCACAGTGTGCCTTTAAGGCCTTAAAAGGCATTAAAAAGCATTAAATTTGATTCTCGCAGGCATTAAATTTTTCTATAGTTTTGGAGAGAATTTTATATAAATTTATTTGAATATAGCCTTCATAATTAATAATTTGTATTTGCTGTCGCAAAATATGTACGTTCGTGTGATAAATATGCGGAACCAGTTTGGTAATTGCTTCCGGCCGGAGCAAAAGTGCCGTAATGCGGAGGTGACGCGGGTCTGTTGTACAGCGGTGGACAGGTCTGAACCTTGGAAAAATGGGAAAGTGCAAATATATACAATATATAATACAAATAAATTTATATATAATATAAACAAAACTTTTAAGACATGGTTGCAGCCTGTTAGTGGTAAAAATGATGAAGGATTTTGCGGTGTTTGTAAAAAAGCATTTAAAGTCGGGGACAATGGGAATCAGCGCCGTATAATCCCATGCAGTGTGACGGCCACAAATCGGCGTTAGTTTTAAATAGTACGTACATTGTGTTTAATTTGTTGTTTAATGAGATCTAATAAATGTTGCTAGTAGCGAGAATACCCGACTGTTACACGCATGCACTTCAATGGTCCAGTAGCAGAACTTTTGCCAAGCGTGTCAGAGGTTTTGGGTTCTAATCCGCAGTAAGAAGTATATATTTTTTTCCCTCATCAAAACCGATTGTTTATTAGTGGTTGTATATCAAGCACCGACATGTTTGTATGCATTATGTTTTGTAATTTCACCGTAACAAAAAGAGAGTCCGAGAGAAGAAGTGTTGTGCACGAGCCACAACAGAACGCAGGCAAAGAACCTATATTGTTCTTCTATACTCTTTGACGCAGGGCTCTCAAGTGTCACGCATTGAGCGTGACAGTCACTCATTTCAGTCTTTTGTCACGCACTCCCGCCACACATTGTATTTCTCATGCTGAAAACCTATTTATAATATATTGAATATGCCGCAGCGCCCCAAATCTCCAAATGTCTCTGGCCGCGCCGCTATCACTATGGAACCTGCAGTTCTTACTAGTCGAGCCTGCCACTTATCAGCCAATCAAAAAAAAAAAAAGAGAGGGTCTACACATTAGCCAATTAGAAAATAGCACTATTGTATCTGGGTAAGATTCAAGATAAGTCATGATCTCCTGTTTTAATATTACAAAAAATTCAGAACTTGTTTGACACAAACAATGGCAACTTGATTGCTGTTAAAGAAACTATTTTATAAATTAAAGTGTATTGCATAGTCGATGTTATAGGTCACTTTTAAAATCATATTTTATAATTATATCCGGGCCATGGATGCATTAATCATTGCATCTGTCTTTCAAAGATGTCAGGTAAAAAGCAATTAAGCCTCCTCTCGTTCGCCCTGAGAGGAAAGTCCCCTAAAAAGGCCAGGTTAGAGGATGGCGGCCCAGGGAAGGTGGCGAAAAGGGCCCATTAGAGGAGGAGACGGTGCCGGTAGAAGAGGAAGAGAATAAATACTTTGTATTTGGTTGAATTGTCAGTGCCATGTGCCATCTTCTCTTTTGCAAGTTTGAGCAATTATAACAACAACAAAAACACTAATAATAATATTACTAATGAAACACCACCATTCCTGTGACCCATCCTATACGCTGCGAGATGTTTAAAAAATGGTGGGGACAATCGACATGTCCCACCCGCAAATTACACCTATGTGTTCCAGAAAAAAAAACATTATATATATATATATATATATATATATATATATATATACGTGGTTAGTCATGGGTCGTATATGGCATTAAAACATTTTAAAATGGCATTAAAAAGTCATAAAATTTAATTTGAAGATACCTGTAGAAACCCTGTATATATATACTTAAAAATACTTGGTTTGTAAATTAGATTTGTATAATAAATAAGATTTGGTTGCAGTGTGAACAAAGTCTGCATTGCACTGAACGTGAAAATACCAGAGAGCATTTCAGAGCAAATATGAGACCTCATACACAAAGACAAGAGATGAATAGTGAGGACAGTATTCATAGAGCTATTAAAAAACCTACTGTGAATTGATTGATGAATGGAGCGATGTTGAACCCAAGAGTCGGCTCTGTTCCCTGAACGGCGCTTTCCAGAAGCAGCGTGTCTGACTCAACAAGCATACCGTGGATCACAATGCGCTCTGGAAAAATCTGTCCACCATCCTCCAACAAGCACCTGAAATGTTTACAAGAAGAACTGTCAGCCAACCGAAAGAAAATAACTAACCATAGTATGCTTTACACTCTTACCTAGCTAACGTTGCTTTCTCCAACAGTTTCTGTCTAATAAGGCCGCAGGTCTCTATGCAGTCTAGTATGATGGCGCTCCAGAGCTTCTCGATAGATGGCCGCTGAAGAACTGCAGAATCGTCCTCTACGTGACTCAACCAGAACTCTAGTGCACTTTCAAGCACACCATTTTCTTTGGCCAGCAGTCTCAGCATAGTCTGGTGATGTTCCTTCTCAACTGAGCTGTAGGCTTGAACCAATCTAGAGCTGTTTTGTTTATCTTCACTTGAATCGGAGTCTAACTGGGCTGCCATCAAGGAGAGCACAGAAAAGCCCTCAGAGACATCAAGCACATAGATTGGGTCAAGTTCAGTGTCTGACTCCTGTGACCTCCTAGTCGACTTTAGAGAAATCAAAAGTTTGCTCATGGCCTTCTGGAAGCTGTTATGATACACCGTGTTATTGAGGAGGGCGATCTCTGAGGACTCCAGCATAAAAGCGCGAGAAGGTTTCTCCTGGGTTGTTTGAAGGCCAGCCAAAGCACTGCACAGCTCTGACTCAGGGTTTGCATTGAGGATTTTGGAAGGTCCTTTAGTTACATTGTCCATTTGAAATGTGTGTCCGTCTCTTACGATAGCAATGCAGCACAGCCTCAGATAAGAGTCCTTACAGGAAACTTCCACCAGTATTTCATCACCACATTTCACAGTGTCTGAGGGACGACATGAATTTATTGATTTATTTAACACCATACCAGCATCAAATGCTATATTCATAGCAGTATTACAATTTGCAATACTCATAATAAGGGACAACATGAATAAAAGTCCATTCATTAGGTGTGTTTGACCGATCGGTGTATGACATGAACGTACAGTGAGAGTGATTCGAAAGCATACGGAGCCATCTGCTCTTTAATCGCTCTCATGGTACTCTGATGTCATGCACCGATTGGTCTGTGCAGCGCCACTTCAAGCCGAACACACCTATTATTATTTAAAAAATCTATTGACATTAGAACTGGCTGTAGATAAACCTTTAATCTTCTTCACTAAATAGGACTAAACACTATCCCCTGGTTTCACAGACAAGTGTTAAGATAGTCCCAGACTAAAACAGATGTTTGAGCTGTTATAACTGAATGCAACTTGCACTTACATATCTTAAAATATGTCAGTGCCACGGTTTTGTCTCAAGATGCACACAGTAATGTTTTCTTAGGCATGTTTATAAAAGCTACTTAAATGTCCTAATTGAACTAAGGCCTAATCCTGGCTTAATCTAAGCCCTGTTTGTGAAACCAGGCCTCAATCTAATGCAAATATAATACACAAATAAACAGCTACGTATTAGTTTCAACCTCATGTGATGCATATTGAACACAAAAAAAAATTGTGCTGGATGAAATAGTCAGTTCGAATTTGCTTAGCCGGGAATAGGGGGAACACTGTTTTTTGTGGCATCATCCATTTCAAATAACCCACCAATAAATTGCGTGCAAGTGGATAGTTGGCCAAATGGTCTTTTCCTGTCTAAATGGGCAGTTGTTTTGAAAAATGAGCTTAAGTAATCTAAAAAAATTAACATCAAAATAAACTAAAGAGGGTCTATATTGAAGGGTAAATTGCTGCTAATGTGCAATTAGTGAGACTACTTTCTGTTCTTGTAGGAAAGGGTTCTATCATAAATGGATCAACAAACTCATCCTATCATTAATGGATCAACAAACTCATTAAAGCGACCAGTTCTAGAGCAGTGGTTCTCAACCTTTTTCACTCCAAGGCAGCCCATTGTCCACAACAATATGCGAAGGTCCCAGATATAGCCTAGATTAAAATAAATAACTAAAATAATTAGAATTAAAATTAGAATAATTACATTTTAGGATCCCAGACATTTTAAGAGCTAAATGTTTTTCAAAGTTCAAAATTTAACCAATTAAAGAAGATAATTCTGAAACCACTGCTCTAGAGTCACGGTCCTCTATAAAATATTCTCTATATTTTTCAATTGATAGGCAGCAGTTCTTACTGAATGGAGTCTGCACTGGATATATGGCCTGCTCCCAGCATGTGTCTTCCTGTGGGCCAGTGGACAGGTGGTTGTCCTGGTCCAGGTGTAGCTGAAACCATACTGCCAGAGCATCAAGAATACCATCCCGTGTCACACACATCCGCATAAGCATCACCTCTCTGGAGCAAAGACCCTCCAGCTCCTGCAACACAGAAAATACTCAGAACCTCTTAATATGCTCATGTCACTTTCGGTATTTCAGTTGTGTCGTTTCTCTACCATTTGCCTAATGCTCACAGCATGTCTCTGTTGCACAACAGGTAAGAGTTTTAAATGTTAAATGTTTTTGAAACAAGTCTCTTATGCTCACCCAGGCTGCATTTATTTGATCGAAAATACAGCAATAACAGTTTAAAAGAGTACAATTTAAAATAATTGTTTTCTATTTGAATATGTTTTAAAGTGAAATTTATTCCTATGATGGTAAAGCTGAATTTTCAGCATCATTACTCCAGTCTTCAGTGTCACATGATCCTTCAAAATAATTCTAATATGCCAATTTGCTGCCCGAGAAACTATATATACAGTATGTGTGTTTATATATATATATATATATATATATATATATATGTGTGTGTGTGTGTGTGTATATATATATTTTTTTTACACCATTTCCATGTTTCTGTAGTAAATAGAAAGTTCAGAAGAACAGAATTTATTTGTTGAATTCTTTTATAACATTTTAAGTGTTGTTACTGTCACGTTTGATCAGTTTTAATGCATCCTTGCAGAATAAAAGTATTAATTTCTTCCAACAACATTGTGACCTGTTTGAGATTTGTTTTATTATTATAAAAATTTTAGTTCAACACCCTACTGCTAAACACATGGCTCTATATGTTGACTGAGTTCAATACCTGCACATTATTGAAGTCTATGTCCAGAGCTGTGAAAGGCTGTGTGAGCTGAATGTATCCTCCACGCAGGCGGCTCAGTCTTTCAGTGGTGTAGGGCTCTGTGCTGTCCTCAGTATCAGCAAAACAGCTAACAGGACTATAGATCTGTCCTACAACAGACAGATCCAAGCCTCCCAATGAAGACACACACAGCCTGCAGAGGGTTGAGTGGATGGTTAAGATGTGCGATGCTTTTAGCAATTCAGTCATTAAATGTTCATTGTATGCTTTCTAAGATCATACTCTCTAGGGCCTGCTTCTTTGATTACATTACATTGATTATATTACATTACAAAAGTAATGTAATATAAACTTTAGACATTCTCAACGTGTCATTCATGCATGAGCAGCTTTAGTCCCTCACCTGTGGTGTCTCCGGATCTCATGGCACTGCACAGCGACTCCAAACACAGTTGCGCCGGCAGGTATTACTCGGCCCGTTTGTGAGGGACTGGACAAGGGTTCTCGAAAGTTCTGTTGAGATAATTTAATAATTAGTTGGAATGTTTTTCTTTTAAATCCAAAGTGTATGAAATTAGGGTCCAAATCTCACTATGAACTAGTTGCTTATTAGCATGCATATTACAAGGATATTGGCTGTTTATTAGTACTTATAAATCACATATTGATGCCTGATTCTGCATGACTATATTCTACATCCCTTAATCCAGCCCAATACCTAAACTTAACAACTACCTTACTAACTATTAATAAGCAGTAATTAGGAGTTTATTAAGACAAAAGTCATAGTTAATAGTTAGTTACAGTAATAGTGAGAATTGAACTGTAAACTAAAGTGTGACGTATGTATATATACATACATATATGAAACAAAATGTAATAGTAACAACATGTATTAATTATGGAAGCTTGGTTCCGCCACAGCAAAAACAAATAAACAAAAAAAGGTAATTATGACCACTTCTCTCACCATTCGGACTTTATCTTGCAATTGCGTTTTTACATTTCGCGATTCTGAGAATTTTCTAAGAATTGTGTGATATAAACTAGCAATTTTGACTTTTTTTCAGAATTGCTTAATATAAACACCTAATTCTCAGGGTAAGTATTTTTTCCTCAGAATTGAGAAAAGAATTGCGAGGAAAAAGTTGTGATGCTTAATATGCTTAATTGCGCAGGGGGGGGGGAGGTCAGAATTGCGAGTTAATATCTTGCGATTCTGTGAAAAAAAGTCAGAATTGAGAGATGCTTCCATAATCAATTTGTGGATCAGTAAAAGAGCTAATTAAAAAAAATCCTTATTGTTGAGCTCTGTTATGGTACCATGATTTTAAAACAGATTCACAAACATGTTAAAACAAATGCATGTATCTTGGGTAGTCACTAGGTGTCCCTGTTGGCTAAATCTCTGATAATGATACTGAAAAAGCTTAACATATTTAAAGTAAGGATTTAGAAGAAAGAATCTAGTTCTAGGACAGCAAAGTATGATTGATTTTTTTTTTTTTTTGGCCAAGATTGCCACTAAGAGAGACAGAGACAAAAATCTCTGAGTCACTGACCACGGCCGGATAAACATTGGATCAGAAAGGATAAAGTAATTTGTATAAAAGGATTACACTGTAATCAGAGTTTAGTTTGAGGCATCATGTGACCCCACAGTAGGTTTGCTGATCAGAACAATCAATAATGCATACATATAGTGAAATCACTGAGAAAGTGACTTACAGGTGGAGGTAACAGTAGGTGCTTCCATGCATGGATCAGACTCTCAATGATGCCCTCACCAAACAGCCCTGCATCTACTGTCTCTGTTACAACCAGAGACACTCTAAAAAAAGGAATATACTACAGGTTAACACACTCTTGTTATCTTCAATGGGTACCATAGTGAACTGTTTTTATGATTGAAAAGTTTCATTTAAAAACAAAAATGCAATGCACTCTGCAGCCAAAAACATTTATGGATTTGTTTTCTTTTTTTTTTTTTACTTAAAATTCAAACAAGTCAGTCAGAATTTGCTTTTCATCAATGCATAATTTTACACACAATACATGAGATTTTTAGAATTTAATTTACAATTTAGTAAAAGTTACAAGTTTGGAAAAGAAAATTGGGTCAGTAGGATTTTTTTTCACATTAAATTGTAAAAACATTATTTTCATCAAACAATCCTGAAAATTAAAATGTAGCACAGTTTCGACAAAAAATATTATCAAAAATATTTTCAACAATGAAACTGAAAAGAAATGTTTCTTAAGCAGCAAATCAGCATTTAAAGGGATAGTTCACCCAAAAATGAAAATTCTGTCAGTATTTACTCACCCTCATTACAACCTCGTAAGACCTTCGTTCATCTTCGGAACACGAATTAAGATATTTTTGATGAAATCTGAGAGCTGGATTAGAGGTCTGCACTCCCGCGGAACTTAATCTTAAGTTCAGCGGGTCGCGACGCAAAACAGTGCGGCGCGGGACAAATTTTGAAAGGTCATTGCGGGAGCGGGCGGGATGATGAGGTGCACTTGCGGGTGCGGGCGGGAGGGATGATACGCTGCACTCCCGCAAATTAAATATGAGTGTAAAGTAAAATATATAAATGATTAAAGTAGCGTACATAATTTGTAGTTGTGAGGGAGATTCTGATTGGCAGCAATAAAAACGTTTTAAGCTTTGATCATTTTCATTTAGACATGCTGGTAGCGACCTGCTGAGTTTTTATTTTTATTCTTCTTCTTATTATTCATATTCATATTATTATTATTATTATTAAAATTAAAAGGTAGGCACACAGGCTATTTTCAGTTTAACACCTGCACTGAGCGGCTCAAAGCCCAAATAGTTTTTTAGTCTCAATGTTTTAGTTCATGGCTAGCCTATAATGTGACAGGAACATTATCTAATTATATATATTAGATAGATAATAATATTACCTAATCGAATATATTTTTGTTTTTGGTTACTGTTAGCTGTTAGTACTGTTGTGAATTTATGCTGTTCGTATGGGACCGTTTCGTGTTTTGTGATCACATTTTAAATGTTTAAATGGCCTGTGATATAGTGAAGAATTATCCGTTTTACAAATGTTCCTATGTGTAGGCAATGCCTAAGGCTGTTTTTATGTTACACGTTAGGCCTAATGGAATTTGGGCCGATTAATGTTTATCTTTGTTGGCGTTAGTTACTGATGCCTATTTAATGTTTTGTATGGTTGAACATATGCAGGCTTACCAATAAATATGTTACCAAGTGTTGGTAAGGAATTTTGTGCGCACGCATTTTTTTCCCCAAGACCTTTCGTCAGACAGAAAGTGCGGGCGGGAGCGGGACATTATATCACAGATGCGGGCGGGAGCGGGACTAAAAATGACAAATATTTGCGGGAGCGGGTGGGAGCGGGACTGAACACTGCGGGAGCGGGTCTGAAAATTGTGTCCCGCGCAGGTCTCTAAGCTGGATCACTCCTCCATAGGCTTCTTCAGGGATTGAAACTTGCCAGCCCCGAAAAGTTATTAAAGACATCGTTAAAATAGTCCAAGTGACTACAGTGGCTCAATCTTAAGTTTATCAAGCGACGAGAATACTTTTTGTGCGCAAAAACAAACAAAAATAACGACTTTATTTCAACTATTCATTTCCTTCTCTGTGGGCCTTGAGTCAGTTCACCAGTGTAAAAGCGTAGAGCTTCTGTTGTTGTACGTCACACGCATCACACACATGACCAGCGTCGGCCAATAGTGAGCCTACGTGTGACGTAGTTCTACACAATCACACTACGTTAACTGACTAGAGGCCCACAGAGAAGGAAATGAATAGTTGAAATAAAGTCGTTATTTTTGTTTGTTTTTGCGCACAAAAAGTATTCTCGTCGCTTGATAAACTTAAGATTGAGCCACTGTAGTCACTTGGACTATTTTAACGATATATTTAATAACTTTTCGGGGCTGGCAAGTTTCAATCCCTGAAGAAGCCTATGGAGGAGTGATCCAGCTCTCAGATTTCATCTAAAATATCTTAATTCGTGTTCCGAAGATGAACGAAGGTCTTACGAGGTTGGAACAACATGAGGGTGAGTAAATACTGACAGAATTTTCATTTTTGGGTGAACTATCCCTTTAAGTATGATTTCTGAAGGATCATGTGACACTGAAGACTGAAGTAATGATGCTGAAAATTCAACTTGTCAAAACAGGAATAGATTACATTTTAAAAATCATTAAAACAGAAAACAGTTATTTCAAATTGTAATAATATTTCACAATATTACTATTTTAATGTATTTTTGATCAAATAAATGCAGCCTTAGTGAGCATAAGAGGCTTCTTTCAAAAACATTTAAAAATCTGACTGGTGGGATATATGTTTGCAAAAAACACAGATTGTTATTTTTACAGCTTAAAACCATCTCAATATGCATCTGTTTAACTGTATAAAGAGATTCTTTACCTATTTGGAATGTCTTTTGGAATTTCCATGTCCAGAGACTTCAGGTGAACAATCTTGATGCTATCTGCCATCCCATTGGCTGAGAGCACCTCGCATGCCAGCTCATACATTGTCTTTGACAGCTCACAGGCATAGACCTCAGCAGCGCCTGCCATCTTTGCACACATTCTAACATACCAACCGAACAGCGTCAAACCACACTCAGCATTGTAAATCAGTTGTAGCAGATGTTTGTTAAATAACAATGTTATGTAATAGTTTCTGAAAAAGCTTACCCAAGGATGCCGGTGCCAGTTCCGATGTCCAGAACGGAGCTGCATCCTCCCTCAACAGCTTTCTTAATAGCCAACTGGTACTTGTGGTTCCGCCCATGGTCGTTGAGCATAAAGAAGTGCCAACGTTCCACCAACCAGTTTGCAACACGGTAAAAGTTCTCCTTCGCCTCTGGGAAGTCTGGTCGGAGTTTAAGGGCTTTGTAAAAATGCCCAGCAGCCTCATCCCGAAATCCCATTCTGAAACAAAAGAAACCAATCCAACAATTGATTATGTTTGTAAATGAACAACACGGTCCACCATTCAAATGTTTGGGGTCAGTATGTTTTTTATTGTTCTGAAAGAAATACTTTTATTCTTTAAGGATGTTTCTGTTACAAAAAAAAAATATTTCAAATAAATAAACGTTTATATGCATAGATATAAATTCCAAATAAATTAATCAAGTTTCTATTTCTATAAACTAAATCAAATTTCTCTTAAAAAAGAAGCCTGAAAAAAAGGGTATCTCGGTTACCAAAAATATTTAGTGGAACAACTGTTTTCAACATTTATAATAATGATGATTCTAGAGCACCAAATCAGCAATTAGATATTAGAATGATATTAGATATTAGAACCAAATCAATATTAGAATGAAGTTACACTTTATTTTAAGGTGACATAGTTACATTGTACTTACTAAAGTAATTAAGTATTAATTAACTACATGTACTTACTATACAGTTACAGTTAGGGTTTGGTTTAGGGTTAATTACTTGTAATCATGCATAATTTACTGTTATTACTATAGTAGTAACGTGAAACTACGCCACCTTAAAATAAAGTTTTACCTAGAATGATTTCTGAAGGACCAATTGACACTGAAAACTGGATTAATGACTGCTGAAAATTCAGCTTGGTCATCACATTTTAAAATATATCAAAATACAAAACAGTTCTTTTAAATTGTAATAATATGTCACAATATTATTGTTTTCGTGTAGGCCTATTTTACA
This sequence comes from Gila orcuttii, assembly GCA_026230005.1. Classification (NCBI taxonomy): domain Eukaryota; kingdom Metazoa; phylum Chordata; class Actinopteri; order Cypriniformes; family Leuciscidae; genus Gila; species Gila orcuttii. The sequence continues at coordinate 26,471,841 of JAPDVR010000002.1, read as the reverse complement.
TCAAATAAATGCAGTCTTGGTGGGAATAAGACTCCTCTTTCTAAAGTGTTCAAATATATTACCAAGCCTAGCCTATATTTCAGAACGGTAGTTGTATGCATTATACATTTATATGTGTAGTTAAGACATGATTACATATCCTTATGAGATTAATGTGACTTTTCTTAGTTTACAAAGACCACTAAATAACAGACAAAATACATAAATAAATAACCTGAAGAGATGCTCTCCCATGCTGTTCACTATAACCTCATCCACTGGAAACAATTCCATAGCTTGTTCATAGCAATCAAAGAGGTCCTGGATGCGTCCAATAGAGTCCAGCTCATCAGTCCATTTAAACAGAGTGAATCTAAAGGACTCCTGTAAATAAAAAAAAAAATATATATATATTTTTTTTTTTTTTTACAGATTTTGCAAAAGAGGTTCTGAAGCCTGAGTAACTTTATCATTCCACCATACATTTCTGCAGATTCAGACGTGGAAACATGGAAGAATTTAACAAAAAATCAAGCTTACATTTGCAAAGTCTCTTAGAGCTGGGGCAAGGTTTAGAGCCAAAAGATAGTGAACAAAAGCAGTGCCATAGTCCTGACTGAACAGACACTGCTGAGCACTTTCCAATGATCTAGACACCAGCTCATTTCTCGCAGCATCTTCTCTCTGGGTTCGTCTATGACGCCTCGTCCTCTTTGGTCTTGTAGTGGCATTAGGCATATTTTCTGTGAATGGCAGAGCTAATTATATATCACTTGCTGAAGTTGAAAAACCTGAAAGATAGACACGATTTTTTTTTTTGGGGGGGGGGGGGGGGGGGGGCTGTAATTCCACCATTATCAAATATAAATATACAAATGCTTTAGTGTAAAATGTAACAGGTCTGTGTTTTAGCATCTATATTTACTCATGTAGTGATAATATAATATAATAAAAATTACTAATTGTAAAGCAGTATTAATCATTCATATTTAATTAGACAAATATGTTAATTCCAAAAATGTGTAGATTCAGTAGATGTAGCAAATGGGATGGGGTTACAACAGAAAAGATTTTCATAAATCAGAATAACATAATTTAATATAATTTCCCCCCACCGAAATAAGAAAACAGAATTATAGCATTTTGCAATTTAGAATGCAGATTTCAATAATTAATTTAATCTTTTTACAGCATTATTTTTAACGTTCACAATTTGGATTGAAAAGGTTGAGGCTGATTATATTTAACGTTAACGTTACCTGCTTCAGGCTTGCCAGTTGAGATCACGGGGCTGTATATTTATCAATGTCTCTGCGATTCCAGCCTATCGCAGTAATTACACCCCAAACTGCGCTTAAAACATATTTTTATATTGCTTTATCTCTACATTAAAGCTAATACTACTGAAGCTCTGCTGCTGTACTGCAGGTCCGTTCACTACAACCAGGCGGACGGAAACAACATCCGCTATTTTCGAGTTCCACATAAGATTTACTGACTCTGAACAGCCCATTAGTATTATCGTATTAATATATATATATATATATTTTTTTTTTTTTTGAGAAACCCAAAATTTGATACTTATGCTGAACGATTTATACACCTGGAACAGATGTCAATTTCTAACACTTCCCGCGTCCCAATATTTATCCAAAATATCTCCGTTTTCCAGAGAGCCAAGCGTGATGACGTGCAGTCAAAAAAAAAGCCCCGAGTCCTACACGCGGCGGGAGGAGCTCGACTGTCATTCGCGGACCAAAAACCTGACTGGACATTATTACCTTTATTTCAACAGATATCCGTGTAGCGTAAACTGTTTTATCTTATCTTGCGGGAGTTTAATCCTGGGACTTACTTAATATAACCCGGGAACAAGTTTACTGGTGCGACTTGGAAAGAGTTTTATTACCAAGAAAAGTCCCGACGCGCTTGGTCTTGCTAAAATATACGAGGACGCGTTGGTAGATCCTTTTTACTACAGCTTTGCGTTCATTTTTAATTTTGTTTATTCGTTTGACCAGTTTTTATTTATTAGCTGGTCGCTTTCTAACGGGATTTAAACGCAAGCTAGTCTGTCTGTAAACTAGCTGAATCCAGTAAAAATGGGTTTACACCCGTTGGAGTTCAGTGAGTGTTACCTGGACAGCCCTGCTTTCAGAGACAAAATCAAAGCTCATGAAGCAGAGCTGGACAAAACCGGCAGATTTATCAAAGAGCTATATAAAGATGGAAAGAATCTCATCAATGCCACAAAACGTAAGTCTCAAGTCATTTTATCTCTAAAACTTGTTAGTGTGTGCTTTAAATGAAATTGCTTCATTCAGTCAACATGTGGTCCAGTCCATGTAACTTGAATACCATAGGTAATATATTATTAACTCAAATCAGTCAGGCAGTTTTTTTTTTTTTGTCAAGGTCACCATGTCATTCCTATTTCCACGTATGCGCGATACCTGACTAGAGTACGTTAGGTTTGCTGGAGAGTAAAATTGGTTCATTTAGTGAAATAAGCTTGCGTGGCATAAGTTTTGCTGACCTTATCCAGTTTTCTTGAGGTATGATTTACATGAACTATGTGCAGATTATCAGGTGTCCTAAAAGTCTGCTTTTTGATCTGTTTACAAACTGAGTTGCCACATTACTGAGTTAATTTTCAGTTACATCAGCAGTTTTACATCTCCATCTGTAGCTTATCACCTCTGTCATGTGACCCTCCACGTGTAAGGCCTATTGTAAACATTTTATGTCTCTTCCCATTTATGCACTCATTTGTCTAGAGTTTAGGACTGAACAGAACAAATTGGCTAAAAATAAAGCTTGCGTATTGCGCCTTGGATGTTCAGGCCTTTTTTGGACTTGTTTGAATTATTAAGGATCTGCAGTGTATGGGTAGACTATCTTTAAAATTATATTTGTTCTGCTGATATCAGTACAGAATGAAAAAGAAGGACAAAAGTTTTTAGGTATTTGACGGTTTTATGCTGAAGCAGATATTGTCTGAATGTTTCTTTAAGATTATTGTGATTCGTTCCTCTTTCTTTTTTCAGTCATATGCATGAAGCACAGATTTGTTTTGTCACAGCTTCCAGATAATGCTGAACTGTAAATATGACTAAATTAAGATGTGCAGGGCTACAAGGCAGGCTCATGGTACATAATAAGCCCACACATCCACTACCCACATAATAATCACGGCTTGGTTAGCTTAGTTTTATTTGGCTTAAAACAAAGGAAACATAAAGCAATCACCAACAACCAATAATAACATGCATTTTAGATGAACCAACCATTGGGAGAGGTTGATTCAGGTAACTCATGAGTTTCCCTCAGGAGTAAGACAAGAATAACATGCAAATGTTTTTTTTTTTTATTTTTTTTTTATCAGTTTTGTCTGCTGTTTGTTCTCATAATGTTTTGTAATTGTAATTGCTGCCATTCAGCAGGTATCATGTTCAATTGGTGTCTGTACTTAAAGGCACAATTAAAATATCCAAAAAACAGTAGAACAATGTTAGCCATTTTTTGTTGACTTGTGTAGGCCTACTTTGTCCCAAATGTTTACAACAAGGTTTTTTTTTTTTTTTTTTTTTTTTTTTTGTAATTAGCTAATACTACTTTTACTTCTATTTTGTTTGTTGTAAGGTGACCTTGGGTGGTCTGAAAGGCACCTAAAAATTAAATGTATTATTATTATTTATTATTATTAATGTTTAAATCAGCAATTTTAACCAGTGTAACATCTCATGTCATTGCGTCGCCTGTCAATGACATCATATTATCTGTGTTACCCTCAATTTCCGGTTTTACTTCGTAGAAACCATGGAAACACCAAGGACGCTTTAATATATTAGCCTATGTGTTTATTAGACAGGAGACTAAATGTTCGGATACCTTTGTCGATAGAAAACAAATCATTATCAACATGGTTAGTCTTATTGTTTGAATTTTATGTTTTGTTTATTTACCGCAAGTAACATGTTTGCACCCAAATAGTAAATCAGACACAACTTATTTTTATTAATATGATATTCTAATATCTAGCTTACTGCAGTGTGCAACAAATGTCTCCTACTAGCCACGAGATAACGCACAGTAATGTTATAACACATTCAAATGTATTTTTAGTATGATTGTTTTCACCAAGTAAAACAGTGCTACGTTACCCCGCACTTTTAATTAATCAAGTAAAGTGACCTGAATGAGTAGTAATTTAGCACTTCCATCTATTTAAATAGAATAAAATAAAATAATGTGAATTTAAGTGATCAAACGTTATTATTAAATCATGTTAAAAATGTTATGCTTGGTGGTCCCCTCAAAGTTGCATTGGATTTTCTCCTTAGCATAAAGTTTGAGAGGTCCATCTGCTGTTTTCCATGTTCGTAGAGTTTAACCTACAAGTAAGAGTGTGGAGTAAATATACAGTATAGGCTATAATCTGTGTGTACACAGCTTTTGTTATATATGGCAGGTGCTGGTGTTTCGCGTGACTTTGGCCAATCACCATACACTAACGTCACTGGTAGTTCATATTGTGCTGGAATGGACCCTACTCTGAAGTATGAGCTAATTTAGTTCCCCCAAAAGGCGTTCCTAGAACTAAAATCGTTCCCAGTTCCTGTGGTGCGAACACGCCAAAAATCGGGTACTACGGCCCGGTGCGAAAGCCCCTTTTGTTGGTCACTTTATTGTCTAACACATGACATGTATCTGTTTTCTGATGTTTTGTTGGCAAAAAAAATAATGTGACACCAATTTTGACACCAAAATTCATACATGTTTAGGGATGACATTGATAGTGTGCAGTAGGACTGATTTTCAGCAATGGAATCAGAGCTTGTTTTTTTTTTTTTTAAAGGATAGCTATAGTTCACTCAAAATTGAATTCCTTTCTTTTTAAATTCTTTCTTTTACTTAACCTCACACTGTTCCAAACCCATACAACTTTTCTTTATCTTTTAAAAACAAATTAAGATATTTTTAATAAAACCCAAGAGACTTCTGTCCCACTATTGAAAGTCCACAGAAAACTTTGACTCTTCAAATGGTTAATAAAGACAAAATAAGAAATCCATAATGAATTTAGCAGTCTTCTGAAGAGACAGGATCACTTTAGATCATAAACCGATTTAATTTAGGCTTAATAATGTGAATAAGTTAGGACACCCATGCTAAAGTTGCCTAAAAAGAGGAATAAAAAATCATCTTTTGGAAATGGATCTTAATGCCTTAAATAAAAAATTAGGAAAAATCCAACCTTTAAGGACACCAATTTTCTTTGTGAATTAATAATGTATCATAAATAAATAAATGTTCTTCCTGGATAATATGCATCCTGATAAAGTTCCCTTTGGAATTAAAATAGACCCACATCATCACATACCCTTCACCATACCTAGAGATTGGCATGGTTTTATTTCAGTTAGCCTAATAGCTGGTTTGATTTGCATTGAAAGATGATCTTATGGAAAGTACCCCATACCAATCTTTAGGTATGGTGAAGGGTGTGTGATGATGTGGGGATATTTTAATTCCAAAGGCCAAGGGAACTTTATCAGGATGCATATTATCCTGGATCCATGAAATAACTGGCCTTTAAAAATAAAAATCTGCCTGACTCTATGGGAATTTAAAGGCCATGTTGCAGGTTTAATTTTTCAACGAATTTGTGCAATTTGCTTGTTGGTAATAAACATTTAAACTGTTATCCATTGTATTTTATGTTGTTGGGTATCACAAAACGAAAAAAGTAGGTACTATCTTACAGCGGTTTGCAACGATTCTCCTTTCCCCCACAATGCATTGCATTACATCACCTTGGGGAGAGAATTTACCAAAGCCCGCTGCCCGCCTTGTTGAGAGCCACGAGTAGTAGACGAGAGTATTCAGATAGCGCAGATTATAGATAAATACATAGATATAGAGAGATAGATAGACGAGATATATATATAGACTAGATATATAGACAGACTAGATATATAGATAGTCAAGTATAGCGAGAGATAGGCAGACAGCATAACGTTAGCAGATATAGCTAACGTTAGCAGCTAGATAGAAATATATACAGTTGTAGGCTACAGTTTGACAAGAGTTTTGAGTGTGACAGAAGCACAATGCTGTGTTTTATTGCGAGTGTACACAAATATAAGTAAACACTTTGCAGTTTGAACGATATCCTGTATGAACAAAATGACGATGTTTTTATGTTTCCACTGTTCGATCGCGCCTCTCTCTCTCACACTCACACACACAATACGAATACATGTATAATTCCACCCCTAATAGCTAGCATGATGCTTTCTATTTCTAGATGACAAAGACAAACATTACCAGTACTACGACACTATGACAAAGGTTACCGGTACTTATCTGAACTAACGTCATGATCATATACTGCCACTAGATATAAAGAAAACGTTGATTTTTCACTCGGTGCTATTCAATGACCGTAAAAAAAATATATGTGTCGTTATTGTGCACTGCTGCTCGTAAGTTAAAACGTAAGTTGCCATAGCTTGTAGACTAGCTCCAGTGTTCATTTCTGCGTTGCTAAATGATAGCAACTCACCGGGACACTTCACCAACTCTCCACTCATTCTCCTCGGACCATGCATTCAATTGGCTTTGACGGCCATCAGTTCTTGGCAATTCTTCATTTGCCCTCTCACGTCTAGCAGGTTCAAAATTATACGGCTGCGGGCCATAATACATGTTAGTACTTCTTGCCAACTCTTCCTCATCCCAGTCAGTCGCCATAGTTCTAATACTAGGCTGAGGCACCCTTTCCTCCGCTTCTCCCCAACTTGACGCTTCTCCGTCATCACAGAGTTGCGTAAAAAAAAAAAAATTATACCAGAAACGTAAAAAAATGGTCTTTAAGACCATTTTTGAGACATTTTAAAAATGATACACATATCTTGAGTGATTTATGTACCCATTAATCAACACGGGTGGTTAACCTGCAACATGGCCTTTAACATAGGGGTGTCCTGACTTACGCACCCTGTATTTTAAGGAAGAACATTTATTTATTTATTATACATTATTCATACACAAAGAAAATTGGTGTCCTTAAAGGTTGGATTTTTCCTACTTTTTCTAATTAAGGCATTAAGATCAATTTCCAAAAGATGATTTTTTTATTCCTCTTTTTAGGCAACTTAAGCATGGGTGTCCTAACTTATTCACACCACTGTAAACATTGATTAATGCACATAGAGCACACCAAACCTCATTGGTTCTTGCTTAATCTGAAACGTGCTTTCATGAAATGAGAGAAAAAATCACATTGGTTCTCATGTATCAAGCAAGCACTGTTGAACTTCTATTTGCCATATTTGATGTGCTGTATGTACGTGTGACGTGTTATGTTGCAAAAATTCGGAATTAAATTTGTTCATCATAAATAATGCCACCTAATAAGACTAGAATCCACAAATGAATCTACATGGTCTACAACTAGGAAAGTTTTACTATAACTCAAGCCTTGATGCCTAATTTTTCCAGCTTTTGGAAGTCTGGGAGGATGTATTCGGCCATGGAATCATTGATTCAGAGAGACGTGTGACAACCAGGCTGTCAGCTGCTGTGGAACAGGAATCCCTCAGTGGATGAGACGGACTCAGAGGATGCGCTCCTGTTTTTGTCTGTTTCCTCTGCAGAGCAACCAGTCTTTGTCACACAACCTCTTGACCTGTCCTCGTATCCTCCCCTCTCCCCAGGGGAGATGTGATCCTTGTTCGTCACTGTTCATAGGAAACAAATAGAATACATGCATCAGCTTCTGCAGGATTTGTTTTTACTCTGCTGAAACATTCAAATGATTTCCACATTTCAGGATACTGGAAGCATAAAGCTGTACACTGATATGTACACTGGCAGTTTAGTCCTCCACTCTCTGCATGTCACATTTTACGTTTTGTCTGTGAGATGTTCTCAACTCTTGCCAAGGATTCAGTTTGGCAAAAGTCGCACAGTAATCTCAGTGCATTGTCTGCAAACATCGTCATAATAATTAATTAAAACAGAATTAAAGTGGATATGAAATCATGGAAGAGGAAAGTTTAGTTTTAGGAAATGAAATTAGTGAAATTAGCTTCATGTGTTGTGCGGATGCTGTGCCATACTGCAGAGAACAGCGAGTTTTATTTTAGAAACATTATTTTATTTTATTTTATTTTATTTTAGCAACATTATTTTATTTTAGCAACATTATGAATGAAACCTACTTGACACTTGAACAGATACATCACACTTTATATTTTGTAAGTGATTGAAAATAGCCTTTACAAATGTGCTTGTTAGCAATTTCCACAGCTAAAGTTACCACTAATGTGTTTTTGATTTGTATTCAGTTTTCTGTATAGATAATAGATTAAAAATGGAATGTGTTTTGATCAGACCAGCACAGTTGACACATATCAGTATCATGAGGGATGTTAGTTGCCAGTCAGTTCTATCATTCTCAAAGTTGTTGTCTCTCCTTCATCAGTGTCCGACCCAGGTTCATACGGCTGAACAGTGAACGCCTGTATTTACTTTGTCAGTCATATTGACAAAGTAAATCCTTTGTCTATTGACATATCACTTCTCCTGGTTTGTTATTGCCGCCGTAGGATCGGCAGGAGCTGTAAAGGCCACGCCCTCTTCAGGAAAGGGGACGGGGAGCAGCAGCTCATTTGCATTTAAAGAGACCCACACGAAAACAGTGTGCTTTTGCTCACACCCAAATAGAGGCAAATTGGACAAGCTATAACCGGTGGGGTATTTTGAGCTGAAATTTAACACAGACATTCTGGGAACACCAGAGACTTATATTACATCCTGTGAAAAGGGCCATAAGATCCCTTTAACTTATACGGACTTATGTGACTGACTTATGTGGACTAACTTTTTTTTTAGACTGTTACACATGGATCCAATACACGGTTACACGTGCGCATTTTTCTCAACCGTTCACATTCACTAACTTAAGACTGTTTACGTGAATACTAGTCAAGACGTGCATGTTTGACAATATAAGCTGCCAACGAGAACTCAGTTCAGGATCTCCGAGCGTCCGAGAGGCGGCTTTTTATGCACACGAGCATTGAGTTCTTTTCCTCATCTTATTGTGCTATAACTTTTTTAACACTGTCCTATTGTTCGTAATTGCATGTTTGTTCTTGTTTTTGACAACAAAGATAAAGTACAACACAAATAATCATCCGCCCCTAGGTGCTTTTGTTTACCTGGATGTTCTTGGTGTTTTTTAGGTTGACATAGCTACACCAAGCTGGGCAAAGAGTTGGTGGTATTTGAATACTTTGTTTGTTTGTTTACATTAGGGTTTTCAGACTGTTCCTGGAGCCTCCCTAGCACTGCACATTTTGAATGTCTCCCTTATTAAACACACAGCTGATCAGCTGTGAGATCAACTAGTACTGCATGACCTGAGCTGGGTGTGTCTAGGGAGACATCCAAATTGTGCAGTGCTGGGAGGCTCCAGGAACAATATAAAAACCCAAGGTTTACACTAGGCCTTTTGCAATAGTCTGTGTTACCAGTGTTACACTGTGTTCAGCCGCAACACCAGTTATATCACATGCTCACCGCCCCCCACCGTCATTTGGATTTTTTTTATAGTAATAAAAATCATTTAGTTCAGTTTAGGCATGTCAATTTACACAAATTCCCATGATCGATCGTCATTTAAGTTAACAATCAATTAATCGATTACCGGTAATCCTCAGCCTTAAAACTGCAATAGTGCAAATGCTGCTCAAAATGCCATGTTCCTCAGCAAATTAATGAGAAAGGTTTTTAGTCTAAATAAAGGGCTAGTAGGATTGTAAAATGAGTCGATGTGATTGATCATTTAATTAAATTTACTTATTTAATAATCAAATATAATGACTACTAAAACGTGTCACCAACGCCGCCTCACATGCGTGCTATAAGAATGTGTAACTCCTGTTGTGGACGTGCTCTTCCTGTGTACGCGCTGAAACATGGCAACTAAACCCAATGAAATCACAACGATTTATTACAATAGTGTTCTCATTATAATGTTAGGCAATGTAATATGACAGTCCCATGATAGTTATTATTAATCATGCATTGTGTTGCTGTTTGAGCTGCATGCGCTGAAGCTGATCACCATTAATTCTTAACCAAATCCATCCTCTATGAGATACATCAGATACATAGGCCTACAAAAAATAAACACAATATTACAACTTACATTTGCACAAAACAAAAGGCTGTGAATGCACACACAAACTTAGTCATCAAGATGTAGGCTAAGCCTTTTCACGTAAAATTGTCCCAAACGTAACTCCGGCGTGCTTGCTTCATTTTTCCTCGTGTCTGCCTCGTATTTCACGGTTGAGCAGCATGCATGCGCATGACCTTGCTTAATCGACGATCGATAAGTTTGATCGATTAAAATATTATCACAATTAATTAATCCTAGTTCAGTTAGAGAACAGACACTACAAATAAAAACTGAACCCATCAGCTCAATTCAGCGTGAGCCTAAAGAGAGTCGCAGCACAGATCAGCAGGAGTCAGATTTGTTAATAAAAGTTCTATGTTTAATAAAAGTGAGAGTATTGTACTGTTGTAATAATTGTAATAATGAACCCACTATTCAAGCAAATGACACCCTCGAATTGCCACTATTCGGAAAGTAAAATGCGCACAGGCCGCACGGGCATTCATACTGCTGCTTGTCCACTAGCGCAGAGTAAGCATTTTCAATTAATAAACTGAAAATGCTTGCTCTGTTCCGCACCAGTGGACACGCATCATAAACGTTTTAAAAAGAGGGAAAAACTACAATGTCTCCTTAACGGTCTTTAGTGAGTTTTCAAAAACAAATACTTCTCAGTTCAGTATAGACGTGTTGCAGCCCTGGAACGGCTGCACTGGTATTCCACAAAATGATCATATCTCTAACGCATTCATGGAATTAATACTGAAAAAGAGGCCAGAGGGTTGAGAGATGATGTCATGCTCTTCTGACAAAAAAAAAATATTGTGCGTAATAAACTTGGAGACGTTTAAGCCAAAAGAGGCCTTAGGGGAGAAAAAAAAAAGAAAGGGTGAGCGAAGAAGAGGGTAAGAAGAGAGGCCTGGAAAAGATCAGTGAGTGGAAAAGGAAAGATTGGACAAAGAGATGGTTGTGTAAACACAGTCCTGCTCGTAACTTAGTTTGATGGTTAACTGTGCCCTCAGTGTCACATCAGAGCTGTTTATGAAGAAGATGCAAGTCTGTTTTGTTTTGCTGCATGTAGTCCTACTAATATGAAAAAGGAAACATTATAAATGAAACTTGCATTACAACAACAGATCAGGTATTAAAAAAATATGTATAGTTGCCAGTACACGTCAATATTTTCTTGCAATTTTGCTTTCTTTTCAAGTTAAACACATTCTAACTTGGATGTGCAAGCAACAAAAAACAATACCTTGACTTGCTAATTGATTTTGGCTTGTTTTTATTTGATTAAATATTTGATTGATAGTTCCTATTTGATTTTAATTTTGTTTATAATAGGCTATTGAGTTTGCAATTATTGGCCCTGTGATGTCTATTTATTTAGTCTATATTGGTAAATGCTAATAAATTGAAAACTTAAGTTTAATATACAATGTTCATAATGCGAGGCTAGCACATCACATTATATAAGTAGCCTACATTGTATATTTTTTCAGCAGCATTCAGTATAAGATTTGACTGATTCATAGATTCACGCCTGACAAGATTGACTGAACCTTAAACACGTTTTGTCACAAAAGCCGGTATTGTCCACTGTCAAGGCATTACGAGTTCATGTTTTACAGCAAAAACTACGGTGGCCGAGAAGGGTCACAACACATACAAACGCCACAACAACTACATACTCAGAAAACACCTCCAAATTCAGAAAACGCATGCAAACGCCACAACAACTACATATTCAGAAAACATCTCCAAATTCAGAAAACACATTCAAACGCCACAACAACTACATATTCAGAAAACATCTCCAAATTCAGAAAACGCATACAAACGCCACAACAACTACATATTCAGAAAACAACTTCGTCGATTTCACACCACGTACGCTGCAAATATTCACAGCACGAGCAAATAGGGAAACGAACTGCAAACTGCAAAGACACAACGGAAATGTTTCCAGGGGGGCCATAATCAGTGACGGACCCGCATCCATCCGGTTGTCTTCGCCATAGATATCCATAATAAAGGCTAGATGTCTTACGGCGGAGCCTCTATCGTCACCACCGTCGGCCATCTTGTCACAGGCAAGCTTTCTGGTGGGCTCTGTGGTACCTGATGTAAGATGAGTGATCAGCACGAACACAAATACTCTTATCTCGTTGAAATCTTGACGGATTTACAAACGGTTTGGTTTCTTACAAATTATTTCTTATAATTCTGGATGATTATTTATTTTATACACTTATTATTCATAAGTATACAGTGTGATAACTACATCTCTGATGTTTATAACAAACCAAACCGTTTGAAAATCGGTAGAAATTTTTGCAAGTTATGGTTATTTAAAAAGTGCATGCATTATTAAAACACAATGTTACGAGTGAGCGAGCTGCCTGTGACAAGATGGCCGCCAGGTGCGGACGTCGACCTCCATTGGCCAGCAGCGCGGACGAGACATCTAGCCTTTATTATGGATATCTATGGTCTTCGCGCTATCTGAATGTGCGCTTTTGTTGTGGCTACAAGTAATGCATCTATTTAGTGACCAGAAGCGAGCTAGCCAGCTAGTTTCCAGCTAACAACGTTGGCAGAACGTTTAATAATTATCTGCGTGGACTAATACGTTATGGGGACAATAACTTAATATGTTGAAAACACACAAAACCACTTCGGTATCAGAGCACATCGACAAGTCTGTCATAATAGAAGAGAAACACTTACCTCTTGTAGCCTCTTTTTGCAGCGTACGTGATGTGAAATCGACGAAGTTGTTTTCTGAATATGTAGTTGTGGCGTTTGTATGTGTTTTCTGAATTTAGAGGTATTTTCTGAATATGTAGTTGTTGTGGCGTTTGTATGTGTTGTGACCCTTCTCGGCCACCGTAAAAAACGACAAGCAGCACCCTTGTTTGTGAACACAACCCGAAAAGTCCGTTTTAGCGAATCAGCGCGTAGAATTCAGGCCAGGTGACAAGGTTGTTAGTCAGTCACTTTGAAAAGAAGCGCTAGCTGAGAGGAGTTTCGTCAAAGCTGACTAAAAGTGATCGAAGGTAGATGATTTCAACAAACTTGATGAACCCGTGATATTTGGGGCGTAAAAGGAAAATAAAAGCTGAAACTTTTTCACGAAACCTTGCTAAAGCAGCACGTTACAGTGGTGAGGGAAAAGCTCCCTGTATTGCGTGTAATCACAACAACAAAGTTTGTCTGGCGTCTATGTCAGTGGAGGAGATTAACATTACAAAGATCAACTGTTTTAACTGAGTGTTTGATTATATATCATAGCAATTACTTGGGATTGTTTAACTCTGAAACACGAAATGTGCACTTATCTGCTTTTGCCAAAAAAAATTAACTTTTAATATATAAAAAGCATACATTTCAGTGTTTCCCCTAGGATTTTTTTTCAGGGGGGGGGGGGGGACTGCTAGTGTTGCGGAGCGGGCGTGTTACGGATACGTGGTGTATTTGTTTTTTATTATTAATTGAAATCATGTACTATGAATCATTAAACTTATACAACATTTTTTTTTAATATATATATATGGAAAAAAATTCACACTAATTCTGTGTTGTGTTTTTTCTGGTAATAAAATGAAGACATAAAACACAAATTTTAGCATTTATCATCAATTTTAATCATATGAAATTAAATAAACTTTTTGTCAAATAACTGGCTGCACAATGAGCTTTAGCCTAACTGTTCAAATTAAAACATGGATTATTCCTTAAAAATTTCAGTTTTGATGATAATTTATTTGGATTAGTGTTAGTGTATTATTACATTGGGATATATCTAAATTCTAATGTACAACAGTAATATATTTCTGTCAAGTTAAACCGAACTTTTATTTTGACGGGTTGCCGTGAAGACCTTTTGAGGTTCTGTGTGTTTGTCATGATGATAGTTTTTCTCAAATGAAGCGGTGAAATGATCACGAAGTGACTTTCAGAGTGGATCTAGAGCCTGGAGAGGAAGTTCATGCATTTGTGTCTTCATATAGGCCAAATAACAGCGCAAGCGTCACACGTGCTTCAGTGTGTGTGTGGTAAATTAAACTGCGCGTCGGGGCACCATTCATTCACATAGAACATGCAGGATTCGTATTTAAATAGTCTTTGTGTTTTAATATTCACACACACTAGTCTACATCGCGATTTGATTTCAAGTGTACTGAACTGCTTTCTATTTTTTCCTCAAATGTACAAATTCCGTGAAATTCCGCGTTTTACACTAAATTCCTTTTTTATGACTGTATTTCGTCAGCATTTTAGGGGGGGCGGGGGGTCGTTTTGCGGGGGCGGGCCGCCCCCCCAAAACAATGGTAGGGGAAACACTGCATTTACATTTACATTTTACATTTATTCATTTAGCTGACGCTTTTATTCAAAGCGACTTACAATTGCTATATGTCAGAGGTCGCACGCCTCTGGAGCAACTAGGGGTTAAGTGTCTTGCTCAGGGACACATTGGTGTCTCACAGTGGATTCGAACCCGGGTCTCTCACACCAAAGGCATGTGTCTTATCCACTGCGCCATCACCACCCCATACTTTCAATGAACTTTAATTTTGTAAGTTACCTGTATTTTTTTAGTTATCATTACTTAGCCTAATCAAAACAACCCAGCTGCAGTTTGATTGATATTACTTGAAATGCACAATAAAAAAAACTCTTCTGTTGTAAATGTCCCAACTGGGAGAGGGTGTGCAATTTTCAAAGAGTTTAAACATTCATATTATATATTTTGGTTGCATTTGTGAGTTAATAAACCTAACTGGTTGTGTAAACTTGGCACATAAATCAATCGATATAATCCTGAATCTAATCGAATTGTATCGCTGCCTGAGAGAATCGATATCGTATCGTGATGAACTGTCCAATTTACACCCCTAGTTGTTATCAGTCTGGACACTCTACGTCGTTTCATTCTTCCTAATTCTACTCCCTCAATATATTGATGAAATTTTAGAAGCCAAGAATTGTATAAAAGAAAGAGCTCCATTTGTGTGACATTTTGAGGCTGTGTGAACCTGAAGAATAAGTCATGTCCCTCGTTTTTTTTTTCGTCCCTTCATTTGTTCAGAATGTTCTTGACCTGAAACATATCTCTATTGCCATAAACCTATCTCCATCTGTTCATTTTTAATGTCATACCCCACATACCATTGCATACTTTTGTTACATAACCCCTTCACCCTTGAGACTTGGGTGCTCTTTTAACCTTCACTCAAAATTTAGACTGATAAATGTATCAGTTTCTTTCTGTCCTTTTTTGCAGTTAGAGGAAACTGAAACTCAATTATTTAAGTAATAGATGACTAGTAATAGTAATAGATGGGCCTCTTGCATTCATAAGGGAGATCTTGGCCATGTCCAGTATTTCTCCCAGCATGCCTTAAAAGGACTTGGTTGAGAGCACTGGGGAATGTCTGTGCTGAACACTGAGATTGTGCTTTATTCACACCCGTTATTATTAATCTTCCAGGAGTTTCATTCTCATGGCCATACGGCGACCCCCATCTTTTTTTGTGCAGGTGCTAATAATGTATTCATCTGCAGGGCCTGAAGTTTGGCGTGGCTATTATGTATAGTTGTACACATGTCTGCGGGTTTCGAGATTATAAAGCGGGATGAGTTCCAAGAGGTCCGGTTTCTATATTTCCTTCCCAGCAGAGGTTCGGACAATAGTTTTTTTTTGGAAAAGTTAGGCTTATACATTTCCATCGGGGCAGCCGTTATGCTTTGTAAAAGAAAAAATCCTTAACACTCAAAATAGTAATCAAAGTGAATATTTATCAGACTATTTGTATGTATTTATTTACTTTATTTTTTCAATTTATTTTATATATATTTTTTTACATTTAGACACCTACAGTACATGTGTGACACATTAAATTAAAAATATTGGGGGTGCAGGGTTTACCTCTTAAGAAAAGCATGATGGGTCATTTTTATATTTTGCTCAACTACTAAAAACAAACAACGTAGGGGAGAGCCGGGACAGTTGAAACACTTTTCAGATAAACGTCGGTTTCTAAGATAAGGTTACAGATATATATATATATATATATATATATATATATATTTTTTTTTTTGTGATCAACAACTCACATTGTGTACTCTTAGTATCATGTGTTATTTGGTACAAATATAGAATGGTTTAAGTAAAAATTTACTTTGAACGGTAGTTGTGCTTTGTTGCAATCGAAACACAGGGGTGGGACGGATGAAATATAACAGTTTAAACAGTAACTATTGATCTAATGCTTGTTTTTATGAACAATACCTGACAAGTAACTTATGTACATATTGTTAAAAACATATATATATTTTTTTTTTATTTAAAGGTTCATATTATCATTTTTGTTCTGTCGCCCTATAAACAATAGGCGATCAGCCTATGTGCATTTTGCGTAATCTTTCTAATACGCTATTTTGAAGAAGACAGACAAATCCGTTTACAATTTATTTTCTTTCATTTCTTCCTTGAGTCATATTGAGTGTTTGCTAGTTGAATAGCCTGTTATTATGAAGAAAATTAGGTCACCCGGACAATAAATTAAATTTATTGAAGATTGAACAGTTGATGATTATTAAAGAGATAACATGGAACAGTATATTAATCTATGAACAGTATAGGCTAAATAAACATTTATGAACAGTAACCTATAGGCTAAATAACAAATATATAATATAATATATAAACTATAGCCTATATATATATAGGCTACCACTCATCTCCACTACAAATAGGAAAAAGAGGCTACAATTTGCAAGAGCTCACCAAAATTGGACAGTTGAAGACTGGAAAAATGTTGCCTGGTCTGATGAGTCTCGATTTCTGTTGAGACATTCAGATGGTAGAGTCAGAATTTGGCGTAAACAGAATGAAAACATGGATCCATCATGCCTTGTTACCACTGTGCAGGCTGGTGGTGGTGGTGTACTGGTGTGGGGGATGTTTTCTTGGCACACTTTAGGCCCCTTAGTGCCAATTGGGCATCGTTTAAATGCCACGGCCTACCTGAGCACTGTTTCTGACCATGTCCATCCCTTTATGGCCACCATGTACCCATCCTCTGATGGCTACCTCCAGCAGGATAGTGCACCATGTCACAAAGCTCGAATCATTTCAAATTGGTTTCTTGAACATGACAATGAGTTCACTGTACTAAAATGGCCCCCACAGTCACCAGATCTCAACCCAATAGAGCATCTTTGGGATGTGGTGGAACGGGAGCTTCGTGCCCTGAATGTGCATCCCACAAATCTCCATCAACTGCAAGATGCTATCCTATCAATATGGGCCAACATTTCTAAAGAATGTTTTCAGCACCTTGTTGAATCAATGCCACGTAGAATTAAGGCAGTTCTGAAGGCGAAAGGGAGTCAAACACAGTATTAGTATGGTGTTCCTAATAATCCTTTAGGTGAGTGTATATATATGTGTATATATATATAATATATATATATATTAGAGGTGTGAACCTACACTGGTCTCACGGTTTGGTTCGATTACGATTATCATGTCATCGATTCGGTTCAATTCGATATCGCGATGCACCGCATCCTCAATTTTCAATTTTACTTAAAAAGTGATGTGTGCGTGAACACGTGTGTGTTCGCCTGTTCGGGAAGTCGCAGTGACAAAAATAGAGACATTCCAGTTTAAGTTTCATGGGACTAAAGCCTGTTTATGCCATTAAGAAAATGAAATTCTGTCAAATCAATTTTGTTTTAAAGAAATGTTCATTTAAAAGCAGCGCTCATTCATCAGTGTATAATGTTACCATGGAGACGCGCGCATCAACCGTCACCGAGTCCGCTGTTGAAGACGGTCATCCATTTATAATCACGCGTAACAACACAATTGTAATTTGACCATCGGGTGCGGAAGGGTTGCCATCTGTCTCGGTTTGTCCCGATTTATCTTTTAATAACCTGTCCCGGGAAATGTATCCACTCTCCCGAAAGGCTACGTGAATGTATGTTCAAACCGTGTAGCGCTCGCACAGCAGAGCAGTAGAGAGCGAGACCTTGCGTGTGTGTGCCTCAAGAAGCGCATGTAACTTGCGTGCGCATGTAATGTATGTATGTAAGAAAGAATGTTTAATTCGCACTCGCGTCTCGCCTCCCTCTGCCAGTGTATGCTACCGGCTACCGCGACAAAGCACATGCGCGATAAATGAAGTCAGAAAAGCGTCAGTAAATTATAACCGGTTATGGTCTATTACTGAACCGATACCGAATTGTCCTCGTCTGCATCGCGGTGCACCGTAGAAACTATTAATTTCGACACCCCTAATATATATATAAATAACAGGTTTAATTCATGTAATGCTCTGCACCATAGGTGACCAGATTTAGTCAATGGAGACATGACTAGTAAAAATTCATTTGTGTAGAGCTCTCTAATTGTAATTGTTACTAGTAAGAATTGAATTGTAGAGCTCTCTAATTGAATTCTTACTAGTAAAAATAAATAAAAAAATTAATCAATGAGTGCATTCACAGGAGCGTCGCGTGAGCGTCAAGCAGGAGCAGTGCGTGATCAGCGGTGAAGCGGGAGTTTCAGCGCCGAGTCTATTTTTGCTGCGCTGCTCAATTAAAGTGAAAGCATACTTTTGATGGACAAAATAAATATGATTTCACACACAAAAAGTGCCCAAAATGAACAGAATTTGCATGTCTGGTGTGTTTTAACAAGAACTGGAGTAGGCTATGTCAGAAAAGAAAATTAAGACTCAAAAATATTTATAGAAAATGTACCCATTTAAACTTGCTTTTATTATTTCCCAATCCTCAAGCTTACTTCTCTGCACCATGTACAAGCATTGACAGTGAGCGCTTGTTTAGTCTGGCTGGACATGTGGCAGAGAGAGAAGAAACAGACTATCTGGTGACAAAGTAGAAATGCTTCTGTTTGCGAAAAAAAACTTGCCATTGATGTACAAGTGATTGCAATAGGCCTGTGTGTGTGTTTTGAGAAATATATTTATACTGCAAGGCTATATTTATTTTATTTGTTATTTATATATTATTTTATTGTCATTACCTGTTTTCATACAGATGTTTAGTTTGCTAAATATATCACATTTTTTTAGTTGGATATTGGATGTGAAAAGGAAACCGTTATTCCATAACACTGCACTTTAGATATGTGTGAATTTCCCACACCAGGAGTATATAGTTTTATGTTCTATGCAAAATGTCAAATGTTCTATTAAAGAAAAGATAGAAAATAAATATTTGTGTGTGCTGTAAAGTGATTAGGAAAAAATGAAATCGTAATTGGCCTAGAAAATTGTAATCAGTGCATATCTACTAGTAATTACAGAAGTTGTTGTCTTCCCTTGCCATCTCTAAATAATGTTTCAAATTATAACATTTTTTATTATGAAATGCTCTTAATATGCTGATTAATCATGCTAAATAGAAAAAAAAAGAAAAAAAAATGTCTAAAGGTGCCACACGTTAACTTAGTTGTCACAAACCTGGTTTAGTTAAATGGTCTGAGTCATGACAGATAAAAATAATTTTTGTATTTGTATTTGCTGCATTTTTGTTTTCTGCAGCGTTTTTAGCAAAATTATCTAGGCCTATTTTTCTGCTCACCGTGTTTCTGCTGTTGTTAAAATAACTGCATCAGCTGCAGCTCTTTATGCGGCACTTGACGTTTTTATCAGGAGAAAGCAACGCGCATGTAGCGGAAAGGGCTTGAATGAAGCGTGTTTTGCTCTAGATGAAAATATTAGTTGATTTTGCACCAAAAGATTATTACCGTAAACGACCCTGAGCGCTTGTGGTGTGAACCGCTCCATTGTTATGATGCACTGCTCATTTTAAACTGTAGAAACGATAAAATTGTGCAATTATGTCGCTTGTGTTTCGGGACAGTTTACGGAATCGTCTTAAGTGAATGTAAACATTTAAGTAAGAAAATGCATGTGTATCAGTATATTAGATCCATGCATTCGGTCTAGGGGCGGGCAATATACTGGTAGACACAAATAACCGGTAGAGATTTTGGACTATCGTCTCTATCGCAGTTTTGCTCACGTGACGTTTCTGTGCTACACAGTCACAAAAGCTTCTAGTTTGCATGCATTTTTAAAGCTTCAATATGTCATTTTTCGCCGCCAGAGGTTGCATTTTCAAAACAATAACAAAGGCGAAGCTTGATGACACTATGAAGGAGAGTGGAACGATGGGAGATGTCGTTTTCACCATCCAGAGATGTATGGTATAATTCACAAATCATGTTCACAGATGAGGTAATAAATTAGTTTTTGTAACTGTACGTTTGATCACACTGTGTTATGACATCGTAATGAATTAGCTGGATAGCCTGATGCTGCCTGTCACACTCCGATTCAATTCAGAATGTGAGTCTGATACTGCTCCATTAGGGCTGTGATTATGGGGCGGGTTTCAACCGAACCAGGAAAGAAAATGCCTCTGCACTCAATTGGATAGACCTACAACCAATCAGAGCGACCATAGGGGCCAGCTAATAAATTCAACTTTTGCCGAATCCCGTAGGAAGGACGGCAAAAACATCTTTCCCATCGGCAATTGCCTTGACCGCGGTTCTCTGTTCCTCTTTTAAAATGAATGTGTTGTCTACATCTTCTATAACAGAAGCGATGGCTGAATCTACACATCTAAATTATCCAGCGGCAGTCATTTTTTGTTGTAAACGAGTTTACCCAAGCGCTCTTTGGTGACGTGGATGATTACGTTACTGTTGATCATTTGTCCGTCATCGTATAAAGCCCGCCCTGACAACAATTGATTGGTCCGAACAGCTTTGGTCCGGGTATACTTGCTTTACAACGGATCAAGTCCAGACCGAACAATCCCCCCGAATCTATTTATATATGTGGTTTCTACCATCGCAAACCGAGGATATTATGTCATTGATAAGCGACGATGACAAGGGACGAGACATTTTTTAGAGGGGTCATATAATGGTACATGCACTTTTACAAGTTGATTGTACTGAAATGTGTGTTGGCAGTGTCTGTACACAACCATCATATAATGATAAAAATCCATCCAGTGGTTTTGTTTTAATCTCCTTATATGTTTTCCCCTGCCTCAAATCGAGCCGTTCGAGCCTGTGACGTCACAAGCTCGCACCCCCCTCCCACGATTGTTGATTGACAGCAGGGTTTCAACACAGACCCGCCCTCGCTCGTGAGTGAGATGTCAATTATAGTTCGTCATTGTTGTTACACTGGAGCAGAATGGAGTCTAAGCGATTGTGGTGTTCGGTTCTTGGGTGTAATAACAAACACAGCAGTCATTTTAAAGTTCCCAAATCCGAACCGCTGAAGACGCAGTGGCTGAGTTTTGTTTATGAAGGGAATATTCCCGACG
Organism: Gila orcuttii; assembly: GCA_026230005.1. Classification (NCBI taxonomy): domain Eukaryota; kingdom Metazoa; phylum Chordata; class Actinopteri; order Cypriniformes; family Leuciscidae; genus Gila; species Gila orcuttii. Next base: position 26,450,273 of record JAPDVR010000002.1, on the reverse strand, counting down.
AGCAACATGAATGCGCTCATGTTTGCGCAAATCATTTCTCACCAGACTGCTTTTTAAACGAGGGACAATATAAATCAGGTTTTGCTAAGAGGCTGCTACTGAAAAAGGAATCAGTACCAACTATTCGTGTTCCTGCTGGACGTGCTCCAGAACCTTTTATTAACCTTTATATTAATCTTTGCAAATCCCATGCACGCTTCACGATGAATGTGGCTAATGTTTACACTCAGGGTACATTACGGCATGTATTCTATGTAACATTACGACGTTCTCAATATAATTCATAAACCCACGTTTATAATGAAAAACGCGTTATAGTTATTGTGTTATTAAAAACTGAGTACGCAGGTGTTAGTTAACAAAAAAAAAAAAGTTTTGTCAACGAACTAACCTATAACTTACATTAGTAACGTTAAACACATAGCGTTTGTATCTCACAACTCTAACGTTACCCTGCCAGTACATACAAAAATAGATCAAAGTGACATTGTTAACCAACCATTCAGAAACGTCCTGTTCGAGCCTTAATTGTCGAACTTCTTCCGGGCCGTCATCTTGTTCCGGGTCCGACTCCTGTTCAAATTGATATGGTTGCACAGGTGTGCCCTCAGAGACTCCAGCTGCCATTCTTTCGCCAAAATACACCATCAACTGTTGTTAATGCAACACTCCACGTGCGAAGTATCAAAAACGCCCCGCAGAACAGAGGGGCGGGGTGAGCAAAGCTCATTATCATTTAAAGGCATATGTACTGAAACAGCGTGCTGAAACCAGAGCTGTTTTTGAGCAGGTAAAATGAGTGTTTTCTTAAAATACTAATGAGAATTTTTAATAAAAGTATATTATATAAAGATTCATATTAACTTGTACAAAAATGGCATTATATGACCCCTTTAAAACTGTAATTTCTCTGGATTTACAAATCCTTGGGAACTTTTGGGATAATGTAAGTGCACAACTGCATGAAATAGCCTAGCTATATCACACTGTGAAAGTGTTTTTTGAATATTTTATTACAAAAATCTTACATATTGTGCCTTTTAAGTATTGCGTTAAAAAAAAAAGTGATTTTAAATCATTGAAGTGCAGTAAGCAGTGAAAGAAAACTCAATTCGCTATATGCGCATTCTGTCAGAGAGACTTTCGCAGCTCTGTCTGAGATGCATGCACATGAAGCCGCTGCTGAACTGAAACTAAGGCGCGTGAGAACTGAACTGAGTGCTTTTTGCTGACTAATTGGCTTGAACGGATCAATACACATTATTTGTCAAAGTGACCATGTCTTTGCATGTAAACAGTTGAAAAAGAGAACGCACAAGTATATTGGATCCTTGCAGTCGGTCTTAAAGTGACTGCATCCAAAATTACTTGCTTTCATTATTAACGTTAATCAAACAACAAAAAAGAGAAAAACTTGACTGAATCACTTTTGTAACTTTATTAAGAATAAATATTTAATTTACACAGTGAAGACTATGCAGTGTACAGTGCAATTTGAATACTTTATACAATTTATGTATTTCTTATTTCTATTGCTAGTTTTTCCGGTAGGTCTATTTCATTTTTGTCTTTGTACTATTGTACACTATTGTAGTTTGTTTTCATATATGCTTGTAATTAGTTTCTTTGTTCTTTCTTTATCACTGTTGTCTTCAGTAAGCTTGAGAGTGTTTTTTTTTTTTTTTACTTTAGGCTAGTATTAGTTGTTTTTTTATGATATTGAAAATGGTGACAAGAATAATGAAATATCAATGGTATAAAACATTTTAATATCATAAAAACCTTATTTTAAATAGGGGCTGCACAGACTAGTCGATTAGTCGAGTTAATTAGTCGTAAGTTAATCATCATTCTAAACTTATGTGTGCTGCATTGTAATGCACACACAGCTTGCACATCATGCGCATATAGCGCTCACAATCGTTCAGTAGCGCATAAATGTATTGTCAACACTGTTCTGTGATTTATCAATAAAATAGTTTAGAAACTGAAAAGTTCTAGCATATATTTCTTAGTAACTAAAACCCACTGCTTATCTGTTAGTAGAGAGACACTGCCAGGTAGAATTAATTCACATGCAATCACTCTCTCACTATTATGCATTCATAACTGTAATCTTTACTGTGCAACTTTATCTGTATCTGATTTAGAACAAGCTGAAATCTTTGAGAAATGTAAAGACCCAAAGACAAAATAACTGATAAAAATAAGCTGTTATGTAGGAGCACTGTGTCATATGCCATAGCTGTGCTCAAAGCAACCCGCGTTCCAGTCTCAGCTTGGAGGTTCAGGTTTATTTGTTCATTAATGACTTCAGCAGCGGCTAGTCGACGTCGACTCGACTTTCATCACATAAATGTCAATTTTAAAATATCTGAAATATATTGTGATATATTGTTACAGTGAAATACAGCCTACTCATGTCATAATATGCATGTAATGTGTCATCAATGATAATCAAATACAAAATAATTTGTTTAATTAGGATTAATCTATATTATATGGTTAAGACTTTGCAGAGTTATTTTATATTTGATTAATCAATTTCTGTATTTTTTTCCTGAATAGTTAGACCTATACCAGAAAAAAGTACAGCTCTGATGATTTCATTTTTATCTTTATTCTATTGTATTTGTGCTACTACAGTATATCTGTGATTCTTGCTTTATTACTGACTATTTACTTGTCTTATTTATACATTCAGTTCAGCTATTGCAACAAAATTATCCCATTGTAAATATACAAGTACATCGAGTGAGCAAACATTTAGGTGAGATAATTGTAATTTCGTTTTAAAACTTTGTATAAAAACTCCCCCCACTCCCCTCCTCCATCGATCAAAAAAAATTTGATCGATGGAAAGAACTTAACAATTATAGTGACATTAAAAGCCATTTGTTTGGTGTGGCTTTTGTGTTCATGGTTAAGTGCTATTCAAATTTGCATTCCCGCTGAAAAACAAGTGTTCTAGCGTGAAAATCTTGCCTATAAATAGTGTTGCGCACCTTCTTATCAAATTCAAATGATCAACCTCTCCTCTATTTTGCTTGGGAACTAATGTGGTCGGAACCAACGTGTACAGGACTGCGTTCTCTGGAATCCTCTCAAACGGAGCACTTCCACATTCCGATTGGTTGCCGCCGGTTGCCGCCGAGCCGCGTCATAGCTCATTACCATAAAGTTGACCTGATTTCAACCAAGGGGGTAATCCATCAGCCGGAAACTGAAGCCTTTCTGGGGGCCGCCATTGTAGCAGACCATCACCTGCTGTTAGCATTCCATTGACTCCCATTAATTTTTATGTCACTTTGACAGCGAATAACTTTACATCTGAGGCGTCCAAAGACTTCATTTGTCCATTATTTATTTCTAAAGAAACACGACAATGTATAAAAGGCTCCATTACTTTGTATCTTACGTTATGGCCCCGTAGAAGCCGTTTTTGTAAAAATAGGCTAACGATTGCGTCATAACCACGCGACTCTCTGTCGCACAGTAGACAAATTACCGTATTGACAGGAGGAGAAGCTCGCAGGCAATCTTTTACTGTCTATGAGGCAATCGGGGGGACATAGAGGCATAAAGTCATGGGAGAAGCCCATAGATAGAGAGTCCATAAAAGCAACGGGACAAAATATTTCAACAACGTTATTGCAAGATTAGATGATTCAGATTTGTCTTGGCACAGCTACTAGAAGATTTACAACTGTCAGACAGGTTGCTCACGTCACATCTACGTCATCAAGCTCAGTTTGAGCCTGCGCAGTCGCTCAGCCATCAGGAAGTGAGTGCTTCTAATGGGCTTCACTTTTCTCCGTTGAAATCAAGGGGGTCGCTGTGTCCATTTATTTTACTGTCTATGATTTCAACTCTCCTCGCCGCTCTCACCGTCCAAGACGCGCCGCTCTGCCCTTCCTGGAGCTCGCCGCCAGCTCTCATTGAAAATGAATGACTTCCGGCCACTTTGACGCTCTCACCGGCGGCGGTGTGAACGCACAGTAAGAGTCACCTAAGAGGAGAATTCCCCCCATTTTCCAAAATTAAATTCAGACCCTGATCTGATGGCTTTCAGCAATGAAAGCAAAAATGTTGTGATTATTAAGATTATTAAATATGCTGTGGAAGATTATTTATACACATTGCATTCATATGCTAAATTAGATACATTTAAATGTACACTAACCTATAGATCAAGAAATTGTTTAAAGGAACTATGTGTAGTTTCTTAGGTGTTTTATTATCTAAAATCAATATTTTTATTCATAAATATGTCCTCAATAGTGTACAAATACCTCTCCCAATTATCTGACTTATCCTCGTAAACGAAGAATTTATTATCTTTATATACATGTGACGGGTAGGTCCACAGAGGCTTCCATGTAGTTCCGCCATCTTGAAAAACTATAATAGCAGAGAGGGTCAAAAAGTACTAGGCCAACGCGTTTCCACAACGTGTTTTCGTTCAGAGCCAGCGTCACGTGACTGAAAGCAGCAGAAACGGAGGAGCAGAGCAGTGAGATGCGCTTGTCACTGCCCCGGCAAGTTTAAAAGGCTGCATTGCACTGTTATTATTCATACTGTAACATTCGTTTGTCTGTTGTGTCAAGTTGCAGTTTGTTTGAAATAACAAACCTGTTCACCCGAAGGAAAACTTCCCTTTTAAAAATTCCTTTTTACCCCCTGAGCTAAATCACACATGTGGGTCCAATCAGGACGTCATTGTGAGTGACATCACTTTTCCAAACTGAAGTTTCTTTTTTATATTCAGTATGTGACTCAATGGGGATTTCTGGGTGAATGTACAAATTCAAACCAGACTGCTCACAAAATCTTAATCAACCAAAGTACTAGACCCTTTCTAGATGGTTTTAAAATCTAAAATGGTATTATTTCAGTTTAAGGATAAATCAATTCATTATGCGATATAACTAGGTCTGATCCTATGAAGGGCTGTCCATGAACTGAAATGACTGAATAACTAAAATTCTCTTTCCCAGGTGCTAAAGAAACAAAGGTATTTCAGAAAGACTGCCCATGACATTACTGTTAATCACTCAAGATAATAAGCATTTGCTTAATGACAAGTTACCAGAAGTCTTTCTAAGTGCTCATTACTCATTGGTTCACAGTGCATATGAATGATTGCAGTGATTAAGACTCAGACTGGGTGTGTGTCCTCTGTCCAAAGGCAGTTCTACTGTTGAAGTGCATGTCGTTATTTCTTGGGAAAAAATACACTGTGTTTTTGGCCATCCTTTAAACTTGTGTGAAATGCCTTTGGGGAAAAGTGTTGCAGAAGAGTCATACCTCACTGTCGTGTCACATTGACTGTGCCCTGTTGTTATAGTATTGCATGTGCCCAGATGTGTGTTTTCCTGTGATAAGCAATAGGAGGGGCATTTTCCCGTTTCCTGGGCTCAGTGGCAAAAACTAGATGAACTAAGATAAACTACAAATCATTGAAATGTTCAGAAAAATGGATCTGTCATAATAAATTAAGCTAATATTCCTTTAATGTATTTTCTACAATGTTAGTGTAACACAACGGATGTTTCAAGCATAACTCTGGAAAGAAACAATTAAAACTCGATAAACCCACACATGACATGAGTTGCTTGGCCGATGCTGTGTTCAACCATACAAGACAGTTCAAACGGTACACAAATTACAGAGGAGTGAGAGGTGTGTCTAGCAAAGACATTTATGTGTAATCAAACACTGAGTAACACTGTTCTGTTACACAACATAGGCTGAGACTGTGTGCAGGGTGGCCGCAGGTCCTTAAAAAGTCTTAAAAAGTCTTAAATGTTAGTTCAATAAACAAGTAGTTAATATTAAATTACTTAAATTACTTAGTTTAAACATTAAATATTACATATGTATCTAATATCATGTGTATTTCCATCACAGGTTTGGTCTTAAATTTAATTCAAAGTGGCATTAAAAAGTCTTAAATTTAACTTGTTTATATCTGTAGACACTGTGTCTGTCTGTCTGTCTGTCTGTCTGTCTGTCTGTCTGTGTGTGTCTTGCTCAACTGTCTGTATAAACCTGCTTGTAAGAGAGCAGTAAGACTTTCCTAAAGCTAACTTTAAGTAGGCTACACAAAGAAATCTTTGTTTAAAAGCTTAAACGCTGAAGACAATATTCAGAGTCAATATTCATGGTCGGGCTGCTATAGCCAAATCTTTGATCCCTCTTGCCAATGGTAAATGTCTGTTTCAGTGGTGCCAACAGTGCAAATCTTGGGCTCTGGACAATGTGAAACATTTTGTTCTCTGATGAGTCCACCTTCACTGTCTTTCCCTCATCTTTAAGAGTTACGGTGTGGAGAAGCCCTAAAGATACTCAACACCCGGACTGTTGCTGCCCAGAGTGAAGCACGGGCTGGATCAGTGATGGTTAGGGCTGGGATAAACGATTATTTTTTAAACGACTGTGACGGGGTGGAAGTATCACGCAACAAGGAGAGCTCAAATGAATTACCCCGGAGGGTGTATTTATTAACAAGTGGTAGGTGAAGAGTGGCTTGCTGAGGTGGTGAGGTGCTCTCTGTGAGAGATTTCCTTGGTGCGGTGAATCGGTGCTGTGCTCGTATCAGGTCTAGCTCGGTCACACGCTGGTTTCTGGAAAGATCAAGAGACGACACGTTAGTTCTCAGCATTCAAGACGCCAGTCTCCCCGTCGTTCAGCCTCATGCTTTTTATATGGCCATGGGGGAAATTGGTGACAGGTGTGGCCATCGGCCGATCAAGCCATGATGAGCGGGCACAGGTGTTTCGCGTCTTTCCCCAGGGCAATGCTGATGAGTGCTCGGGACGCTCGTCACACGATGTATCTAGTGATTATATTTTCGATGCATCGATTAATCTAAAGATTCATTTTATTTTTTTATTTTTTTCAGTCCGATTCGATCTCGATTCGATTATCGATTATCTCCCCATTAATTGACTAATAGCAATTTATACATGCTGATTTACATATCTGAATGAAAAAAAAAACATGAATTCCTTAACATTGCAATATGTTTATTTCTCTTAAAATTCCAAAATAAAACACTATACAAGTGCAAAGTAATGCATTCTTAGTCAGAGGTAGCATTCAATAAAATCTTGAAGCCTTGAAAACACATAGGCCTAGCTTACTGAAAAAAAGTGCAATCTATCACGACACGCCTATTTATGGTTTAATTTTCTTTGACTGACCAAATTTGAAAGTTGAGACTTTCTTAAATGTTACCTTCTTGGTCCTGTCTGTCAGCACATTGTCAGTGTCCTATGTATTTTTCACGACATTAATAGCTATAAGCGCATACTTGCAGCAGTCTCGCACGCGCTTAGAACTCGTGTGAATTGCACGTATAAAATTAAGTTAAGGAACAACCTCGATCCATCAGGAAACGCCACATAGGTCGCTGCATTTCACTGAGCTTCATGACATTTTTTCCCTTTGCGCGAAGAAGCCGTTAGCCCGAGATGTGTTAAAAGATAGCGGAGTGCATTCATGATTATGAGGCTGCCGGTATAATAATCATCCTGGCACCGATCTGAGTGAGTAATTTACTCTTTAAAATAAAATACTTTATTTTACTCATTCAAGACTGCTCTTATGAGGACACTCGACAAAACGGACAATTTGGCATAATTTGTGTGTGGTTCGTTCAAGCCCGAAAGAGAACTCGATTCTGACGCACATTTTTCTGTGGTGTGTTTGTGTGTGTGTGTGTGTGTGTGTGTGTACTTTAGAGGAACGAGTGCGTGCCGCCTTGCACTTCTGATAGTCTGAGGAGAGCCACTCGTGTTGCTACTACTCTCCGGCGCCGCCATCTTTGTTTTGGGTCTGACGAATCGACGCGCATATTTTGTGTCGACGTATTTTTTGACGTCGACGCGTTGTCCCAGCCCTAGCTGCAATATAATTGCATTCCCTAATGTGCTTGATGGGCGCGTCACTTTCAATTACTACCGAAACATTCTGGAGGACCATGTGCACCTTAATGGGTACAGACATTGTAACGTTACCCTGAAGGAGTGCTGTGTATCAGACTGATAATGCATCAATACACACAGCAAGACTTGTGTGGTGTAAAGTTGAACATCTCCCATGACCTGCACAGTCACCAGATCTGAATACTTTTGAGCCACTTTGGGGTATTTTGGAGAAGCAAGTCAGAAAACGTTTTCCTCCACCAGCATCACATGGTGACCTGGTCACTGTTCAGGGAGAGGAACGGTTCAAAATCCCTCTGGCCACTGTGAAGGACTTGATTGTGTCATTCCCATGATGAACTGAAGCTGTATGGCCGCAAAAGAAGGCCCTACTCCATATAATAAATTATTGTGGTCTAAAACAGGTGTTTCGGTTTCATTTTCCAACCCATGTATATACACAAATCCGGTGAAACACGGAAGTAAAGCTGCGCCGCCATTACTGCGTGCCTTGCTGCTAAGGAAGTAGCGTGTTGGTCCCGTAGGCGGCTGTAGCAGATGTTAGCTGTAACGTTACGAATTTACACATTTTTTAGTACGTATGCTGTCCAGTGATGCCGGGAAGAGCGTGTTGTGTGGTTGGCTGTTTTTAACAACAGCACGAAACTACAGGCCTGGAATAAAACCGTTTGTGAAATTCACAAACCTTTGTTGCACATTGACTGCCCATGTTTACGGCCATACGGATTACACAGATCCTGGTCGAGCGGAGGACCAAGATGTGCGTCTTTGTTTCTGTGTTTATGACATGACGATAGTTTTTTTTCAAACGAAGCGGTTAAATGCTTACAAAGTGACTTTAAGAGCTGATCTAGAGTCTGGAGAGGAAGTCTATGCTGTCGTGTCCTCTTATAGGCAAATAAACAGCATGCGCGTGTGTGTGTGTTAAATGAAACTGCGCGTCGACTGCACAATTCATTCACACAGAACATGTATGATTCGTATTTAACCACCCCCAAAACAATGGTAGGGGAAACACTGAGTTATTTGCAACTTGTGAAGCTTGTGAACATATTAGCAACACAGCTAGTAATGACAGCGCTCGGTTTTATTGTTGTAATCAATTAATACACGTCTTAATTACATTACATTACATTTGGCTGACGCATTTTTACATTAATACATTATGTTGTCAATAAATTACCTTTATCGGTAAGCTTTGGCCACTGCCTGACATCATCTACCCAATGTTCCCTTTTACCAGACATTTTTTTTCATGAGCAGGATCCGCTTTCATTGAAATGTCATTAGAGGGCACCGGCAAGTGTCACACTTCGCAGGCACGCAGTAATGGCGGCAGGCAAGATGGCGGCGCCCATAGAGTTTGTGGCGGATTTGTCTATATATCATTCAATTTCTATATTTATCAGTATATCATTTTACACCATTAATAGGGAAGGCAATGCATTCCTCATGCTTGTTTGACCTTGAGAATAAATGTAAATTGCTTGTAAAAATATTTTATTTAAAGGTGCCTTATGTCATAAAATCAATTCATACTCCACATATTCCATACCAGATGGGGGCAGTATACCTCCAGAAAGTTGGCCTACTCTAGTCTGTTTTTTAGTTTCAGGTTGTTAATCTTCTAAAACCGTCAAATAGTCCGCTTTGTCCCGCCAAAGCCTATTTTGATCGGTGAGGGATGTAGAATAGAATGACTGCTGCCGCTGCGCTTGACAGGGCGCATTACGAGCATAGAGAGAGAGAGAGAGAGAGAGCTCGGCCGCGCACTCTCACGTCTACAAACAACACGAGCGCGGTCCTGCTCTCTCTCCCTCGCGCATATTAATCAAATCAATTGACACTATAGTAAGACCGCAGTTTCACGTGGAGCATTTGGAGATTTTTAGAGATTAAAGAGATACAAGCCGTGCGAGTTGTTCGTGTGTTGCAGTTTGGCTGGTGGTTATGTATGTTGCCCGCATACCGCCTCCCATGGTCGAAACTGGTATTAGACACCGGCTAGGCCGGGGCTAGTAATTTAGCATGCTAATTCAGGTTTATATCTCGGCAGCACTATAACTTGTCATTTTTTTAATGACATCATTGCACTTATTTCTTCTCATTCTTTTGATACGTGTAGCTCATTTTTTGGATATTTTTACCTCAATTTTTACATATGGCACCTTTAATGCCCTAATTTAATCTTTTTTTCTTCTTCTTCTTTTTTCCCTCCCCAAAATCAGTGGTTTTGGTTTGTTTTTTGTTTTTTTCTGGATTTTATGATTTAATACAAATTTATCATAAATTAGTTCAACTTTAACAATTTAATCAATGTTTTAAAACGTAATTTAAAAAAATCTGTTTGATATTCCTTAAAATAATAGTAGTAGTAATAAGAATTATAATAATCAGTGTTGTTTTACTAAATTTAATTCGTTATTATTATTTTGAGTAGTATTTTTTTTTTTTTTTTACTATGCAATAGAAAAATATATTCATTATGTCATTATTTCTTTTTGTGAAGAGACTGGAAATACCACGAGCATCACGCATGCTTGTATCTAGTAGACAAGTAAAGCTCCAGTAAAGCCAAAAACAAACAAACAAAAGACATTGGTTATGAAACTACTCATCTTCTTGATGTTCCAAATTTTTCTTTATTCAATTGTAATATTCCAATATTCTTTATTCCACATATTTTAAGAAGGATGTTTCTCTTTTCCATAAAGTCACTTTATGGAACCATAACTTTTTCTAAAGTAAATGCTGACCAGGGGCAGTAAAGCATCATAAAAGTAGTCCTTACAACCGTTGTGTGCATATTCAAATTTAGCACCTCATAATCATTTATACTAGACACATGAGAACCAAAGTCATTTTGAATCATTGGCATCCGACCTGATGTGACACACCTTGATGTGCTATATTTAGTACTGTTATGGTATTTTTATGGAGATTTTTGTCTTTTTTTTTTTTTTTTTTGGAACTTGACAGCCCCTGGTAACCATTCACCTTAACTGTGTGGGAAAAAGTAGCATGAACATTTGTGTTTAATGGATGAAAAGAAAACTATGTCACCCTTATGATATAAGGGTGAGTAAATTATAACATGATTTTCTTTTTTGGGTGAATTATTTTTTTGAACGGATGTCTTTGGTTTTAAAGTCATGGTGCAGGCATGCAGCAAGCCTTGCAGTTTAATTTATCAGCAAAGTGTGTCTGTCTTCACTCTCAATTTAAAACATATAACGTCACTTTAAATGCAGGCCTCTGTGTTTGAAACTAAAATATGTGCCTCTGCCAGTGCCTCTGTTTTGACAATAAGGCAAACCCGTATTTAACCTCTCCATAATATATAGGTTGACACAACAGTGTTGTCAGTTTCCTGGAACAAGTGGCTTTTTGCTAACATTTTAAGGGCTACATAACATATTTGTTATGGCTTATTCTTGGTGCATAAAATTGTAATGGTCACCAGTGATGGGAATAATGGCGTTATAAATAATGGCGTTACTTTTTTCAGTAACGAGTAACCTAATTGATTACTCTTCCCATCTTAATAACACTGTTACTGCCAAAAAATGCGGCGCGTTACTATAATTGAAGCCGTTTTTTATCAGACCAACTAGATCTCTGAGCCGAGAGGCAAAGACTTTTTTTTTTTTACTGTTCTTCCTTGGTTAGTGGGCAGTAGAGATGTGCGGATGGGCTATTATTTCATCCGCAACCACATCAGAAAACTTATCATCCGTCCGCCATCCATCCGCACCAACGTTTTTTTACCAATTTTCAAAGCCGCACCCACCCGCCATCCGCTGATTGTTTTAACGGTGCGTGTCCACTACAGCGGCAACTCCGCTCAGTGCCGCTGGCAATGCTATAACGCCTATGCTTTGGGGTGTGTCTGTTGCGAGTGTGTTTAATCTGTGTTTTTTTCAACACACACCATGTCAAATGCCATGTTTGTTTGTTTGTTTTTTAACACACGGACAATATAATCATCAGAGATCCACGATTACGTTTAGAAATAGACGAGCCTTGTTTCCAAATCCACCAAGCAAAGATATCCTGTCAATTTTATAAACTTTTATAAAACCAGCCAATATAATCACAATGAACACATCCAGAATAAAATAGCCTATTTAAGATATATAAAAATCATCAGAAATGCACACGATTACATTCGAAAATAGACAAGCTTTGTTTCCAAATGCCCCAAGCAAAGATATCCTGTAAATTTTACAACTTTTATAAACCCAGCCAGTATGATCACAATGAACACATCCAAAATTAAATGTTTAACATATAGGCTATATAACAACTGTCTAGAGAGTTTAAAAATATGCAGATTGTGCCGGAGTTTATGCTGGATTTCGTGCATAAATAATTTTGTTTACAAATTAGACGCTTTGCAGTTTTTATTTATCTTAAATAGGCTATTTTATTTTCGATGTGTTCATTGTGATTATATTGGCTGGTTTTATAAAAGTTCATAAAATTGACAGGATATCTTTGGAATCTGGAATCTGGATATCTTGGTGGATTTGGAAACAAGGCTTGTCTAACGTAATCGCGTGCATCTCTGATGATTATATAGTTAAAAAAAAACATGGCATTTGATTTGAGGCTAGTCTCACTTTGTCCCACCACCACATTAAAATAGTTTAGATTTGTGTACATTGTTTCTGTTAATAATGTATTGTATTAAGTGACCATTTTAGTATAATATTCAGATTTATCATAAATAATTGAACATGCACATGTATTTTAAGTTCCGTTAAAGAGGGGTGGAGGTGGGGTCACATTTGAGCATTTAAAACTTTACTTGAAAGTAACGAAATGGTTACTTTCTGAACTAACTAGTTACTTTTATAATTTGTAACTGAGTAACTAATTTAGTTACTTTTTTGGGAGAAGTAACTAGTAACTGTAACTAATTACTTTTTAAAAGTAACTTGCCCAACACTGATGGTCACTGAGTCTCTGTCATTAATTTGACAAAATATTTTGCTTGGGTCAGCACCAGGGTTTGGCTGTACTCAGAATTTGACCTTACAATCACAGTTTCCAGGGTGTGTTGTTTTTGGTTTTTGTTTTCAAAATGCTTTACTGTTGAAGAATTCCCTCGGATTGACCGGGGAATTTTATGGGTGTTGTCAGTGGGCCGAACATCCGTTTGTGTGTGCTGTTAGCACACCCCTCTTGATATTCCCATAACACTATGCCCTTTCTGAATGCACATCCTAAGACCCCCTTAAGTGTCACCGGCCCACCGGTGGGCCCATAGCCATTACATGTTTAGAACAGTAATATCATATACTAAACCTAAACTAATCTTGAAAAACTATTAGACTTGTAGTCAAGACCGCCTAAACCGAGACCAAGACACTACCAAGACCAGAGGGTATCGAGACCAAGACAAGACCAAGGCCAAGACAGACCAAGTCGAGACCAAGACCAAGACCAAGTCGAGACCGGAGGGGAAAAAAACAGACTAGTGTACAGTGTTGGGAAAGTTCACTTTCTACATGAACTAGTTTAAAGTTCAGTTCACAAATTTTAAAATGAACTAGTTCAGTTCAATTCATACATTTTGAACTAGTTCATTCATAGTTCTTTTTTTCCATGTTGCTGCAAGCTATTATTTTTCAAAATAATTGCCACAGCCCATATAGAACTACAGACAGCAATTATTTTATCGGCGGGCAAAGTTTGCACAGAAATGTAAGATTTTTCCCATCCTCACCGACCTTGTCATAAAACTCGTTTAAATGATCATACAACGCTTCCTTGCTGCATTTTGTTTTGATCACGCATGCGGCGGTGCTACGCTGGTGGCTGGTGTTGCCAGATGGGGTGTTTTTTGGCCTGTTTACGGTGTTTACGGTGTGTTCAAATTCTGTTGCATTATCGAACGTTGTGTCGTCGTGGATATTGTAGTATTGGATTGCTAAATCCCCCGACCACTATGTCGGTCTGAGACAGCGAGACCTAGACAAGACCGAGAGGTCCGAGACCAAGACAAGACCAAGACCAAAGACCATCAAGGCCATGACAAGACCGAGACCACGTAAAAGTGGTATACACATACATCACTACAAACTATATATCATTTGAAAGCTTATTTGGTATTTGGTGACTGATTTTCAAAATAAATGACAGAGGAGCCATAATTTATCAATTTGCAACAAGAATATTTTCATACTCCTAAGGTGTGTTCAGACCTTTATTTTATCTAGTAATGAACATGAAAAATCATGAAAGAATGGTAGAAACCTAAGTTTGTTTGCATGCCAAGAGTTTGAAAGATAACATCCATTCAATTTTTTTTTTTAAAAAAAAGGTCTGAAAATGTTTTAAATATAAAGAAAAAAAGAATAGATTCACCATTTGTGATGTGGCAGCGAGCTATAACGCACATGCGTGTTCTTTTTGTGTGTTTATTACTGTGCGTTCACACCAGACGTGAATTGAGCGTCAAATTCGTGCCTGCCGCGTCTAGTTATACGCGTGTACACTTTGAATCCATTCGAGCGTCAAGAGCGAAATTGACGGGCGTAAAAAACAAAAGTTTGAAGCGAAATTCACGCGCGTCAGAGGCGAAATCTGTTGGCGGCCATCTTTTTACAAGATGGCTAATGTTGATCAAGCATTCATCAAGAGAGTCACCGCTCCGTATTTGCTCTGGAGAGCAGAACAGCATCGTAGGGATAATCGTCGCCGTATTTGGGTCCACCAGACCCTTCGGAGGTGAACCCAGTTTGGCGAGTTTCACCATTTGCTCCAGGAGCTGCGCCTGGATGACGGCCGCTTTCAGCGGTACTTCCGCCTGTCCCGCGCCCAGTTTGATGACCTGTTGTCCCGCATCGGAGCGAGGATCACCCTCGCCCTCACCCACCTAATCTGTAATTTATTTTGGTTTTGATGATAAATGGAGCCAGCCTAGGCTACTACAAAAGTGATTAAACTGTTCTGTGATTTTTTTTTCCCCTCACACAACACTGTCCAGACACGAACTATGTTCTTGCACTAAAGTATGTTGGTTCTCTTTACATTAGAATAATAATAATGTTTCATATAATCTAGATTATATATGGAATAAATAGCATACAAAATTAATGTCTCATATATTAAAATCAAGTTTTTATGTGATAAAATATTTCCTTCACCACGTGACAGCAGCAAGCTGGCTCCTGATTGGTAAACGCGGCGCAAATTGACGCAGAAGTTCAGATTTTTCAACTCAGGCGGCAGACGCGAATTCGCGCCAAACTTCCCATACTACTTCTGAATAGGATGTCTACTTCAGAAATTGTATGAAAATTGTTGAAATAATGGTTCAAAACACATATGGAAATGGAGGCGCCCTTATATGGGCAGTAATGGAGTCTGGTTGACACTTAGTGAAAAAGTTTGTCACAAGTTAAGTCACACTCCCTCTAAAGCGAATCAATGCTTCAAGCATTCCCCAAGAGTGAGTGAACAGCAAATCTCAGTGCCATGAGTCAGTTCTCTGTCTGTCCTGTTAAAGCCTGCACATTACTGCTGGGTCAGCAATGTTGTTTAGAGTCCAGAGTTTATGGGGTAGACCATATCTCAAGTTTCTGAACTTGTTTTATCAACTGGAATTTCCAACTTCAAGGCAATACCTTGAAAAATATTGATATTCGATACCATTTTCAATACCACTGGGAAAACAGCTATACATACCACCATACAAATAATTTGTTTTATTTTATAATGTTTTGATAATTTGGGTAATTGTGTTTTAATAACTCACGCACAGCACATAACGGCTTTATTTTAATCGTTGAACTACATTTCCAAATAGTCAAGTCAAGTCACATTTATTTATATAGCGCTTTTTACAATACAGATTGTTTCAAAGCAGCTTTAGAGAGATAACAGGAAAATAATGCAACAAAGTTTGTTTCCAGAAGAAAATAGCTTCACAGTCCAACTTAAGTAAGTTCAGTGATGTTTCATTTGTGTTGTAAAATAGTGATTTTTTTTTATTTATATATATATATATATATAAATATAACCGCTCTGGAGAAAATCATATGTCATCGTCCAGCTCAATTCAGTTCTCATATGATGGTGTCAATGCAGGCAGATCAATAATATTGTTGAATATTAAATTAAATGTTAAATGTAATGTCCCCAACTAAGCAAGCCAAAAGCCAATGGCAACAAAGGTGAAAAAAGGCGACAGTGGCAAGGAATCAAAACTCATCAGGTGGCAGAATGGAGAAAAAAAACCTTGGGAGAACCCAGGCTCAGTCAGCGGGCCAGTTCTCCTCTGGCCAACGAACGAACAGTGTATGATTATGATTCAGGCAGCATTTTAGGTCAGAAGTCAGGTTGGATTGGAACAATCAGAATATTATCCAGTTCCATCTGGTTGAAGATCGGAGTCATCACGCCGATGAATGAAAGAATGAAAAGTAAACATTCAGTAATAAAATAAGAACAAATAAACAAATTGCAAATGATAACACAAATAACCACACTGCTTATGATCTCGACCAAACCAGAACTTCATCACAACTTCTCCATTCAGCTAGGTTCGTCAACCATAACTCCACCAAGGTCAGTCAGGAACCTTGGAGTTGTGATTGATGATCAATTGAACTTCACAGACCACATTGCAAGAACTGCCCGGTCCTGTAGATTTGCCTTATATAACATTAGGAGGATCAGGCCCTTCCTATCAAAGCATGCAACACAACTCCTTGTCCAAGCACTTGTTCTATCCAGGCTGGACTATTGTAATGCTCTCTTGGCAGGTCTTCCAGCTTGCACTGTCAAACCTCTGCAACTGATCCAGAATGCTATAGCAAGATGGTCTTTAACACACGTCACACCTCTCCTCATAAAACTGCCCTGGTTGCCAATTGCCGCTCGCATCAAATTCAAGGCACTGATGTTTGCTTACAGAACAACCACTGGCTCTGTACCCCTATATCATAACTCATTACTTCAGACCAACGTGCCATCCAGAAACTTGCTTTCTGCAAGTGAACTCTGCCTTGTGGTAACAATACTAAAGAGGCACAGAATAATTTCCATGGACCTTTACCTTGACATTCTGGTGGAATGAACTGCCTATCTTAACCCAAGCTGCTTAGTCTTTCATCTTCAAGAATCTACTAAAGACGCATCTCTTTCGCCAACATTTGTTTCAATTTTACTAACACTTACTCTTCTATTTTTCAAAAAAAAATCCTTGTCACGTGTGCTGCGCTGGTCTAGCTGAGACTGGTCACAACATTTGCATATTTTTGCCCTATTGTTGATTTTATTGCCTCTATTGTTCTCTTCATTTGTAAGTCGCTTTGGATAAAAAATAAAAAATAAACGCCTGCTAAATTATTACATTTAAATAAATACAATAGAATAAAGAGACAGACAAATAAAATAAACATGGCTTTAAGGTTTTGGTCTAACAGTAGTATTCAGGTAAGAAATACTACAGAAATAAAAGTAATCGTGTAAAATAATCATTGTGAAAATGAAATACAGATTAATGCTTACAATTGAAGTATAAAAGTTATTCAGTCAAGAGCAGAGAGTGATTTTTTTTTTTCTTTGTCTTTAGTTCTTTGATTAACATGAAAGACTGCAGCCGGTTTATTAGGCTGCTGTCACTTTAAGAGCTTATGCAGGGATCCAATATACTGCTAAATGCTTTCTCTCAACTATTTACATTCCAAAGCTTAATGTATTTCACTGAATACTTGGCAAGATGGGCGTTTTGACATAATTTTGTATGTATTTGATCATTTAAGCGCAATAAGCCACGAAAAATAAGTCAATTTGGTACTCGCAAGCTGTTTGAGATCAGTGGTGCAGATCTGATAAGTGGTGCACAAGCTTTTGGTGTGAGCACGAAACCTGCGGGAATGACTAAAATTATGTGCAATATTCAGGACATGTAACATCAACAGTATTCAACCAGAGTGAATGAGAGGATTGAGCGAGAGGAGGCGGGTGCATGTGTGCAACTGTCATTTCGCCTTTGGATATAATTTATTATAAATTGTAATAGTTTTTATCAAATAAATGCAGCCGTGTTGAGCATATAAGAGCCATCCAACCATTTTTTTTTCAACTTACCAGCCCCAAACTTTTAAATGGTAGTGTCAGCGTGTATATGTATCATTTTACTTGTATATGTCATTTAACTTTTATATTCCAGATGATTTAGCCTACCTGGAGTTCTGTTGAGCCACAGTCTGATCTGCTTACATTCTTCATGGTACTTTTAGTTTTGAATTTCACTTTTGATTGCATGTTGTAACATGTGGCAACTTTCGCAGCTACGTCTTCATATGTTTACAGAGTGATGCTTACCTTGCACACATATGGAAGAAAGGAAAGAAAACTGTTTCCTGGCGACTCTATTTTGAGTCTGGCTAAAAGAACAGAAGCTCATCAAACAATGATTGAATTAGTCCAGTGCCCAGCTGCCCACGGGCTGCCATTTGCCCTTCCTAATACCCACTAGAATTAGACGATCAACCTCCCCTGCACACAGTGGTGTTGTGGAGTTAATAGATACATTGTTAGACAGATGTTGTCTTTACAGATGGGTGGATGGATGCTGTGTAGAGGTTGCTGTCATGGATGTATTCTAGACATTAATACACTTCTCGGCAATAAACAGAATAATCATACCTGTAACCTCTAGTAGTAAAGCTATACAAAATCTAGAAACCCTAGATTCAGGCCCACCTCGACTTAATCCAGGCCCACCCATCTGACACATTCTGCATCCGCCACTGTGTGAGGACTCTTAACATTAGTACCTCAAGCGGTTAAAACTGTGACAAAAACACACGCAGACCTGACTCAAATGTTTTATGGCGCAATTGTTACCATCTATTTGCATTAGCCAGATATAGTTTATATCCAGCTGGTCACTTTATGCATTCATTAACCGACGAAGTTGCATATTTAAAGCTAGTGACGTGATTGCTTTCTCAACATTGATATGTTCATGCAGCCGACAGAAACATAAACAAATCAGAAACGTGTTCGATTTTACCTATTAAGGCCCAAGCTGTCTTTTTACATGCATTTTTTATTTCTCTTAGCTATTTGGGCTTATTGGAACCTAATTAGAATAAAAACTAAGTATCATCTTTTGATATGATGTACTTTTAGAGAAAAATCATGTCCACATATGTGGATTCATGGTCCGAATTTCCATAAAACACAATAAAGTCACCTTTGTGTAATAGAATGAATAACTCTTTATTTCTCCCTTGAACACAGCAGTTTTTTTCCTGACTGTTTTTAATGTATTAATAACACATACACACATATTTTTGGAACATGTTTTGACTATCAGAGAGTAAAAACAACATGGAAACATTGCATTTTTGCCCATTTTGGATAGTTAAAAATAGTTTCGTCCTGATGCTGATACTCTGCCAGGTTTGGGGTCAATAGAGTAGCCTTCCAGCGTAGTCCATGTCCTGCACAACAAGAATCAGAATAAAAATAGTATTTATTGTAGGAAGTTACATTTTTACCCATGTACCCGGTTATATGCATGTACTTCAAACCAGGGTTTCCGTTGTCCGGTAATTACCGGACATTGGCCGGTAAAAAAATGAGATGTCCGACAAAATTAAATCTCTCCGGTCAAATTGTCCGATTAAAATTGCCTAATAATCCCGCCCCCCTAACACAATCTGAACTTGAGAATAAGCCTAAAATGTATAAGGCAAAAATACACCGATCTTTGGCTATGTTATAAAGGAACAGGCTCTACCGTTTGAAAGTTATATGAAACAACATCGCATGCTGCATTTCAAATATAGTGCACGCCTAAAACGGCTGTAATATAGACCTAAACAACGAACGATTGAGTGAGACGTTTCAAATATGTCCAGGCCCAGGCAGACTAGCCTTGAAAGCTTTTTTCAGAGGCCAGGCGATGGTGAATCAGGAACATCTCATTATAGCCTAGTGGTTCTAATCCGCGCACTGGTACAGTTTTTTTTTCTCTCATCAAAACTGAATAGCCTATGTTCATCAGTGGTTAGTCTATATCAAGCAGGGACTTGCATTTTATTCTGTGATTTCACCGGAATGAACAGAGTCTCCGCAACGGCGATAGATTGAAACGCGCGTCCGAGTGAAGATTGCGCAACTCGCGCAGCGCGTCGTCCATGCAACTGATAGCAGTGGACACGAGCGCTCAGCTTGATTTCAAAATCAACAGATTTTAGCGCTAGATCTCTTATTTAATAACGAACTAAATGAATGATCTGATTTTATTTATTTGTATTAGGTACATCCGTGCTTCAATGTTTCAAAAAGTGAATGTGTGTGAAACCGCATTAAAAAACAAAACAATTGGCGTTGATTGACACCAATCGGACGTTCATGTTTTTTTCCGTCTATTTGAAAGTTAAGCTAATAATAACATGTTGCATTCTATACGGCCTGATTATGTCATTTTTTAAGTTACATAGACTGCCTCCAGTTTTCCTAAACTTGACTAATTAAGAGGCGATATTTGACCGGCATATCATAAAAATGTCCGTAAAACGAAACCTCTGCCGGTCACTTTGACCGGCACCATTTTTTTCTAGCGGAAACTCTGCTTCAAACCTAAATATCGGTATCGGTAAAATCCACTATTGGTCGACCTCTAGAAATAATGATAGGAAAAGCCCCACCCTGCACGTTGACTGGATTGGTTACAAGTTTGTGATGGTAGGAAAGAAAGGCGCTTTCAAACAGCGTTTTTAAGAATGTCTTTTGTACACTGCAGTTTTAAGGAGAGAATACTCCGCAACGGTGCTGACTTATGAAATTGCACGTGGTTTGTCTTGAAGTAAATTAAAAACACCACACAGACATATAAACAACTGTAAAACTTGATTTTTACCACATGTGGTCTGTAAAGGTGAATTTAACATGAATTTAAAAAACAAAAATTGTGTGCACGGATAATTAACTTATAATGAAAACCGCAATATTCCATTTAAAAAGAAAATTGTCCATTTTGATTTCGTGGAGACTTAAAACAATATATTTACTTTGGTGACTTTTTTCAGCAAATTTTGCTATTTAATTAAGATTAATTAATCTGTATATCGCATAGTTCATTTTACTATACAGGGCTCAACAATAAGGACTGCCGGATGGCCCGGGTCCAGCGTGAATGACGCTTGGGACAGTTGACAGAATTGTCACTTGCCCGATCGGGCCAGTGCTGCATCGTCATGAATATCATTTTGCAGAACTATATGGTGCGTTTTCAATTAAATCCTATGGATGTTGAGCACAAACACACACTTGCTCTGCGCAGTCGTCACGCACCATTATGAATGCCTGTGTGCATTTTACTTTCGCTTTTGAATTAGCGCCAATTCGGTGGCAGCAGTTGCTTAAATGGTGGGTTCATTATTATTCTTAAAGTCGTCATGAAATCAAATTTTACCATTCATATTTTTATATGTAATATTGTAGTGTTTATTATAAATGATTTATCTGTGCACTTCATTATTTTTTTTAAAATTCATGTACGCTTATAATCTTTAAACAAATACGTTACCCTTCCCTCCCCCCTTGAAATGACTTCTCTTCTCTTCCGGTCAAAAACTATTACTAGAGGGCGTGGCTATCTACGCCTCATCTTGGTTTGCGGGAGGCTCATATATATATGGGGTGATTCCTTCCGGAAAATTTGGCTGCTCGTCCTCGTTCTCATCGTCGGGTTCCTCAATTCCTCAAAGTTCCTCAGTTCCTCAAAAAAAATACTTCATGGGAGGGTAACAGTGGTGAGTCCGGTGGAGAGAAATCCTTCACAACTGACTGTAAACTGGCATTCAAATCTGCCTCCATTTTGTTAGCAACGTCCAACCTCCAACGATCCAATCAATTCTCAAAGGACGAAATCAAGCCCCGCCCTACATTTTTTTCTCATTTCAGAAGCCGTTTCAGTCGGATATACGTCACAATAAGGAAAAAAGGACAATCTCAACTTCCGTTTCATGACGACTTTAATAAAAACAGAGGCACAACAACAAAAAAACAACAAAACAGTACAATGACAAACTCGCTTAAAAAGGCGCTTTTCCATTTCACTTTGATGCCAAATTTTCCTCCATCGTCTTGAAACTAGCGAAGTGAGGTGAAATCTGACTCCTGCTGCTGATCTGTGCTGTGACTCGTTCAACTCACGCTGCATTGAGTAGACACGTTCAGTTTTTAAGTGTACTGTCTGTTCTCCAACTGAACTAAATCATTTTTATTACTATAAAAAATCCCAAAAAATCTAAATGACGGTGGGGGGCGGTGCCACAGTGTGCAAGTGATGTAAACGGTATTGCGGCTGAAAAGACCTTATAATTATATTATTAATCAAAAAAAAAAATTTCACAACACAGTAGTTCTCTTCACTTATGAAAATACCATGATATGCTTACATAAACTTTAAACACAGTTGATAATAAAGCATCTCACTGACGCACTCCGAATGTCGCATAGTGTACAGACATCTGCTTAGTACTTGCAGTCAAAAATTTAGAGACTGGGTATCATGGAACTTTTATTGAATACCCCTGCCCTGCCCTGCCCTAGAGCATAGTGTTTATCATTCACTTTTATCTCTTGACATTCTCAGTCCGTTCTGTCCTGGGGCATGTAGTCAGCAAGTCGACTCTGCCAGACTCGCATGATTGAGCATTGTTGTAGAGTAATCCACATTCACTCCAACCCTCACAGATGAGTTGACCGGGCGTTTTTAGTTCGGACTAGGGAAGAGGGTGGAGTAAGCAGCTTAATGGGTAGCTGTGTGGCCATAAATGAAATATGGGTCATTCATGAATGATTGAATGGTATCAATTAGAATGACTCTTAAAATTGATGGCAAGCAATAAACCGCCATAGTTAGCAGAATAAGACGTGATAGGTCTACTGCACTGCCAGCTCATTTCACACGGACGGGCCCAGCTGTCCGTGTTGATGACACTACATTGCTGGATACTGCTCATAGTGTTCGTCCTAAAATACCCCAGCACTCTGTCCCACGGACCCCAGTGAGAGTTCACTTATATCGGGATCATCCTTTGGGAATCCACAGAATGAAATTAGCTCCCTCTGATTTACAAATGTTCCAGGCGAAGTCCCATCCCTTTTTTCATTGGGTTTTCCACAATGTTTTCCTGAGGGAAGGGGAATTCTTGGTATCTATTTGCAACACCTACTTCAGGATGCTTTTGGCAACATAAGAGTCCAGCAGGATGTTTGCAGAGCATAACTTTCATTATGACCAGCTCATATCTGTAAATAGGTGGTATTGTTAAACTATTCTTTGGGAATACTTCACCTGAATAGAAGACAATGTAATTCAAATATTCCTAGTGCGATACAATAAAAATATTGTGTGTGTTTAAAATGTTTAAGGTCATGTAATGGATTGGTTCACATACTTTACCATTCAAAAGTTGGGGGTCTGTAAGATGTTTTAGTGTTTTTGAAAGAAGTCTCTTTTGGGACATTTTCCAGGACATTTTGATGAATAGAACGTTCAAAAGAACTAGAAATATTTTTGTGACATCATAAATGTCTTTAATGTCACTTTTGATTTATTTTAATGTGTCCTTGCTGAATACAATTAACTTATTTATATAAAAAAAAAATTGTCACACTTTACAATAATTTTTCATTAGTTAACCCTCTGGGGACCAGAAACGCGCCGGCTTGTTGTGCTCGTTTTTTTTCACATAGCAGAAAAATAGACTTAAAGTACTACCATCATTTCTGTTCATATAGAGTTAAGAAATATGAGAAAATAATCTGTTAAATGTCTACTTTTTTATGTGCCCACATACAATCGAAATAAAATATTGTGCTTTTGTAAAATAAAGAATATAAACAGGGTGTGCGTTCTGCCTCTCAGTCACCGTGATCTTTTTTTCTGGAGCACGTCTCTAATCTTCAACAAAACTCAGCAAATACTATTCACCCAGCCATAAGCAATATATCTTTTAAATCATTTGAGTTTGTACTTTTAAATGATCCGATTCAAAACTAAAATAAATATTCTCCATTTATGTCATCTATATAAAAAGAGAGACGTGTCAGCCATTCTAATTATCTTTCTCTCATCTCATTATCTCTGGTAATATGACACGCCCACGGAGAGCACACGCTATTCAAACGCAAATATGTGAAGCAACCCATTGAGACGCGTTAACGCCCATAAACTCTGAAAACACTAGGGGTGTAACGGTACACAAAAATCACGGTTCGGTACGTACCTCGGTTTTAAAGTCACGGTTCGGTACGTTTTCGATACAGCAAAAAGAAAGAAATGCCAGAGAAATTTCCTATTTGTTAAAAGAAAAAATATTTTTTTAAATAAGTGTGAGTTTTCCTACATACTTTCAGGTTTATAAATGGGGGTCATCTTTGAAGGATGAACAAATATTGTTTTGGTCATCACATTAAAAATTACATTTAAATATATATTTATTTATATAATATTTGAGTTTTGAAGTGCTGAAAAAAGATGTGTGAAGTACTTGAAAGCATTTCACTATTCCAGCCAAACTGGTTACAGTTAGTGTTACTATATTAAATCTATGGTGAATGTTGCTGGACTGTGGACGTAAAGTATTACTAGTTCATTCACGGCACAATGTTTCTCCTGGTTTCCACGTCAGCGCTGTTTGATCTAATAGAGATCTACAGTTAATAACGGAGAAATGTGAAAATGCTTCTCTCTAGATCTCGCAGCGATGTTATTACTTCAGTGGCGAATTCAAATGTTTTCTTTACTGGATCTCTTAGCGCTGTGTAGTAACAGTGTCGCTTGATCGAGATCGGCTCGCGCTGCACAGATGTTGCTGGTCCGAACTAATAAACGATCCGTGAAGCACATGAGTAGGGCAGTTTTGTTCCGCCTTCATTACGCTTGCCATTTGATGTTGCGCAACATTGTGGTGGTCGCGCCAGCGCGAATTTTGTCGGCAGTAAAAATGGTCCAAGGAATTGTTCGGTTTGTATGCGTACCGAACCGGAAGCCTCGAACCGAAACGGTTCAATACGAATATATGTACCGTTACACCCCTAGAAAACACACTATATTTTTTAGTCAGATTAATCTACTGTCGTCTTGCGCGGCTATATGAGGAACAATCCTGGGACATTTACCTACCTCAGAACAAGTGCTGGTTTATTTTCACTTCGAGGAGGAGCAACAGATTCAGCTGACAAGTGTAAGTGTTTTATGCTTGTGCTTTGTTCTAATCGCGATATAGAATAACGTTAGTGTCTGTAAACGGAAAAATAGCATACTGTTTAAATGTGAATCATGTTTCTGTGTGTGTGTGTGAATGAATGAATGAATGAACGAACGCACAGATACGCACTGTTACAGACGAAATAAAAGACAACATTTCGTTGACTAGTTTTGGATAAAGTTTTTACTCTAAAATAGACATCAAATAAGCTTTTGTTAGGAGTTTCTGCTCATATGTTAAATATAGGCCTATAGTATGTTTTGTCAATAAACTAATCAACTAAGATGTTATAGTGTTTGTTCCAATGCAAGCTATATCAAAATAATGAATCCTCAACTTTGAAATATGTATGATCAAACTAAGACATTTATGGAAAAAGACAATTTTCTTTTCAAGATGTTTCCAACTCTAACTTTGAACTGAAATAAAACCATGTCTATATGGTGAAGGGTGTGTGATAGAAGTGTCCAGACGTATACACCCTGTATTTTAAAGAAGAACATTCAATTATTTGCGATACATTATTCATTCACAAAGAATTCAAGGACATTATTCATGTCCCTAAAGGTTGGAGTTTTCATAATTTTTTTTATTAAGGCATTAAGATTTTTTATTCCTCTTTTTAGTCAACTTTAGCATGGGTGTGTTCACTTATTCTAAGCAGTGTGTGTGTGTGTGTGTGTGTGTGTGTGTGTGTGTGTGTGTGTGTGTGTGTGTGTGTGTGTGTGTGTGTGTGTGGTAAATAAATCCAAACAATCTAAAAGCCATTCTTTTTTAAATCTCCTCATTCTTTGTGCAAGGCTCCTCATAATGATATGGCCTGATAGCACACCTAATAGGGCCATTATGGGAGGGTCTTTGTCTTCCTCAGGTGTGAAACGCCATACATATTAATGAGAGATCACGCCTCCTCGCATAATGCTTTCTCAAAGAAAACACGTCATACACATTCTAAAAGACTTTATTGACTTATCTGAATGAGTACCGTATTTTCCGCACTATAAGGCGCACCGGATTATAAGGCGCACCTTCAATGAATGACCTATTTTAGAACATTTTTCATATGTAGGGCGCACCGGATTATAAGGCGCATAGATACTGCAGTCAAACGTTTGACTGGGTTTGCGTTATGCATCCACTAGATGTGCTAAAGGGAATGTAGCGAGTGCGCGGCGCCGGAGGCGAGCCGTTTATTAGTAAAGCGTGAGCGCGCTGGGGCGGGCCCGTAACTTACATTCGCAGCCTGACTCATATGAGTATTCATGTGCGGCGACTCGCTGACAGCAACAGCTGGCTGTTTTGAATGAGACGACCCGGTTACTGTGAACGGGGAGCGCTTTATGAACATTCTGTGACGCGCGAGCAGCGCCGGGGACAGTGTGTCTGTTCGTGTGTAAACACGAGCGAGAGTTTGCAGGCGAATTTAATAACGCAGAGCGTTATTAACCAATTGATCCAATTAACCAACTGATCCATATATAAGGCGCTCTGGATTATAAGGCGCTCTGTCGTTTTTTGAGAAAATTAAAGGCTTTTAAGTGCGCCTTATAGTGCAGAAAATACGGTAGTCAGGATGATTCTCACATATTTTTGGAGCAAATATTCTAGACTATGTGATACAATTTCCAAAAGTCTTGTGAAGAAATAATCAATATGTGTTTTGTGGCCTTATTTCAGAAACTTTTAGTTTTAGTTTTTTCAATAACCATGCATAAATAATATTCTCTCAAAAATACAAACATGTACATACATGTCGCTCACATATTATGGTAGCCCCGTTTGTGCTATATAGAGTGAATTTACACCTTTGCCATTAACATGTTTATAAATAACTGAAAAAAGCACAAATGTCAGTGCATGTCAAAACATCCCAAGGGCCCCAAAAATCCCTTGGTCCCCAGAGGGTTAAAGGATAATTCCGGTATTTAGCACTTTGAGTCTGTTTTCTAGTTTGTTTTGGATGAACTAGGGTGGTGGACACAGAAATTTTGACAATGGGTCCTGTCTCGACTTTTTGACTCTTAGAATCGCCTTTGATCGCTTCAGAGTGGCTGTCTACCGGCATGCACAAACATGTCCTTAAAACAACCCTTAACATTCGTTTTCAAAACTGTGCAACTCACCGAGTGGTGTTCATTGATGATTTAAAAACAAATAATCGGCGCAATGTATGATTTCAATCCGTGTTATTTGCTATAGTGGAACTATTTTTTCAGATACCTCACAACCGCGTATAAACTTCCGCTCGATATTTGAGTCTGAAGTGTTAGCACACTCCCGACCACTTGATAGCGCTGGCGGAGTAATATCAACGAGCAATGAGTCCTCCAACAGAAATCAATGCGATTTTACAAAATGCCAAATAAAACATGACAGAAACTGTATTTCGCTACGCTACTTGTTTTGGAACATCAACGTTGTTCATCCAAAACAAACTAGAAAACAGACTCAAAGTGCTAAATACCGAAATTATCCTTTAACATTAGTTAACTACTTTAGTTATCATAAAATAAGAATTAGCAATACTTCTACAGCATTTATTAATCTTAGTTAATGCTAATTTCAACATTTATTTTAAAATCAAAAGTCATATTTGTTAATATTAGTTAATAAATGTTAATTAATATACATTAACTACTGTTAACAAATGAGACCTTATAATGTATTACCAAAATATTACGGACCTCAAACTTTTTATGGTAGCGTAGGTTAATGTGTGGCACACCTTGCCAAATTAAAATTATGGGAAACTCTGCCACTAGAACATCCAAAAATAATACAATTCCTGATTTCCCTCTGTTTTCACTCTTTGCCTTACAGAGCTTTCATTGGCCCAGAAGAAGTTTGCTCAGTGCCTGGGTGAATTCAAATTTGAATACATCGGCGATGCCAAAACTGACGATGAGAAATGCATTGGTGAGTTTTTTTTTTCCCCTTTTTGCATATATTAATTTACATACATGCATACATTTGCTTATATCGTGCTTTGCTCAGTGTCTGCATATGTGTAATTTCAGATGAATCCTTGCAAGAGTTCTCATCCTTTCTCAGAAACTTGGAAGACCAAAGAGAGCTGATGGTGAGCACAACCAGTTGAGACTTGCACCAAACACACTCTGTTATACATTTCACTTAATTACTTGCAGGCTAAAATATATTTTTGGAACATGCCAGCATGGCCATTTGCTTGTGGAGAGACACAATCCATAATCAGTTTTAACACTGAATTCAACACACTTCTCAACACATAGTCTGTAAAGCGACGTCAGTCCTCTGTTTGTTCCTGCATTCTTTAGTCACAGTTTTGCCACAGGAAGTGAGTTATATTGCCATAAGTTATTTGTGTCCTCTCTCACAGATTACTCAGCGATTGCACAAGACCGCTGCTTATGTTGAGTCATGTCACCTCAACTGTGTTGTGTAGGAACTGTACTTTCAAAACTCTGCAAGAACGTCCAGTGGCACTTGGTTTAAGTCCTTTCAACAACTAATGCATATGTTATCTGTAATTAACTTAGCAACTTGCTTTTACAGTGTAAAATGTGTAAAAATGAGACAAAAGAAAAGATTTCAGTTTTACCTATTAGATTGACAAATCCCTTCCTCTTGCATAGATTCCTTTTTTTGCATTCTTAAGGTATTTGCATTCTTAAGGTCACATATCACTATATGTGACCCTGGATCACAAAACCAGTCTTAAGTAGCACGGGTATATTTGTGGGAATAGCCAACAATACATTGTATGGGTCAAAATTATCAATTTTTCTTTTATGCCAAAAATCATTAGGATATTAAGTAAAGATCATGTTCCATGAAGATATTTTGTAAATTTCCTACCGTAAATGTATAAAACATTTATTTTTGTGAGTGAATGCAGCACAATCGCGAACATAAATGGACAACTTTAAAGGCGATTTTCTCAATGTTTCGATTTTTTTGCACCCTCAGATTCAGATTGTATCTCGCCCAAATATTGTCCTATCCTAACAAACCATACATCAATGGAAAGCTTATTTATTCAGCTTTCATGAGATGTATAAATCTCAATTTTAAAAAAATGACCCATAAGACTGGTTTTGTCATCCAGGGTCACATATTCTAATAGGTGGTTAACCATCTAGGTAGGAAGGGCTCATGTTGCATGTAGGTCATGTTAGTATTTATTTAGTATGCAGAATTAGAGAGCTGAAGGCCCTGCCCATGACTCAAAGTGCAACAGCTGACAGTTGTCATGAGCTCAGATTTGAGCCCCACCCGTTCATAACACCGCAGCAGGCCAATGACGTAATGGCCCCTTGGCTCACTGGAGTCATGTGTAGAAGGGGCAGAGCTAACAGGTCCTGACAGGGTCAGAAACAGAGTAGTGGTAGACCGGAGATGCTCATTCTAACAGTCACATCATGGGTTGCCTTGGTTATTTCATTACCTCATTTCAGGGTAAAGAGAATGTCCTTAATTACTTCAAATAGGGAAAAGTGTTCCTAAATTTCAAGAAGCTTTATTTATACCGCAAATATAAATAAATCATAACAGATATTCATATTGTTGTTCCGAGGCCTTAAAGGGAAATGGTTTTTCGATGTGTTTGGGTTTGCTCGCAAAACTTGTGCATTTCTCAGAGAAACCTTGCAAACTCTCGCAAAAGTTTTGTTCTCTCACAAACTTTCTTGGACACATACAAAACTTGTGATGGAAATAATAATTATTTTGTAAGCAAATGCAAAGTTTCTTAGGGGAATGCACGTGGAATTAACCAGAGCTGCACAGGTTGTTGCTGGGACCCTCTTCCACTCCTCCATAATGACATCACAGAGCTGCTGGATGTTAGACACGTGGCGCTTCTCCACCTTCCGCTTGAGGATGCCCCACTGGTGCTCAATAGGGTTTAGGTCTGGAGACATACTTGGCCACTCCTTTACCTTCAGCTTCAGCTTCCTCAGAAAGGCAGTTGTCATCTTGGCGGTGTGTTTGGGGTCTGCCCAGTTTCTGAAGGGAGGGCATCATGTTCTGCTTCAGAATGTCGCAGTACATGTCGGAATCCATGTTTCCCTCAAGGAAGCGCACCTCCCCAGTACCAGCAGCACTCATGCAGCCCCAGACCATGATGCTACCACCACCATGCTTGACTGTAGGCAAGACACAGTTTTCTTGGTACTCCTCACCAGGGCATCGCCACACATGCTAGACACCATCTGAGCCACACAAGTTTATCTTAGTCTCTTCTGACCACAGGACATGGTTCCAGTAATTTGTGCTCTTGGACAGGTTGCTTTCAGCAAACTGTTTGCAGGCTTTCTTGTGAGCCAGCTTCAGAAGAGGCTTCCTTCTGGGATGACGGCCATGCAAACCGACTTGTTGCAGTGTGCAGCGTATGGTCTGAGCACTGACAAGCCGACCTTCCACTTCCACAACCTCTAAAGCAATGCTGGCAGCACTCATGCGTCTGTTTTTTTTTTTACCAATCTTCTTATAGCCTAGGTCAACTTTGTGGAGAGCAACCATTCTAATTCTCAAATCCTTTGAGAGTTATTTGCCATGAGGTGCCATGTTGAACATCCAGTGGTCAGTATGAGAGAATTGTACTCAAAGCACAAATTTTACCTGCTCTAATACAAGATACACACATTAGTGTGGTCCTGTCAAGCAGACAAAAACATGAACACGATGAATAGGACATGTGGCTTTGCATGCTTAAATGACGTACAGCTATTATCACTTTTGTTGCCAGCTATTTTGACAATAATGGCTGTATGTTGAGTTATTTTCAGAGGACAGTAAATATATAATGCTATACAAGCAGCACATTGACTACTCTAAAACATATCCAAGTTTCATTTCTATAGTATTGTCCCTTGAGAAGATGTACTAAAATGTTTGCTGAAATGTGAGGGGTGTATTTACTTTTGTGAGATACTGTATTTCGAGGTCCTGTGTTGCCCAACCCTGCTCTATGTGCTCTGTACTATTGCATTCTATTTGGCTTGTCATCACAAGGACCACATAGAATATAGAGCATATGACCTTTTTGTTTAATGTTTGTTTTAATTGTAATATTTCTGTAGAAATCTGTGAAGCTTTCTGTAGATTTATTATAGTTTCTGTGCAGGTTTAGTCATGACTACGGAATAGGTGATGCAATGATGTCACCTTTATTGACATTTAAAATTGAAACCTGCCATGTGTTCGCTCAAATGTTGATAAAATAAAATAATTCTGTTTCTGCCTAATTAAATGGTCAAATATTATATATCAAATTACTGAATTTTATTTTCACAGATGAGAAACATCACAGAGACACTGATGAAGCCTTTAGAAAAGTTTCGGAAAGAGCATCTCGGCTCAGCAAAGGTAAAAATCATTTCCCACATTTAGGATGTTTGCATTGATTTAATTAAATTAAATGGAAAACTGTACATTTATTGTAACCAGTTCCATATATTAAAAATAGTAAGTTCCTCCATTTGATATTTCAGGCAGAGAGAAAGAGGTACGAGAAGGAAACAGAGAAGTACTATAGCTCGCTAGAGAAACTTTTGAACATGTCCGCAAAGAAGAAGGAGCCACAATTACAGGAGGTACTTTACATTTCATTCTTCCCACACACAAGATGGATGTGTAATGCAAACTATTTTTAGAAATTATGGTTTTCTTCTTTATCTTGTGAAAAAAAAAAAAAAAAACGATTTTTAAGTCAAGGTCAATGGTTTTTCTTTACAATACTGTTTATTGCAGTTGTTTAGGGAAGGTACAGTCTGTCATTATTTCTACTATATATAAGAAGCTAGGCATCTCACTTGATTGAACAATGTCTGGGGAACATAAGCTTTTAAGGCGTGCCCATCAGTCATGAATGTTGTATAAATTGAGCACAAAAACCACTAGAGACTGTTGATATATTTATGGTGGGCCATTATGTTCCTCTGGACCTTATGACGTGTGTTTTTTGGGTCAATGGCTGTGGTTTTAGCAGTGGGCTATTTAGTTTCAGACTGGTGTTCACAGCAGACAAACTTCTAAGTATAAGGTACATAGAAATACTGAAGAATGCCAGCCCAGAGGGCTGCTAAAGTTTCTTCAGTTCATAAGTTGTCATGGGCCATGTACACATTGACAAATATGGTGGCCATTTTGGTAATTCAGTCTAATCTAGTACGCAGCAAATTATTCTACTGTACATATTTAGACACTGTTACATCTCAAGACAACTTAATTCAACAACTCACACCTCGGTGTGAATGCAGACATTCATTTATTTATTTTATGCTGTGTCTCTCCACAGTAGTTTCTCCCACCAGTCCTATGTTTACATTGCAGATAAGGCACTCTGTTTAAAGCATGGTCTTAATGATAAAAAAAGAGAATCTGTTGGTGGTGGTTTATAAAAAAAAAAAAAATCAGACGTCTTTAGTAATATTAACTATAATAAAAGTTAAAACTAGCTAATGTCACAAACACAATTTGGGTTAAAGTTAAACTATTGGCATCCAATTTTCTTGTTTACAAGAAATCTAAACATTGCAGTGGTTATTACAGTGCCAACTGAATGAATTTCGGGAGTTATTCCTGTATTCGTTATACGCTAGAACGCATAACACACACAGGACAGAAGCTTAAGTGATTCATTCCCACATTTAATGCAGATGCCAAAACTTGGCAGTGTGTATGTGGGCCTAGACACCTTCAATTGCAAGTTCAAGTTCCAAGTTCTTTTGGTAAAGCTTTGAGACTTTAAGCCTACATAACTGTGTTTATTTATGATGGAGTTCGCCATGGAATGTTGCTAATAGATGTCAGTGTGATGTACTGTATTTAACTGTATTTGCACAACTAATAACTATATTAAAGTAGTTACTGTTTACATTCACACAATACTTTACTCAATTACATGATCCAAGTCATTTCTTTGTTTTCAATGTTACATTTTCAGAATAAGGCCCTTTGTGTGTTGTAAGGCAGGCAACACATGGACAGGCAGACAGCTTTTAAAAAAACCCACATCTCCATCTGCATATCTTAAGTCACTCTTAATTTTCATGTGATATCTTCTGTTCCTTGTTTTCTTCAACTTTTTTTCAGGCAGACGTGTCGGTGGAGGCAACGAGACAGCACTTTCAGGAGACGTCTCTGGAGTACGTTTGCAAGCTGCAGGAGATACAGGAGAGGAAGAAGTTTGAGTGTGTTGAGCCTGTGAGTGCATGACCCTTCATCCAGATGGTCATTCAACTTGATTTATTTCAACATGGTTTGCTTTCATGTTTGTTTATCAACAGCATTTGGTATGGTTTCACATGCCACAAAAAAGAAAGGACACACATTTAATGAAATAACTCTCAATGGTGTGAAGCGATTGTACAGTACCAGAATGCACGTTACAAATATACATTTATTAATTTATTAATACATATACACTATTTCATCTGTATTGTCATAAGACTTAGTAAAAAGCTGGCGTGTGCACCAAATAGAATAACAAAAATAAGGGCTATGTTTTGAATGGCGTACTGGCATAATATTCTTACTATTTCTTTGGTTGTATGTTGTAAGTTGCAATTTTTTTACAAAACTGAGTTGAAAATGAATAAATTAAACTTTGATTATAAAATGAAAGTGGACACTATGTACAGATGCTGGTCATATAATTAGAATATCATCAAAAAGTTTATTTATTTCAGTAATTCCATTCAAAAAGTGAAATTTGGATATTATATTCATTCATTACACACAGACTGATATATTTCAAATGTTTATTTCATTTAATTGTGATGATTAAAACTGACAACTAATGAAAATCCCAAATTCAGTATCTCCGAAAATTAGAATATTACTTAAGACCAATACAAAAAAAGGATTTTTAGAAATGATGGCCAACTGAAAAGGATGAGCATGTACAGCACTCAATACTTAGTTTGGGCTCCTTTTGCCTGAATTACTGCAGCAATGCTGCTCTTCTGCATTGTTGGGTCTGGCATATCGCATCTTCCTCTTCACAATACCCCATAGATTTTCTATAGGGTTAAGGTCAGGCGAGTTTGCGGGCCAATCAAGAACAGGGATACCATGGTCCTTAAACCAGGTACTGGTAGCTTTGGCACTGTGTGCAGGTGCCAAGTCCTGTTGGACAATGAAATCTGCATCTCCATAAAGTTGGTCAGCAGCAGGAAGCATGAAGTGCTCTAAAACATTGGTTCCCAACAGGGGGGTCGCGGCCCACAAGGGGGCCTCACCGAGCTCTTTGGGGGGTCGCGTCATAATTTGAAAAGTGTTGAACAGTGAGCATTAAAGAAGCAGTCCTTAACTTTTTTTGTGTTGAAAATTTACTAAATTTGTATAATGAGCGAGTACATCATGAATCCATTTCCAGGCCGTGTTTTTGTCTTATCCTGAGTCACTATGGTACACCTATAATAAGTGTTTATATTGGGACTATTTTACACTGGTTTTTACACTCGTACCGCTGATGTAGCCCATTGCCTGCGTGACTCGTCATAGACATAAACAGAGAGAAGTAGCTCCGGCAACAATGTTCTTCCGCAAGACGCATTATTCTGTTAATAAACGCATGTTTATTAATCGCTAGAGCGCAAAACGATCATATTACATTAGCTAATTTTATCCCCTGGCTGACCAAAAAATGGGTTTTCAACGAAGTCCCAGACACCAGTCATTTTGTAATAGCCTATACTAATTATGTTTTCCCTACACACCAGTGTGAATACTGATATTTTTGTTATTGCATTTCAAATAGGGCCAATTACTCCTAGGCTTACGTTTTTAAATTACAAATGGCCTATTGATGTTTTTGTTATAGTATTTTCAATATTATATGCTATTATTTGTGCATAAACATATCTGGTTATAGTAACAAACATACTGTTTGTTTAAAAACAAAACATTTTGTCATCCTTGCTGCAAGCTTACAAGAGCGACGATATCATTAAATGTGAAGGGGGGCCCTAAAATATTTTCTTGGGAAAAAGGGGGTCTCAGAGAAAGAAAGTTTGGGAACCACTGCTCTAAAACTTCCTGGTAGACGGCTGCCTTGACCTTTGACCTCAGAAAACACAGTGGACCAACACCAGCAGATGACATGGCACCCCAAACCATCACTGACTGTGGAAACATTACACTGGACTTCAAGCAACGTGGATTCTGTGCCTCTCCTCTCTTCCTCCAGACTCTGGGACCTTGATTTGTGAATCTCCCCCACATTTTTGAATGGGTTTTGTTCCACAATCATCTCCAGGGTGTGGTTATCCCTATTGCTTGTACACTTTTTTTCTACCACATATTTTCCTTCCCTTCGCCTCTCTATTAATGTGCTTGGACACAGAGCTCTGTGAACAGCCAGCCTCTTTAGCAATGACATTTTGTGTCTTGCCCTCCTTGTGCAAGATGTCAGTGGTCGTCTTTTGGACAGCTGTCAAGTCAGCAGTCTTCCCCATGATTGTGTAGCCTACAGAACTAGACTGAGAGACCATTTTAAGGCCTTTGCAGGTGTTTTGAGTTAATTAGCTGATTAGAGTGTGGCACCAGGTGTCTTCAATATTGAACCTTTTCACAATATTAAAATTTTCTGAGATACTGATTTTGGGGGTTTTCATTAGTTGTCAGTTATAATCATCAAAATGAACACTTGAAATATATCAGTCTGTGTGTAATGAATGGATATGATATCCAAATTTCACTTTTTGAATGGAATTACTGAAATAAAGCAACTTTTTGATGATATTCTAATTATATGCCCAGCACCTGTATATACAGGTAAGTTACATAATAACAAATATTGGTAACCATAATCCTATTTACTCTAGTCTGTTATGCTCACCAAGGCTGCATTTATTTGTTTAAAAATACTGAGGAAAATGTGTAGCCTACCTATAAATAAATTAAATAGAATTATATTCAGTGAGAGCTGTAAGTACAGCATGGTTACATTTGGTACAATTACCACACACAAAAGCCTCTTTTAAATATGGGTTTGTCCAGGCCATTTGCAAGTGGGTGTATTTGGGCCCACATTCTCACTAATTCACCTAGGACTCACAATTTAATAGTTTGTATAAGCACATAAATTAGTGTTTTAGCAGAGCAAATATTTACCTGATTACTTTACTTGATTACGTTTATGGATGCCTGTTTGACTTTCTACTTACATGAAACCATGTTCTTTGACATCACATAGAGATTTAGACAAAAAAACATATATGAACATGGTAATGTCTGTCCTAGTGGATATAAGTAGTTCTATGTTTTTCTTTCTCTCATTTTTTTAAAAAGTAATTGTGTGCACATCCCACATTCTGGCAGGTGCAGGACAAAAGGAACTTACTGAAGTGAAAAAAATGTAATGTTGCGAACATTAAATTTTTTTCACTTTCTTTCTCTCATTCCTTCTTCCCCTCTCTCTTGTGCAGATGCTGGCATTCTTTCAGACTGTATTTACTTTCTATCATCAGGGATATGAGTTGGCCAAAGATTTTGATCATTACAAAAAGGCCCTTCAAATCAATATTCAAAATGTAAGTAAAAACTTTCTATAATTTTTTTAACTTTAATACACATAACTTTAAATCTTTTTTTGAACGATTTACTTAAGATTTGTAAAATATATATTTTTTTATTTCATATATACAATGAATGAGTAAAATATTAAACATGAACCGCATATAAACTGTTTATTAACACATGTAGAGTGATTTGCCAAGATGTGCTTGCAATGGTTTTTGCTATTGGCTCACTGAGTGACATGGAAAGAGAGTTACCAAGACAGGATACAGCAGCGTTTTGAGAGGGCCAAGGTTTCCCAGGGAAATTTAAAGGCCTTTGTTTGCATTGACCTTCCATTGTGTTTAACTCCTAAGCCGGAAGTTTGAGAGCCAACTTCCTCCCTTGTCCTATTTGATTGGACCGCGTCACTGTCCTGGTGTTTTGTTTTGAATCAGTTATAAATCACTTGTGATGGTCAGGGTCAGAGTTCTGAGGATGTATAGATTGAAAACATGGATAAGCATGTTTAAGCAAATTTTTTTATGCATTGAGTAATTTCCCAATGTATTCCAAAGATTTTGGAAATTCCATCAGCATAAATGCCCAGTTACCGGGCCCTCAGAATTTGTAGAACTTAATCAATGATTGTGTTATTTTGTTAGTTTGTGCCTCTGCTTTCAGACTCGGAGTCGTTTTGAGGGCACACGCTCTGAGGTGTATGAGTTATTGAAGAGAATCAAAGAGTCGCCACAGGAGTACCGAAAGACCAGTCCCATCAGCAGCGAGGGCTATCTTTACATGCAGGAGAAACGTACGCAAGACAATTTTTATGATGGAACTCTTTTGTGCCTATTACTTTTACTGACTGTCATCCCATGTATCTTGCGCTTTGCTGGTTGCATTACTGATCGTTATTGCTATTTCTGCAGGACCTCCTCCTTTTGGATCCAGCTGGGTGAAACGCTATTGCACGTTTGTCAAAGAACAAAAAATTCTACACATGAAAACGTTTGACCAGAGATCAGGCGGGAAGCTTGTAAGTTCTCATCACACATGACACATTAGTCTTGATAATGGCATGTTTCATATAATATTAATGTATTGATGATCTGCTGTTCAAAGAATGTTCTGTATCCTTTCAGGGTGAGACGGATTCTGTTACAATGAAGTCTTGTGTCCGCAAAACCACTGACACACTCGACAGGAGGTTCTGCCTAGACATCGAGATCACAGATCGGTATGTTGGCCATGCCTCCGGTTATAATGGTTTGCATGAATAAATGTAATGATAAATGTTTCTGATTCACAAGAAATAATGTCGTTTATGCATCAAAAATAAAAACTTTTACAATGTTTTACTATGACTCACTTGTAACCCAGTATTCCATGACAAGTAGATTTTTTGCCTAAAGGGGACATGAAATAGAAAATAAAAATGTCCTTTGTATTTACACATAATAGTTTACTCTACAATACAAACTTACTGCAAGTTTCTTACCCAGCTAACTCTCCTGTTGAAAATAAATTTAATTTACTCTTAACAACTCATGTTTGTCCACCGATCACAAGAGTGGTACTGCTGTTGAGCAAAACCTTCGGAAGTTATTTTGTCCCTGGATGTAGACAAACTGCACTTCCTAAAAATGGTGCATACTCTTCCAAGAGATCAAACTATTAGAAATGCAAGTTTTGAGTTTATTTTTAACAGCTGGCCTTAGTGATTGAAAGAGAATGGTTTTTGTTTGGTCATCTCTTTTCTGAATGGACTCTTTTTTTTATTAAAATACTCAACAAGCTGACAGTTTTTCTAAATGCAAGCTACATGCAAGCTACACCAGTGGCAAGTATTTTGTCTTCAGAGGCAATCGTTGAGGTTGCATTGGATAATTTTTGAAGTTTGCCAATCAGTTTGCCAAGTGTTTTGTGACAGAGAGTGAACATAATATAAAGATCTGAAAATGAATGTTATGACCCCTTTGAAAACAAATCCAACAAAATTAGTCGTTTTTTGATTGTTAAGGTTTATACATTTAACTTATGATGATAATAAACAGGAAAAGAAAAACAATAGGACCGTAAATACCTCTGAAACTACTGGGTTTAACATGATTCATTGGCACAACATCTCATTTGTCAGAGGATAAGGAAAATCTAAATATTTTGATCATCCAGGATACACTCAGAACCCTCATTAATCAAAGCCAAAGCTGAACCGGGCAGAGTGTATGATGAACGCTAATTGTGTGCTTCATGAGGCTGGTTAGTGGAATCTTTTAAACAGCACATCAGAATGTTTCCAAATTAGGATATGAATCTCAAAATGAATATGCCTTTGATTTCCATAATCCATTGTATTTCCAAGTGAAAAGGATCTTAAACAAGAAAAAAAATGACTGGATTTTGGTCAGTTTCGAATTGATTGGACAGTCAAAGTTAATAGAAACCCCAGATTTGCACCATAAAAGCTGCATGTGTACTAGAGCTGCACGATTAATTGTTAAAAGATCGCAATCTCGATTCAAACTCCCACGCGATCTCATTCCTAAATGACAACATTTCGCCTGTGTCTATTAAACCTGGAACGTTGGAACGTTCAGATCTGAGTCTGCGCTGCCGCTGATCCAGAGAGGGCAGTTGCAATATATAATGTAAATATGAAACAACTTCACAAACAGTGTTTTTAACCACACAGTATCATTTTTGTGTTCAAAATATTCATATATTCACAGAAGAACTGGAATAAAAGTTTATAGTTCAGACATATGTAAACACGATCAAAATAGAGTAAATCACCTTTTGAAAGTACATAACTTTACACCTCAAATAACAATTGTATATATAACATTAAGCCACCAGGTGGTGACAAGAGACTGTTAAAATGTAAAATGTTTGTCATTGAATTATTCATTTAATAAGAGATTTGTTCAAAAAACTCTGATTCATGTTCCCAGTAATGAAACAATTAAGTATTTATGAGTGGGTCATTGAATCATTCATTCAAACCATTTTTTTTAACCAGATTTATTAAACATTTGAAATAGACTTCAGCATTTATCATTTTTTTCAGAACCTCTAGTAAATGACATGTTTTTTTGTTTAGTTGGCTGTTCAGAATCGTGAAATAATTGTGATCTCTGTTTGAAACCAAAAATCGTGCAGCACTAATGTGTACTTTTCTCCTGTATGTAAAGATAGCCCTCGCTTCTGAAGGGACTGGTCTGTCTGTATTCCTTTTATTCTCTTCATTAACTTACCTCAAAGTGTGTGCCCTCAAAACAACTCTGTGTCTGATGCTGAGGCACAACCTTAAAATAATAAAAACATGAAATGGAAAGGCACTTTACAGTTACTACATTTTGATAAAACAATTATGGAGCTGTTTAGAAATGAGTCATGCACTAAAAGACAAATAATCTACAATAAACAAGTAATTGTGTTCACTTTTAATTTTGTATATAGCAGCAGGCTAAGTCTGTGTTTTTTTTCTTTTATTTTTTATTTAGACCAGGCACAGTGCTGACAGTCCAGGCGATCTCAGAAGATGACCACAGATTCTGGATGCATGCGATGGGAGGAAAGGAGCCGGTGTGTCAATCCCTCACTTCAACTTCAAGCTATATTCAGTCAAAATAATTCTCTTATTATCAGTTGACAAAACATGAGGTTAATTTAAATTGTAATAATATTGAAAAACATAAAAAAAAACATTTGTTTTTAATCCTCTACCGACCCCAAACTTTTGAATGGTAGTATGTACTTCAAAGCATTTTAATGGTCAGTAATAGTCTCTTGTTTGGTATATAAATTCAGTTCTGTTTGTTGTAATGTGTGTCATGCTGGTCTGGTTTGTGTTTTCTGATGTTTATCTCTCACGCACAGATGCAGTATCTCAACCGGACACATTCAAGAGAAAGAGGAAGTGAGTGAACTCAAATTAATATTACAGCTACTTTTTATAGACTAAAGTTTACCTTTAATTGTAGTGCTTATGCACAAAATTTTTTTTTATTTGTATGCTTGTATTTATTGATGGTGCATATATTGTGATGACATTTGTGTATTCCATAGTTGATGCCCAGTTGGATGATGTGGGAATAAGCTTTGTGAAAAATTCAATAAACGCCATTGAAGCCAGAGGTAACTCTCAGTAATGTTTTAATATATGAACATCATATACAAAATAAGTAACAGCATGTTGTAATGCATATAAAAACATATCAGGCATTATTTACAGTTTATTGTCTGTCAACAAAGGAAAACTCATCTGCTAAAACCTTCAATAAGGTTACATAATGTAGTAACACCCTCTGAACACTAGAGAGCAGAATGATCTAGCAGTTTTTCTCAGCCCAAACCAACAACCTGTTGTGCTTCATGCTGGATAATGCAGGAACAGCTTAGTGTGCTATTTAGTTTTTCCAGATCAGCTGGGATGGTTATAGAGTACCTAACTGCTATTGTTTTGTTTTTTGCAGGTATTAATGATCAGGGTCTGTACAGAGTGGTTGGAGTCAGTTCAAAAGTACAGAAGCTTGTCAGTTTTATGATTGGTAAGTTGAGCCTTCTTTGATAGGTCTGTAATTGTTGGTCAGATGTAGATGGTTTTCTTTGAAGCCCCATAATTGTATCTAGAGCCAGTGTCCTATTGAGTCTCATTGGCATTCAGACATTCATCTTGTCTGGTGTCTGTCTGTATGTCCCTTTGTCCTGTCCTTTAGGTGACACCTGACTCCATTACTGCAGGCAGGCAATCAGATTTCCGGACACTTTCTCCCTCTTTCTCTCTCTGTCTTTCTCTCTGTCACTTTTCCTTGATCCTATTTCGCCTCTCCCAAAAACCTGACACGATCTGATCACGCGCTATCATCATCTCTCTTATGCTCCTGTTCCATTCTCATCTTTCTTTCTTTCTTTCTTTCTTTCTTTCTTTCTTTCTTTCTTTCTTTCTTTCTTTCTTTCTTTCTTTCTTTCTTTCTTTCTTTCTTTCTTTCTTTCGCGCTCTCTCCCTACTGCAGTTGTAGCATAAGCTGGTATCTCTCTGCTCTGAATGCTAAATGTTGTGTCGAGTCGGCAGGCTGCCTGTGCCCCTGCTGCTACATGAACTCAGCCACTCCAGAGTCTAATAGCCATTAACACTCTATACGGATCCACTTTCCTCATCTGAGAACAGCCTGAGCCCTTGTAGTTGGTTCATGAACTTAAAAACCTGCCAAATGTCCAGAGCACAACCAACTATCCATCTCATTTTCAAATTCAGAGCTCTGTCATTAACAGGTTCTGCTGTTGCTGGATTATATCCACACATTCTCTTTATTTAAAGGGACAGTTCATCCAAAAATGAAAATCATTTAATCATCATTTGTTGTTCCAAACCTGTATGCATTTCTTTCTTCTGTGGAACATAAGAGAAGATATTTTGAAGGATATTTGTAACCAGTAATCTATGTCTAATCTTTTTTGTATTAATGATGTAGGATTATGTAAGTGGACCTTTACAAAAAAAATCTGAAACACAGTACTATACGTTAGTATCCAGATGAATCCGTTTCACAGTGATATAATCATAACGCTTGTATGCCAATTTAAAGGATTAGTTCACCTCAAAATTAAAATTTCCTAATAATTTACTCACCCCAATGCCATCCAAGATATCCATTTCTTTCTTTCCTCAGTGGAAGAGAAATTAAGTTTTTTGAGGAAAACATTTCTGGATATTTCTTCGAATAATGGACTTCAATGAAAATGACCTATCTTTTTGCGAAATAAGACCCTCCTCCTCAGCTGCGATCGTGCACAGTCCGCTGAAGCACTTCAAAGATCTCTGAAACTGCATTGATTTGGACTTCAAAATGTTGGTTGTCATTGAAGTCCATTATTCGAAGAAAAATCCAGAAATGTTTTCCTCAAAAAACTTAATTTCTCTTCCACTGAGGAAAGAAAGACATGGATATCTCGGATGGCACTGGGGTGAGTAAATTATTAGGAAATTTTAATTTTGAGGTGAACTAATCCTTTAAGTTGATATATTAAGTTGACTCTTTCTCACCAATGTGACTCAGGAGGATGAGCATACATTATGTTGTATTGAGATGTCGGTAGAATGCAAATTGAGTGTTAAGATGAAACCACAAAGGGCTAAAACGTTATCTGTATCAGAGACGTGATGTGCTCACAAGTCACAACACTTAAGGATCCATTGTGCTCACAGGAACACTGGTTGATGAATCAGGTAGTTGACATGTCATTTTAATAAAGCAATAAGCCATGAGAGGCCAAGCGACTGTTATCATTTATTAACAACAATTGCAGAACCTGACCAATCTTATAACAACTAGTTTAAACCAAATAATCACAATTAAAAATTTTAAGCAGCAAAACCGTTTTGAACATTAATAAAAATAAGAAATGTTTCTTGAGCACCAAATCAGTTTCTTGAGCACTGAAGACTTAAGTAATGGCTACTGAAAATGCAGCTTTTGCCAATAAATGAAATAAAAACATAAAATATATTAAAATTAAAAGTTTAATTTGTAGTAATATTGCACAGTATTACTGTCTTTGCTGTATTTTTGATCAAATTAATGTAGACTTCTGCAAAACTTATTTCAAAAACATAAAAAAAATGTTTTACTCCAAACTTTCAACAGTAGTTTCAAGTTTGTGTTTACAGTATGTGTATTCCAGGCTGTCTGAGGGTTGAGTTGAGGGTATAGAACATCAACGTTTTATAGGAGAGCAGAACTGGGGAAGAGAGAATTTATCTCTCTCAATCTCTTCTCTGCTGTCTGTGTCGTCAACAGCGGACTGCATTATAAAATGTAAATAGTTTAGAACAGGTTGGAGCACGTTGAATTCAGCGACTTGACTGAATACCATCAGACTTGCAGTTTAAGACAGAGAATATTTATATGCCTTTGCAAATAGCACACAATGGTTCAAACTGTCGCTCAGGTTTGATTGAGAATAAATGTACTTATTTGACTAAAATGTTGTACATAAGTGGCCTAAGACATTTTTTGATTATCTACTGTTATATAAAAACACACTAGGACATTACCATGTTAACAACCAGACAGAGATGTGATTGTCAGTGCTTTGGCTGAAATCTTCAAAAGTGTAAAAACACAGTTACAAACTCAAAGCAGAAAGTTTTAAACATTTGCATACTCTTTGTCCAACCTCCTGGCAGGAAAGTATTTATAGATCCATAAATCCATATGTGAGCAGTGATACTACCTCAAATGTAGAAGAGAAATTAACTGAATGAATCAGTTTGCCCCTCAAATCGTCCGTACCCTGACCCTCAGCCCTGTCTCTTTCTCACTTTCTTTATCTTTCTCATTGTACTTCATCTATACTGAGCATCCTCGGGTCCTAGTAGGGTTACACTAAAACTGGCTCAGAAATGTTTTACCACGAGTTTATCATTTATTTCTGCTTCTTCTTTTTTTCTTCTTTTAAAATGTGTTTTGTGTTTATTTTGATTGTACCATTTTACTGTTGCCCCAGACTTTTCAAAATGCACTACCGTTGAAAAGTCTTTTTTAAAGAAATTAATACTTTTATCCAGCATTCATAATGTTGCAAAAATTATATTTCAAATGAAGGCTGTTCTTTTGAACTTTCTATTCATCCAAGAATCCTGCATTATTTTTTTTATCATAGTTTCCCACAAAAATATTAAGCATCACAACTGTTTTTTGAGTCATCATATTAGAATGATTTCTGAAGGACCTTGTGACAGTGAAGACTGGAGTAATGGTTGCTGGAAAACAAAAACAAATTTGCCATCATATGAATAAATTACATTTTAAAATATATTAAAATAGAAAACAATGTATTTTAAATTGTAATGTTTCACAATATTAATGTTTTACTGTGCAGCCATTACATGCAGCTTTGATGACCATACA
This sequence comes from Gila orcuttii, assembly GCA_026230005.1. NCBI lineage: Eukaryota > Metazoa > Chordata > Actinopteri > Cypriniformes > Leuciscidae > Gila > Gila orcuttii. The sequence continues at coordinate 26,405,669 of JAPDVR010000002.1, read as the reverse complement.
TGAAAATTAAAAAAAAAATAATAATAATCTTACAGTTGTAAGGGGATTTACAGTCAAAGACCCAGAACCAGATATGATGAATGAAGACCCGGAGTCAGAATTATAATAAATTGAAGAAAAGTTTTACTGAAGATAGTTTGCAGCTTCATCAGCAGAAGTCAGCTTCAAGACTCACACAGGAGTTCGTAGGCCGCCCCGCTCTTACAGTTACAAAGATCACTGCAGTTATACCCTTCACCAAGGTCTAAGCTACGTCCTTGCTTCAGGTTGAATGATTCTCATTGGCTGAGAAATATATAAACATAGTAATTTTCCACACATATACAGTAAAGGTAGACTGAAGCATATCTCCATCGATTATGCAGCTGACACTCGGACCCTGAAGTTAGGCACGTCGTGACCTTCCAAGTCGCAGATTTGGGTTGCTGGGCACCAGCATGTCCAGAACAACTCAGTCAATCTCCAATAATGCCAGTGGTTCCTTAACCTGTAACCACTACAAAGACTAACAAACACAACAGCACACAGCTTTTCCAAGGTTGGATTTGGCCAGGCTCTAACTACTGTATAAACAGGAGAGTCTTCTCAAAACATCAAGATAATACGTTCTTTCTGTCAAGGAGAGGACACTTTAGTCTAAATGAAAAGTAAGGCTTTAACTGAGAAATGGTCCCTTAAACTATAGACTTCAATGATCCCTGTGACCATTGCTTTCAGAGTACCCTAGAAAAGCAGATGAATGTATTGACATAGTTAAAGAAGTCCATACTTCATTTCTGGAAGCCGTGCTAAATGAGCAAGCACTGTTACTGCATTCAGATATCAAATACAGACATTAGAGAATACATGAAAAGAACATTTCACTAATCACACTGGTAGCTTCTATAACAAAGTAAAATCTCATAAGCTTAGAGAAGTCATTCAACTCATGTGATGTTTAGAAGGAAAACTATTGATTAATACCTTTATTATAATCACTCATTAGATATACATTGAAGCAGCAGTAGATTTCAAAATCCATCCCATTCACCGACCATAGTTTTTTGCCCTCTAATAAAGATTATTTGATCTTAAAGTCTTTATTGTTTTGTGATATGTAGATGAGAAGAGCAATGAAATAGATTTAGCAGCCTGTGAGGACTGGGATGTCAAAACCATCACCAGTGCTTTGAAGCTTTACCTCAGGTGAGTTTGTACTTTCTACATTTCGTTTCTGTTTGCCGATAGTAAACACAACATAGTTTCTATATGTACTGATTGCAATTTGACAGAATAGGCCTACACCATTGTGTTTGTTCATGTGAAATGTCAGGGTTTTTTAGTGAATTTCACAGTGGGACATTCCTTTGAGTGGTAAAATGTGTATATTTCAACATTTAATTAATATTGCTTTTAATTGATTTATGTAATTGATGTGTAACAATAGAATAGCACAACGCAGCTTTAGTAATGCAACAGAAAAAGAGTTGTATGTGTGTTTTGTCTTTGTACTGCACTACAAGTATGAATGATATTGGTGTGCTGATTTTGGGCTAACGGTGCTGGGACGTGTGCCAGATACTGAGCGAAAGTACCTTCAGATGAACTTGGTTATCACAGTGTGTATGTGTGTTTGTGTGCTCATCTAATTTCTTGCAGTGATCAGCCACATTAATCATAGTGTTGTGTATATAATAATGCCCAATAAAGCCTATAAATCTCTCTCTCTCTCTCTCTCTCTCTCAAGGAGCCTTCCAGAGCCACTAATGACATACGAGCTGTATAAGGAGTTCATCGTCCCTGCAAGTAAGGTCTTTGTCCTTGCTTAGACAATAATCAAGCAATACCCAATCAATTACTTGACAAATGCCATAAAATGATAATATGTGCATGTCCGTGAAAAAAGAGCTTATGATTTGTGAAACTCTAAGGGGGGTAAATGCTTGTCAAAAATATCATTGAATTAAATTCTGTTGAAGGACATCTGAAATATAAAAATGACTGCCAAAGATGGTTGTCCTCAGAGGGTTGTCGTAGGTTATGGTAGGTCAATAGAGGCAGGCCTAAAATACTGTTAGTTATTTTGCATTTGACAGGGGCACAGGGACTTATTGTATTCAGGTCCCCCTGGAGCTACATTTAGCCACTATAGTTACGCCCAGTGTTGTTATTGTTAACTAGAACTATTAAAAATGATTTATACAGCTGAAATAAAATAAAATATAAATATTACATGAAAAACGCAAATAAACTGAACTGAAATAAGTTAAAGTTGAAGTACTAAATTACTAAAACTGAAATGAAAATAAATTAAAGCTAAATAGAAATTAAATATAAAATAACTGAAACTAATAAAAATGACAAGCACATGACTAAATTATGAAATTAAAAACAAAAATTATCGGAACATGAAACATAAACAAAAACTGAAATAGAAACTGAAAATATAAAAATAAAAGCAAATTTAAAATAATAAATAGTAATAATAATAATAATAAAAACTATAGTAGTACAGGGGTTGGGCAATGAAACTGAAACACTGGCCAATAACATTGGAGGTTTCACGTCTATAAATGCGTGGCCTGGTGGCCAGTATTCACTGATTTTACATTCCATCAGTAAGATCAGAGTGTGAAGGTTGAATTAGCAGAGCAATAGCACAGCTGGACATAAAAAAAATTGCATTCCACACAACATAATGGCAGACGTCAGAATTCAAAAGAAGGCAAATTGTTGGTGTGTCTCTCGCTGGCTCATCTGTGACCAGGACTGGAAATCTCTGTGGTGTATCGAGAGCTATGGTATCTAGGGTAATGTCGGCATTCCACCGCGAAGGAAAAACCACATCCAACAGGAGTAACTGTCCAGCTACCCAAATCACTGCAGAATTAAATATGCACCTTGACTCTACTGTTTCCACCAAAACTGTTCATCGGGAGCTCCAAAGAGTCAATATTCATGATCGGGCTTCTATAGCCAATGATGGTTTCACGGTGCCAACAGTGCAAATCTTGGGCTATGGACCATGTGCAATATGTATTGCTCTCTGATGAGTCCACCTTCACTGTCTTTCCATCATCTTTAAGAGTTACGGTGTGGAGAAGCCCTAAAGATACTCAACACCTGGGCTGTTGCTGCCCAGAGTGAAGCACGGGGCGGATCAGTGATGGTTAGGGCTACAACATAATTGCATTCCCTACTGTGCTTGATGGGCGCGTCACTTTCAATGACTACCGAAACATTCTGGAGGACCATGTGCAACTAATGGGTACAGACATTGTAACGTTACCCTGAAGGAGTGCTGTGTATCAGATTGATAATGCACCAATACACACAGCAAGACTTGTGACAGAATGGTGTAAAGTTGAACATCTCCCATGACCTGCACAGTCACCAGATCTGAATACTTTTGAGCCACTTTGGGGTATTTTGGAGAAGCAAGTCAGAAAACGTTTTCCTCCACCAGCATCACATGGTGACCTGGTCACTGTTCAGGGAGAGGAACGGCTCAAAATCCCTCTGGCCACTGTGAAGGACTGGAATGTGTCATTCCCATGATGAACTGAAGCTGTATGGCCACAAAAGAAGGCCCTACTCCATATAATAAATTATTGTGGTCTAAAACAGGTGTTTCGGTTTCATTGTTAAACACCTTTATATAAATAATACAAAAGTAACACTGATTACAAAACCAGCCATAATAAAACATCAGAACCTTGAAAGGATTGGGAGTTGAACAAATTAAAAATATCATATTATATTTTAATTTAATTCCTGGACCAACTTTGAGCAGTATCTTGGGATGTTTTTTTTTTTTTTTAGGAAATACTGGTCATTTGTAGGCTAGTTTTCCTTTACTGTTTGGTCCTACTAATTCAATAATATTTATTTATATATATATATATATATATATATATATATATATATATATATATAATATTTTTTTTTATTATGATCAAAACAATAAATACATTTGATTTATTTTCTAAATAATTGATACATAGGTGAAATTTAAATTTGTCTACAAAACTAATTACAAACATTTAAGCATATGCATTTACATGTAAGTTCATGGACTTTTGAATGGTAGTGTTTGTATTCAGTCTTTAAAAAAATGTATGGATCAGGTACTGATGGTACATTGAGTACAGAGTGTAAAACTCGTATTGCTCTTATTGTAAAGTGTAAACTGTGATACTGCATGTTTCATGATGTCTTCTAAAACCCCCCTTTTTTCCCCTCTCTCTCTCTCTCTCTCTCTCTCTCTCTCTCTCTCTCTCTCTCTCTCTCTCTCTCTCTCTCTCTCTCTCTATCTCTCTCTCTATCTCTCTCTCTCTCTCTCTCTCTCTCTCTCTCTCTCTCTCTCTCTCTCTCTCCTCTCTCTCTCTCTCTCTCTCTCTCTCTCTCTCTCTCTCTCTCTCTCTCTCTCTCTCTCTCTCTCTCTCTCTGTCTCTCTCTGTCTCTCTCTCTCTGTCTCTCTCTCTGTCTAAACAGAGAGCGCTAGTCCAGAATCTAGAGTTCAGGCCATTCACTGTCTGGTTCATAAATTGCCAGAGAGGAACAGATTAGTGCTCAGTCTGGTAACCAAGCATCTCGCCAAGTGAGTGGAAGCTGTTTTTTCTCTCTCTTGTGCATACACAAATTTTTGTGTACATTCTCTATTTTATTTCTCCAACCTTTTACTGCTCTCGGCCGTCAGCCACTTTTTTTTCTCTCATTATTTCTGACTTACTCCCTCTCTTCATGCTTAACTTCACTACACAAACACACACCCTTCTTACTGGCAGCACCAGTAGGCTACCTCTGTTGCTGAGCAACAGAGCAAACAGGCAGACAGCACTCTGGAGAGAAAAGAGACGGAGCAAAGAGACAACTCCACATGGACTTTCATAGTCTCCATGCTGTTATCTAGATCAACATTTTTTTTTTTCTAGAGAGAAAAAGCCTTTACCATCTCCTTTACATCCAACAACTGCAAACTTAGATAAGAGAGTTATGCAACAGCTTTCTGTAAAGAGATTAGATCGGGTAATATATTTCTAAAAAAATGTTTGCTACCATTACAAGGCTTTACCTCAGGCCTAACATTTCTATATAATGTGAATGTAAGCAAATTGAGGAGAAGCGTATAATCTCTCTAACCTCCGACAATCAGTGACTGGGCAGCCGCGTTTTCTCAAAATATAGAGTGGGATTTGCTGGCAGCCAAAGATGTGCAATTGGAAATTAAATTCAGGTTATCCGCCACTAAATTCCTCTTCCATCCACTCCAGCCCTCGCAAAATGCTTTAGGAGTTGGCGCAGTTGCACACCCATCAGAAATGGAGAGAAAAAAGCCAAATGTTGCCATGTTATCTGAAATGTAATCAAAGAGGTGATTAATTGCTGTCTGTCTGTGGCATTTATCTTTTCAAAGTGCATCATTTAAAAATGGTAAACTGACTTTTCAAGGCTGAAGTTTGTTTGCAGTGTTCTGAAACGGGGACAAAATTGTTTTAAGTAAAAAGTTACTTTTTTTAAGTTCATTAGTTAAAATGTTATTGTTAATGTTATTTTGCATTTCTGAATCTTTAAAACAGTTTCAAAGTAGTCATTAATAACCATTTTCAGAGGAAGAAAGTTTTGTTTTGTGCTTTTTTCACTCTATTGGATATACAGTACTGTTCAAAAGTTTGGTGTAGGTAATATTATTTGGTCACACTTTATTTTAAGGTGATGTAGTTAAGTTACATAGTACTTACTCAAGTACTGAGTAATATTAATTAACATGTACTTACTATAGAGTTACGGTTAGGGTTTGGTTTAAGGTTAGTTATTTGTAATTATGCATAATTTACTGTTATTACTATAGTAACATGTAACGGTAGCACTTTGTTTTACAGTCCTGTTTCGCATGAACACACTATGTACTTATTGTAGTAATGACACTAACTAGGTACTTACCCTGAATCTTACCCCTAAACCCTAAACTTAACCCATGTAGTTACCTTACACTACTCATTACTTTTGTGGTAAGAACACTGTAAGTACATTGAAAGTGCACGTACTGTAAAATAAAGTGTTACCTTTGTTAACTACGTCACCTTAAAATAAAGTGTTACTGATAGTGTTTTCTGAAAGAGGTCTCTTATGCTCACCAAGGCTGCATTTAATTGATCAAAAACTCTGTGAAAACTGTAATACTGTGAAATATTATTGCAATTTATAATAACTGTTTTCAATTTCAGTTTATTTTAAAATGTAATTTATTCCTGTAATGTCAAAGCTGTATTTTCAGCATCATTACTCCAGTCTTCAGTGTCACATGATCCTTCAGAAATCATTCTAATATGCTGATTTGGTGCAAAATAATTTAATTTAATTAATCCTTGCTAAATAAAAGTATTAATTTCTTTCCAAAAAAAGAAAACTGACTGACCTTTTACAGAGTGGGCTTGAAATCGCAGCAAGGGCCCGGTTTACACCTGGTATTAAGAAGCGTTTTCGTTGATCGGATCACAAGTGGCTGACGCTAAATAGATGTAAACAGGGTCTAAAATGTTTTGAGTTTGACTACTTTCAACCACTTCCGAAAACTCATTCGTGATCGAATGCGTTTGAACAGCCACAAAAGACCGCCTACTCTTTCAACTTTATCGGCTAAAGACTCAAATTTGGGTTGAAGATGAAAAAAGAACCAAGCACAATGTTCTCTCACCATTCCTGATTTCTAACACGCATTTCACAGTGGACGGCCTGGTCTTGCGGCATTCAGAGGAGAAATGAAAGCTGCTGCTCTCTGTATGTTGTTCCGTCGTCTTCTGGCACGTTCATATGTGAATTGCGCAAGCTTATTTCGTACATAAGATCAAAAGGTCTGAAAAAGCCCATTCATTTACCCACCCATAGACCCTCCCCTCGAAGAAATCACGACAGAAGTGGTCGAAAGTGGACAAAAGAGAAAAATACCAGGTGTCTCCCTCACAAGTGTGTTCTTGTGATCCGATTGACCGAAAAGCATCTAAATACCAAGTGTAAACAGGGCCAAGGTTTCCTCAAGGTGGTCTCGGACCATGTTTGTTGTTTTGTTTGAACTGAATTTAATTACCATGTTCAAACAGTATATATGCCTACATGAATCAAACTAAAAAGAGAAAATGCATCAGGTTCTGACTGCACTAGACACGTTTTTCATTGCGACTTAGGAAGGAATGATTTGTTTCTTATACAAAGGGGGGTAAGGATACACTTTCATATGATTTACAAATGGATCTACATGGAAAATATAATAAGTAAAGAAGTTTGGCTAAAACTTCTCCAACTGTGAAGCTAATTGCCAAAAGGGTAAAAATGATATTTGAGTCATTCAGCATGCAGTTAAAAACACACACACACACACACACTTTTTTGACATGCTGCCAACCCTCTCCTCCCTAATGAAAGTCTTTTGGGTAATGGCTTTTACCCACCTCTCTCTTATTTTGTCATTTGTCTATAATTAACAAAACCAGAGTAAATTCAGCAAGGATGCAAGGACACTGAAGATTGTGTCTCTAAGGAATATTTGTAATAGGAGGTTAACTGTTTCTAATCTCACAATCAAAACCAATAATACAAATGCAAATAAATTCAATGTACTCGCTATCTCTCCTCAAAATAAACAATGTGCAGTGATGTCTATCTTTCATGTTCTTTGAAGTCATTTGATCATAACTTGATAATGTGTGTGTGTAGTGTTGCAGCCAACAGCAAACAAAACCTGATGACAGTGGCGAACCTGGGTGTTGTGTTTGGCCCCACACTCATGAGGCCGCAGGAAGAAACTGTTGCGGCCATTATGGACCTCAAGTTCCAAAACATTGTGGTGGAGATTCTCATAGAACAGCATGAAAAGGTAAGACTTCTCAAAACTAGTGAGGTGCCCAAAATGTTGTCTAGGTTTAAATATACAAATACAACTCAGAGGGCATCACATTGCAGACAGCTAATGAAATCTATTTGTTTGAACAATGTTTGATTTTGAACTTTTCTATAAGGCAATGCCCATACAGAGGTTGTTGTACTTCTCTTCACAGCCAGGAGGGGGAACCATGTGTTTTGACTGTACTCTGCTCAGTTAGCTTCTCTTTCTGATGGCTCAAATACAGTTGGACTACCATACTCATTTGACTAAAATACAGGTTAAAACACTAATTTAATCGGCTTTAGATGACAGTAATCTGGTTAATCCTAAAATGGGGTTTATTCTGAGGGACAAAGGGAGAAAGAGTGAGATTATTTCATAATCTCTGAATTATTTAGCCTTCATTTGAAACAGGCTGATGAATTGCTTTCATACTATGCCCAATGTTGTGACCAATGACCATATTTTAGTATTCAAAATAAACACTAGGATCTATTAATCACTTTTGCTGATTAAATGTTCACTGTTTCATATTATATTTTTTAAACTGATCTTGAAATAAAAACAATTATATCATAATAATAACAATTAAGATTTCATTTGAATAATAAAATGTTGACAGAACAACAGAGGAATTTGTTCGTATTTACCATACACCATTTTTAAGAGACATAAATGCTGCCAAACAAGGTGATGTTAACATTATGATTGTTTTATTACCCATTACAACATTAATACTCACTTCAGTATGTGTGCTTGGCGTATGTAAAATAATAATGCAAAAAATTGTCAATGTTCTTGTGTTCTGAAAAGCAGAAGCAGCATCCAAAATTCCATAGATGGGCAGATTAATGTTTAATATAAAACATTCCTAGACTTAATGATATTGCGTATGACCTTGATTTTGTTTTGAGGCAAGTTAAAATAGGTGGGCAAAGCGTTGAGATTCAGAAGGAATGACTCTGCAGAGCAGCAGACTGATTAGCTCCTCTCCAGACTGCTGATACCCTCAGATGCACTCAACAGACAGTGTTTTGCATTCAGGTCCATCTGTAGAGAGAGATAGAAAGAGTAGTTGGAAAAGTTGCGAGACAAAGAAGAGACGAGGGGGAAAGTGTGCAGACTGAGGGCAAAGAGAGAGAGAGGGGTGAGAGGGTAACGAGAGAGAGGCCGATCTGGAAGGAGAAAGACGAGGAAGAAAGTCTGAGAGAGAGAGCGGAATGGACAAAGACTGAGATGGAAAAAGAGAGAGAGAGAGAGCGCAGACTTTGCTGTCGTCTGCAGAATTTCACAACTGTATCAGATTTCTATCCCTTCTACCAGCTCCCTCATTCCTTTGTTCATCCCTGTCGAGAGTTCCACACTTCTGTTAACCTCCGTCACTCACACTGCCCGTCTGGGGTTCAAATATAAACACTGCGTGACTGTAATGAAGTCAACGCTATTATGAAAACATGTTTCCTGTGTTGTCGCTGAACGGCTGCCACTCGTTCAAATGCATGTCAGTTTCAGCTTCTCACAATCAACTGGGCAATGTGCCTGGGTTATCTTATTTAGGCTTAACTCTCATGAGAAGTCTTTTGATGCCTGTTGCTGTTAATGAAGCTTGCAAACACCTCTTATATAGGAAAAGTTCACCTAAAACGTGAAGTTTATTTATTTACTCATTTTTCATGTCTTTTCAGAAACTTTTTGATTGTCCTTTTTTCTGTAGAAGTGTTGAAAAATGTCCATGCTACTCTCTTCCAAGTATATGGTGATAAAGGCGCAGACACACCAAACCCATATACCAAAGAACTAGCACCGATGAAAGTAGACTGTGGTGTCGACTGCTTAAAGGCAAAAAAAGTTGTGCCTTAACACACCCCAAAGACTACAACCAACAAGCTCTTATGTTCTGCGACTGAGTGGAAATAACCAGCAGGTGGCAGTAGTCTGTATTTATCATTTAAAAAGGAAAGAGCTAGGACTGCAGCTGACAAACCGTAAACAAAGCAGTTGTTTGCTTGCTTGCTGTCATCACTTCGGTTTTTATACTCGTGGACTGTTTTTTTTAAGCTTAACAGCCAATCTGATTAGTGCCAACGGTGCAGAAAACGCCACAAAAATTCGGCAGACAGATGCTCAACTATCGCCTGACATTGCTTGATGGCTGACCATTGGCTTGGTGTGTCATGCTCTAAAAAGCACCATAAAAGCATCATAAAATGGATGCATACGAGCTGTCCTTATTCCGTGTGTTCTGAAGTCAAATGATATCTTTTGACCTCCAATTTTTTTTAAATAAACCAAAATTTCGGCAACTGAAAGTATTCGGCTGAAGCAAAACAAAAGAATTTTAAGTAGAAACTGTTTTGAAGGGCTAAAATCATTGACCGAAAATATTGAGTTTAATTAGCGTTTCTCCAATGACGTGGGTGTTGTGTTTGGCCCCACACTCATGAGACCGCAAGAGAAACGGCCATTACGGACCTCAAGTTCCAGAACATTGTGGTGGAAGATAGACTGTAAAATTGAGAGGCTTGTTGCCCAAAGAACTTTACTATAGCTGGTTTAATTTATTACCTGAGAACACGACACCCTGGACAGCATACATTTCAAATACCCGAATATCCAAATTTAGTAATTGAAGCTTTATTTTCAGTTTTGGTTTTCGGTAAAAAAAAAATAATAATAAAAAAAAAAAAAATCTCTTTGGTGCATCATTACTTTTGAGTGAGGCACAGAGTGAAATTAATTCTTTATTCACTGTTATTATGTCCTTGAAAGTCTTGCTTGACAGTCATAGTCACCATTCACTATATAAAAAAGAGCAGCTTGGACATTCTACTATAAATATCTTATTTTGTGTTCCACGTAAGAAAGAAAGTCATACAGGTTTTGAAATGCATGAGTATGGATTGACTATTCCTTTAAGATGCAGGTCTCGAGCACATCCAAAATCTTTATTTGTTTTGTTTTTTTCACCACAGAATCGCACTCGCATACATAATCATTTTTATTTCTGTGCAGGCATCGGCTGTAAACATACTGTTTACTTAGATTTTTACATGCACACAACATATTCAGTCTAGCCAGCAAATCCCACTAACTTTTTGTTCTTTTAGATATTCGGGGATGTTCCTTGCAGCTCTCCATGCTTAACAACTACACCCCTCTCTGCGCCAACCAGACAGTCCAAGAGGCTCAGCCGCCAGAATCGCCCGCTGGCTGTGTACAACCCGCAGGTGCTGGATATTCAAACAGGTATGGGAGACTAATCCAGGGTTCGTACAAGGTGCTTAAAGAGCTTGAAGTAATTGAATTTGACTTTTTGAAATTTAAGTCCTGGAAAACCCTTGAAAACAGTCATATTTTTGAAGAGGTACTTGAAAAGTGCTTTGTATTATTAAAAATAGGGATGCACCGATACCGAGCTCATGTACTTGTACTCGTAAAAATGCTCAGATACCAACAACCAATATAGGCCTACCAGGCAGCGTGTGTACAGCAGAGCCGGCCCTCCCTATTCACGAACTAAGCGGCTGCTTAGGGCCCCGCCGCCACTAGGGGGCCCCCAAACTATGGTCCGACCATAGAAATTGACCGTGACCTGTAACTCGACGTAAATTTGCATCACATGTTAACGCAGCGGTAGAGTTACTCAAGGGACACTGCACTTATTCACAATCACAAAGTTTATTATTTGCATTTGCTTTAAAGCCTTGCCGGTTAAACATTTCGTTCGCATGCTGTTTTGACATGCGTTTTTTTTTTTTTCTGTGCACGTACACACTGAGCGTGCGCACACTAAAAACCTGTCAAACAGCGCCCGATTATGGGACTTTATCTACATTGCGTCTGATTGTGCAAATACTGTCAAATACACTCAGGGTTTACATAAACACAGTTGGTTATGTCTAAAGTGAAAGTAATCAGTTGTGTCTGTCACTTTGTTAGAAGCAGGACAGCAGCCTATAGTATACATGGATAGTTAAAGGGATAGTTCACCCAAAAATTATATTATTTACTCACTCTCCATGTATCAATTTCTTTCTTCTGCAGAACACAAAATTGGATATTTTGAAGAATGTGGGTAACCAAACAGTTTCAGGTGCCCATTGACTTCCATATACGAAAAAAAATACTATGGAAATCAATGGGATCTAGCAACTGTTTGGTTACACATTCCTCAAAATATCTTCTTTTGTGGTCAGCAGAAGAAAGAAATTGATACATGGAGAGAGTAAATAATGGCAGAATTTTCATGGGTGAACTACCCCTTTAATACATTTATTATTGTTATCTTGTTACAGGTCCATCTGATTCTGATTTAAGTATTTAATTTAATATTGTCCGTTTTGTATGTTTTTTTATATAAGATGCTGTTTATCTAAAGTTATTTAGTTAATTGTTCTGCACATTTGCACGCAATATGTTTGCTGGTTTATTTAGTACACCACATTGAGTATACCACTTAGTACTGTAAGACTTAGAATATTAAAGTGCAAAATAAGACCTGGCCACTCTTGTGGGTTTGCTACGGTTACAATTTGAAACCGCATAAGGGTAAAAACATGCCAGGCAGACATTGATGTTAGCAACACAGCTACAACTAATAGAATTGATAATGGGTGTGTTTTGTAGTCTGCGAATAATCAAGCATTGACAATAGTCAATCATATTGGCGGCACCATGGGCCCCCAAATAAAATTCTGCTTAGGGCCCCATAAAGGCTTGGGCCGGCCCTGGTGTCCAGACCATAGACTGTAAAAAAAGATGGACGACGCCCCTTCGTTCTCTTCCATTGGCGAGAAGTGAAGCCGCCATTGTCCCAATATGGCGCTGACATCTTGGGACTTGAGTCTGCGCAGTTGCGATTTCGGGACCAGACATGCGCAGTAGTGAGCAGGAAGTAAAGCCGCAAAATTAACGTCCCGCTCTGGTCCCGCCCTCACTCTCGCTGAATCAATCGTAAGCACGTGCCTCTGATGCAGAACAAACCATTATGTCGGTGTGAAATAATTAATTATAGAAATTTAGATATTCAATTTAAAGCTCCAATCTCCTCAGTCCTCCAAAGATCCCGAAAAAAAGTCCGTTGTTGCTTCAGTGACTACTTTGCTCAGAGAACCTGTCAATCACAGCTGTCAATCATGTACGCCACAGCGCCGTTTTTATAGCATCAAATAACTAACTAAAAACAAACTTATTTTAAAAACAAACACTTGAAATTACATCAGCGTGATGAAAACTACAGTAAATGACAGAAACTATCTTTGGAAAAAAGATATGTGAAGTGTAATTTAATTGTTTAGTTGGTCTCACGTCCCATTGAATAACATGGGGAGGCGGGGTTTTTGAGCCATACTAGGACCGGCCACCGGGGGGCGATCGAGACGCTTTGGCTTCACTTTTCAGGGCTTGTGCGGCACGCTTGGTCCAGACAAAGAAATGCGTTTCACACAAAATTAACGCTGCAGCCCGTTTGAGATATAGAGCTATTTCGCATGACTGAGCATGATATTAAGTATATTATACAACTTTCATTCTTCAGGTCAATCATATATTCGTAGAAAAAAAATCTGTTTCAATATCCTTTCAATGGTTAAAGGGATTTCCCATGCCTGACAGCGCTGGTCAATGGATTGATCTCCATGTAGTGAAACATCAGATACGATATATATATGTAATTTGAGTAAATAAAAAAAAATGAAGATAATGTTTGATAAGTGCTGATTGAAGTCCTTGAAATCCAAAAAAGTAGTGCTTGAAAGTCCTGGAATTTAATTTAACAGAATCTGTACGAACCCTGCTAATCGAGTTTAAGCACAGTGAGGTCAAGGGAAAAGCACAAGGAATTATAGTTGTCACATACATTTACTATTAAATAGATAATGACATAATATAGGGCCTTTATCAGTGGAAAGAAAAAAAGATAAGCAGAACCACACAGACTCTCACAGATATTGCACCAGAAACACAGAAAATACTGGCCTGTTCCTGGAGATATGATATATAATATATAAATTATTAAGATGTTTTCTTTATTATTAAAGAGACTTTGCAGCAATTCATAGAGGTTAATGTTCATTGGGATAAACCTGGTGGTAAAATATATTTTTTTTGCAGTGCTTTTGCAGTTGGTTTATTTCCATGTGGACATTGGCCGTTTGTCTTAGTGTGGGTTCATGACTATGTAAGACTACTGAGCAATCAGTTGTGATGCTCTGCTGAAACATGCTGATTACCCATTGTCACTCTGTGCTACAGGATGTTGTTTGCCAGTCCATATTTATGTGGATAACTGATGCTTTAGGGGCCCTGGACTTCTTAGAAATGTGTCTCCCAGTTCTCTATTTGGATTTGTTATGCCACCCAACAGGAATAATTTCAGACTGGGATCAGTGCAGGATTAGGCTAGGTTTTGAGCAAAGGTTTATTTTTATTATTAGTACAGAACAAAGCAGATCATATTTCCAGTTTCACTTTTCAGTTAAAGGTGGGGTATGTGATTTGGAAAATGACTGGCAGATTTTGAAAATGCACAATTCAAATGGTCCTACGTTCTTTCCTCCAACGCTGGCTCTGACTCCACCCATTCGAAGAACATGGACGCGCAATCATGCACCAGTGAAAACTCAGATGCGCGAGAGATTTGTAATGACGATTTACTACTAATCATGGAACCGGCTTTACTGATGAGATGCATGTGAATGTGGTTTCAGTATTAGGGTGCAATTCTCAATATACCTTTGCTTATTAGCATGCATACAGTATTACTAGGATTGTGGGTGTTTATTAGTACTTATAAAGCACATATTAATGCCTTATTCTGAATGACCATATTATACATCCCTTAATCCTATCAAACACCTAAACTTACTAACTATTAATAAGCAGTAATTAGCTGTTTACTGAGGCAAAAGTGGTAGTTAATAGTTTGTCAATAGTGGGAATTGGACCATAAACTAAAGTGTGACCGATGTTTCTATGTCTTCGCCTGTTCTTCCACACTACAGCTGTGCAGGTATACTAAAACTAGTATTGGCTCTTTTCACAAAGTAAATTAGCATGAAGTTCTCCGTCGCTACGACGGATTTCCGTTAATTGCAGCGAGTCTACGACAGATTTCCGTCAATTGCAGGGTTCCTGGCTGTCCTTATGTCTTAAATTCACTTTTCATAATGTTAAGGCCCTAAATATGCTTAAATTTCTCAAATAGTGTAATAAATGTCATGTTCCTCTCTGCACTCTAACAGCTGTTTCTCACCGCAAGTGTGAGCGGAGCTTGAGCAGCGCGTCAGCGTAACTACATCGTCACTGCAGGTGCAGACGCGCGAGAGTATTCACACTGGAAGCGTTTGTACAGTGTCACATCAGCGGCTCCAAAGCTACATATAAGCGAGCAATTATTTACAAAGACAACTATAAATTTGTTTTTAGTTGTAAGTTGTAAGTTGGTAAACCATATAAATGGTAAACAACAAAACAACCAAGAAAACAGCTCCAATCTTGTCGTTTCAGTCATAGCCCATTTTTGATATGTTTACAAGAATGCACACTCCGCGGATAAAACACACACACAGACACACACACAGACACACACACAGACACACACACAGACACACACACAGACACACACACAGACACAGACACACACACACACACACACACACACACACAAACACACACTCGGGTTTGATTTGGGTTGTGCTAGCCTATGTAGCTGTCTGTGTATTTCATAAACTAAAAGAAAGTTTATATACAGTATAATATTTTCTGGCTAGTTTACTTTAGTTTTTTTTTTATAATACACCATACTTTCACCCAAACTGAATAATTAAAAACAAGTTTAAATGTGCGTAAATGTGTGTAGCTTAAATCTTCTATAAATATTTTTGAGTCTTCATTTTCTTTTTTTGCCTACTCCAGTTCCTTTTTTTTTTTTTTGCCTACTCCAGTTCTTGTTAAAAGACATGCTTATTCTGTGCATTTTGGGCACTTTTTGTGTGAAATCAAATTTATTTTGTCCATCAAAAGTGTGCTTTCACTTTAATTGAGCGTGAGCAGCGCAGCGTGCATAGACTCTGCGCTGAAACCCCCGCTTCACTGCTGCTCACGCGACGCTCCTGCTTGACGCTTACACGCTGCTCCTGCTCCCGGTGTGAATGCACTCATTGATTAACACGCACGCCGAAAAAAATACGCGCTGCTCACACACCACTGACGCTTGTGGTGTGAAACGGCCGTAAGCGTTCTGTAATTACTCCGCTCCGAGTCCAC
Organism: Gila orcuttii; assembly: GCA_026230005.1. Taxonomy (NCBI): domain Eukaryota; kingdom Metazoa; phylum Chordata; class Actinopteri; order Cypriniformes; family Leuciscidae; genus Gila; species Gila orcuttii. The sequence continues at coordinate 26,389,543 of JAPDVR010000002.1, read as the reverse complement.
TCCGGGTTTCCCACTCACGGAAAAACTGCTCCTGTGTTCACTCCATTTTAAAAGTTACTTTAATATGTTTATTTTTTTATATCATGAACTTCTGAATTTATAATACTATATATAACATTTATAATACCATATGTAATGGTTTGGAAAGTATTCTACACGTTTAATAAATATAATTGCACAAAAATGTCCAAATGTAGTGACCGCGCCTATTGAGAGAAATGCACATTTTATATGGATTACATAAGGGAGTAGTCTGTTTCTATTCGTTTTGAATTGTTTTTCTTAAAAGTAGACATTTCAAGCTTTATATATATATATATATATATATATATATATAAATATATATATATATATATATATATATATATTGCATGCCTGTGAAATAGCCTGTACGCTGAGTTTTCGGTTAATTTATGAGACGCGCTCCAGTTCACGTGCAATGCAATATCGCACCGGCGCCTCCGTGTCCTGATTATATTGTCTGCTATATTTGCTTCTCATTTATTAAATCTATGCAACTGGTTGATGAAACATTGATTAAAATTAAGATAGAATTTATACAAAACAAAATTTAATGAAGTGGTCAAAATCATGTCTGACCCACTTCATATGTCTCCCGATATATTGCGCATCTAATGATCCTATCTTACTCATGCCCAGGGCCATACCCACCATTGAGGTCCCCGAGGTCAGGACCTCTGTAATTTTTCGAAGTGCATATAATGAAGGTTGTGAAATAATTGCCTAATGTTAACTCTACTTTGGTGCTGCAATGATATTGCATATCGCCACGATAACCAACTTCATCTGAGCTGCTTTAGGGGCCGTTCACATGTTTGAGCTCTCACGTTCGTTATTTTAAATGTAGATACGTGAAAAGTGCGCAGAAATAGAGAGTGACGCCGTCATAACGCTCGATTGTTTTCCAGGCAAGGGGAAAAAAATCAAATCAAAGTAGGCTTTTGGGCTTTATGTTCACAGAAGGTGCGAGCCGAGCACGAATTCCAGCGCGACGCTTCACGACACGCTTTCAGTTAACGGTCATATAGTGCGAGTCAAGGTGTAAGTAGCTAAACCAAACAACTGTTTACGATAAAAGTATTAAACGAGTAACAGAAACAATCAGTTTGCAAAGACCGTATCAATCAAAACTGCTTTGGGAAGATAAGATATATAGGAAAACCCACAAACCCCCATAGCAGGATCACTAATAGCAAGGACCTCGGTATTTATAAAATCCTGCGTACGCCCCTGCTCATGCTGTTCACTTTTCAAATAATCAACATAGATAAAATAAAATAATGGCTAGGTTAAAAACAGATATTTTATGATGTATAGTTTGTATATTAGCTCACTTTTCGGCAAAAACTCTGTTGGCTTTTATTATTTGAGAAATAAAAACTTGTGTTAAAAGTTATGCAAATGGTTAATTTATTTGTATGACTACATCACAAAGAGTCAAGTCTTGTAAAAGCATTAGATTGAAAACATTGAAAAGTGTGTCTGTAAATAATAGAAACGCAGTTCAAAATGGCCTTTCTTTAAATGCAAATGTTCTTTGAGTATTTCATTTGTAAAGGTAAAGCATGTTCTCACTATACTCCTAATTACAAGAAGAAGAAAAAACTGCTCTTAAACTGGGTGTGTGACAGGCTGTGGAATGGGGTTTGGCCGAGGAAAAATTTCCGTCAAAAGATTTTTGCTTTAACCCCTGACATTGTCACAAGGCTTTCCAAAATGTGCTGGGTTTCGAAAACACAGCAGTTTTCAGAGTCAGATTAACCACACTTTTCCACACAAGATAGTAAACACTGGTTATTTGTTTAGTAGAGATCCCTGTGTGTTTTGGGATGTTACTTCAGAAAGGGAAGGTGGCCACTGCCAAAACACACACACAAGGTGGAAAAACTATAAATGTGTGTATTAATGCTGGATTCATGAAAAGCCCAAACCATCATTATTAATCTAATATGTAACTTTATTTTATTTAGATGACCAATATTTACTGATATTTATTTCAATGTTTTACAGGCTGTAGTGTGGTGTTTCACTGACAGAAGTGCTAAAATAAAAACGTACGTCTGTTACAAAATGGAGGTTTAAACTGCCCCCCCCCCCCCCCCCCCCCAACACCACGTGTCACTGTGGAAAATAAAACACTTCAATTATTGTCTGGAATGGCTTAAAGATTGAGAGAGGATGATAAAATAATCAGAATATCACCTCTATAATGTATTTTAAAAGAAGATGCTATTTGAAACCTTACACTTTTTTTTTTCTTGAAAAACTTACTTGACACTTAAATGTGTTGCAAATGTACAAATGAGTTTTACTTTTTATTTTATTTTTTTTTACTTTAAGGATTTTTTACTAGTTAGATCATGATGTAATGTATTTCAATTAAAAAAAAACATTTCACTTAAACCTCTACTAATCTAATTTTAATAGACACCAAAGTATTAGAACTGGAATGGCACAGACATTGTGTTGTTTTATTTTTATTTTATTTTTTTAAGAAACTTGAGTCAGGTTAGGTTAGGGTTAACCTAAGAGTTTAAACCCACCCAGATATACAAGCAAATACAAGAACTCACAGAGAGAGAGAGAGAGAGAGAGAGAGAGAGAGAGAGAGAGAGAGAGACTTACCAAAATCATTTGCATGGATTTAGTATTCAGATAATGTATTCATTAACAGTCTGAAGTGATCAGTCTCTCTCTCTCTCTCTCTCTCTCTCTCTCTCTCTCTCTCTCTCTCTCAATATATGTCTTTATCATTTCATTATTTTCCACCTTGCCATTCTCTCCCTTGCTCTGACAGTCTCTCCATCCTTTGAGAGTCCAGCCCTAGGTAATGATGAGACATCAGTGGTCAGTGATGAGTCGGTCTCCTCCCAGTCCTCGAACGCCTCTGGAACGCCCCCCGAGAAATCCAAGAATCATCATGCCACCATTAGCACATCCATGCTAGAGAGCACCGGGTATGTAGCAAAGACTCGTCTCTCCAAAACCGTTGTCATAATAAGCATTGCTTATGTGTTGAATGTATAAAAAGGTATATAATGTAATTTAAGAGTCATGAGTTAACATTTTAAAATAAAGTATTCAAATTAAAACTAAAATTAAATCTTATGTTTTTGCTTCTTCAGAATCTTTTCATCTAATAATTTTATATTAGAAACAAATTTCAGATGCTACATCTGCTGCTTTTGCAATGTAAAGTTAGAACAACAGATTGTACTTTTAAAGTTACAAATTTTATTTCTATAGTACACTTTAGACATTCTACTAACTATAAGTATCTTTGCAACTACGTCAAATGTCATTAGAGTATAGACCATTTTGCAAGATGTAAACAACACTGGTCCAGAAACACTTCCTGTTTCAGTTTGTAACTGGTTTCTTTATTTCACATGTAAAGAAAACATCTTAAAGATGTTTGTTTAACTTTTTGATTCAGTTTTATTTGTTCTGTTGGTTGTATTTTATCCCAACGTTTATGTAGTGTTAAAAAACTGAAACAGGAAGTGCTTCTGGACCAGTGTTGTTTACATCTTGCAAAATGGTCTGCTTAATATCTGTTATTGTGATGCTCCTCCAACAGACATTCTACTGACTATAAGAAACTTTCCAAGTACTTGTCAACTTATTCTACTTACTTTAACCCTGATCTAAGTTTAAAAATACTCTGAGTAGTTGCAAATTAACGAGTTTAGTTGCAAAGTTACTATTAGTTAGTAAAACAAAGTAAACCTTATATAATCATGTCATTGAAATCTCAGCATGTTAGTGCTAAGCTGTTTAACGGTCCACTGCAAGTCAGAAGCAGGGCTATTATTGTTACCTAAAATAAAACAGTTTTTTGTTTTTTTGCAATATTGTATCTACTAAAACATTTTTGTTAATTGAAATAAAGTTTAAATAAAATAAAATAGATTAGATGAAAAGCTTAAAATAAACAAATTAGAAATGTTGCCTTAGCAACTAACTGAAATAAGTTAAAACTACTAACTGGAAATCAATAAAAACTAAAGCTGAACTTAAACCAAAACTGAAATAAAAACAAATTAAACCTACATTATATTGTAATGTCAGGAAAACAAATCAAACTAATAAAAATGACAAAAGCACATAATTACTAAAAATGTTGCTAAAATAAAAACTGTAAATATAAGAATAAAAGCCCATTCAAAATGATAAGAAAAACTTTAACAGTATAAAAATAATGCTAAAAAAAAAAGCTATTTAAAATCTTTTGAATTTGGTAGCAGAAAACTATCACAAATATTGTAGGCATAACCTGACCATCCCTTCAGGACTACCTTCATTCACTTCCAGGGTCTTTTTTGTGTGTTTTGGTATTTGGTTCTGTTTCTGAGCTCAAGCCTGTGCTTGTCAACTTGATTTAGTTCTTGGGTTAAGAGTCTTATCCTGTGCCAGTGTTATTTGCCAGAGGTTTTGCCTCTGGTTTCTCAGCTCTTTCACAGCCCTTCAGATGCTGTGTGTTTGTCTGGGACTCATGTGTTGAATCCTAATAGGGACCCACCACTTTCTGCAGAGTCACCTGGAAATAAACTTTATGTGTCCAAACATCTGTTCACTGTTTCTACCAAATTCCAAATTTGGATACATTTTGTTCTCACTCATTTCCACAAACATCAACCTCCATCCATTCCTGCACCCCCTTTATTCTTTTAATTACCCATTCATGTGCTCTCAGTTCCCCTTTTCCCATATACATTCGAGCTTTGATCACATGCTGCTCTCTTCTTGGCCTGCGGTCCTGTGTGCAGACGGCGCTGGTCTTATGTAACCCTCTGCTTCTCTCCCTGCCGTTTCCCACTCTCTGCCATCAGAGGAAGCGGCTCCCTGTGCGCCTGTAAATCCTGCCTGCTGTTTGTCCGAGGGACAGGTGGCCACAGCACTACCCCGTAAACACTATTGACACAGAGAGATGTTCGCCTTGTTTACCCTTCTTGCAGGCGCTGTCGCTTGCAGAGCTACTCCTGTCCATATGTCACGAGGTTGTCACCTGTTTATCTGTAAATCTCCCAGCCCCTGGCCTTGAAGAAGAGCACAGATCACAGTGATGCTGTAGTAAATGCTGAATTGTGCGATATCGCACTTGATTAAGCTTTGGGTGTTGACAGGCCACCGTGTAATTGATGAGACGTTCATTGTATTCTTGCCTTGTTTGAGATGTGTTACAGCACAGAATGTTTCTTTAATCTGGTGCTCTACACATTAAAAAAAAAAAAAATATATATATATATATATATATATATATATATATATATATATATATATTTCAATGATGTACTATATTTTAGTTTGATAATGTTTTTTATTTCATATATTGTATTTTTAGTTGATTTTATGGTACTAAATTATATTTACGCTGTTGTTATTTATTCACTTTTTGAGCATAAAAATTCCAATTTAAACTGTTGTAAATCTTGAATGCTTTAGAGCACAAATTTAAATTTGATCTCTTTTCAAAGACCACACGTGGCAAATTATTGCGAAAGTGAAAAAAGTTTTAAAAAAGTGAAAAAGTTGCAGAATTTTATGTTTATTGTTATGAATAATGCTACAAAAATGCTATTTTAAATTTTATATGAAATATATATTTTCAAAAACAAGTTTTACTCTAAAACTGCAAGAAAATCAAAGCCTTAAATCTAAACAAGTTGTGTTCCAAATTTGAGCTTGATATCCAAAAAACTTAGCTTTCAGTAAGATTTTGTTTGGCTGCAGTACCAAAAGTTTCCACTAGATGAAAATCGTCTCCCATTAATTTCCAGTGCAGTCATTTTTGATCGCGAGGAGCACAAGCGTGATTATTTTTTTCAGGACCATTTAACCTTTTCGAATCATGTCCGTGTGTGTGTTTGTGTTTGTGTGTGTGTGTGTTTACATGGAAATTGCCAAAACCTTTACCAAGTTTCGTACAAAGTTTTCAGTAAAAAATGACTGAAGAGCAGCAGAGAGTTAATCCAGTGTATCCACAACTGGCATAATTTTGAAAAATGTTATCCATTATATAAAAAATACACTCAGATCAATCTGTATTTGCATGTATAGATCTGTATACGCTCTGCACTGCAAAATGCAAAAAAAAATTGTATGATACTCTGATTTTTATTATTTATAATAATAATAATTATTATTATTATTTATGTATATATACTGTGTATATATTAACTTAATATTAATTAATTGCAATACCACTATATATCCAATGTTGCATGTACTTATTGTATTTACACATTGCTTATCAGTAAGCAGCACTTAAAGGGTTGAGTTGTTGAACACATTCGATCAGTGTTTGTTTTTCAGTTCTTGTTTAGTCTTAAATCGTTTTGTGCTTCTTTCATGTAGGACATTTTTTGAGGATCAGAAAATAAGACATAATCTGCAATTCTTTGCTAAGTGCTGTTTTTAATAGCTCAAAATTGAGCGTGATTTTCTTGCTGTGGCTTAGTTGTAATTGTAAAAGCATTTTTTGGGTGAAACCATTTCCCTGTGGTTCTGCTGGTTGCCAGGGCAACCATACTGGATTTTATTTATCATTTGTTTTTCCCCCACTTCATTTAGCTTTTCTTTGGAGTTTGACGATTCAGATTCAGTGTGTGTAAACATTGTTTTTCCTTCTTTTTTCTGGAGTGATCCTGTTACCCTGGTGACATCTGATGTGTGTGAGCATAACCATGATTTGAAATGTGTGAGCGTGAACGGTATGTATCAAGCAGTGTGTGTGGTGTGTTAGCTGGGATTCATGCGGCTGGTGTGAGTTGTGTGTGTGTGTGTGTGTGGTTAATGAGTGGATTTGCTGCACTGCAGCGCTGCTAGAGTCTCATGCTGATGTGCAGCAGCTGAGGACTCACAGACCCACTGCAGAGTCATAAATCACTGCATCTCTCTCTATCTATACATACTGTACACATATATCTCTTTCTCTCTCTTTCTCTGTTCCTCTGTCTCTCCTGCTGGACTATGCTTCTCCTCATTTGCCCCTCTGCTGCCACTATCCCTGCTTCTGTGAGTCCTTCACAACTCCTCACCTTCAGCACACACACATTCCTCGTCCCCATTCTCTGGAGATTCAAAACCATTGTTACCCAAATATAATGAAAAGCATGGCTTGGTTTTAACTGTTATCCGGATGTTCAAGATTTAAGTGAAGCTCATTTTATTGCATAACGTATAATATACATAATTAAGAAAACTGAAGTGAAAATTAGGAGTACACTGTCATTTAAAAGATTGGGTTCAGTAAGAATTTTATTCAGCAAGAATTCATTAAATTGATCTAAATTCACAGTAAAGACATTTATAATGTTACAAAAGATTTCTGTTTGAACCCTTTCCCCGCCATTGGCGGAATTTTCCGGTTATACGGTAGCGCTATTATAACATCTTCTAAAAGAGCACTGAATCTCCTGATCAAAACATGCGAAGAAGCAGAGACAAGCGATATCATAGGTAAAATAATGTGATCATCAGCAATAAACTGCATATAAATTAAAACTGCCTAATGTTACTGAATGAAATGTCGACCCAGGACGAGCTATAGGACGCTGGTTAAAAAAAAAATGGTTTTCCTAAAAATATTAAGCAGGGCAACGGTTTTCAACATTGGTCATAATTCTTGAGCACCAAAACAATTAGAATAATTTTTGAAGGATCATGTGACATCTGGCATAATGACATTTGCCATTACAAGAATAAATAAAATGTACATATATTAACATATAAAACAGTTATTTTAAATTCTAATAATATTTCACAATATTACTGTTTTTGTATTTTTGATCAAACAAATGCAGCCTTTGAGCACATAAGAGACTTCTTCTTACTGACCCCAAACTTGTGAACGGTAGTGAAAATTGAGTCGGACTAGGTTTAAAGCCACGAGACCTAAATATTATGAGCTACAGTAACAACATTATTCTAGTCAACCTTGTCTGTGTAAAGTTTTATCCAATCATCCAACTTTGTCGACTTCCATATAATGTCTGTACAAGGATACACAAATGTGACTTCCATGTCTACATGGGGCTGGGCAGGTGGTTTGCCAGAATGAATGGGACTTCAAGTGTCTTGAATTAGCAAAGAACATTTTTTTTTTTTTTTTTTTTTTTTTTTTTTTTTTTTTTTTCTTCCCGATGTCTGCATAGGTTCATATGGCTGACATTGGAAACAAGCTAGACAAGCCAAACACAAGCGGTCAGCTCATTACCTGTCATCTGTTAATGTGCTGTATTAGCAACATCATTTTATTGATTATTTTATGCTACTTTAATAACAAGTACTTATTAATCGATTAGAAAAGCTATTATGCTCAAAAAATAGTTTGGCCTATAATTTATATTTACTAGTGGAAAGTGCCTGTGCAAAATCAGTTTTTGTGTGTGTTTTTAGTAATTGTTGGTGTGGTGTGTTTGAGTGCTCATTGTTACAATTAAACAGCAAAAGTTCTGTGACATTTTTATTTGTGCACGGTAGAAAGCAAATACTGATACTGACATAATGACTTACAATAAATATGGAAAATTGAACTACACGATTCCGGGAGCAGCGACACAGTGAACTCCCAGAAAACGCTACTACAAATGATGGCCATGAATAAAATATAATATTCAGAAGTAAACAGTGTAACGTTAGCTGACTTAATGTTTAGCTGACTTAGTGTTCATGTCAGAATGTTTATTTTTAAACCACAACCTTCTAAGTGCTTATTTTACCGATAGATTTAACGATATCTTTTGCATTTCTAATCCAAACAACGTCAAACTCGGCACTGCACTTACTCGTGCCCGTAGCAAGACACCCGTCAAGTTTGAAATCCATCGGACTAACGGTTCGAGAGAAATGCGAATAACAGACAGACAGACGTTCCTGTAATTTATAGATGGATAGATGTATTTCAATTGCATATAAAATATTTGAAATACACAGTTTAAAGAATGAGATTTATGTTAATAAAACAAACTTGTTTTAAATTACAATAACTATGTTTACCAGATTATCATCAATAAATCCTATATATGTAAACCAATTTAATACATTTTAACTAACTGAATCTTGCTTGTTTCACAACTATCTCTATCCAAACCAAAATTCATACTTTTCAACTGATTAAATTGAATTGTTTTAACAATTAACTGATTTGCTGATTCTAAGGAGTTTGAGTAAATACATATTGAAAATATGATTTAAATAAACTCAAATAGGTGCATTTACTTACTATGGAATGTTTTTTTTGTTGTTTTTTTGTTTTTGTTTTTTTTTTGCGTGTTGTCAATACTGTATTTCATGTTGATTTGCATATTGTGCAGTGCCTGATCCTGCTGTCAGCTATTGCTGATCCAAAGTGCTCATTTGCATTATTTGCATTTTCTATATCCTTCAGATTCTTAGGGACGTTGGGCAGTTTTCCCCATAACCTTCACTTCTCTAACCCTCTCTGAGATTGTGAGACTGTCTGAGCTGCACAGCCTCTCTAAGAATAATGATCAATGGGTTTGTGTAGAGGAATATATGCAGCAGAATGCGTGTATGTTGTGTCTTTAACCCACTTTTTTGTCTGTGTTGTGTTTATATGTTTTGATATGCATAAATAGACGATTCTCATATTTTTGTAGTTCAAAAGCTTAAAAGTATGCAATCTGTGGATTTTAACAAAATTATATCAGTCCAAACCTGGGTCACTATTTGTTCTTCTATTTACTGGCAGTATTTCTAAAATAGGTGTCTTTTACTTTAGGAAAGCATTACAGTATCAATTTTTTGTGGCACTTTTTGTTCCACAGGATATGCTCTGCCACGGCTTCATGGATGAATAATGCCTCCCCTGCCTCACTTACACCGGTGAAACCTGGATCAGTAGGAGAGGAAAAGAATAAACCCGAGGAAAGGTAAGATGTAAACACACTTGTCCCTGAAGAACAGGTATTATACACAAATCCATTCTCAGAGATTGTAATTAATTTGTTCCAATCTGTTGATTTAAGTGTGAGGTTGGCCGGTTTTGGCTCAACCTTTATCGCACATACTCTCTGACTGTCTCATTGATTCTTTCACTCGCACTCCAAGTCTCACTTAAGCTCTCAGCCTCAGGCTATTAACTCAATCACACATGCATTCACTCAATCTCAAAGTCTTCATCTGTCATTGTTTAGCCTCCGACTCACACACTTGCCAACTTTTCCTTTCCTCCTGCATGCCGACACAACTGTGCTCTCTCTCTCATCTCTGCTTTCTCAGCTCTATTTGTGACTCTACACCTGTACACACAAATGCACAGACACGCACATACTTTCTCTCAGTCTCACACTTTCCAGGCAGGAGCCATTGCAATGATCTATAGTTCTGATCCAGACACAAAGATGCATTAACTTTCCATCGTATAAAATGAATGATGCCCAATGGCAGGTGATCAGACTCATTCAATTTAAAGTCTTTTAATCTGTTAAAAAGCTGTTGGAGAAAAATGACTGACCTTCAGGAATGACGTCTTTGTTATGTTGCAGTTGTATAGAGCACATTTTCGTTAGACCTCCTGCAGTAACTTTCTGGATTCTGGGTGTCTGCCTGGGTCATATATTAACTTTGGGACACGTTGTTTGGAGACAATATATAAAACATTCTGCAGACTACTAGTGAAGAGAGTCTAGAGCACATTGTTGCTATATCTTCTTCAGTAACCGCACATTGTTTCTAATAAATGGTTATATTTAATAAAATCTCAAGTCATTACGTTTTTGGAATCAAAAAAGTCTTTAAAACCATTGGACATGATTTAATTGACTAAAATTGCTCTTTGTGAGTAAAATTACAATTTGTATTATATATGATTATTGAAATATGCATGCAGTAAGTATAAATGTTTGGATAAGTCATGGAAAAGCCATTGAAATACATTAAAAGGTGTGGAAACGGTTCTGTGCTTTGCAGAACATGCTCCAAATGTTTGATTAATAAATGCCAGGATATGCCTGGATGCTGCCCACACTTGCTTGAGAATTTTTCTCTGAATCATATCTACTCTTTGATGACTATCATACTTCTCAACTTCTTCAAAGCTCAGCTCTGGGATTTTTACGGACAGACGTTAATCACACAGACTTCTTTCATTGATAACTTCGGCTGAGTCCACTTTACAGCTAGTTGGAAAGTCGTGTCCTAATCCCCACCCTTCCGAATAGCGAGAGGTCCACTAACTGATTGCCTCCATTTTTCAGTGTCACCCTCATGAAAGCCAAGGCTGTGTACCCCTGTGAGGCTGAACACGATTCCGAACTCTCTTTCCAGGTTGGCGCAATCTTCCATGACGGTAAGTGTTAACGTTATCACTGCCACAGGCACTCACCCGAATCCACAGACATATTGGATTTGGCGGGTCCTACCAGCACAAAAAAAAAAAAAATCTGATCTCATATCAGCATAGGTGGAGGGAGAAAAGCGGGACAGGGGTGTAGCATCCACCAAAATCAATTCACAAAGAACGAGACAGAGTTAGAATGACACAAGAAAATAAAGGCGTTAATCACTATCAGAGCTCCTGTTTTGTGAAACTATTATAGTGCCGAAGCCTCTCAGCAGTCTTGCTGAATTTGACATACAATTGAGATGATTTTGAGCCAAATCAATCCAACTAGTGAACAAAGTGATTTTTTTGTTAATTGGCTCCCCAAATGATATGACAGATTGCTTAAGTAACATTTTGTTAAATTTGTTAAAAGTTTGTAAAAGAAAAAAAAAAGAAAAGAATATTTAACCTGATAAATAATATTGCTCGACTTTTTTTAAACCAGCAAAAGCATTGGTGATCAAATTATTAAAACATGAAAGCCAAGAAAGGCAAACAAACGTAAATATATTTTGCTAGACATGTCTTATAATGTTAATAAAATAATGCAAATATTGGATAGAATTTTTAATTCCGTCTAATTTTCAGCCTCTAGTCAATTTGTAAAATTTGTGATTGTAAATGTGATATTGCTAGCACAGCATCCGCATGTTCCTTTGTTCATCATGTTTGTGTTTTTCACAATTTTTCTGTCGTTCACTTGGACTTCATTCACATTCCATTACTCATCAGAGTGTTTTAATACATTACATTGATTGAAATTATAGGTTGCCCATCGACAAATCATAATAGCTAACTGTATGGGCATCCCGCTGTTTGTTCATGCCGGCCTGCACACGTTACCGGTCAATTGTTTAGTATTTCTTTGCCAGTATTTCCTGGCTTATGTCTAATACAGCATTCAGCATCTTCAGTATGCAGTGATAATTAACATTCACAGTTATTAGTATCATAAGTTTGGACACAGACTTTAAAATTATTCCCAGAGCCTCAATACCCTTGGATTAAATCATCGCTGCTCTCATCTAAAAATAATAATAATAATAATAACAATAAAAAAATAACTTTCCTCCCATTATTCACAAATCTCCCACCTCCTCTTTGTTTGTTTATTATACACTTTGGTTATTAATAATTAAATAATTCTTTCAGCTCCATTTACCGCATTTTCCCATTTTCCTTTTTTTTTTTTTCTCCCCAAATTAGCACAGTAAATGCTGCAAAAGCAAACTTCATCAGGGCCTGGCTGTATGTCTCTTTTTTATTTTTATGTAAACGTTCCTAACTCCTACCCATTGTGGTGTAGTTGACATTCATCAGCCATGCTAACCGTCCACATAAGAAATGTCTTCCATCCGATGAGGAATTCTTGCTTGTCTGACGTGCAATGTGACAGAAGAGCAGCAATAGGACTTTTACCTGTGTGTCCGTGGTTTTGCTCTGCAGTGACACTCTCCAGGGAGCCCGGATGGCTGGAGGGTGTGCTGGAGGGAAAGCAAGGACTCATCCCTGAAAACTATGTGGAGATGCTGTAACTCCGAAAAGAATAACCATCTTACTTCTCTATACATGGTATCCATGGTCTCGGCGGCTCTTTCACAATGGCGCACTGCTTGTCGCTCCTCCATCCTTCTTCACACTAAAGACATTGAGAGAGTATATACTGTATCCAAAAACACAGATGTTGCTAGCACAAGAGTTAAGTTCAAGGATAAGCTAAGAAGTACTATATACATATAAAGAGCCTGCACTTTTAAAGTTTGGAAATGTAAATATAGTTTTGCCTTGGAGAGTATTAGTACATCATTGTGACCGTTTGTGTTGTCTTCTTTTAAAATGCATGTCTCATGATTTTAGTGAAGTAGTTTGAGTTGTTCTGCTCTTTTCTATTTAATATTATCAAATTGCATTTTTGGGGCATATAATGATGTATGGTGGTAAATATGAGGAAACGTGTCGAGTTCTAAAAGTGCAGTGATCATTATCACTTTGAAATAAACGGTTTGGCTTCTTGGGACACTTACTAGACAAAACTATTGAATATTGAAATTGAAATGTGATATATATATATATATATATATATATGCGTTCGCATCGAAGTGCCTTAAATTTATGCATGGCATGTGTGACGCGGTTTTAACAACTCGAACAGAGCAACCTTTTTTTGCTATTTTGTACATAGGTTATATTGTTATGTTGAAGAACAGAGACCGGTAATTAAAAAAAAAATAACCCATACAATGACTTCAAATTATATATTGCCAAGACTTACATCGGTGTTGTGTACGTAGAATTATGTTTGTTCAAGGACACTTTAAAACTTTTAACCACTTAAAAGAGGGAAAGTGCTTTGCTTTTAAGACATCACTCACACAAAGACCTTTAAAATGGCAGGACTTCACTGATGTTTAATGAGACCATTTTCATTTTTCTAAGAGCCCTTGTTCATTTTTGTGACTGATTGTATCGGCAGTTATTTAAGACAGTGATTTATGACCTCTGCAAAGGTCTTGGCATTGATGTAATTTTTGTGATGTTGACTCTCTTGTTGATCAATGTTAAATAAATAAAGTGTTTTATTCTTATATCTTGGTTTTTATTTCAATTTATATGCCAAACTTTGTCAATAAATAATGTAAGCCATATGCTGCGCACTCTCTGGACCCCCTAATGTGCTTTCTGAAAAATATACTAAAACATTTGTTTAATGAAAAATAAAGTAAGATTGTGTGTAGTTTATTAATGTCAATTAACTTAATTGTGTGGATGTGCTCTCATCAAGGTTTAAAAGACTCTTTTTTTGGGGGGCTTCTGCTGAAAAACTTAAGCTTGAATAAATTCAAAACTATTACTGTCTTCTCATAAATGTTTGCATTTGTTTAATATGAATTTGGCACATATGAATGATAAACAATAGCCACTTTCACACATGAAACCCGTTAAATTGCAGTAAAAATAGCTGGATATATTTTCTGGTAAATGTACCACATCTGCTGTTCACACATGCTGTGTCTTTCCATCATTTATATGTATTGCTACCATTTACACAACAGCACCAAAATGCCATTAAAACTTGCTGATGCATTTGCCGGAAATCCATCTGGAAAAAGAAGCTCTTTCGTTTCAGTTAAGGTTAGTTATGTTTCGTTAACACATTTTGTTTTAGTATCTGTCCCATTTAATGACATTTCTTTCCATGATAGATAGATGGATGGATGGATGGATGGATAGACAGTCACCAAGTGTTGAATTCAATGATTTTCTGTTGTATAAATGAACTGTTGTCTATTGCATTTAGAGTATACTGGCTTATTCTCTCTTCTACACACTTCTAGCCCTGGAGCTGCGGCTTTTACATTTAACCTCTCCCCATTAAGTGGATTAAATCCTCATTTCCTAGCAGATTTGGACTGCCTCCTCATATTTTGGGCTTGAACTGTAGCACACTGCAGTCTAGGTCCGTACCACACACGGGATGGAGTGCTTAAAAACAAGCTATTTAAAAATAGACTAAAAATAATTTGAAAATAAAAATAGACTATTTTGTTTGAGCTACAGTGCAGTGGTTAGCACACACACACACACTGTGATTGGAGTTTCTGGGTCTGGCTTAGGTTATTTCCTGTTCCCGTTCCCTTTCATGATCGTACACACATGGTATGTGGACATTTCCTGCAGCATAACTGTAGTTTGTTTAAGTGCACTTAAAGGGATTTTCGAGGTTCCTGATTCTGTCAACATAAAACGGTATCCACGTCTCATTTTACTTCTGTAATATGATAGATTCTTTAGTGAAACGGTATATTTAAAAGTGTAGATCACCCAAAAAATAAAAACTGTCATTATTTATAGTACACCCTCATGTTGTCCCAAATCTGTATTATTTTATTTCTTCTGCAGAGCACAGAATATATTTTAAAGAATGTTTGTTTCCCATACAATGAGACTTATATAGGCTATATATAAAATGTATAAAAAAATCTAAGTATCTTATTTTGTATTCCAGACGAAAGTCATGCAGGTTTCGGTTACACTTTATTTTAAGGTGTCATTGTTACAGTGTATTTATATATTGAAGTACTGAATAATATTAAGTAACCACATGTACTTAATATAGGGTTAGGGTAGGATTAGGATTGGTTGAGGGTTAGTTGCATGTAATTATGCATAATTTACTGTTATTACTATGGTAAGAAAATGTAACATATGTAACAAAGACACTGTAAAATAAAGTGTTACCGTTCTTATGCTAAAAAATAAATATGCCCATGTGCAGTCCTAAGCACAAGTCTTGGGTTTCTATGAGAACCAGAGCTTCTAACAGCAGCTTCAGTGATGAGATAACTTTACTCATTTGTAATTGGCTCTTTTATTTGGAAGACCGTGGGACTTGCATTTCTAGAGCCACCATATTGCGTGTTGCAATTTCTTCGATTCAATAAGAGCACTGTCTTGGTGTAGGCTATATATTGTGTTCATGTCTTTGGATTGAATCCCATCTGATTTCACATTCTGAAAAATCTGTTTATTTTAACCGTAAACATTGCAATCTGATTCACATATCCGTTTGGATGTGCATTACATGTATTCCAAACAAAACCGCACATACGTAGGCTAGTCTTCATTTGTCGTGTTCAGAATCGCGATAATGTCACCGGAGCTACCACAAGTAGGCCTATAATTGTCATTTTTGCCATGATGACATCAAAATTTAGTAAATATTCCGAAAATAGTCAGATTTAAGGGTTTACATGCTTTTTTTAAATGCCCCCGAATTTTTCGAGGTCTACACCACCCCTTTCAATCGGTTTAAAATTCAGATCGAGCTCAATCTTAACATTTGACGTGTTAACAGTACTTGAAGGCTTTTCAGTCTGATTGAGCCATCAATCTTGGTTGCATGTAAATGTAGCTATTGAGAAATGTAAATTGAGTTACAAACAGTTCATTTTTGGGTAAACTATCCCTTTACCGAAAAAAGAGGAACTGATTGGATTCTGAAAAGTGATCTCTTTATGCCAGGTGGTGAAGGGGGTCAACAAATAAGAGTTTGTCAAAGTCAGAGGAAGATAAAAGATTACCAACTACATTTTTGTCTTTGAAATTATGTGCACTGAAACAAAAGTAAACAGGGTAATTTCTTGTAGAGTGAAGTATAGTCACAGCCTCTGTCTAATTAGCTTACAAAGCACCTCCGGACTTTGCCGTGTGTGTGTGCGTGTTGTCACACTTCAGTGCACTGTACACATCATTAGCACGCAAATGTCTTCCAGACTGCTGTGAGATGTGTGCCCCTGAATGGGTGTGTTTGAGTACCACGTATTACATAATTATCATGACATGGCGGAGTCACAGACATCCTATAACTAATAGAGCAGATGATAGGACGAGACATGGGAGCGGGCTAAAAATAGGCGATGTGTCGAAGAGCCGGGTGCTTACATAATCAGATGAGCCCGAGTTAATGAGATGGGCAAACTCACCCTCCTGCCATCCCTGTCCGCTTCATCTCACTTTCTCACCCTCTGGCTTTTTTTTTCTTCTCCTTCTGTGTCTCCCTTTCGCTTCTTTTTCCTTGGATGCCGTTTAACCACAAAGTTACCCATCTGTCCATATATTTTTTTTTTTTTTTTTTTTTTTTTTTTTTTTTTTTTTTTTTTTTTTTGCATGGTCATGAGACCAAACCACTATTTGAACTGTGTTCCCTGTTCCGCTGTCTCTCTGCCTTTAAAGAGTGAGATGGCGCAATGCAGCACTGCATATGTAGGTGATGCTGTGTAGGCTACTTTGGTATTATCCACCAAACTCTGAATGTTTTCATTTCGTTTCCTCCGGCGCATTCGGTTTGCGGCCAGCATCTCCTCCCTCCCCTGTGTTTTGCACTGTACAGTAAAAGATACTACACTTTCTTTGTGCTCTTTAAGAATACTTGCATCATGCTGCCCTGGATGCAACTATGTATGAAATATAAGCAAACTGTTATGTTTTTGTATCTCGGATGAATGAGACAAAGAAGGTGGGACATTGAAAAACAAAACTGAAAAGGATTGAATGTCTGCGAGCAGAGAATCTGGGGCACAGAAGCCGCCATGTGTGAAGCCACAGCCCTGAAATCTGCCTGATCCAATAGATTCTGTTTATCTGGCAGGACTACACAGCTTGCGCTATTGGCAATCTGGGAGAGATTTGGAGTGGGCTGCGGATTTGCGCAAAAGAGCAAAAGTAATACTGTCTACTCTCACAGTCTGGCAAACAAGCACATTTTTTAGATCGGGCTTCTAACGAGGTTAATGGCGAATTTTCTCTCTGGGGATGTGGAGGTGTTACATTGTTAATGCTTATGTTCTTTGTCAGAAGATCTTGCTCTCTCGTGCTGTTTTCCGAGGATTTTTTCCATCACTGCTGCACCAGTAAATACAGACGAGACTTGCTGTTTTCCTACTCATATTACCATAATTACTTACTGCCTCATTCATGCTCACTTCCCCAGGAGAAATATAATTTTCTAAAACTGAAATCTGCCAGAGAGATTTGAATTATGATTTGGTCACTCAATCTTACTCTCCTGCTTTTTAGTGTGTGTGTTCTCTCTCTCTTTCTCTCTGTCTCTCTGTTTTCCACTGGGCTTTGCCACATACAGTATCCAGGTTTTTTTTTTTTCATCCATTCCCTTTTCTTCCTACTGCTGCTTTTTCTTTCCACTCACTCAACACCCACTCAGATGTCTGCAGCATCCCGTGATCTTATTCACTGTCTTTCTACTGTTATCCACAACAGTTAACCTCTAAATATTTAAAACATCTAAGAAAATACAGTAACACATAAAAATAAGGTTAAATTCATTAACGCATTAGACATCATCAACTAGCAATGAACAATACGTTGTCAGCATTTTGTAATCACCATAAAATCAAAATTGTCTGTAGCGCTTTTGACCTTTTGTCAAGTGTGGTTATTTACTCACTCTAACTTAATTTTTGTAACTGTGATTTTTACTAGTTTCCTTGGGTCCCTTAAGCTTAAAATGTATTAAAATACACAATAATGGATTGGGATTTTAGTATTTTGCTTATGTTACTAAAGTATTTATTAATAGCCCTTTTTTATTCTGAAAAAACCCGGTATCCTGAACAGATCAACTTTCAGGTGGTTTCAAAATGTAAAATAAAATAATGATTATATAAATAATCATTAGGAATGTAACAAATTCACAGATCAATCCCAAAAAGATCAATTACAACATTTCATATATTCACTCTTTGTAAATATTCCTTTAGGTACACTGTAAAAAAAAATTTGTTCACTCAACTTACATTTTTTATTTATTTTTTTGCTTTGACTCAGTTAAGTTTTATTGACTTAATCTACTAAGTATAGTCAACTTAAAAAGTTTAGTTGACATAGTTAAAATAGTTGAGCCAACAACTTATTTCAAGTAACCTGGACTTGTAAAGATTAGTTGAAATACGATAACTTACATTTTTAAGTTACCTGGACTTGTAAAGATTAGTTAAAATACGATAACTTACATTTTCAAGTTATCTGTACTAAAATATATGTTCATTGAACTTAATTTGGCATATTTTCTCAACTTGCAATAGCACATTCAACCAAATAAATAACAGATTTTTCCATACAAACGATTTTATTGTTCCTTACAAATCAATAAGAACAAACTCAGTTGACATATTCAAAAGAATACAATGGTATTGCAATTGCATAAAGTTTAAAGATATACATTTATTTGAAAAATGCATGGAAAGTGTATTGATGTGAGGAAAAAAAAACATTATTTTTTTCACGTTTTTGCAAGTTCTCTGCATCGATGGCCTGACATCCATTTTTTAATTTTACTTGGCTATTAAGATTTCATGTGTTTTCAAGTTTTTTCACAGTGGAAGGGGTATTATTAAAGGGTTAGTTCACCCAAAAATGAAAATTCTCTCAGTATTTACTCACTCTCATGTTGTTCCAACCCCGTAAGACCTTCGTTCATCTTCGGAACACGAATTAAGATATTTTTGATGAAATCTGAGAGCTGGATCACTCCTCCATGATACTAGTCCATAGGCTTCTTAAGGGATTGAACATGCAGGCCCCGAAAAGTTATTACAGACATCGTTAAAATAGTCCAAGTGACTACAGTGGCTCAATCTTAAGTTTATCAAGCGACGAGAATACTTTTTGTGCGCAAAAAAACAAAAATAACGACTTTATTTCAATTTCCTTCTCTGTGGGCCTCGAGTCAGTTCACTAGTGTAAAAGCGTAGAGCTTCTGTTGTTGTACGTCACACGCATCACACACATAACCAGCGTCGGCCAATAGTGAGCCTACGTGTGACGTAGCTCTACGCTATTACACTAAGTTAACTGACTAGAGGCCAACAGAGAAGGAAATGAATAGTTGAAATAAAGTCGTTATTTTTGTTTGTTTTTGTTTTGAAATGTATTCTCGTCGCTTGATAAACTTAAGATTGAGCCACTGTAGTCACTTGGACTATTTTAACGATATCTTTAATAACTTTTCGAGGCTGGCAAGTTTCAATCCTTTTGAAGCCTATGGAGGAGTGATCCAGCTCTCAGATTTCATCAAAAATATCTTAATTCGTGTTCCGAAGATGAACAAAGGTCTTACGGGGTTGGAACAACATGAGGGTGAGTAAATACTGACAGAATTTTCATTTTTGGGTGAACTATCCCTTTAATGTGAAAAATCTTAAAGTGTCAGTTCACCCAAAAATGAAAATACCACTGTTAATTGCTCACCCTCATGCCACCCAATACCTGTTAAGACTTTCCTTTGTTGGAAGACAAATGAAAATCTTTTCAATGAAATCTGTGAGCTTTCTGTCCCCCCTTTGGCAGCCTACGCAACTAGGTTTTCAAGGTCCAGAAAAGACATCCTTAAAGTAATCCAAGTGATTTCAGTAGTTTAACCTCAGTTTTATAAAGCATGGTGAGTGTTTCATTCATACCATTTTATTTATTAAATAGTTTTCTCCATCGCAATGTTTACAAGAGCATAATAGCACATGCTTCTTGAGTGGACGCGAAAGCAGACACTGTTGCATGTAATCAAACTTATTAACCACTGGAGTCACTTGGATTACTTGGATGTCTTTTCTGGACCTTGAAAGTGCTAGTTGCATAGGCTGTCAAGGAGGGACAGAAAGCTCACAGATTTTGTTAAAAATATCTTCATTTGTGTTTCAAAGATAAACAAAGGTCTTTTAGGTTTGGAGCAACATTAGGTTGAGTATCTAACAAAAGAATTTTCATTTTGGGTAAACAAACACTTTAAGATTTTTCACATTATTATACCCCTTTTATTACATGACTTGGTTGAATTCTAATGTAGAATGCGGTCTGTTATTTCTTGATAACAGACGCTGCTAAGTATAACACACCGTTGCCATGAAAAACAGAGCGTTGCCATGGATTCTAACCGTAGAGATGGAGCAGACTATTTTCTTTAGCGGAAGCAATACAATAGTTTTTAAATCGATAAACTCCTTTTTAAATTAATATTTTGTGTCAAATTATTGATTTATTTGGTAGGTAGCCATGTAATAGACGGGATAATGTAGAGCGAGGCGGTTGTTATAGTGGATACAAACCCTTCAGGCTGATTCAAGACCTCCGCTTTGCGTCGGGCTCCTGATCAGCCTGTCGGGGTTGTATTCGCTATAACAACCACTGCTATAACAACTGTGAAATAACTTTAAAACACATGAAATCTTCATGTTTTAGCCAAGTAAGATTAAAAAAGTCAAACAATGAAAATGGATGTCAGGTCATTGATGAGAACTTGTAAAAACGTGAAAAAATTTTTTAAAATACACATTAAACAGGCTCTTGGTAGAAATACAAAACACCTTACCTCAACAACATATTTAATTCAACAATGTATTTTTAAGGGAGTGCACTCTTGCACTGCTGGTATAAGCTCCAGTGTTCATCAGCAGCCTCTGAATCACCTCAAACGTGTATCTGAGGTTTTTTTGGAAACCTTAAAGTTTTTTGTTGAGAGCATAAAGCAATGTCATTTGTTTGTCCAAGTCCTCGAAGAACAACTGCTTCCTCGATTACAAGGGCCACTAGAGTTGCATGGAATGGGGTCAGTCACATCTTCCACCACTGTGATGATTTCAAGAGTCATGCCCCTGGTCATATCTTCTTTAGATTCTGTGTGCTGTATTAAAAAATGACAAACTTCAAAATGTGCTTTCACACATACAACACTGAAGCTCAAAGACTTAAACACAACATGCGTATACCAAGTCTTATTTAGTGTTCTTAAGAAGAATAAAGGTCTTACAGGTTTGGAAAGACATGAGGGTGAGAAAATAATGACAGAACTTTCATTTTTGGATGAACTACCCCTTTAAACTGAGAGAATTAAGTCAAATACTATACACTGTGAATAAAAGGAGGCATTTTGCATATTCATAGATCTGTACACTAAATGACGCAAGGGTATAAAATGTTATCAAGCTACAATATTTTAAGGCCTGAAGAAATTGATTTCACAGGGGGAAAAAACTTTCAAAATGTCATTTTGATTATCAAAGATAAAACTTAATATAACGTAATACAATTATTGACTAGAAGGTGACTTGAGTAATTTTAACTGATTTTAATACTTCTGCATTAAGAAATGGCATATTACTTTTTTCAGCACTAACAAAAATTATGCAGGACAATAGAAATGGCAAGAAAGGAAATGCCCAATAATGTTTACAAAAAATGTACAGTAGAAATATATGTACTTACATTTTTATCTAGACTGTCCATTATGGTCCTCATTTCAGCAATGTCAGCACAGGGCTTTGAACGGTACAGACAGCAGTTTTGGTTAATGCCAGTCAAGACCCTCATAAAAGGACTTGCTCAGGTC
Organism: Gila orcuttii; assembly: GCA_026230005.1. Lineage (NCBI taxonomy): Eukaryota > Metazoa > Chordata > Actinopteri > Cypriniformes > Leuciscidae > Gila > Gila orcuttii. The sequence goes on along the minus strand of JAPDVR010000002.1, from coordinate 26,367,275 downwards.
CAGCGACATTAGCCTGTTGAATTCTGCACTGATCTAAACTAAACATTAAATGACACAAACATAACAGCAACGTGTTAAACAACACTGCAAAATAGTATATCTACAAATGGTTCAGCATATGTTTTTAAGTTGAGCCGACACATACTCTAGTTAAGACAACTTACAGACTAGTTGAGACAGTGGAAACTTAACATGTTAAGTTGAATTAACAAATTTAGAAACTACAAGTTGTATCAACTTACAAAATTACATTGAAACAACTAAAATGCGGAATCATTTTTTACATACAAATATACACCTTTAAATGTGAGTCCCCAACAGGGGTGGTAAAAGTACTCAAAAATTATACTCGAGTAAAAGTATATATACCTAAATAAAAAATGACTCCAGTAAAAGTAGAAAGTCCTCCATTCAAACATCACTTGAGTAAAAGTACAAAAGTATCCGATTTAAAACGTACTTAAGTACCGAAAGTAAAAAGTAAATATTCAAACTGTAAATATCAATAATTAAACAGATCAATTGTTTTGGGAGTGATATGCAATGTTTTAATTGAACAAATTATTAGATACTGCAATTAAGAATTTGTTAGATTTGCAATCATAAGAGACAATGAAGTACCTTGCATCAATTTTAAACAATTTCATTAAGTTTAGTGACAGCATATTATGGTGCAATGACTGGTAGGCCATTCTTTGATACAAATTTTACAATTTCAATTCAATTATTGTGGTTTGATTCCAATCTTGATTCAATATAGATTCATTTTGATAAATATTTGGTACAGTAGATACATGTTAATTTTTAAATTAAGAATCTCACCTAATTCTCTAAACATAGGCTAGAGAGCCCTGTCAGCTGGTATTATTAAGTGTTAAAAATACATGTGATTTTTATTATAACAACTTTTACAATAATATTTTAATGATAGCTTATAAGTAAAAATATAATAAATATATAGTGCACATATTTAGCAAAATACTAATTTATACTAATATTAAATATATTATAAAATACTAATTTTTCTAGCCAACTAACGTGCTATGGTCATTAAATGTTTTTTTTTTTCCCTGAGGTAAATGTAACGTTATGTGACATTGTTCTCCAGCTGTTTTATTGACCTCTTTCCGCGGTTGAAAAACACTGATTTATTGATATTATATATATATATATATATATATATATATATATATATATATATATATATATATATATATATATATTATGTACGATATACATTTCGGGAAGTTGTACTGTATCTTTCAACATAGGCTACCTATTATTTATAATTTGTGTTTATTTACAATTAACTAGTAGTAAAGAGATTAACGGCACCCCATAGCAGGCGCTATATCTGTCACGTCACATTTAAAAGCTCAAAAACGGTATTTATTGTTTGAATTTCGTAATAAAATGGACAGAATCTGAGAGCTGAGAATTTGTTTTATATCAAAAGTAACCTTCTCTTTCTTGTCTGTCGGTGTCAATGTCCTCTATGCTTCACGATTTTTCTCTGCGTGAGAAAATGGATGTGTGTCGTGAGAGCTTGTGGAAAGTGTCAATTGCGTGAGTCTCACACTGAATGAGTGAGAGTTGGCAGCTCTGCAATAGACATGTTCCATAACATTAGCTGCATCAAACAGAAGATGTGCAAGAAACAAGGTAAGCGGGAATCTCGGGATCATTGCTGGGCAGAGCTGCACCTTCACCAGTTTCTGCGGTCATCTTCCACAATGGCGAACTAACTGCTATGTGAGCGTATGCTGGCAAAGAGCTCGCGCGTAGCTACTTTTTTTCCAAATAAAACCAAGTTTTTCATTGGTTTGGAAAGCCAGTGTAATAAATACTTGGAGCGGGCATGGGGAAATGTAACGGAGTAAAAAGTAAACTTTGTCTTTAATATTGTAGTGGAGTAAGAGTAAAAGTAGATGCAAATAAAATATACTCAAGTAAAGTACAGATCCCTGAAAAAAATACTTAAGTAAAGTAACGAAGTATTTTTACTTCGTTACTTACCACCACTGGTCCCCAACCTCTTTCTTAAAGGGGTGGTTGATTATGATTTCACTTTTCTAACTTTAGATAGTGTAATGTTGCTGTTTAAGCATAAACAACATCTGCAAAGTTACAATGCTCAAAGTTCAAAGCAAAGGGAGATATTTGCTACATACATCTACATGTTGTCACTTCTTCTTGAATCTCTCCATCATTGACTCCATTGACATCATCTGACTAGTTTTTGAAATTTTCAGTGCATGTCTGTGTGAGGTAAAATCATAGACTTAATAAATACCTAGACGCCCTATTGGTGGCTTTGGAACGTTGCTGCGATACGTCAACTCGTCCGCCATATTCCTGAGGGCAAGACTGCGCTGTAAACAAATGCAAGTAAACTGGTAAGCTGCGGTTTTTCTGGATAAAAACAAAAATAACAGTTACATGTATCAACCGATTTCAGTGGTTTGTACATGGTGTACAAAAAGTTCCATCTCTAGTTATTTAAAATCTCGATAGTTAGACTTATAAAATATTTTTTTTAATAAGGAATTGTCAAAGCTCAGGCTTGTCATGTATTTGGCTTTTAATTCTTGGATAAGAATTGTGAAGACCCCCATACTGAAATATAATTAAATTTTCACTTTAAATGAAATAAAGTTTTCTTATTGTGGAAAAAGCATTTTCTGTCTTTAACCCGATTTTTCTTTACTTGTGCTTAGAATTGACCACCATTGAGAAAATGGCAAATCGGCAAATACAAATCACACCGGCAGGCTGCTTTCTGTATTTTTATAGCACTAAAACGATAGACATTTACAGATGGATACTCCAAATATACAATAACAAAGATAACTGATGGATTCTTTATGGTAATACATATGATATGGTACAACTACAGTTTAAGGCGAGACACGGCAGGCAAAAACATCGTTTTTTTTTTTCACTGGTCAATTTTGAGATTTTGGGATATTTCTCTTCAATATCATGTCTTCTTTCAGACTTGTGGTGAAAAAAAGTCTGAAATACACATTTAGGTCTTTATTTTACTACACTTTGTCTGTTTGCGTCTGTAGATTTCTCATAAATTCATCAAAAGTTGTCGTTATAAATCATCCCTCTGCTCCGCGATCGCGATCTGCACCCTGTCATCACACACACCGTTATATGGTCATTTCCTTTTTATCAGCAACCAATCGCGAAAGTAAAAGGGGGGATTTTACTCTAAATGCGCAATCTCATTGGCTGATGCTAAATCTTTAAAGCGCGTTTTCTCACAATGTCAAATTCTCTCATACTCCAAGTCCGAAATCTCCAGTTCAGTAGCACCTATATACACCAAACTTTCCAGTCTTGTACCTAGTTATATTATGAAGACATTTACAGAGGGATTTGTAAATATATTATTCCTAGCCTGATTTATATAACATTTTATTCCCAAAAACATGGTGAAAATCATTTTTTAAGGCTATTGGCAGTATATTCTGATTTACAGGATAACAAAAGTAGATATCCATAAATCCCTCTGTAATTTTTTCTCCATCTAATATGTGAACACAATGAAAAAATAATTTTGAACCTGGCTTTGTCCAATACTCAGATTTCGTTTTTTAAAATATATGCAAAATAGCGCATATTTAATTAGAGAATGCCTCATTTGCATATATAAACATTAAATTACAGAAAACTTGTAATACATTTTTTTCTCATCTTAATGTAGGTAATCAACTGGCAAAGTTTCATGGTATTATCTGATAGTTAAAAAAATTATCCTATTCACCTGTAGTGTCTCGCCTTAATGCAAATAGTAAATATAAGATGTAAGTGAGAAGTAATAGTAAATAGTTTAGTCAATAAAAAATAACAAAAACAGTATACAGCAAATAAAATAGTAATGAATAGTATAATTATATAAAATCGTAAGTACAATAATATATTGATAATAGCATATAGTTTATGTATAATACTGTAATAATAGCAATAGAATATGAAATATCAATGACAGAATATAGACAATAAAAAATAATAAGTTAAAAAATTGACTAGTGAATAGTACAATAATTTAACAGCATAACTATAATAGATTGATAATCGTAAGTGGTATAATATTATAATAACAATAATAATAATAATAGCAAATACAATGTAATATCAATTGCAGAATAATATAGACAATAATAACAATAGTAAAAAAATATAGATGAATATTTAGATTTCAGAAAATGTACTTCCCTTTCAAGGGAACTCAAGCTGCGTCAAACGCTGTGGGAACGCCCCTGCGTGATTGCGTCCTGAAGCACGTATGGAATCAGTCCAATGGAGAGATGGAACGTCATAAGCGGGTGACATCATTGACCAGGAAACTATAAAGCAGAATCACAATCGCGTCAGCTTCTGTGCCTTCAGCAAGCGCTCTGTGTCAATCATTGTCCTAAAGTGTTTTTTGTCTGTCCTTAGTTTCACTAGGCAGGAGTTTTTTCACACACACAAAAAAAGAGACGATCTATATTATGGCGAGCGAACAACTATATAGAAAGTGTGTTCCTCCTTGCACTCGATATCTCAAGGGTGGGGATACACACCAACTATGTGTTGTTTGTTTGGGAGTGCAGCATGCTCAGTCAGATCTCGAGGGGCTGACTGTGAGCATTGCGAGCATTTTCCACTAAGAACGCTCCGCTCCCGCCGATCACTCTTCGAGGAGAGTGGTTTGGTTCGGGTCCCGCTAGATCTAAGAGTAAGCTTGATGAACTTTCTGCCTTCCCGCATCCAATCTCCATGCCGGTACTTGCTGTTTTTTCCAGACCTCCTCACCGAGGTGTTGAAGTCCTGGAAGCTACCGTATATTTAGTCCCCAGACATCTACTTATTCTAATATTGTGGGGGTTAAACACTATGGTTATGGGGCGATGCCTAAGGCTGAAGAGACTTTTGGTAGCCATCTCTCCGCTAAATCGGCATCGTCCTTCAAAGCACCGGCATTACCCTCCAAGCCCATAAGAAACACTTCGGCTTTGGTGGGTAAGGCTTATTCAGCGACAGGTCAAGCCTCGGCATGCCTGCACACTATGTCCATACTGCAGGCATACCAGACCGACCTATTAAAGGACATGAGCGAGAGTGAGGAGGTCAGCACTGACGGAATTCGAGAATTGCGTCAGGCAGCAGATTTATCTCTACGTGCCACCAAGGAGTCGGCCAAGTTGTAGCGAATTAGCTCTATGAAATATTAATAACCAATCATAACTTGTTATAATTGATTATGAATATTTGTGTCAGTTAATCGGGTTAACTTGATGTAGCTACATTAACATTACAACCAATTACTCGGTTCATCCTGTGAACCCTCAATATTAGTTATTAATTACGTAATTAATTAATAGAAATGTACATTTCCGGGGCATAGGAAATGTCTTTCTTACTAAGTACTACTAAGAGCAAGTAGTTAAGATCGATATGATTAGTGACTCCGGATATGAGCTTGAGGCACGGACAACTTTACGTGTGATATGAACAAGACTTTAACTATTAACTAGACTAAACATTTAAACTACTCTAACATACACATACATACATGCATACAGTTTACCAAGGGAAAGAGAGTTAAAGAAGAATACAGGAAAGCAAGAAGTTATAGCATTGTTTGAAATTCAGCAGATCAACAGCCTTGAGCAAACCATCAGTTTAGTTCTAACACGTCCTTTAAAAGGTGTAAGGATACTTAATGTATCAAATAATGAGACTAAGTTTGATACTTGCATGTCTCGCCCATTTGAATTAAACTGTCCTGATGCAATTTGTTGAGGCTCCAGTTGATCTTTGCTGATGTTGTTTTAATGAGAGAGAACCAGTTGAAGTCCGAGGATCTTTGGTGAATGGTAAGACAAAGCCGCAGCCTGGCACAAGATTGGGGGTCCTTAGAAAACTTCTAGTTTAGCATCTTCACATCAGGACTTCTCAGGAAGGACCAAGAGAAAGAGAGAGCTAAGAGAGCGAAGAGCAAAGAGAGTCAAGATGGTCAAGAGAAAGCTGATCTTGTGTTCAGTGAATTTAAAGTGTGAAGATGTCACACCCTCTGGAGGTGTGTGAGCCATTAAGTAGTTGTCCCTTTGGAGGGAGATTTTATGACCCTTTGTGTTCGAGCAAGGCGTTTGAATCTGTAATTTCATTGGATGTTCAAGAAAAAGAATCTTCAAGAATCTTATAATACCCATGCGTCACAAAGTTAGCAAAATGTAATGTAAATTAACAAATGGGGAACGAAGATTGGAGTTTATAGAGATCAAACATGCAACACATATGATTTTGGTTAACCATAGTATGCAAAGTCTGAAACATTAACCCATTAGAGTTTACAAGAAAACATAGGCCAAAACAACATAACAGGAAAATCATGAGATGGGATAATTAGATACATGTTTATACATTTCTCAAGTGGTTATATATAGAATATATAGGATTAACAGGGTTTATTTCTCCTTCTCAGAAGAATTAAGTGAGTGTAACATCTCTCTGGAATTCCCTTTTAGGGGTCGTAAAAATTCTTATCAATGTAACAGGACACTGTGAGTGTTTGAGTTCTGCCAGTGGTGTTAGCTTCGGGGGAAGTTACACAGATCTTTGTTGGGAGAGGCGTTTCAGAAATTCCTGCCACTCCGAGTTCATGTCCCAGGGACTGCTGGGCGGGAGCAGTCCCGACCATCGACGAGATCCTCACATCGGGCGCATCAAAAGCAGAGTGTCGCGTCTCGCACTCCCGACCAAGAGAGTGGGACGCGATGCGGCGCTCTCAGCCGAAGTCTTCGAGCAAAACTGATCTGAGGAGAGTTATTATGGCCAAGAAGGCTTCATCTAAGAAGAAGTCCTGACGCCACCAGCGTCAGGATGCTGTGGGTAGTCCCCACCGCGAGAGAAAGGAGTTCACCGCATAACACGGTGCCCATTCTTTCTCGTGCCCTCAGGGGCCAACCCTGCCTTTATGCCGGGGCGTAGACGGTCCCAGTGAGTGTTTTCCCGAGGGGCGCTCGCTCCCTCTGAGGAGGGACTCAGAGCAGTCAAACCAGTTGTTCCCTGCCCGTGCGCCGTTACAGGGCGCTGTGTTTGCTGCTCAAAATTTTCCAGAGGCCAGTCTCGAGAGACTGGTACCCTTAGTAGATTTTCTGGCATAGTGGAAAAGCCTTCCAAAAATATCTAAGTGGGTCCTGCAAATGATCGAAAACGGTTACGCTATTCAGTTCAGGTCTCGTCCATCTCGATTCAGAGGGGTCCTGCTCACAGTGGTGGGCCCCGAGCAGGCTCTGATAATGTAACAGGAGGTAAAAGTACTCCCTCAAAAGGAGGCTATAAAACGGGTTCCTCCTCCCAGCAAGGAGTCCGGTTATTACAGCCGATACTTCATTGTTCCAAAGAAGGATGGGGGTTGCGTCCAATTTTAGATCTGCGCCTGTTAAATCACTCAGTAGGGAAGCTCAAGTTCAAAATGCTCACTCTCAAGCAGATCGTGTCACACATCAGATCCGAGGACTGGTTTGTCACGATAGATCTAAAGGACGTATACTTTCATATTTCTGGGGCTGGACGCTATGGTGCAGCTGTGGCCGAGGTCACGTCTGTATGCATTTCCCCTGATTGCTCTGCTCCCAGGAGTTCTGGAAAGGGTTCGCCGGGACGGGGTCAGTCTCCTTCTGGTAGCCCCATTCTGGCCGGCCCGGGTATGGTTTGCAGACCTATTATCCTTCTTGAGATTCCGATCAGGAGGGACCTATTCTCTCAGGTGAGTGGGATGATCCTTCACCCCCGCCCAGAACTGTGGAAACTGTGGGCTTGGCCTCTGAAGGGGCCCAACTCATAAATTTAGGTCTCTCAACCGAGGTTGTTGACACCATCCTCCACTCCAGAGCTCCATCCACGAGGAAGTTATATGCCTTGAAGTGGAAATTATTCACTTCTTGGTGTGGAGAACACCAGCTGGACCCAGTTAACTGCCCGGTGGGTGCAGTGCTGGAGTTCCTGCAGGAGCGCTTCTCCGCAGGGCTATCCCCCTCCACACTGAAGGTGTACGTGGCGGCACTAGCTGCTCACCACGTCCCTTTAAGTCGAGTTTCTTTGGGGAGTCACCCACTTATCACACGTTTTCTTCGTGGCACTTTGAGGCTGAGGCCAGCAGTTCGCACGAGAGTGCCGACCTGGGATTTGGCCATTGTATTAGAAGGTCTCTCCTTAGCTCCTTTCGAGCCCATTGAAGAAGTTTCTGAGAAATTCATCATTCTAAAAACTATCTTTCTTCTTGCTATCTTGTCTCTCAAAAGAATTGGAGACATTCAAGCACTCTCAGTTTCTCCCTCGTGCCTGGAATTTTCGCCTGATATGGTGAAGGCTTTTCTCCACCCTAGACCGGGTTACATTCCTAAGGTCCCTACTAATGTTGTTAGACCTATAGTTCTGCAGGCTTTCTGTCGTCCACCTTTTCTGACGTCGGACCAAGAGAAACTTAATCTACTCTGCCCAGTTAGGGCCTTAGATGCTTATGTCCACAGAGCTGCCCTGTGGAGAAAATCGGAACAACTGTTTGTTTGTTTTGGGTCACCCAGGAAAGGGTGTCCCGCATCTAAGCAGAGGATGAGCAAGTGGGTGGTTGAGGCTATCTCACTTGCTTACGAGTCGACTGGTCGGGCATCACCATTGGCTGTACGAGCTCACTCGACTAGGAGTATGGCTGCACTCATTCGTTAGGTTTTACGACCTGGACTTCAGCTCCACTCCAGGGGCGCAGGTGCTTTCGTCTGAATGTGTGCTTTGACTTCACACGGACGGACATTGCTCTTATGGCGAAGTGGGTATTAGCGTTCCCACAGCGTTTGACGCGGCCTTGAAAGGGAACATATCGGTTACGTATGTAACCCTAGTTCCCTGAATAGGGAATGAGACGCTGCGTCTCCCTGCCATACTCCCAGCATGCCCGTGATCGACTTGCTTCAGTCTATCAGAAGCTGTCACCCGGCTATGACGCTCTGTCTCTCCATTAGACTGATTCCATACGTGCTTCAGGACGCACTCACGCAAGGGCGTTCCCACAGCGTTTGATGCAGCGTCTCGTTCCCTATTCAGGGAACTAGGGTTACATACGTTACCGAGACGTTTATAATATAAAATATAGTATTTAAGCTAAAACTATAATATAAATCATGTCGACTCATATCTCAATTTTCACAGCTAAGTTAACTAGCGACATTGCTAGCTATTTTAGTCTGACTGACTCCGGTGGCCAACTAACGTTACTATTACTAATTATATAATGACCAAATACAACCAGAAACAAATGTTCAGTCTTGCTTGTGAAAGGTAATTCCCCGAGACCTGTTTTCAATTGTGCGGCCCCAAGCAGCACACGAAGCAGGCATTTTTCTCAATTCCCGTTATGAGAGTTATGGGAAAGTTGCCCTCCACAATATGGTGGCACCGTTGACGTACGATCCAGCGGCCAATAGGGCATCTAAGTATTTATTTTGGTCTATGGGTAAAATGACACAAGCTGTTGAAGCTCCACCCTCTGTGCCGCGAGCAGCAGCTCATTTGCATTTAAAGGAACAGACACAAAACTGTATGTTTTTGCTAACCCTCAAAAAGTGGCAACTTTAACATGCTATATACAAATATCTGTGGGGTATTTTGAGCTAAAATTTCACATACACACTATGGGGACATCAAAGACATATTTTACATCTTGTGAAAAGGGCATTATACCACCCCTTTAAAACTCAAAGGACTCTTTAACCAAATAATAAGCTGCCAATATGAGCTCACCCTTCAGTTAACTCAATATGAAAGTCTCAATGTTAATATTACAGGCCTGTTTGATGCTGGGATGCATTGTGGCCAAAAAAATAAAAGAATGCTTCACTCAACAAGAAACAAACATACCTTAAAGTCTTCAGTAAGAAGAGCATGTTTCACCTCCTGATGTTAGATGTCCATCGATCGCGGTGATTTCCTCAGAAAAGCACTCCCGTTAACTTAGTCAACCCTAAGACACCATCAACTCTTTCTCAACCTGATCACTTTTCTTCTGATCAGTACTGTGAGCTCATCTGCAGTGTCATAAGGAGATATTTTCCTTGTCATTCTACTTTTCAACTACTTGTGCATTTATGCCTGGTAAGGCACATTTAACCTTACACACTCAGACTCTGAGGATTCTGAGGAAGTGGTTTTGGGGTGTGTTTTGTCTAAGTTGTGTTTTATTGCCTTTTCAGGTGATGCATCACTTCGACTCTCCAGCATTCTCACAGACTGTCCAATGGGTAAGAGGTGATCACAATGAATGATCTTGACACTCCTCCTTTACCATGTTTAGGTTTTACCTTATACACTGGCAATTTGGGTGTTTTGTCAACCACAGCATATTGCACAGAACTCCATCGACTCTGAAGTTTGCATTTTCCCTCTCAGTCCCAGATTCTTCTGCAACACTCTATCACCATTCTCCAAGATCTGGAATTTCACTATTCTGTCAAATGCTTTCTTGTTTCTTTGGTGCACTTTGTTCTAAGCTTTTGAGGCTAGTTGATAAGCTTATTTGAGATCTCTTTTCAGCTTGGCAACATACTGAGAATGTTGCCTTTCCTGTGTTCCATCAGCAGATATTTGAAAACAAAGATCAACAGGCAGTCTTGCTTCCCTCCCAAACATTAAGTAGTGAGGAGAGTACCTTGTAGCATCACATTTTGTGATACCAGATACCCTGCATGCTGACTCCACTGACGCATTTTCTCACTTGCCAAGGTTCCCAACATTGAGAGCAAGGTGCGATTAAACCTTTAGGTGCCAAGGTGTGATTAAACGGGCTGAGTGTTTCCTTGAGGATGATGCAGTATGGAGTGGTAAGTGATTTGCAGATCCTCAAGAGTAGCAAGAGCTCATTTATTAAATGACTCAGTCATGCCCTTGATCGGAATTGATTCTTCCCTGGGCATACCTAGAAAATTGATATGTGTAGCGATTCTAGCTCAAATAAAGGGAATATAATTTTAATAACTGATCATGAATATGATCGTGAATCGCATACAAATATTAAATTACCTGTAAAGGGAATACGTTGCCAACGAATCTGTATGGACAACTAAATACAATTATTTATTTTATTTATTTATTTAGATTATAATCAATTATCCATACAGGTAGGCAAAAATAGATAAATTTTCTATATCAATAATCAATCACAACATATTATAATTAAATATTAATATATCAATTGTCTAGAAGAGATCGATTCTCAGGATAACCCTTAATGGGATTAATTTGTTATCGAATAATCTGTTTGTCCAGCAAAACTGACCGTCCAATCTTTTATCAAACCTCATGAAAAAAAAAAAGAAAAGAAAAGCTATTTCTCTGGCCATGACAAATAACTTCCCTGTTCTATAAAGATACTATTTAAAGTATCAACAATTGGAAAGCTCATAGCTTTGATCGAACATTAAAGGGACTTCGTAATATGAGCAAGAGACAGGGTCAATAAATGAAAATAATGGATATAATAAAGGAAAACTACGTATACCGGTGACTAAAATTACATGGAATAAATGTATATACAACAAAATAAACCAACAAACAATGAAAGAGAATGAGAATCAGAGAGTGATAGAAAGAGGGAGAAGATGGTCAACAGTTATGGCAAAATCACAAAGGACAAAAGAACCTTGAGAGAGAAACAAGAAGGAATCACAATCACCCTAAATGGGGCAAACAACCGTAACAGCATTTAGATCTCGATAGGAAATAAAATACTTGCACATATAGCTCTCTTGTGTTGCTGAGTCAAGAAGGCGTGTGTGTGGCCATCCTTGGGAGCTTCACGCGTTCTCTCGGTTCTTCGGAGCGCGCGTCGTCACAGAAAGTTTAAATGTCCACTGAAAGTAAAGTTTGCCAGATAATTCAGGCTAAGTTCATTTCACTCGTCGGTGGAAATGAACAAAGGAGAATATGAAAAGGGAAAACAAAAACTTAACAAAAAGTAACAAAAGAAAACAGGAAAACTGAAGACTGAAAACACACTGAAGACAGACTGAAGACCAAGAGGAAACCGCTGGTCCTGACTTTAAAGGGGGTCCGGATTCACACCTCCCGGAGTGAACTGACCAATCGACTTGGAGTTCTGTGAGCGGGAAAAAACATTTTCTTTGTCCTGTCAGGACGGTTCATCTGCATAAGTTATGACGGCGTTTAGAATTCGTCATTTCTACTCCAGGAAGCTGGTGCACATAGAATCATACATTTTACTGTAATCACCTGTATATGACCAACTCAGTTAGACCGAGAGGATTAAAACGGTACCAAGAACTGCACGTAAAGGGCATAGGAATACAGCGATAAATCTTAATGCATAATTACAAGCACTTATAGTTCATTTAATACTACGATAAAATCATAGATACCCCAATATGACATGGGCCAGCAGGCAAACATAAAAACATATAAAATATATCTTAGTAATGTCTTTATATGAGGAAGTTAAATAAAAGGTCTATGTGTGTGTGAGATGACTTTCGTAGTCTCTCTGCTTTGTGTGGAGCACACAACGGTGGGGGGTGGGGGGGCTTGGAATTCCTTTGCTCTGGCCAAAGTGAGTAGAGAGGAGGGTATGATGGTCTCTGGAGAGTATCGCAGGGTCGTAAATGATGTCAGAAAGCAATCTCACCCCAGACATGTTGGCATCATGCCGGTAATCTATATTGCCAAGAGTCCTGATTCACATTTAGAGTTCAGAGTGTAAAAGCTTTGGATTTCAGAAGGAGTATGCATTATTTGTGTTCATATTAACGACCCATGATTGATCCAGGCACTACATCTGTGACCACCAAGATGTTACTTGTTCCATTGGAGTCAGGCTCAACTAAGAGGAAATCTATGCAGATTAGATCCATCAATCCATTGCTGGTAATTTGGTGGAAAGGAGCTGCTTTATTGTACAGTGTTTTGCGCGTAATGCACTCTAAATCCGTGCATGGGCCTCAAATCTTGAAAAACACATGCTGTGTTTATACCTATAAGGTTCACATGACAGCATGAGGCAGATGTAAACATGAACCGCGTGCTACACAAAGCACAACAACACATGCGGACAGAATGAGCATACTGCCCTAGCGAACTCAAAACTGCACACACACAACAATACAGAGCGTACGTGAACGAGCCAATATTAATTCTGTGCTCTCACAACAGATGACAAACACACAGAGCATGAATGTCTGAATCCCGGCACAAAACCGAAACCAAACTAGGATGTGCTGGGATCCGAACACCCCGCTCCGCACACAAAACAGCTCACATGGACAGAAGAGCTCACACAAAACAAGACAATACAGTAGAGTCAGGGCTCTGTCACAAAACCAAGAATAAACTAGACCGAAGTGACAGAGCCCTGACAGAGATCCTGAGGCCCTAGCCCTTGTCTGACAGCTTATCAGAATTCTTGGCCGAGTCCGACTGGAGCCCATGTTTTGTTTTGTTTTTTATCCTTCCCCATTGCACAGCCAATACTGTTGCAGCCATTAAAATAGTTTTGTTTTAAATGTCAAAGTAGTTATTTCTTTTCGTTTCTTTATTAGGTCAATTTAAAATGTTTGGAGGTTGTATGTTGTGGTTGACAAAAAGCCCAACTTACCAGTGTATAAAGTAAAACCTAAACATGGTAAAGAAGGAGTCAAACCATTTATTGTGATCATCTCTTACCCATTGGACAGTCTGTGAGAATGCTGGAGAGTCCAAGTGATGCATCACCTGAAAAGGCAAGAAAACACAACTTAGACAAAACATACCCCAAAACCACTTTCTCAGAATCCTCAGAGTCTGAGTGTGTAAGGTTCAATGTCCTGAAGCCCGGCCCTAGAGGCGCAAATAAGGTGGGGCTTGGGCTGAAATGCAGGGCTCTACTCCACTCCACACAATTATTGATGTATTGTTTAACCTCACAAGCCATTTTGGCCCAGTAGAATCTACTACCAGAGATCTGTGGTTCTTTCTAAGCCCAGAAGACCAATGTTATTGTGAGTTCCATAGGCAGGATGAGCTGGGAAACTTCATCTCCAGTGGGTATTTTACTGTTTCACTATGGCCATGTCCCTTGCTTCAACGCTTTCCTCAATTACTTTCCTCAAGACAACATCATTCTTTGGGGCTTTTGCCAACTCTGCCATGGATTTCTGCTCCAAGAAGTCACATTTCAGTTGAAGAGTGAAAGCATACAGATTAGGAATGCACTCAGGTGAGGCTCCTTGTTGTTCCACATACCAAGGTGATTTGTTGAGCTTTAGGTCAATATGAACTCGCTGGCATATGGACCTTTGTTCTCAGACATGCTTTGCCAACCCAACAAAGAAATGTGTTCTCCTCTTTTGCCAGGTTTCAGGACAGCAAATCTGCATCGGTATTGTTCTTGCCTGGCTGGTACAGCACATTAAAATCGTAGGTGGATAAGGCAGCCAGCCAATGATGTCCAGTGGCACTGAGTGATAAAAATGTATGTAAGGGAATTATTATCACTATGTGTGGTGAATTTGTCTCCTTATAGGTAATCGTGGATTTGATCTATGACCCCCCCCCCCCCCCCCCCATTTCAAGACAAGAAATTCCAACTGGTGGATAGGATATCTCTGCTCTGAATTACTTTATTTTCTACTGGCAATTCCCATAGGTTGGAGAACGGAGGAATGCTCCTGATATAATACAGCACCATAGCCCTTTTAGACGGGCATCTACATGCAATATGTAGGATTTGTTAGGATTTGTTGGGGTCTGCAAAAGCTAGGACTGGGGTTTTAGAGAGACTCTGAATGATCTGCTGAAAGGCAACCGTGCATGACTGGTTTCATCTGTCTCTGAAGGGCTCAGACTGTTTCAGGTACAGTAGGTTTTGGATGTATCTTTTTCCAACTTTTTACCTCGCTGGGAGTGTGAAAGGTGTGTAACCCTTTGTGAGCTCAGTAAGAGGTTGGACATTTGCAGCGTAGTTGGGTTTGAACCTACGGTAATACCCATAGAAGCCAAGAAAAGATCTCAAGGTCTTAAGGTCCATAGGCTGTGGCCAGGCGCTGATTGCCTTGACCTTGTCAGGGTCTGTATGCCTTCAGCAGATACTATTTGTCTATACTTTACTTTGGTCTGGCAGAATTTACACTTGTCCAATGACACATTTAGCCCCAATTATTCTAATCTGTCCAGGACATATAGAAGTTTTTCCTCGTGCTCTTCCAACGACTTTCCAAAGACGACCAGGTTATCCAGGCAGACAAGGACCTGAAGCAGGCTCATATCACCAACAGCTTTTTCCAACAAGCACTGGAAAGTCACAGGAACCCCAGTAATGTCCTGTGGCATACACTCAAACTAATAGAATCCTAAAGGGCATATAAAGGCATTTTTTTCATTATCCTCTTCAGACAGAGCCATTTGGTAATTGCCACTTCAGAGGTCAAGGACGGAAAACCATCTTCTCCCTGACAAACAGTCCAATGCATCATCAATGTGGGGAGTAGTATACTGGTCAGGCACTGTTTGAGCATTAAGTGTGCGATAGTCTGTGCACATTCTTAGGCTTCCCTTTTTCTTTCGGACTATTACAATAGGGGAGGAGTAGGGGATTTGTGATTCTTTGATGATGCTGACTTTCATAATCTCCTGAATGCATCTTCAAACATCATCAATATCTATGGGAGCCAAACGCTTGGAACGCTCATGAAAGGGCCTAGAATCGGATAGCCGAATATAGTGTTCCACTCCTTTCACCAAACCTACGTCCCACTTGTGTTGCGAGAACACAGAAGCTCTTTCTGACAATGCCTGCTTAAGTCTCTGTTTCCATGTCTTAGGAATAAAAGAGTCTCCAAAGTTAATTTTGGTTTTGTATCAATCTCTCATCTTTGAGGCTAGGGATAACGGATCTGTTGGATGTCAGTGACCCACCACTGTCCCTACCGGAATCACTGTGTACTTCAAAGATGAATTATGCATCAGTAGCAGGAAATGGTTGACATCCATTTCAGAATGTGGCACCACCATTAGCTGTAGTAACACTCTAACAGGAAGTGTGGCATTTGAATAAAGCCTCTACCAACAGAACCTCTTCTCCCAATGGTTTATTTAACAAACCATTTCGCACATGTGTAAATTCACATCGCACAGACAGACGGCAACAAACACCAACAATCAAGTTGGCAGTTGGATTTAGAAATTCATGAAAAATGTTCACACTGCCCCAACAGACACCAACAAACACTGATTGAACATGGTCAGTCAGGTAAAAAAAAAAAAAAAAAAAAAAAACCTGACTAACACCAACAGACGCCGACAAGGGTAACACATTAATCAGACAAAACCCAACAAAAAGTTTTTGTTGGTGTTTGTCTGTGCAGTGTGAATTGGCCATTACAGATAACCACGCAAAGGGGACAGTACTACGGTCAATCTGGAGAAGGGGCCGAGTGATGTCTGGTGGTCGAGATTTAAGGCCCGCCATCCAGAACTTACCTCTAGTACAGCTGATTCCCTGGACAGGGCAAGAGTCCATGGTACTACTCCAGAGGCCATTGAAGGGTTCTTTAAATTATATGAAGCCTTATACATTCGTCACAGTTTAGAGGACAAACCCCATCTCGTCTTCAACTGTGACGAAACTGGATTTGGGGACAAGCCTAGGTCAAGGGAGAAGGTGCTCTGCCAGCTTGGGAGAAAACATGTTTACCAGCAGCAGCAGACCACCAGGGAGCACATTACAGTGCACTGCTGCGTGAGTGCAGCCGGGGAAAGCATTTCACCGTTCATCATCTACCCCGGCTGCCTCCCAAGCAACGCATTCAGGCTCGATGGGCCCCCCCAATGCTCTCTATGGAATCCAAGAGAAGGGGTACATGGACTCTGAGCTATTTCTCAAATGGCTCACATTTCGTTCAGTATGCTCCAGAGGAAAGACCTATCATTTTAATTATGGACCAACACGAGACGCATGTCTCAAGAGACGTAATCATGTACTGCAGGAACAATAAAATAGAAATTCTCTGTCTCCCTGCCCACACCACACACATCCTACAGCCCCTGGATATTGCGGTCTTTAATCCACTTAAGGCTGGTTTTTCCACCATGGCTTCCAGGATGGGTCTAGTGCGAGGGGACCTTGTGGTGGGGAAGAAGCAGTTTTCTTCCCTACTGAAAACAGTCTACCCCACTGCTGTCACCGCACAAAATATAAAGGCTGGATTCCGGAAGGCAGGAATCTATCCTCTGTCCAGGGGGGCTGTGGACACAACCCAGGTAATTTTAACATTAATACAATGATAAGTCTTCCTCCAAGTTACTTGCATTTTTTGTGGTGTGCTAATACATATGCTGTTTTGTCTTAGGTGGTGAGAGTGCTCCCATCTGTTGACGCCAGGCCATCCAGCTCTCCCGTCACTCCCTCAGCCACGTCATCCAGCTCTCCCGTCACTCCATCAGCCACGTCATCCAGCTCTCCCGTCACTATCTCAGCCAAGCCATCCATCACTCCATCAGCCACGCCATCCAATGGTCCTGTCACTCCCTCAGCCACGCCATCCTTCGCTCTCGTCACTCCATCCATCGCTCCCGTCACTCCCTCAGACACATCCGGTGCACCTGACACTCACACACACACATACAGCGATCCCACTACTGACACACAGACATCAACCACTCCCTCCACCACTCCAACACCTTGCCCCACCTGCAAAAGGGGGATTACAAAAAATTACCTGGTAGCAGCAGGGGTAATTCCAGAAAGTCTAGCAAATGTCCTAATGAGCCCAGCCTTGCACAGGAGGGACAAGGTGAGGCGTCGCCTTCCGCTGCCAGCCTGCGTCATCACAAGTGATGAGTATGTTCAACTGCTGGAGCAGAAAGAAGCAGAGGAGAAAGAGAAGGAAGAAAAGAAGAGAAAGTGGAAGGAAGATATGGCTAAGAAAAAGGAGGGGAAAAAACGAGCGCAGGAGGAAAAAAAAACGAGCGCAGGAGGCCAAAAAGCAGAAAAAACAGACACCACCTCCAACTGAGGAAGATGGGGAACACTGCGCTCACTGCAGTAGGGTCGTCCCACCTGGGTCAGGAGATGGGGCCATTGATGAATGGGTGCAGTGTGACCTCTGTCATCTTTGGTTCCACGTTGAGTGCGCTGGGGTGGAGGAAGTGCCAGACGCAGAGTGGCTTTGCCATAAATGTTGTTTGTCCACATAATATAACACACACACAATGTAAATAGTTTTAAATAGTACACACACACACACACACACACACTACTGCTGATTTACTGACAATTTCACATGTTTTAATCAGTTTTAGTGTTAAATGTAAATGGTGCACACACATACACACGTTACAACACACACGCACACAAACACACACACAATATCCTAATCATTTTATTTTTAAGTTCACGGTTACAGATTAATTAATTACTTTCAATTATTAAATGTTTCAAACAAATACAAATTGTTTACCATCCTTATTGTTCTTCAGAAAGATATGGTCAAGTTGTTTTATAACGTTTCACATGGTTCATGCTTAATTCACGTGTCATAATTAACGTAACGTTAATATCACACAATCATGCCAAACCATACTCGCGTGGTCGTCTAGCTTATTGGGCAGTAGGCTAATTAACTTAAGTTTTAACAAAAAACAAATTTACTCACCTTTCTTATATATTTCAATAATATTATCTTCTTTTAAAATAAATAAACAGCTCACAAACGATCATTTTAAAGTAAATTTTTGCAGTTGAAATCTGAAATGCACTCTGTACGGAACACCGTTAGCCGTCTGTACGGAACATCGTTAACGTCTGTGAGCATCCGAACCAAGGCGGAGGAGGGACTTTACCTCACTTTTCTCAAATACTATTGGTCCAAAAGACATCAATCAAAGAATAGATCCTCCAATGGGAATTTCCCCAGAGAATGAGCACTCACACAAGCTTGTGTCTCTCAGCAACAGAGGAGTGGCCATTGACGTGCGGTGAAAGGTGAAAAGTGTACGGAACATGGTTAGTCTACGTTAACTCCTCAGGAACTGTCCACTTAATATAAAGTGTAATTGTTAGGGTCATTGTTGTGTACCACAGTAAATGCAAAACACAAGGTTACGTAATGGATAGGAAACTCTGAAATATAAATGTGATAGTTATGCTTTGATAGATTCTGGGATATTACGGCATAGCTCATTTAAAGATTTACTCTTTATTTTAGATTTTTTGATTTGACATTGTAGTGACCTATTTGCCTTTACAGTAAATTACAGTGTTTTGTAAACAATAAACAAGAATAGCCTACACTTTAAAACCTTAAAAATACTTTGTTTAATCGTTTAAACATTTTGTAGTATTTAGTTTATTTACCGTGAGACACAAAAAGCGTTTTCTCCAATAAAACACAACATAAATTCACAAAAAAAACATCAATTGTATTAGCCTGATGAATCCATACGTTGTTTGCAAGAAACTGATCAAAATTCAGCCCTTTATGATCTTCATCTCCATATCTCAGCAGCGACCGCCAACGTCAAATCCCGCGCTCAGGCGCGCTGGTGATGAATTCAAATTCAAAAAATGCGCCTTCAAGAAGCGTTACGACATGTTTTACGGCCGTGATATCAAACGCTCATTGGCTCTCGCCTGCTTCGTCACAGATTGCGACATGCAGTGTTTCAGTCGGTGTAGTACATTTGAAATGGAGAAGCGCGCGCGCCTTCACAGAGCGAACCGAAACCGGATTAACATTTTCATGGATTAATAATTTATATTCTGATCTGTACCTCATACACAACTATTATAATACTGCCAGAGAGGACTGCTGCTGCAACGCATCATCATGTGAACGACTTTTGGTACCGGTTTTGACATTTTCGCAATAAACAAATTATTGTGAAATTTATAACGATACTTGTCTGTCTGTTATGTTTTTATTTTCTTCATAAGTGTAGCCTACGTAGTTTTAAGGAATGGTTATGGGTAGGTTTAGGGGTATGAGTAGGATTAGTGGCTCAAAATATATTTTAATGCTATTGTTAATAAAACTATGAGGGGTTTGGGTTTGCTGACATGGTCTCTGTTATGACCGTTTTACACTTTATATTAAGTGGACAGTTCCTGAGAAGTTACCATGTAAGTAAGTGACACTGTTAATACAGTGTTGCACAGAAGTTTGGGTTTTGCATAACGTTAATACACAGTAAGTTATGACGGTTTTACACTTTATATTAAGTGGACAGTTCCTGAGGAGTTACCATGTTAGTACACTGTTAGTACAGTTGCACAGAGGTTTGGGTTTTGCATAATACACAGTAAGTTATGACCATTTTACACTTTATATTAAGTGGACAGTTCCTGAGGAGTTACCATGTAAGTACACTGTTAATACAGTGTTGCACAGGGTTGGGTTTTGCATAATACACAGTAAGTTATGATCATTTTACACTTTATATTAAGTGGACAGTTCCTGAGGAGTTACCATGTAAGTACACTGGTACCAAAAGTGAAAACTTTAGCTGTAATTCAACATAAGTCCTGCCGGTCATATAGTAAATACATGGTATACACATAGGAATCATCATGGTTTCAGTGTGTTCTTAACTGGTAACTACAGTATGGAAGACTGCGTGTGGAAGTGGAACAACTTGTGTGAATACATATTGTTGTTACAAAATGTAGTTACATAATGCCTGTTACACATGTGTACTTACTGTAGTGGAAAAAGTGTTGTTACCAATGTCCTGTTACACATTTGTACTTACACATACCTTTCCGTGGGTTGTTACATATGTGTAGTTACACAAATATTACAGTTGTAAATACTATGTACCAATGTGTATTTACACTGTAGTTACATACTAAGTACATATCTAGTAACCATGTAAGTTCACAGGTATTAGGGCCACTTAATATAAAGTGGGACCAAAATGTTTTTAGATAAAAGCTGAAAGAGTTGTCGGAAGCTTAGTGGTGGTGATGTTGATTTCGTGGGTACTGTGGTGTTGTTTTTTTAAAGCCTAGTAGCCTACCTTTAGCTTTTTACATCTGTCGACTGCATTTAGGCTTCAAAATTCATAAAAGTTGTGTTCATCTGTGATAATTATCTTTGTTCCTCCATTGTTGCTCTTTAATCGCTCATATGTGTTCAAATAATGCTTTACGATAAAAAACATGATTGATAACAACTGATGATGAATAATTATTGAAATATACATGTTGTGACGAAGAGATAACACAGATAGTTTTGTCATAAAACGAATTGGAGTTGAATCAAATGCGATGTTTAAAACAATTGTCACATGCTAGTTAATGTGCATCAGTTCATGCAAATGGAGCGATTTTGTGACAGTTTGATATTGTTAATCAACTCTGGGGATATACTGTTAAAAAAAAGAATCAGAGTATGTGATTATTTGATGACGTATGTGTATTACTTTCAGTTGTTTTATTTTGTGTGTGAGTCATACAATAATATGTCAGATTGTGACGAAGTCATAAGATACCACTGATTGCGGTGTATGCCCTGTGTTTGTTTGGTTTATATTTTTTGCATAAATGTTTGTTTGTTTCTCATTGTTTGGTTAAATATGAGTTTGGTAACTTTTTTCTAGTCTAAGGTGCACATTAGACCGATGGAAAAATACACCAA
Organism: Gila orcuttii; assembly: GCA_026230005.1. Taxonomy (NCBI): domain Eukaryota; kingdom Metazoa; phylum Chordata; class Actinopteri; order Cypriniformes; family Leuciscidae; genus Gila; species Gila orcuttii. The sequence goes on along the minus strand of JAPDVR010000002.1, from coordinate 26,345,601 downwards.
GAGTTGTATTTCTTTATTTTCTTTATTTAGAATTTACATTAACTATATTTAGTTTATATCCCCTTTTTTAAAACTTACCTTCTGGGTTCATGGCTGCAGCATGGTTCCAGGGGCGGGGGTTTAAGAGGAAGTGCGCTCTTCCTGTTCCTCATTTTATGCCATCCTAAGCAATTCTTGGTAGGCATAGTCCATTTCCCAGTGTGAATAGGGGGTCATTGTTTCATTGTGTTTATTTTTATAAAACGGGATAGTTCCGGTCCTTGATTCTGATTGGTTGAGCCGCGTTCGAAGCCGTTGTAAATTACTCAACAAACATACACCTGGCTTTGACCGCATCACATTAGTATTACTGCGCAACTGCCCTTTGTGATTCTTTGTTGCTGCATGTGTTGCTTGGCAACCTCTTTGGAACTACATTGCTTGGCGGAGGAACAAATGTGTTATAATGTTATATTTTTTGTTGCTGGTGTTTATTTTATGAATAAATTAAATATTAAAATTAATATTTTTATGGAGTAACCATTTTATAAAAGCAATACCCTCGAAGCTGTGTTTTACAGTGAATTTAGAACCACTGAGGGGGTTTTAGGGGGTTCTAACATGCCCCTTAGCTGTTCTAAATTCACTGTAAATCACGGCTTTGCGGGGCAATTGACCCTTCGCTAAGCCACGCGGCCACGCCCGAAAACTGCCACTGGCCAATCGTGTCTTAGCAACTGTAACTAGGCGCGGGAGGTCTGGCAAGCTTGCGAGCGAGGGAAACATGCCGAAGCGTTGTGCGTATGGATTGTGCAAATCTGATACCCGATATCCTAAAAGTTTGGACGGGGGAGTGGATTTTATTTCCTTCCCGAAAATCTAAAAGCCAAGGGGAGAAATGATGGGCGTGGATCAAGCAGTGTGGGAGACCCGATTCACAACTACATGTCCACAGGATTAACAAAACCACCTATTGCTTGGAAGTTGGAAATAATGACAGTTCTTTGTTCATAATGCATATATTTTAACGTAAAATAAGATGATTAAAGACAAGATGGAGGCTCACTGACATTAAAATATATTTCAGCATTTTGTTAATCGACGGCCTACTACCCCTGACTGAGTAGCTAGCTAACTTTAACCCCATCCGATCACGGCTCTCCCGGTGTTACTGTTATTCCACAAGATTTATGGATAAGCAGTTTGATGTATAATTATTTTCACATTTCACTTACCCTGCTGTGCACGAACATAGCTGTTCCTCAATTTGTGTGTTTCATATTTGAATGGTCAGCGTATGAGGCGGCTGCTGATTGCGCTGGAACTATAGGCTTTAGCTTCAATTTTTAAGAAATGATTCTCTAATCGGTTGCATATTATGTCGTGGATATATCCCTCGAATGCACACTGCAGTCCCTTTTGTCTTGCTCTCTCAGATATTTCACATGTTCGCCAAAAATTACTAATTATCTCATTGGGAATGTCTGACACCGGTGCATACACACTGTAATAGACGCAGGCGTGAAAGCTTGACAGGCGTAGCAACAGTAACTAGGGAGGGCGGGGCTTAGCGAAGGGTCAATTGCTTTAGTTTATTTGTATTTTTTCCTTGTAAAATTGATGTTTATGTATTTTGAATATTATTTTCATTTAAGTTTATATATGTACTATGTATGTGTACATATTTGGCCTATTTCAATTCCCTATTATTATGAAATGGTTGAACCTTTCAGTATAAAATAATTTATTTTGTCTGTTCGAGTCAGTTTTGGTGAGGTACCTCTGCGAGGAGGGTCACCTTTAGTGTCTTTGTTTATGCTTTTTTTTTTTTTTATTTGTTATTCTTTTTCTGAAGTCAATAAAAATCTGAATTGACTGCAAGCAGTGTCTCCTGCCTTGGCTCTGGTTGTGTCCCCACACAGATGTTGCTCTGTTTAATGTTGATTAGGTGGATATATTCTCCCAGGATTTTCTTTGTAGAATAAGTTATGCAGTTGAAGAAAGAAAAGAGAAAGAATTGAAATGTCATGTGATTATATCTGTTGTCAATTCAGATGAAGTGAATGTGAATGAGTTATAAGTAATCTGTATACTGCAGAGGTTTTTTTTTTTTTTGTTTCCTGTTGATGCATACTTCTTGAGTCGACCTTGGATGAGTGAACAGCGAGCCAACAGTGTCTAATTGATGTCACAACGCATCTTTCTCTGGAGCGAATTCAGTATCCTTAATATGTCATCAATCCCTGGATACAGATAAGAGATTACAACACACCATACACTTCAGATACCTTGAGTGATACAGAGTTTAAAACTATCTGGGTAGTAAATCTTTTTTTCTGTCACGTGATTACTCCTACTTCTTCTATTTTTTATATATATTTTTAGGAAGGATCAGACTTTATATAAGGACAAACAAGAACAGACTGTTTAGGGAAACTTTCTTTAATTTCACATACCAACAGGCCTGATTTCCTCTTAGTTAAATTGACTGTATGTTTGCAAACTTGAACTTATTTTCATTTGATGGTACCAATACAATACATTTTCTTCTTTCACAAGTTGTAGTGAAATTGCTGTCTCAAATCCTCCACCTAAACTTAGACGTTCAGTATAGTGTCATGCTACTTTGCCGATTCAACCTGATCTGAACATTTAGAACCCCACACTAGAGTGTTAAAACGGGTTACACATGAATTGTGTGATCTAAGCATAATAGTCACATATATAGGTTGTAGACATGATATAGAATTATGCAGTTGAAAGATGTGTGATTTATAAGTCCGTCTAGCATTATTTGGAATGATCTGATGCATTTTGATATGGGAAGGCAGTCTCTGTGGTTTTTAAGAGATTTCAGTCCTGTGTTTAAGAGCTCAGGTCAAACAGGTCGATGAAAAGACGATCTGTTTTTGATCTAAAATGTAATACATTGTTAGCTAACAGTGTGATGTACATTGCCGAAATACATTACATGGACACAGTCACCTCTGATAACAGATAACTCTAAATTGTAATGTAGATACATGCATTTTCTGTAAAGCTATTTTGAAACGATATGTATTGTGAAAAGTTCTATACAAATAAGTGTGAATTGAATTGAATGTGAATCAATATGTGCCATCTCCGAAACAATCTGTCTTGTTAAAGTTGATATCTTAAGTGTCTGTTCTCAATTGGTGCCCAATTGACAAATCATCTGATTTAGGGTCCTGAGTGTTGATTTGGGATTTGGCTCTTTTTTTTACAGTCTGAAGGAGTCATTTCTGTTTGATTCGCTCTCAGTTACTACATAAACACTTGAAAAGGTTAGTATTGGTGTCCAAAATAACTGGTTTTTGGTCTGGGCTACATGGTCATGGATAGATCAAGGCTAAGACTGAAAGTGTTTCCTGAGCCCCTGTGATTTTGGCAGGGAATTCAGTGTCTACCATGACATAACTGGAAGTCCCAAATGGCCAATCCTGAGATGGGGTAAATGGGAACTTCTGACAGATACTATTTGTACCAGGCTTCGAAGATGATGGTTACTTGCGAGCCACTGTCTAGTAAGGCATCACATGCCTGTCTGTTGACTTTCAGCTGGACAACAGACATTGTGCCAACCAACCCTTCTGGAAGTTGCCTTTGTTTTTGTATGTCTACTGCACTCCTCTTGACTAAACAGTCAGTTGTGCTGGCCTTTGGCTCAGGTGAAAGCAGTTTTTTTCAGTGACTGGATTAATCTTCGAATGACTTTGGCTTGATTTTCAGAATTTCTGCATTTTAGCAGTGAAGTGTCCACTTTTCTCCACAGTGGTAGAAGTAATATTCATTCGCATCACTGGCCGTAGTCGGCTTATATACGATATATACCGGGGCAATTTCTGGAAGTCTCCACAGGTAAGGAGGCAACAGGAGCAATGGCCTTTTTACATTGATCTTTCTGCTGTAATCTTTTGACTTGTTTTTTTTTTTTTTCTCAGTTCTGTCACTTCAGGGTCAGGACAACTTTCTAAAGTTGTTGCTTTCATGACTGGACCTGCAAACATCTCTACTTCTTTCACAGCTCCATGAGGGGTAGATGCCATGTAAAAAGTTTGTCAACAAGAGTAAGTTTGAAACTCAAAAACACTGAAAAGTCTGTTTCAGAAAAACGCCTGAAATTTATTACAACATTTACAACATTTCATATATTGACCTTTTGTAAATAGTCCACTTTTTCAGTCTTTTGGGGTATATACCTGTACATTGGAGTGCTCAGACTCTTTCTTATATTATCAAACTGAACCTAAGTGTAAAACACTTCACAATAAGTTAGTGCCCCACTAGCCAATTCTTTTGGCAGATTTTTATACAGTCATTTACATAGAGTAGTTGTTTGAGAATCAGTGGAAGTTAGTGAGTGGCTGCTGGAAAAGTACTTTCTGACAAGATCCATTGTCTGAAATTTTCGCCGGGAGTTGCAGTTAAAAAAAAAAAAATCACAAAAGCAATACAAAAGTATAAACTTTGCAAATTGCCCTTAAATTAATCCTGAACAGATGACCAGACTGTGTAGAAGTGATAGACTTAGATTCAAATATATCAAAACTCAAATACACTTGCTAATGCACTTAACTTGCTTGATGAACATTAGCAGATGTTCTAAAGCCAGAATCAAATACATTTGTGTAGTTATACATACACTGAAATTTACAGTAGAATTAACACCAATTCCTGAAAGAAAGAGAGCACAGAAATTAATTGTTAACAGGTTTATTGGAATCCCTTGATGTTTCTGCAAACACAGTTATGGCAAGATTTGCAACAAGATCTACAGTTTAGAGGAACTAATTGCATCTGTCTTTTGCTCATGTTGAATATTTCTGTACTGAGGAGATTTGCTAACAAGTATTGTACAAAGCACTGATTTAAAAAAGGGAAAAATCAAAATATGAACAGGAAATGCTCTTTTGTCACAAAAGAGATATGGCTTTGTCACTTCAAACAAATGTATAGCACACAGATTCAGGTTTATCCCCCAAAAAGAAGTCAAAATCCATTAACACATGAGTGTTAATGTTCAAACACAAAATGAGATCTGTGGATTTTCACTAGTAAGCTGCATTTTATTCTGTTTCAAAATATTGGTTACCTTGACCATGCTTTGCCCTTATTTTGCACAAAAGTGCTGCTTGGTGGTAATGTGATTTGTACAAATGCATAGTTTTACATGTTAGACTCCCCAAAAACAGATCTAAAATGTCTTATGTAGACTATCAAAGCTGAAGTAACAAGCAACCCAAAAGCATCCAGTGGATCCACACTAACATTTAGTATTTCAAGCTTCATCATTTGATGATGGAGTAACGCAAATTGCAAACATGCTGAAACAAGCATGGCATTCTATATTCTCTTTAAGTTGCTGATAGACATCTGAATTCATATCAGGCTGTTCAGGTTCAGTTGTGCTCCCTGCCCTAGTTCTGTCTTTAGGTTTTTCTTACATAAATGTTGAATATTTTGTATACTTTTTTAAAGATTCCATATATTTTTCATATTCTGTATACATAATAATAATATAGAGCATTGCTAGTTCACAAGACATCAATAGCTTGTGAAACACAGATGAAAAAAAAAATAATTCTAAGTTAATTTTCAATGTTTTCTTGCTTGGTTTGATTTTGATGTATATTTTTATGAACTGTGTTGTGTTTTTTTTTTGTTTGAGTTTTTTTTTTTTTTTTTTAGATTTGTAGGCGAAGCGATGGGTAAAAAAAACACATAACATACAATTAGTTCACATTACTACAGACCAAAATGACAAGTTTAAAGTTAGTGACATTCAGGGAGTAAACAAGTCTCTCTTGCTTTGAAAAGTAAATAAATGATGTGAAAAATAAAATCCATCATGCTCTCTGGGTCTTGCTCTGGATTCTGATTGACTACGGTCAGTCAGTAACTGTTGAGGGGGAAATGTGTGACATCTCGATGGCCGACAAATATTTAATATAGAAATGTTTCATACAACTCAACATAATAATTCTCTGATTTATTTACAATAGATACTGTAAAATGGTAACTTTTGTGAGAAAAAAGGCACAAGTTTCCCTTCTTAAATACACTGTAAACATCTTTTCAAAAAGCATGCATAAACATTTCACTTTACAAAAGATCTCATATACTCTTTTTAGACAAATTACTAATATATTGTGTCCAGCAAAATAGAATCTCTCAAAAATACTTCACATCCTATGAGCCTTTTAACATCTATTCTTTTATATTTATATATCGGTGTATTTAAAAAAGGGAAAGGTTGGGGGGGGGGGGGGGGGGGAGACTACTGTAAATACCTTTGCAACATCTAGTTTGAGGTCCATCAAAAACTTTCAACATACAGTGTATTGACAGGTCGGTGAAATAGGATTTGCCTGGGTACCACAGATTGATTGATTTGTTCTATTTGAACTATTATAATTATGATTTTTGTCCTCCAAAAGTCGCTTACCACCAACCAGCTACATCACAAAGGCAAACATCAAAAGTTATTGGACCTTTCCAGTTCACAAACCTTCCCCACACCCCACCCAAAGCACATTACATAACCAACACAATAGCAGAACATATACCAATTATCACATTATCGTGTCTGTGCAAATCAAAATCAGCCAATAGCATCATACTATCACAGAGAAAATCAACAATGCCCTCTCAAAAATGAAGCTTTCTTGTGGATTTAGGAAATTTGAGAGAAACAGAAAAACAAATACACACACACAGATGCACAAAACGCACACAAACCTTCATTGTCTTCATACTCACAGCATTTCAGAAAAAGCGGTACCTCTTTTGATTCCATCAGTAGCACAGTGGGGTTATGAAACATGAAACAGTGGTCCAAATTATTTTTTTAGATATAATTCACTCAAGTGCTATCAAGTCGACTGGTATTTTCCAAAAATAGCCAGGTTTTAATTGCAAGGTGGTTTAAATCAGAAACTTCCTATGTACAATGTTTGAAAAATATGCCTACAAGCCACAATTATAATCATAAGATACACATATATTGTGTTTATGATCAGGTTACTGTTATTGTTGTTTACTAATATGACAGCTGTATGCTTTAAAAAAGCTGATTAATCACATACTGTATCTAACTGTACATGTGCTGCTACTGAAAATCGTCTACTTTTTACGTTAAGAAAACAGAAGCACCTTGTTAGAAAATGGCTTCTAGCTGGATTGATTCTTTGAAACAAAACAAAAACTTTACAATCGTATAAAATGCTTTTCTCCTCTGGAACTGTAAATTAGTACTGCGTTTTCCTTAACGTCAAAAGGGAGCTGGTTTAGTTACAGCTTAGGTACAATTTACTAAATTTGCTACAGTCCTAGCTCGCACACAAAATGTGGCATGTGTGTCTGCGTGATCTTAATTTTTTTTTTACAAGACGAGACATAATATTTGCTGTATTGCAAATGTAAAAAAAAAAAATCTCCTATCCAATAGCATTTTTGTTGAGCTGCCATTTTTCAGCTTATCAATTATCGGGCCACCACAGCACTCCATCAGCGTGGCCAGTTCTCTCCATGTAAACACTTCAAGTCATCAAAATATACATTGATGCCATTTTTGCAGATATATTTAGATTTGATTCTTTCTACAATAACTTTTATGCACCAATTAGTCACAATTCAGCTTAATTTAATGTATTGTAGCCCTTGATTATGTCCTTTCTCATTCCGTCTTTGCAAACACCCCAATTTAATATTCTGTTTCTTGAAAGTGATACGGTTGTGGACATATTTCGGTCTTAACCAGCTATAACAAGCAGTTTTGTTACTGAATCTGAATTGTATGAGCGCCAAAATTTGAGAGAGTTACCTAAGAATGCAATGGCATTTACTGGCAGACTGACAGGTCTGGGAGTCAAGGATATGTCTAGTACGTGGGCCCATATTACTGTGTGTGTGTGTGTGTGTGTGTGTGTGTGTGTGACATGTGACTGTGCACTATAGCTTTACCAAAGAATATGGCTTCATATCCATATAGAACATTGTCAGCATTGTCTTTCGGGGTAAGAAACGCTCAGTCACATGAAATATGAGTTCTTCTCTGTTGGCCGGGTACAGAGATCACTCTTTGCCTTCCCTCACTATGCAAGCCTTATATGGCTTTAAACCAAGCCTCACGTTACGCCTTGCTTTGTGCATAGCGGGCTTGCTCTTTTTTGCTCTCGGAGGGCTGGGAGTCCTCTGTTTTTCCCTCTCATTTGATCCTTCATTTTCCCCTCCTTTTGCAAGCTTTCAGTCATTTCTTGTTAAAGTAGAGGGTGTTTGTTAGGCCTGACTCCACCTTTGGTATCTGGTCACTGATAATTTCCACCAACATCTCAGGAAACTCGACTTTTAGAGCCTGGGATTCACGGAAAGTGTAGAAACAAAAGTCCAACAGGCTCCCCACAAGCTGTAAAGAGAGAAAGAGGACACTTCAGTCAAGGGAACTGTCATATTTAATTCAAGATGACAGTGCTTATCATTAATGTTCTGGTGAAACACGAGTCTGGGTAAACATGTATTGATGTATTAGAAAAGAAAAGACAGTATAGCGGCTGAGCTCATTTATGGATGCTCCGTCTAACTGACCAAATCGCTTTTAGGCAGAACTTGTTTCTCTTCATCTTACAAATTAATAAATCAACACTGCTGTCAATTGTTCTTTGCCCTCAAGTGCAATTCAAAACATCTTTTCCAGTACTTTTGTGTGCTATTACAAAATGTTGAGCTGGCAGCAATGCAGAACGTGATTAGAAATGAACAGCTCTCAGAAATTAACTGCAGCTCTCATCTCTCAGTGGCAACATGAAGGATGGGAGTTTTTCATTTGAATGCACACTTGACTTAACATCCTTGGGGTCCCTGGACCTCAGTTTGAAAACCCCAGAGGTAAATAAAAGGGACAGAGTTTATAGAATTTGTTTCTAGTAGTAGAAATCATCAGCTTTATTTTAATAGTAGGCTATCTGTAGTAAGTGCAGACCCCATTCTGTCTAAGAAAATGATATCTGAATACATAATCTGATCTTATTTAAATCAAATACCTCAAATATTTGTCAAAAAAACAGAATGAGCTGATATTTATGCATCCTCAAGAAGTGACTCACAAAAGTTTGTGTGATTAGAAGCTGAAAAACATTCATGTTTCAATCACTGGATGTTAAAATATTACAGCTTTATCACAGTATATTACAGATATTTATTTTAATATTACAGATTATTAAAGAGTTATCTTAGGATATTAAATAAGATAAGTTTAGTGCAAAAATGTATCTTGTCATAAATCAAGAGCTTAATTACAACCTATTTTATTCCAATGACAGCCTTAAAAACAAAGCTTAAATATCTTACATTTAATAGTGGGTAGAAAAAAAGACAGTCAACTTAATACAAAGTATTTTCAGGATAATGATTTAATTTCTTGTGGCTTTAGTGCAATGACAATACAAAAGCTGATTATTTAGTTTTGGCAACAACATGTTTTTTTTTATAATCTCTTGCTTAGTATTTTTCTCACACAGATCTTCATTCAAGAACATATAACTATGCTTAAAAAAAGTTGGAAAATCCCTATTTTATATAATGTGTCTCATGTTCAAATCAAGAACCTTAAAACTGCTTTGCTTGAACGTTATTTTAAAATAAAATTAGCATAATTATGACAGACCTTCTGGAAATCAGATGAGGTATTTCTTACATGACAGGGATTAGTTTAGGGAGGTATAGGTAGGATTTCTAGATGTGTATGAGTGCCTCTTAAGGGAACTGTTGTGAGAGACCAATGGGCTTAATAAACTTACTCTGGATAATTAGAGCAGATTTGCATCTGACTTTGATCTATTAGCCGATAACAGGGGAGTGTTTCGACTTACTTCATGCATGGCGTCCAATAGCTTGGTGAGCTGGAAGAAGCGCTGCCATGTCTGGCCGGAATTGTTAGTGGCTTTCCCAACTGAGCGGCGGAGCTCCTTGATGTAATTCACTCGCATCTCCTCAAATGCCCCTTGGTTCTTCAGACCATCTTTAGGCACTGTCAGTAAAAAAAAAAAAGGATTTCACTTTGTAACAGTGGCCAGTACTCGCTATATGAAAGTGACATATGAAGGCCAAGTATGGTAACCCACTGAATTAGTCCTCTGCATTTAACCCATCCAAGTTAGTGCACACACATCAGGAGCTGTGAGTAGTGAACACACACACACACACACACACACACACACACACACACACACACACACACACACACACACACACACACACACACACACACAGAGCAGTGAGCAGCCATTTTTGCTTTAGGGGGTTAGGTGCCTTGCTCCAGTCATTTCCTGCCGGTATTGATAATCGAACCCGCAACCTTTGGGTTAACAGTCCGACTCTAAGCATCAAGCCACGACTGCCCCAAAGTGTGAGTAAGTGAGTAAAACAACACTATATCCTTTAAGATGCATCTGTCTCTATGTCAGTCTCTTTATTCATCCTTCCATCTAATCTGTCTGTGTCGCAGTCTACCTTCTCAGGTGATTAATGTTCCCTCGTGTAAAGTTATTCAGGATTAACTCAAAGTACTAAAAAGTACTTTCACTTTTGGCAGATGAGAGATAGAATCTCCTTCAGGTTGAAGGAAGTAATTCTCTCCTATCGTGTAGAGAACAAGTGCACTTATGGCCTACAGCCAACCACGTCAAAATGACAATCAGCTTCTGGACAGCTGTAAAAGAAACGACTCGTCCTCACCCTCTTTCTACCCATCTTTCAACAACATGCAAATAATGTCTATTCTGATGAAATTAGTAGATTTGTTGCACCCCATTGTTTCATTTCTGTTTGTCTCAAAGTGATTTTGATAATAACAATACGTTTTTGCAGACAAAGCAGTATACGCTAAAAAAGCAATTACCTAGAAGCACCGTAAGTTGTACTGATAATTATGGAAATTATTAAAATGCAAGAACCAACATCATTTAATAATACTCAGTGTTGCCTTAAGGCACAAACATGTTCCCAATTCTTAGCACAGAACAAACTAAAAAGATGACACATTTTGTTAACATTACCAAATTACAACAAGAAGTCCTTCAGGATGGTTCAAGCTCTGGACTCTGTGTTGAATGAAAAGCACCTTCGTTCATCAGCAGGTGTGTGTTGAACCCGCAGTCACCTCCCCCTGTTTTCTTCTCTCCCACTGACCCACATCCAGCCTCTTTCGCCACAGGAGCCATTTAGAGCCCCACTGAATACAATGTGGGGTGATTACGCCACGCTAATTGGTGTCTTGTCAAAAGATATACATTCTTCTGCCAGTAGGATCTGTCATGTTGTTGACATATCTGACAGGAAGAGTCAGTTAAAGAGCATTGCAGCATGTGAGGCGATGATGAGTCAGTACACTGATTAATACACTGTTCTGTAGATTAACATCAAACCGATGCTATTGATAGTAACAACTTTGGATGTGGAGATACAGAGGGTTCAATAAAATTAAGGTCAGTCAACAACACTTGTGGTATTATGTTGAATACCACAACAAATATCTTTGATTTGTCCCTTTTTTTCTTAAAAAAAAAATCAAGGTTATGGTGAGGCACTTAAAATGGAAATGAATGAGGCCTTTTTTTGAGGTTTTAAAAACAGAAATGTTAAACTTACAATATTATAAAAAATATTTTTAATTTTATCATGGCAAAACTGTAAAATTGCGCATATGTCTTTACACAGAAGATTAGTAAGCTTTTTTTTTCTTACTAAAACTATGTGCATATTGACTTGCTTATTGTTTATGTCTCGATATACTATTAATCAAGTGAGTATTTTAACGTCACGGAATGGTAGACAAGAGACGTGGATTCAGATGCAGAGATTTAATAACAAAACAAACAGGGTAGGTACAAACTTCAGGGCTCAGACATCACAGGAGGAACACGAAGACACGTAACATGTACAACGAACGAGCACAGGACAGCAAACACAGGAAGACTAAATAGGAAGGCAAATAAGGTGGGTAACGAGGATAACAGGTGGGACAAATAAACCAATAATCAGATAACAAGGGGGAGGGACCAGACAATAACAAGAGCACATGGCCCAACATAACAAAACACTCATGTGCATAACCAAGACAGGACAGACATGTGACACTACCCCTTCCCTACGGAGCGGCTACCAGACGCTCCATAAAACCGGGGCGGGAGCGAAAGGAAACTCCAGGGCGGGGCGGGACGGGAGGGACAGACCAGGGCAAAACACAGAGTCCATCGGGCGGCCAGGGCGAAACACAGAGTCCATCGGGCGGCCAGGGCGGTGAAGACCCCTCGGGCGGCCAGGGCGGTGAAGACCCCTCGGGCGGCCAGGGCGGAGCAGACCCCTCGGGCGGCCAGGGCGGAGCAGACCCCTCGGGCGGCCAGGGCGGTGTCTCAGGCGCAGGACCAGCAGACACCGGCTCAGGGGCAGCAGACACCGGCTCAGGGGCAGCAGACACCGGCTCAGGGGCAGCAGACACCGGCTCAGGGGCAGCAGACACCGGCTCAGGGGCAGCAGACACCGGCTCAGGGGCAGCAGACACCGGCTCAGGGGCAGCAGACACCGGCTCAGGGGCAGCAGACACCGGCTCAGGGGCAGCAGACACCGGCTCAGGGGCAGCAGACACCGGCTCAGGGGCAGCAGACACCGGCTCAGGGGCAGCAGACACCGGCTCAGGGGCAGCAGACACCGGCTCAGGGGCAGCAGACACCGGCTCAGGGGCAGCAGACACCGGCTCAGGGGCAGCAGACACCGGCTCAGGGGCAGCAGACACCGGCTCAGGGGCAGCAGACACCGGCTCAGGGGCAGCAGACACCGGCTCAGGGGCAGCAGACACCGGCTGAGGGGCAGCAGACACCGGCTAAGGGACAGCAGACACCGGCTCAGGGACAGCAGACACCGGCTCAGGGACAGCAGACACCGGCTAAGGGACAGCAGACACCGGCTAAGGGACAGCAGACACCGGCTCAGGGACAGCAGACACCGGCTAAGGGACAGCAGACACCGGCTCAGGGACAGCAGACACCGGCTCAGGGACAGCAGACACCGGCTCAGGGACAGCCACAAGAACTGTAACAGTCACAAAAACAGACACAAACACAGAAACAAACACTGGCTCTGGCTCTGGAACAGGCACTGGCTCTGGAACAGGCTCTGGAACAGGCATTGGCTCTGCCTCCGGCTCTGGAACAGGCATTGGCTCTGCCTCCGGCTCTGGAACAGGCATTGGCTCTGCCTCCGGCTCTGGAACAGGCATTGGCTCTGCCTCCGGCTCTGGAACAGCAGACACTAGCTCCGGCTCTGGAACAGCAGACATGGGCATGTCCAGGATCCGAACCAGACGCTCCAGATAGTCCAGATCCAAGAAGGCAGACGGCACTGGCTCTGCCTCCGGCTCTGGAACGGGTACTGGCTCTGCCTCCGGCTCTGGAACAGCCATTGGCTCCGGCTCTGGAACAGCAGACACTGGTTCCGGCTCTGGAACAGCAGAAATGGGCATGTCCAGGATCCGAGCCAGACGCTCCCGATAGTCCAGGTCCAGGAAGGCGGACGGAACATGAACAGTCCCTCGCTGGACAGACGTGACGTGAACAGTCCCTCGCTGGGCAGACGTGACGTGAACAGTCTCTCGCTGGGCAGACGTGACGTGAACAGTCTCTCGCTGGGCAGACGTGACGTGAACAGTCTCTCGCTGGGCAGACGTGACGTGAACAGTCTCTCGCTGGGCAGACGTGACGTGAACAGTCTCTCGCTGGGCAGACGTGACGTGTACAGTCTCTGACTGGGCAGACGGGACGTGAACAGTCTCTGACTGGGCAGACGGAACGTGAACAGTCTCTGACTGGGCAGACGGAACGTGAACAGTCTCTGACTGGGCAGACGTGACGTGAACTTTCTCTGACTGGGCAGACGTGACGTGAACATTCTCTGACTGCGCAGACGGAACGTGAACAGTCTCTGACTGGGCAGACGGGACGTGAACAATCTCTGAATGGACAGGCGCAGGTCTCCTCCTTCGTCCCTTCTGACGGATATGCACAGACTCGGGGCTGGCTAAAACCATCGACGGAGTACCAACACTGGACGGATCCAGTGATGATGATTTCCTTCCCGAAGTGACCAGTGGAGAAGACTCTGCTGCCCTCCTCTCCTCATTCCTTTGAGCGCACAGGGAGAAATATTTTAAAAGAGAAATCCCATTCTCCCTTTCTGCAGGACAAAGTTCGCTCCGCTGAATCCACATAATGGCTCGTTCGTTCTGTCACGGAATGGTAGACAAGAGACGTGGATTCAAATGCAGAGATTTAATAACAAAACAAACAGGGTAGGTACAAACTTCAGGGCTCAGACATCACAGGAGGAACACGAAGACACGTAACATGTACAACGAACGAGCACAGGACAGCAAACACAGGAAGACTAAATAGGAAGGCAAATAAGGTGGGTAACGAGGATAACAGGTGGGACAAATAAACCAATAATCAGATAACAAGGGGGAGGGACCAGACAATAACAAGACCACATGGCCCAACATAACAAAACACTCATGTGCATAACCAAGACAGGACAGACATGTGACAGTTTATGTCTCGATATACTATTAATCAAGTGAGTATTTTAACGTTTACGGATTGGCCACATTAACTTTAAACGTTTTTATTATTAATATTAATTATTAAATTAATTTGTTCAAATCAAAAATGAAGTGTTGTCGATTGAGCTAAACTTATATTAATGCAAGTTAAAATTGTAATTTTATCATTTAAAAGCTTAAACAGATTGCCGGTCATATCTCTTTCAAATTAATGCTACTTCATTTTATATTTTGTTGTATAATGCAAAGACATAACATAACAAAAAACAGCTGTCCAAATACTTTGACGTACACGGTGTAATTGTTGATGAAAATGAATGTAAGATTCACTCAACAAAAGACTTCGGTCAAGGAAATTAACACTGATAACAATACGATACCACTGACACCTTTTAAACATATTGCTTTTTGCACAAAAGCAGCATCTGTGAGAATATGTCTTTCCTAATGTCTGGGTCAACCACAAGCCAAAAAAAAAAAAAAAAGAAGCTTAAATGGACTTTATAAAACAGGAAAAAAACAAGAGAGGATTTAGTTTTGTGACTTACTCTTTAGCAGGTCAACACTACCATTGCAAATAAGGTCATGTGAGAGCCTGCAGGGCTTCTGAAACCTTAGCCAAGGTCAAAGAGGAATAACAGGTCTCTCTCTCTCTCTCTCTCTCTCTCTCTCTCTCTCTCTCTCTCTCTCTCTCTCTCTCTCTCTCTCTACCTCTCTACCTCTCTACTAAAACTACAGCCGCCCTGGAGCCCCACAGTAGAAGGCATGACACAATAGCTTTAGCAAAGCAAAAAGGTTGATAACACATTAAAATAAACCAAAATAATAATAAAAAAAATCTTAAAATGCTGCAATATTAAAATAAAAACATTAAGCTGTAATCATGCCATAAGATAACATTTACACAATACAACAGCATTAATAGAAACAAAACATTTGCATATAAAGTAGATAATAACGATGCGCTCTAATCCACAATTTTGTGTAACGGGTTGATTTTCCAGTGAAATACAAATACTAGTTTATTTATAAAACAAAACAGCTCTTCCCAGCAGATCTCACACATGTTGAACAGCACAGCATATTTCATTACCCCTTAAAACAGTAATGACATACATAAGCTCCATCAAGGATGTAGTCCGCAAAGGATATCTAAGTTTTATTTTTATGTTGATTTTGTATCAGGAAAGCTTTTTCTTTTTTTTAAAGAATCGCTCCATCAAAACCCTCAGCTCTTCAATTATGTACCATCCCTGACTACACTTCTCCCGTTCTCTCTCCTTCCATGAAGCTCCCTTTTTGGAGAGAAAAACACCAGCTCTTGGAGCAGTGCCCATCTCCTGACTGGATTTTATTAAGTACAGCAGGGCTCTCTGGAAAGGCTCCAAGGGATCAGCAAGTGGTTGTGGATCCCAAAATCTATCCTGTATGAGAATTCAGAACTCAAACTTTACCTCAGTCTCATATGCTGTAAGCCATGGGTGCGTGTGTGTGCTGATCTTGTACACTATATGACAGCTAAACTAATCTAGCATCCAAAAGGCATTATATTATTAAATAATAATTAGATATAATATAATATCATTATTATTAATGATTAATTATACTTACTCTTACTATGTCCACATTATATATCGTCAATTATAGTATATCTAATATGTATAATGGAACACTTTTAATACAGTGTTAATTATGAATATGCCTAAATATGATTTCAGCCACCAACACCATAAGGAAAAAGAAGTTTTTACAATTTGTTGTCTCAATTAATGTGATCCATCAAATGTCTCTTATCTCACAAACCCACGTACTCAGTTCGGGTACTAAAGTAACGTGGCGAGAGAAGACATCCATTCATTGATGCGTTTGCTTATTTCCCTCTATTGTTGGCTGGCTGTCGGTATGTTGTGAAACACACGTGTAAGATGCACATCTATGCGCACAATCTCACCTGTGCTGAGCAGCAACAGAACCTTCATGGCAAGGAACTCCTCGTAAGTTAGCTGTAGACGGACAAACTCCTGGCTCACCTGCCGCATGCCCACACACAGATCGTACATGGCTGACTGCCGCATACGTTCCCTGGGAGAGAAATTAAGAGGATCTGTTGTAAACAACCTCATTGTCAAATATTGCTATGAATATAGTTATATACCTAATATATAAAGCTGTTTTCAACATGGGTAATAATAAGAAATGTTTCTTGAACACCAAAACAGCATATCAGAATGATTTCTGAAGTGAGGATCCTAGCTTTGTAATGCCAAGGTCATGGGTTTGATTCCCAGGCAATGCTTTATGTGCCTTGAACACGATGTAAGTCACTTTGGATTAAAGCCTCTTCCTAATGCATAAATGTAACGAATTCTATCTTCGTGGCCTGAAATAAAGAAAGCTATGTTCACCAAGGCTTCGATAGATCACAGAATGAATCCATCACAATCTATTTTACTTACAACTTTTGGTTTCATCTTGACACTTTCTTGGCTGGTTAATAATTTACTTGATAGATTTGATGATCTGCCAGTTTGTTTGGCTTTAGGTGTTTGTCTGTCTTTCTGCACACCTGACTAGATGAATACATGTACAGTATCTGTCTTCCAAAGCCCTGTAACCTGCTGTCATTCTGTGATCAGGTTTGTCTGCCAGAACTGATTCTATCTTCCCATTCTTCCAGTCTGAGAGATTTTTGTTTAATATTCTAACCTTATGTTTTCAGAGGGAATGAGAAAAGAGTTCAATTCCTCGTTTCAGCAGCTGTAAGAATCTCAGTTTATGGTTTCGTTAGAATTGCTTTTCTTATTATTCCTTTTATTTACACCATACACATTCTCTCATAAATTATCGATTTTTGTTGAGAACGACGGAAGAAAAATGGCTTTTATCGTGACTCTTCTTTCAGTTGCCATGGAGAGTTTTTTTTTTTAAAGTGATGTTAAAGAATATTATGAGAGGTGTGAAAGTTAAGCATACACAGCAGATCACCATACTTATGTACACTTATATTTCTGGCTCCTTTTGACATACTTTTAGAGGACACTGAAAAGTGTCGCAACTCGATACCTGGAAACTTTTGTTTCAAGGTAGACATACAATGTTTTCAATCAATATCTTTTAAGGGCACTGCTGCGCTAGTCCTGCAGTGCTTCTCAACTGGTTTTGATTTAGGACCTAGATTTTACATTGGACATTTGGTGACCAAAATGTCCTTAAAACCAAATATTAAAATGTAATAATAAAACGATGAACTGCATATATATATATATATATATATATATATATATATATATATATATATATACACACACATACATATATATATAGTTTTTTTGTGCAAATATTGTGGATGGAGAACCTATTGTTACCTGGAGAACAACCCTTCGATTGTTGTCACAATCTCATATAAACAGATTCATGGTTTGTCTGGAGGTTAAAATTAGTTAAAATGCAAGTCTTTGAGACTGTGCTGAAGGACTGCCAGTTGTTCAAGATTTAAAGCAACAGAGCTCGTTCAGAACTGTGTCAGCGTGCCAGAAAATATGCGTGACTGTTTGTCATCAGGGTGTGTGGAAGTCGCACATAAGGTGCTGAGCATATATTAATATGTATCCATGCCAATTAATTCTGTAAAGACAACTTTGCCCAAGTTCTTTCCAAGTCATTTGGCAAATACAATGAAGTACTCCAATTTACCTGCAGGTGTCACTGTGCTCTATTTTTACTCTTCTCCCACTGCACTCAATAAATGGACATTTAGCTTTGAAAAGCACACAATCACACTCTTTCCACTCAACACTTCTTGTCGATTGTGCTGATTATGTGCCCCATTGACCTAACTCTGCCCTGATAAAATGTTATCAAGAAGCGTTTATAGGGAAAATGTATTTCTTAGAGGAGTAATGGAAGTGACTGGTTTGAGGTCACAGTCGTAGGCCTGCTGGGAACATGCTTATTGAGTTTATCATTTTGTATCATTATCTTAACTTGTGTAACTTGAAGCACCAAATTCCGTAGACAGGGTTAATCTAAAGCCAATTCTTGTCTGTGTGTTGTAGTTTACTGAAAACAAGTTTTTTTTTGTTTTGTTCCATTTACTTAAAATGTTTGGATGGATTTTGAATATTATGGAAATCAACATCTCTAAATGAAGTAAACATGCATTGTGTGAGTTAGCTTACTCGTTGAAGACGAGGTCAGGGGCGAAGTAGAGCATTTGGGCGTTGGTGTGTTTGTAGGATCTCCAGCTGAGGGAGAAGGAGGAGAGACACATCCAGGAATACTGGATTAGCGTGATTTGGTCCTCAATGGGTAGACTGCGGAAACCTGGAGGGGGGAGGGGGATAAAGGGCAAGTTAACACAGCAAAGAGACATATGGGATACTCAGGGGCATGACTTGCCCTGAAGCAGAGCTAATATTAAGCCATAACTGTAGGCTCTAAGAAACAAAATAGAATCTACTATCCTGTGCTTTTGTTCACACAAAAAAAAACCTCTTTGTAACTATGAACATTTGTTATATGGCAAAAGCTGCTTCAAAAATTAAAAATGTTGTGTTCCACAGAAAAATTACAGCATAAGGGTTCAGAATGATATGAAGAGGAGTAAATAATGATAGAACATCCATACTGTTCGTTTAAAAGAGACATAGTGGATGTGGATAGTAACATTATGTTTGGAAAGAGCAAGTAAGGTCTTATTTAGTTAATGTAATGCGTGTGGCTGTTGCGAATTTAACAGTGTAAGGTCGATTCTAGAGCTGCTGAAATTTGTTCACAAATGAAAAAGCCTTGCTGTGCACTCGGCACAATCAGATTTACATGAATCACTGAAGGTTTCCACTCATTGTCCTGTTGTCAAAGACTGTTACCAATACAGCAGACTGGAGTCTTGCCAAGACTCACATTGAGAGATGTGAAGTCACCCACAAGCTATAATTTTAGCCACACGAGGACACACTACAGTATAAACCTATCTGTGAAGCATAGACTAATTTTGGCTTGTCTGCAATATGCAAATTCAATGTAATATTTCTTTTTTTTACAGTAATGTTCCAGGCAATCTCTAAGCGTCCCTTGTGTTATCCTTTCTTATAAATGATCATTTTCTTACATTATCCTTTTATAAACTGAAATTATTGTCAATGAAATTTGCAAAAACTTAAACTTAAGTGTTGAAATACACCTTATTTTTTTCCATCAAATTCTCATCCTTATCAGCTGTTTTTGAATCCTTCACATGTGATTCACAGAACAATGTGGATATAGAACTAAATAACTAATAATGAACATCTGCAAGTTATCACTTGTAGATTGGCTGAGCGTGTGATGCACTGACTGCCCAAAGCCTGTCTGGGAAGTCTTTGAAAGTCAGTGAGCCAGTTTGCCCTGGTGT
This sequence comes from Gila orcuttii, assembly GCA_026230005.1. Classification (NCBI taxonomy): domain Eukaryota; kingdom Metazoa; phylum Chordata; class Actinopteri; order Cypriniformes; family Leuciscidae; genus Gila; species Gila orcuttii. The sequence goes on along the minus strand of JAPDVR010000002.1, from coordinate 26,325,601 downwards.
GTTTTCAGCCTTCTATTTATATATCCGGATATAGCAAGCAGACACCCTGGTATCAAATAATTGCAATACAGCAAATTACCGTCTTGTAGCAAGGTACCTTGAAAACTTAATTTGTAAAGGCAAAAACAGATTTTTATAAAAATCACAATTAGATATTTAATATGAGTTGCATGGGATGTTTTATTGTATAATATAGTGCGATTCATGCAACATATGCTAGTGAATTCTCAATCGATTACTGTTACCACAGACAAAATCAACCTTTGATTCCTCTATAGTAGGCAACCTACTTTTGTCATGGTTTTGAAACTCACTCGGAAGCTTGTGGACATACACTACCATTCAAAGTTTGGAGTCAGTAATTAAAAAAAAAAGTGACAGTAAAGATGTTATAAAAAGATTTCAAATGAATGTGGTTCTTTCTAGCTTTCTGTTCATCAGAGAATCCTGAAATAAATGTTTTCAACATTGATAAAAATAAGAAATGTTTCTTGAGCACCAAATCAGTGTATTGGAATGATTTTAGAGTAATGGCCAACTTTGCCATCACAGGAATAATAACATTTTAATAAAAAAAAAAGTTATTTTAGACTAATAATATTTCACAATATAATTTTTACTGGATTCTTGATCAAATTATCACAGACTTGGTGAGCATAAGAGATTTTCGAAAGCATGAACAGATCTGACTGACCACAAACTGTTGAGATGTAGAGTATACTATACATGAATATAAAGTTCAACCCTTACATTTTTCTCAAGTGTCAGTGCTTGTTAAAAGCATAAAGAATTAAACATGGGCTCTTTACATAGATCTTCTGAACTTGATTTATGTAAATTGTCTTTTGAATTTGAAAATGACCTCCCTACTGAACTACACCAAAGCACCTGACAGGAATGGTTTCAAAGCACATTTCAGAGACTAGCAGCTCAATGAATACTTCACCTTGAATAACCCTGCCAATCTGAAAGTGCAGAAGACGAAGACGGAATCTGAAAAACAACCAAAATTTGCCTTGGAATCGTACCTGGAAGTACTTTGGCCCACTTGACCACTCGGATCATCTGTTTGCCGGCGAGCTGGTTGAGGCTGGTGAGCAGGTGGTCGGTTGTGTCGGGCTGTGTGTTGTCATATCCAGCGAACACAACTTCAGGCTCTATGAGCTCCAGGACGCTACACACGGTTGGTGACAGAAACGGTCCTACCGCGGGGACGTGGGGGACGAGAGCGGTGGATGAGCTCAACTCTTTCTCGGAGGTCAGAAACGGAGGCCCTTCCTTTGAGTTCTGCAGGGAAGAATCCTCGCTAATGCTTTTCATCTTCCCCAACTTCTTCGACTTCCGTGCTGAGAAATAACAAACGTTGTATTATTAAAGCTGTTCGCTTCAGCCGCCTGATCCATTTTATGAATAATTACAATTAATGTTAAACATTGAAGGTTCTTAAAATGATTTATAAGAGAGATAAATAATTTGAAACGAACAAGATATTAATGAAAAGACCCCCAGTGTAGTCTGGGAGCGTGGTTCTTGCAGTTTTTCATATCTGAAAGGAGCTGAAGATGATAGAAGTAATTATTGAAGTAGAGATGGATCTTATAGCAGGGATCACAGTTTAAATCCCTGCTGTATAGATGTGACCTCTTATGTAATTCAGCAGGATGCTGTTAATTGACTGTGTGTGTGTTCCAATTTGATATTAATTGCAAGATTCCTGTGCCAACAGATTTCATATCACATCAGTAAGTGAGACTGAAGGTGCCATATGTGCTAGTCCCAATAAATACTCAGATTTTGTGCTCTCAACAAATTTGTGAAATATTTAGAGACTTTCTAATCTTTTAAATGCATAGTCATTTATCATTTTTTTCTTGATGAAAAACTGGTAAAACAAAATGTATATAGTATATCAATAGAACCTAAAATATACACTTTCCTTTAACCATAAGTTAACCTTAAAAAAAACATTAAAACAGAGGTTATGAACTTTTGCAGATCCAGGGATCCACAATATACATTACAGTAACTTCAATCAACATTATTAACTAACGTTTTCAAATCATATGCTTATATAAGAAAAAAAATAATGATATTATATCATTCAGTATGTGTATATAGTTCAGTATATATATATATATATATATATATATATATATATATATATATATATATATATATATATATATAGTGTCATTAAACTAGTTGAAAACCCTTTATTTAAATAAAGTTTATGCCCATGTTATTTGTCATCTATCCAAATAGGTGAAAAAAGCAGAATGACCTCTCTCAAGTAATGACATCAATGAAGCGCCATAATTCTCATTCTATACTGGAACTTAATGTCATTTCTGTAATTACTGAACTAAAGCTATTTACTTCAGTGATGATACCTGCTTTAAGATAAACTATATATGAGACACACACATTTGTTATTTATTTTATCTTTTTTTTTTTCCTCTAACAAACTGACATTTAGCAACCCAATCATGTAGAGAAGTGGCTTTGATCAGAGCTGGCCACTTAAATGTTGTGATTCTTCTAACATTACAGATGGACATCATGAAACTCCACTGTTTTTTGTTTCTCCTGGTATTTGTGGTTGTGTTTTTGTCAGTTTCTAAATTTGGAATCACTAGTTAATCTAAAAGTAGTTTACATGGCTGTAGTGATGTACACAGGAAAACCCAATGTTTGTTGGTAAGGTGTCCCATAAGGTGGCCCTAAGTTTTCAATAATAAGGTGGCCCCAATCAGTGTGACGCTTGCCTAGCATTTGTTACACCAACAACCAAAATCTTTTGGAAATCAACCACACTCTCAAAGTTTTAAACAGCTCCCCAAGTACACACTCATATTGTGTTGCAATTATATTGAAAACACAGATGTATGTGAAGTACTTTTCAATATGTTCTTTTAAGTCACTTACCTTTTATTAAAAAAACATTTTTTTCTTCTTCTGTGGAACATTGTAAATCTTTACTACAAAGGCAGTGCCTCTTATTATAACATTCACAATAATATATATTTTTTTAATCTCTTGGATGTTTTATATATTTTAAGATGAATGATCTCAGGTCTGACGGTATAATTGTTTCATATCATTTCACAACTAGTCCCATTTTAGTCCCATAGTAAGTAAATTCAGTTACCCCCAAGATTCATCCCAGCTTGTAGACACTTCCGTACTCTGCAGGCTGGGCAGTTTTTCCGCCGAATCTTGTCAATGATACAGTCATTCCTCCCAGCACATAGGTAGTTGTGCTGACCTGCAAGAAGAAATAGAAAGTGTTCAAAATCTCTGTAAAAATCTCCATGTCTGTATCCTTTTTTTCTGTCGGAATTGTTACAGAAATTAACAATTAGTTCTCTCACGGTCAGATGTATAATGAGCTGTCAATTTAACACCCAGTTAGTACATTAAATATGTTTTTCTGTGGGGGCTTTTTAACAAAAAAAGAAAGATGTCAGTTACATCGATTAGTCAAAGTGGGACCTTCGCAAGGACACAGTGATGCATTCTGGTCATCTCATTGTAAGTATCCGATGAAAAGAAGACAGCTGTCCTACACTTTACGCCCCTCACTATTATCATCGAGCACAAATGAGCCATCCCAAATAGTGTTTTTGAGTGTGTCATGGGTTGGCTGATGTCTTGGCACGGGACACTACAACAGAGACCGTAACAGCCTGAGAATCCCTCATGCGCTGCCTCCCTCAGCCAAGGCCACAGCTCTCGTTTCAGAGCACCATTACGCTCCACTGGCTCGACGCACACCCACGCGCTCCACGGGCCGGAGCACCGCGCCGCAGGGCCGCATCCAGGCACTGTGGCCATGTACATCTCTCTTTCATTCTCTTACCCATATTCCACCCCCTCTTTCACTCGTGCATCATGGGAAGGACGTGCTACCTACACGAGGGCACTCTCCTTTAGCGCTTATGGACCGTGTGGCTGCAGACAGGCACAATGAGTGTTTTCGGTGGTGGGGAAAATGCTCAGCGAGTCTGTCTAAAAGCTGCCAAAAAAGCCCAGGATCTGCAAACGGAGCAACAGCAGCTGTAGCCTCGCCACTATTTCTGGCTAAATCACATGACCCCTTACATAAGCCCATTTTTCTTGCTCTAAAAAACCGTAAACTGCGACACAGGAAACACAACGAAGCCCTCCTCCACCTCACCACCCAAATACAGACACAAATCAGACCTGAAATCTGTTCGGCTGACTCTCTGACCACTCTCCACAGCTGCCCCACAAATCCTGTTAATCATTATCCCAACAGAAGCACTTACATGGACTGTATCGTGCTCTGTGTGTCTGTATCAGCGCACGTGTGTTCGTAAAGGTGTTTATGGACAAAGGTAGCAGAGAGACTGTTTGTGTGCCTGAGGACGAAAGAGGAACGTCAAGTATTGTAGTGTTTCAGCACACTGTAGGTTGTGGATCTATATCTGCGTGGTGTTTATGTTCACTGGCTTAAAGAATCACAGCAAGTGCATATTATGGTCTATCACAGTAGTATGTCATTGTTTAGCTATTGTTTTCTCAAAATGTATTTAAACATTTTTTTGTTTTGTTTCTCATTGTGTGTTTTTAGTGTTGAAAGTTTTAAGTTCTTTAAGGAATAGTTGACCCAAAAATATTATTTCTGGCATCATTTACTCACCCTCATATCATTCCAAACCCAACTTATTTTCTTCTTCTGCAGGACATAAAAGGACATATTTTAATGATTATCCTTTTGGGTGAATTTAAGACAATGACAGTACATTGCGCCATAAGATTGCTTTTGGTAAGATGAATAAGCCGCCCCTTTTCACATTAGCCGTTAGCTACAACATGTAGCATAGAAAAACACCGGCCAATGAAAAAGCATCTGTCTAGTTCTTTCACCATGTACTTCAAATCTCTTCCAAACATGTGACTCACTGCATCATTAAGGAAATCAGGGGTGTTCAGACTGCAGTAAAAAAAGTGATCTGCCATTTTCAATGAGACCCAGTGACCTCTGATCTTTGACAACCGTCAGTGATCTGAAAAAGTTTAGCTGAGCTTGACTAGCAAAGGGAGTTCAGAAAATGATCCGCCACCCAATGCAGCACTTGCTTTAGTAGCTTATGGCAACCAACAGCTCCATGACCTCCAGGGATTAAATAACAGTGTGGTAATGGCATTACCAATTTCAATTTCTTAAGTAGGAGATTGATTTATTCTGCTAAATATGTTTTTTTTTTTTTAACTGATGTAAACTGCAGCTAATAACTCTCATTTTATGTTCTTTCAACACGACCAGATTCAGTCTTCAGAGGGATTATTGTATGAACAGACACATGAGAGTTAAATTACAAACCATAACCCAGCTCTAATCATTTATGAAAATACTTTGTTCCAGTTTCCTCTCATCATTTGTTATTTCCACACGTGTACTTCCTGCACTTTGCAATCCTCTGCTTTCCTGTTAGAAATTGTATCTGGTCCAAGGTTGAAAAGCTACCGCTTTATCTGTATAGAACGTCAAACAGTGCTTTAATTTCCAGTGAAAAAACATGTTATATATTTGTACTGTACATGTAAATGAATTGTTTTCTCAGAAGCTTTGCTGTACATAAGGCTTGCCTTGAGGGTAAAATACAGATTAATAAACTAAGATAGTTCAGAATCAGAATTAGATGTTGTGATTACAGTGCTAAATTGAAACAGTAAGAAGCAGCTGTCATCAATTGACCAGAAAACAGGCTTTTGTAACCTCAGGCATATCAAAAATACAGGGTCATGACCTATGTCCTAAAATATATTGATGTTGGAAACGCAGATGCCACTATGTGATAGCCGTCATCCGATTTGCTTAAACACAAAGGGTGTCTCATTTTGCATTGATGTCAAAGAACAAAGGTATCACCCAGAAGACGGAAGAGATGGTAGATACTGAAAGCACCGGTGCATAGGCAAACACAGAGGGTTATTTGAGGTGAGGAAAAAATGACACGTATGACCTGTTTAGTGGACTGTAGAGTTGTTCGACCTGTTAACACTACAGTGACAAAAAAGCACTCTGAATTCTGTCATGTTTCAGTATACGTCTGTCAAACTCGAGCATGACAAGGTGGAGTTTGTGGACTTTCACTTTTTGTCATTAAAAGCTTATTTCAAATGAATCTTTAGCGCTATAAATTATGGAAGCCATTTCTGCTTAAAAAAAACAAACTATATCTCACAACTGTGACTTCATATGTGACTACAATATATTTATAAGCATATAAAAAGTTTGATTGATAAAACAATGTATACTCTTTTATTTCAAATAAATGCTGGTATTTTGACATTTTCTATTTATCAAAGAACCTTGAAATGTATCACATTTTCCCCATAAATATTAAGCAGCATAACTTTTAAATATTAATAATAATAAAGCATATTATTTGAGCACCAAATCAGCATATTAGAATGATTTCTGAAGGATCATGTGACAGTGAAGACTGAAATAATGATGCTAAAAATTCAGCATTGCCATCAGAGGAATAAATTACATTTTATCAAATGACATAGAAAACAATTATTTTGAATTGTACTAATATTTATGTGTTTTTCTGCATTTATTTTGAACAAAAAATACAGTAAAAACAGAAATATATTAAAATAAGTCACATTCATATATATATATATATATATATATGAACACTATAATGTGACTTATTTTAATTATATCATTATTTTGATTATTATTAATATAATATTATAATAAATATAAACCTCTGCAGTAGATCGGTGCAATTTCCATCAGTATTATAATTACCAAGTCTCAGAACAGTTTCAAAAACTCCTCTGAACTTAGGTCTTGTTTCATTATGGTCTAGCACAGTGTTTCTCAAACCTGTCCACCCACCACCACTGGGACCCCCTTTAATGGTCTAGCAAGTTCAATATAAGCCTATAAATGATGAGTTGTGCAGGATTGACACTGAATATCATTAAACATGATGACATGCCAAGACACTGATGGCTTTTGAATAATAAGCATCTGCTGAGCTGTCTGAAAAAGAATCACTGCACAACCCATATGGAAATCATAGCCATGCTACAGACTGTGGTTTGCATGGGAGTTTGAACAAGTGGACAAGTGATGAGGAAGTGTGTTGATGGGAAAACTGTAAATAGACAAACTGCCTCACATTAATCAAATTAATTAAAAACCTTGATGGTGTGGCAGTACCTATGTTTATATGTATGTCAATAATCTGATTATTGACAATAATCAGAAAATGAAATTACTCGCATTAAGATGTTACATGTCTTGAGCAAACCTCTTTAAATCTGTTTGCATGCCATTGTTTTGATTATACGCAAATAAATGTGGTTGTTTTATTGGCATTGTACTACAACTGTGATACATTTCACATCCCACAACACAAAATGTTAAATTGAAATGCAATAGAACGTTGTCTGTGCTAGGATATCGGGCCTCCCTAATTTTGTCGAAAATGCTTAAAATGTCTCCATTCTATACGTTTTTGATCATCAATAATACGCATGATGTCCATGGCCAGTAAAACTCTAAGTATAAACTTTATTTCCTAAGCTCCCCAGTTTTCAAAACAGTGCATGAGTACTGTTCCCCTAACACTAGCATGTGCATTTCGGTGCACAGTTTTTTTTTTTTTTTTTTTTTTTTTTGGAAATGCACAGAATTGTTCCAAATTGGGTACCAGCTCTGACACCAGCACAGTCAAAAAGGGTTGGAAAACATGCCTTTATAAAGACGTCTTAAACACCAGGAACAGCTTAAACACTATAAGCATTGTATGTGGATTCCTTTCATTTAGTGTTTGTCCCTCTCCATGCCGGAGGTCCCAAACCCTACAGCTAAACCAACACAGTAAAACTTGTCTATCCCTAGTGCCAAATGTAATTACGAATTCTTATAATAAAGGAACAAATATTTTAGTGCTCAGACTGAACAGCTGTAGCGCTCCTAATAAAAGTCTGTTGAGAATTAGCTAGTACCATATGGCCACTTCACACTATTCCCACAGAAACAAGTGTTTATGATGCTATTAGTTATTATCTGAACTCAGCAACTACACAACAGAGGTTGTTAAGTGTTGACTGCAATATTTTCCTTTTGCGGTTTTCTTTCGTACCAGAGAGAGCACTTCAGAACTTTCCACACTTCAAAAAAGTGTGAAGGGTGAAAAAAAATGGTCTATCTACTTCCTCCCGTACATTTTTAAGTATCAGTCTGCTGGCTGTCTTTTGCTCTGTTTCAAAGCCATCTGACATTTTAAGTCATCATTAAACCACACTCCCAATAGGAAGGCTATTCCAAAAGGTAACCATCTTAATTATGCTGCCTCCTAAGATACATTGTTTTGGCCAAATACTAAAGGTGTGGTCACATTTAACATTGTTAGTTAAATTTTACCGGTTTATCCAGTCATTTCGAAAGAAATCCATGTGATCTGGAATTGCATGTGAGGGGCAACAGATTTCAGAACAGGCTGACATCGAAAAATGTACAGAAATATACAGAAATATAAATACAGAAATTTCACCAAAAGTTTTCTAATGTAAGCACACTTTTAGAAAGCATCACATTTTTACTTTGTGGCAAATGAGGCAAGAGAAACTTGTTCAATACTAAAATTAATTGTTAAAAAGAATTATTACAGTGTAAATAAGATAATTGTTTTGGCCAGTATTTGTGAGTATTTAGTAGTGATCGACCGATATTGATTTTTTATAACCGATACCGATACAGAATATTTGCATGTTTATGTGCCCGATAACCGATATGCAGAACCGATATTTATTTACTGTTATACTACTTATACTTCTGACACAATTATTACAACACAAATGAACTGAAAAAAAACATTTTATTTATAACAATCACTCCCTCCTTGCATACAAAAAAAAACTTTATATTTACACACAATTTTTTGCCATGCTTGCATTCATTTGGCATTCTTTGCAAACTGCCACCCCTGCATTGACTGAGTGAAGCAAGTCCATACTTCACTTTGTTTTTTCTTCCTTTCAGTCATCTTAAAAAAGTTAGAGTTAAATTAAATCTTAAAATTACAATAAAAACATTTATATTATTACATTATCTAATTTATATCTAAATTATACATATAATTTATAAGCATCAGCAGCAATATTAACAATAGGCAAAATAAATGTTAAAAGTCTACTGTTTTTATATGGAACCAAGAAAATAATTGACAGGGGAGTCATATCACATTTGCAGAAATGTAATTCATTTGAAACAGTTTTAGAAGGTTCATGTGCCATTTAATAGGTTTAAACTAAGAGTGAGGAATAATTCACTGAATAATATCAGCTGGAATATAACATTGTCAGGAAAGTAACAAACAAAACAGCATATACATCATTGCGTTTTCCAACTAGTATGTTGACAAAATGCTGTTTATCTATGCATTTACACAGAAATATAACTTGGGCTACTCAACCGCGATCGCGCATTTACACAGAACTATAACTTAGGCTACTCTCAACCGCGATCGCGCGTGCAGATAATAAATAAATAATTTCCACAAAGCGGTATATTTAGATTTGTATTAGCGAAATAATTGCTATGTAGTAAATGATAATATAATCTAGGGTGTTTAAACAAGATAATCTTGTCAAAAGTTTCATTCAGTGGCCGTGCTTGAGCATTCCTGATCATCAACCCAGTGACTGCTCAGCAATATGAACGCACTTTTTTTCGAGACTAATGTTGAGCAAATACAACACGTAGAGAATTAAATTCAGCGCTTATATTTTCAACATGCACTCATTCATGTCTGTTTTATTTAATTCATGTAAAGTTACGTCTTTATTGGAGCAGGGCATGACGGATTACCAATTGTGACTCCATGAGTTCGTCTCAATTTTTTTGAACCAAGCTGCATAAATAAACTATATCAGGCATTTATGTCTCAAATCTCATTTCTGCATGTCTGTTATGTTAAATAAAGTTGAATAATTAAAGCAAAGCAAGTAAAACATATACTTTACCTGTGCACAGAGTTGTTGTTGACTGATCTCCTCAGACGCGGGCTGCAAAGGCAGAATTCTCAAAACGGCCACAACATGGCGCCGTTTATCGGCGAATCCGATATTACAAAACCGATACCCGATTATGTGAAAATGCTTAAATATCGGGAAAAATATCGGTAAACCGATACATCGGTCGATCACTAGTATTTAGAGTATGTTTTTTTGAGGCACACCAACAGTACATATTTTTCGAACAATTCTTAAAAACAATAAAATAAATAACTCATCAGCTCAGTAGTAGAGACTCCCAAAAACTGAAATGGATGGGTCCGATAGGTGAGACATCCATAATGTGTACTGTTGGTGTGCCTCAAGGAACAGGGCTGGAAAACCTTGTGCTGTTAGCTTAGCAACATGCTAATGACAAATTCCACTGAAATCAGTTGCCTGTCGAGTTTCCCTTGTGTGGAGCGCTATTTGTGTTAAATGACTGCCCTATGTAAAGCATTCAAAATCATTTTCTTATAACAGTTAGAATACTGCCTTAGAAGGCAGCTGCCCATTTAGGTAGCAGGCAGCAAGGCTAGGTTTTAAAACAGACCTGTCTCTGTCTATTCCTTCACTGTGTCTAACGTTTTATCCGTTTCCAATCTTATTGCTCACTCTCGTTCTTCCCCTAGCTCACTCTTCACAATCTCTCTCTCTCTGCCTCCTCCCTCCACCCCCACACTCTCTCTCTCTCTCTCTCTGATGGTAACTAGGCTGAGGTCAGGTAAGGTAATGGAGCGCACACTCTTACACAGCACTACCTCTGCTGTGGTGTTGGCAAAGCGGCTGCACTTCTGAATGCCCTTGAGGTGTGACCTCATTCAGGGCTCTTAGGAACAATCATGACATGAGAAAATGCTCTATATAAACACACACACTTTTCAAACGTTTAATAACTTCATCTATTACTATCATTAACTAATGAATTACTAAATTTGTGTAATAGTAAATGTTACAGCATAATGTACATTCAGTCTTTATCTCAGAATAAACCCTGACATGATGAACAGGACACAACATGAAGAGTAAGGGTCTTGTATCATCCTGAAATGTTTATTTTGCAATAATGACTGTATTCATGCAGCCAGTTTTCATGCTGATTAACAAATAATAAATAAATGGACATGAAATGTGTCTCACAAGTAATGTGATACTAGGTCATTATACAAAACTATTTGACCTATCAAGAATTCCACAGAGCCATGTATTGACATAAAGGAATAGTGAATCTCACCTAGCCCCGCCCCAAATGAAAATTAATTTACTGATCCTCATGTCATTCCAAGCCCTGCGAACTTCAGAGAAAAGTTCAGAGAGAAGTTGCAAAAGTAATACATATGAATCATGGGGTTTAACAGAAGTCTTCTGAAGAGACATGATCGCTTTTAATTTTTATTCACATATAAATATTAGTTAACACACATACAAATATGGAGCACATCAAATATGGTAAGCGGATAATTAACTGTAATTGCTTGATGTTCGAGAACAAACCTCATTGGTTAATGCAGAATTAAACTGCTTGATTTATATGGCTTACTTTTGCAATGTCTTTATGAAATTTTTGAAGCATGACAGTTTTGGTTTGCATAACCATTCAATGGAATATCTCAGGTTTCATTAAAAATAGCTTTGGTGTTTCGAAGATGAAGTTGGTTTTGGAACAACATGATGGTGAGTAATTGATGACATAATTTTCTGCTAGATATAGCTTACTGTCTACTATATGAGAAACATGGAATATTCAGGGTTATTTTCAAATTAACATCTAGCTGTTGTTGTCTGTGTAATCGGCAGCATGCCACGGATGCTGTCTTAATTTACGCTTCAAATTAACAAGGTTTTGACAAGTTTTCTTCAGCAACAATATCTAGAGTACATACAGGTGTTTCTTTGAATATACTCTAAACATCTGTCCACCTCCCCCCCACCCATCTCTCGCTTTTTCTGTTTGGCTGTTATAGATCCTCTGTGGAGTTTGGATGTGTCTGTTTGCTTAATCAGCAATTTGCACCTTTCTGAAGAGTCTGTGATAACAATGTCTTGGTGCTAATAAACTGAAAAGTCCACTGAAAGTTTCCTGATAACATTAACGCTATTTCACTCCTCTTATCAGATGTGAATTATCCCATAGGACATTGTTACCTGAATTTAGAGGGATACAAATCCAGGCCTGGGTCTACTTTACCAAGTATTGTGCAGCAGTATATGGTTAATATTAGTTTATCTCTAAAGTATATGGATTTTTCCCCCCAGATATCCATATTTTCATTTAGATTAACTATTAAAGAGTTGTATAGTACATGTATAATCCGTAATTAAATGCATCTCTTATAGATCTAAATGTAATTATATATATATATATATATATTTTTTTTTTTTTTTTTTATTGAATTAAAACGCATATCTCACCATCCAGAATGATTGCGATCTCTAGAGCTCTATGAAATATTATGCATAAACCAACCAGGAATTCATACTGCTTTAAACTGGCCTTTTCAGCAACGATTCATCCTGTTAATATGACATAAAGACATTTCTCAACAGCAAGAGAGAACTATATGTGAGAATACATACTGTATGAGAGTCTTACCTTCTACTGCTCTTTTGAAGAAAACTTTGCAGCTTCCACATGTTACAACCCCATAGTGACATCCTGACGCCTCGTCTCCACACACCAGACACACTTTGGCTGTCGAAGACGTGTGTCTCAAAGACGCACTGAAATAAGAGCAAATAAAATTATACCTGTAAATTGTACTTGAGTGACATTAAGTGACAAACCACATTAATGATATAACGCAATGTTCTCATGTTTAGAAATACAGTAGCTCTGTTGTATGTGTTGCAGAGGCAGTTTATGGGTAACTATAGAAATGACCAAAACAACTTAAAGCATTTGATATTTGAAAATATCTGGAAAATCAGAAACAAGATAAATGGAAGTAAATCAACACACATTGATTCAATGAACTGCCTATTTTATTTCAGTCACGGTTAAAAAAAAAAAAGTTTCCAAGATAAAAAAGGGAAAATATGTATATTTTTTAATCTAGTTTTTGTAAAACCTTTATACCATTGTAAAGATTCAATTTAATAACTCTAAAAGATCTTGTGATTAAATATATGATAAAAAATGTCTTTGACACTGAATACATGGGAGGGTAGAAATCTTAATCATTATTTTCAATAATTAAAAATATTGCAAATTTCAAGGTATTTTTTCTGATGTTCTGACAGAAGTTATTAAATTATTATTATTACAATAGTAGTAGAAGTAATAAATTACTGTATATTATACAATTGCATAATTATAATTAATATATTCAATTCATAAATGAACAGACCCAGGACAAAAAATAAATACCGTCATGTCATTGACTTGCCTATTTCAATAAAATAACCCATAAATAACACCCCAGGATTGAGCTAAGTTTGTCCTGCTCTACAGGGCAGTTTGAGCCCAACCATTTTAGCACTGCAGAAATCACGTAATTCCCACATTGTTACTGGGCACCCAAAGGGCACGGCATATGTCACTGACTCATAACGTATGTCTCACAATTTTGAGAGATCATTCAGGAAGTCTGACTGTACAACATCAACAGAATCGCGCCCATATATAGTTTCCGCTTTTTTAAAATCCAATTATACCTAATCTATTGGAGTCTTAAAATACAGAAATAAATACTGAACAACATTAAGTGGCAGAAAATGGGAGAATGTTGGAATCTCAAAAAGAGATTTTTATATCCGCTGCCCTCCAAAATGAAATTGAAACATTGAAAATGAAGCACATACTCCAAATAGTCTGGCTGACTTGGCAGAAATCTGATTAAATTGCCCAGTGAAACCTGACATAGCCTGAGTGGGCAGAGCCTCTTCTAAGGAAGCCCTGTGGAGCGGGTGAAAGTCACCATTTGAAAGACGCCTATGGCGTGCATAAAAAACACACATAGCAGAGCTCATTTAAAATGAACAGTAAAGCTCTAACAATACGTTAACGACAAGATAGGCTTAGCACGTACCTCCCCCCGCCCCAACTTTGATAATGAGTGTGCTCTCGTTTTAATCAGTAGTGCACGGTAATTGTCTGGTTAGCATTCTGACAACATCCTTGAGTCTTAACAAGCCTCTGGGTCTCAGAGGCACGGTCCCTCTCAAGGCCTGGTGCGGGTAGTAACTTCACAGCATCTTTCTGACACAGTCGAGAGAGCTGATCTAATTCTCCCTCGTCCGTCTAAACACACATTCAATTTGTTAGCCGGTTAGCAGGGGTCTCCTGCGAGGGAGTCGATTGGCAGGCCCCGGTGAGCTAATCACCCCGGCAGCACCGCAACGCTCGCTGTGCATGATGTGGAGAGGTCTAGCTTTATTAAACTGTTCAGCGAGCCTCTCTTTCTCTTGTTCTACACCAAGCGTTCTTTGCCATGGAGTAAAAAAGAAAAAGACGAAGCAAAGGGCTGACAAGGTGACTGCTTTTGCAGGAAGTAGGTCAGTGTTCATTGTTATGAAACAGAGCACCCTTATGAACGGCATACTGCGAGACTGCTGCTGTTGTGTGTTTAGTGCTTAAAAGAAAAACACCAATTAATGATGACAAGTACTTTAGCTGGTGGATATTTCATTGGTATAGATAATGAAGTAAATGCCTGACCTGCCTCCCCTCTCTTAGAAGTAGTTAGAGAAGTTTGATTCCAAACTTCACTTCCGTTTTTGCCATCTACTCAAGTGTGACTTTGTGTTATTGAAGTCTATCTGGTCAGTGAGTGAGTTTACATGTACAAGAAATGCTGATAACTATCAAAAACCTGCTCATTAAGAAAACCTGACAAACAGAGTTTACGTTAGATGTTGAATGCTTTGAAGAATTATCCGGTTTTGACATCAAAACGTGAACATGTTGGCCTTTTTTTGATAAAATAATTAAATGTCTTATATGTTATGTAAGACGGTGCATGGAAACAATGCTTAAAGTGATTCTCTGGAAACAGACAGGTAATAAGGAAGGTAATAAGAAAAAGGTCTGGGGTGAAGTGAGGACAGATGCAACTATCTACAGATGTTTGCATTTCACATCCATCGCATGTACAATTGCAGTTTAACTAGAGTAGACTTACCATGAATTGAGATCAAGTGGCAATTTTTCTAGCTTTAGGTTTGATGTGTGCAAGTACACAAAGTGAATATACAGGTCCTTCTCAAAAAATTAGCATATTGTGATAAAGTTCATTATTTTCCATAATGTAATGATAAAAATTAAACTTTCATATATTTTAGATTCATTGCACACCAACTGAAATATTTCAGGTCTTTTATTGTTTTAATACTGATGATTTTGGCATACAGCTCATGAAAACCCAAAATTCCTGTCTCAAAAAATTAGCATATTTCATCAGACCAATAAAAGAAGTGTTTTTAATACAAAAAAAAGTCAACCTTCAAATAATTATGTTCAGTTATGCACTCAATAGTCAATACTTGGTCGGGAATCCTTTTGCAGAAATGACTGCTTCAATTCGGCGTGGCATGGAGGCAATCAACCTGTGGCACTGCTGATGTGTTATGGAGGCCCAGGATGCTTCGATAGCAGCCTTAAGCTCATCCAGAGTGTTGGTTCTTGCATCTTCACAATATCCCACAGATTCTCTATGGGGTTCAGGTCAGGAGAGTTGGCAGGCCAATTGAGCACAGTAATACCATGGTCAGTAAACCATTTACCAGTGGTTTTGGCACTGTGAGCAGGTGCCAGGTCGTGCTGAAAAATGAAATCTTCATCTCCATAAAGCTTTTCAGCAGATGGAAGCATGAAGTGCTCCAAAATCTCCTGATAGCTAGCTGCATTGACCCTGCCCTTGATAAAACACAGTGGACCAACACCAGCAGCTGACATGGCACCCCAGACCATCACTGACTGTGGGTACTTGACACTGGACTTCAGGCATTTTGGCATTTCCTTCTCCCCAGTCTTCCTCCAGACTCTGGCACCTTGATTTCCGAATGACATGCAAAACTGAGCAACAGTCCAGTGCTGCTTCTCTGTAGCCCAGGTCAGGCGCTTCTGCCGCTGTTTCTGGTTCAAAAGTGGCTTGACCTGGGGAATGCGGCACCTGTAGCCCATTTCCTGCACACACCTGTGCACGGTGGCTCTGGATGTTTCTACTCCAGACTCAGTCCACTGCTTCCGCAGGTCCCCCAAGGTCTGGAATCGGTCCTTCTCCACAATCTTCCTCAGGGTCCGGTCACCTCTTCTCATTGTGCAGCGTTTTTTGCCACACTTTTTCCTTCCCACAGACTTCCCACTGAGGTGCCTTGATACAGCACTCTGGGAACAGCCTATTTGTTCAGAAATTTCTTTCTGTGTCTTACCCTCTTGCTTGAGGGTGTCAATGATGGCCTTCTGGACAGCAGTCAGGTCGGCAGTCTTACCCATGATTGCGGTTTTGAGTAATGAAACAGGCTGGGAGTTTTTAAAAGCCTCAGGAATCTTTTGCAGGTGTTTAGAGTTAATTAGTTGATTCAGATGATTAGGTTAATAGCTCGTTTAGAGAACCTTTTCATGATATGTTAATTTTTTGAGACAGGAATTTTGGGTTTTCATGAGCTGTATGCCAAAATCATCAGTATTAAAACAATAAAAGACCTGAAATATTTCAGTTGGTGTGCAATGAATCTAAAATATATGAAAGTTTAATTTGTATCATTACATTATGGAAAATAATGAACTTTATCACAATATGCTAATTTTTTGAGAAGGACCTGTATATATATATATATATATATATATATATATATATATATATATATATATAAACAAAATTATTTACATAAATTATTTAGGAACTGCCTTTTTGGAATGCAGAATAACCTATCATTTGATAACTAAATAAAACAAATGGAGGGAAATGAAGAGATACTTCGAATATTAGCATAATAGTTAATGCAAAGCCCCAAGGGACATGACAAAAATAGCAACATCCACTCAAAACAAGTTTTATTTCATGTTAATTTAATTATGATGTAATGATAAGAGATTAATCTAGCACTTTCTATCTTTTAAATGTGTAAATTCCGTATATAAGTAAACTGCACAGTAGGAATGACCAAATTGCATTCGTTCAGCAGAAACTGTAGTTTATGTAAATGTCAGTGCAAGAGACATACAGTACTTAATAGCCAAGTTTCAAGGACAAACAGGAAGGATTTTTTTTATTACAGAATTACTTATTGTTCCCTGTGCAATTATAAAATCTAAATTATTTCGAAGTAAGTTAATAGAATTGAAGGATTGTGAATAGAAACGGTAGTGACCACTCACCAGTCATGTACGTAAATAAGCATAATAATAATTCAACATGTTCAAGCCCAACTTGAAAACTACGGGAATGAAATGGAGTGCAAGGTTTTGGCATTCGCTGTATTATTTGGATTGTGAATATTTATTGCTGCTTCCGTGCTGCTGCATCAGCTGAGATCTGCAGAAAGATACTGGCAGGGTTGAGAAAGAAGACTGACAGATGGATCAGGAATGCAAAAATAACAAACCATATAACTGCTCGAATGTACAGCGCTGGAGCTGTCACGTATCAATCTCAACAGAGCGCTAAAGCAGCAGTCTTTCTCCTGGCTCTATGCAGAGCAATGGGCAGAAATAGAACATGCAGCGATAGTTACGCTGAATTTGAACCATTAGAGAGGGTCTCTATCAGTTAAGGTGGGTGTTAAGTTATCAGACTTCACAGCACACAGATGTACAGATGCTAACCAAAGCCAGAGAAAATGAGTCCTGCTCAGCTTCAAGAGGATCACCATTCATCGTGCAAACAGTGACCGCTCTTACAGACAGCCACCTCCTCTTCGGTCTAGAGTATTTATGTAACAAAACTTGGAATGCGGCAAAAGCTAAAGGTAGATTAGGTAAAACAAACAGGAGAGAGGACAAACGGCTTACATAACCAAAGTGAGACAGCCTAAACATCACGGCATCCACTCCAAGCACTACGTAGAGAGAGGCCTGCAGAGAATTATGGGTCCCCAGAGTGCTATTAAGACTTGGATCTACCAAAGGGTCAACTGCAACGTCAGTGAGTGCGTGTGAAATACATTTACATTCTCTTAATATACCATTAGCTGAATTAATATATTCTTCATCTGAAATGAGTTGCTCAATATGGCTGCCGCACTAATTGTGTTGAAGCTGTAAATTATGAAGAAGTGGAAAAAAAAAAAAATCTGTGAAACAATTATGTAATAGATTTCTTGCAACAAAAAAAAAAGAAAAAAAGAAGAAGCTAATTCAGGCATCCAAAAGAGCAAGTGATTTATTTTAGGATTTTTAAACTGAAAATGAATACAATTATGAAAATAAATACATTGTAATATATAGTAGGCCAATACCAGTTTGTGCACACACAATTAGGAATTATATAATATGAATTATGCAAATAATTAATTACAGCAGGCAAATAGCACTGATTTGTGAATCATAAACATCATCCTTAAGAATAGAATTCTTCTTAATTTCTATTTTCTTCTAAAAATAAGTTAAGAATATTTTCTATTCCCCAAAAACAATGATCATATGAAGAATTTCAATTGATCAAAATAAGTTGTTTTAAATAAAAGTTAAGATGTTTTTTTTTTATTGGGTTATTTCAAATACTAGCCATTAACTACACAAAATAAATTAATATTACTAGATTTGTACAATAACTCTTAAGTGACACCAATGATAATGTAGACAATAATTGGTCATGATTCTATGTGGTATGACTTTTTTCTGAACAAAACTCCACACAAATAAGCCAAATAGGGACCTCATTTTTAACTTTATAACTACAACAATTTGCGGCAGCATTCAGCACATATAAAAGTGCCCATAGACAGGAATTCTAGCAGCACACACACACACACACACGTAGTGTTTTAATGTTTTAATAGACATAATGATTTTAAACTGTACATACTGTATATTATATACCTTTACACTAATCCTACCCCTAAACCTACCCATTACAGAAAACATTCTGCATTTTATATTTTCAAAAAACATCACTTAGTATGATTTTTAATCTGTTTTTCTCATGGTGACCAAAAAATGTCCCCACAAGGACAAGGATTTCAGATATTGCCATCTTTGCCATTTTGTCCCCATTTACCAGGCCACACACACACACACACACACACAAATGAATGCAACAGACCGACAGGCTTTTAAAACATACCTAAATGCATGGTACATTAAAAAACACAACACAGAGTGCTGAACTCTCGTCAAGCCAGCTGCAACGAAAAAAGTCTGCATGCTTATTATGATTATTACGGTAATCTGCAGGCAGAGCAGAAAAAAAGGACTTTGATTTTTTTCATTGAGTTGATCAGCAAGTCTTCAGCAAGAACCACCAGATAACATCAAAGACAATAATTTTCTCCTTGAGAAAAACAAAGGGATGTTTCTAAGAAAATATTTGAAAACGTCTTAAGACTTTTTTCAAGAACTGCACTTAGAATTTCTCTCATGTACTTCAATGTGCCTCATTAGTACAGAAAAGGGTGTAGAAGCTGTTATTGCTACAATAGCACATTGATTATTTAAATGCATGTGCTGTGCACGATGTTCAGAAAGATTTGAGTAATAATTGATTTATATATTACTCCCAACCCAAACAGTATAAAACAGTGTTAATTTACAGTTAGTCAAATGCACAGTGTAAGTGATTTTCAAGGCATGAATATTCACCAAAATTTGTAAGCACGCTGGATCTGACATTGGGTGGAGAAACATTTGGAAACATGCGGTTTCCTTTACAATTACAATGTTGAGCATGTAAATAGTGAGTGAGGACAGACACTTCAGTCTGTCAACATGAGCCCTGCAGGTATGGCAAGACTGACAAACAAGTACACTATGAATCTGACATCCTTATTTTTAACACAGTTGCACTTGGATGCCAATTATTAAGTTGTGTACTTTTTATTCATGTAAAAAAAAATGAAGAGAATATAGAAGAATTGGATAGACAAGGATTGTTGACTGTTGACAGTGCCACATGTTATATCTTCCCTAGGGCAGACAGCCTCAGTGAACTCAGTTTTATAACTTTGCTGATATCCAGTCTTCTTTTTATTCCCATCAGACACAACAGTGTAATAAATTGGTTTTGTATCCTTAAGTGAGTCGTCCATATAATTAAACTATATAATGGATTATTTGAATAGAAAAAAAGTGATTGCTTTGAGATAACTAATCTTGTGCTTGTTTCCAGATGCTGTACACTGGTTATTAAGGCGAGACACTACAGGTGAATAGGGTAATTTTTTTAACTATCAGATATCACCATGAAACTTTCCCAGTTGATTACCTACATTAAGATGAGAAAAAAATGTATTACAAGTTTTCTGTAATTTAATGTTTAAATATGCAAATGAGGCATTGTCTAATTAAATATGCGCTATTTTGCATATATTTAAAAAAACGAAATCTGAGTATTGGACAAAGCCAGGTTCAAAATTATTTTTTCATTGTGTTCACATATTAGATGGGGAAAAAATTACAGAGGGATTTATGGATATCTACTTTTGTTATCCTGTAAATCAGAATATACTGCCAATAGCCTTAAAAAAATTATTTTCGCCATGTTTTTGGGAATAAAATGTTATATAAATCAGGCTAGGAATAATATATTTACAAATCCCTCTGTAAATGTCTTCATAATATAACTAGGTACAAGACTGGAAAGTTTGGTGTATATAGGTGCTACTGAACTGGAGATTTCGGACTTGGAGTATGAGAGAAAAGACATTTTGAGAAAACATGCTTTAAAGATTTAGCATCAGCCAATGAGATTGCGCATTTAGAGTAAAATCTCCCCTTTTACTTTCGCGATTGGTTGCTGATAAAAAGGAAATGACCATATTTGGATCCGGCAGTCTTGTTCAGGAGAGAGAGAGCTTTCTAACGGTGTGTGTGATGACAGGGTGCAGATCGCGATCGCGGAGCAGAGGGATGATTTATAACGACAACTTTTGATGAATTTATGAGAAATATACACACGCAAACAGACAAAGTGTAGTAAAATAAAGACCTAAATGTGTATTTCGGACTTTTTTTCACCACAAGTCTGAAAGAAGACATGTTATTGAAGACAAATATCCCAACATCTCAAAATTGACCAGTGAAAAAAAAACTATGTTTTTGCCTGCCGTGTCTCGCCTTAATGCCCGATAACAAAAAAAGGTTTTGAGATGTCCTGATCATTGACTTAGGGCAAGCTCATCTTGTGTTACTCACCTAACTAGTTCATCTAAATCAATTGATGTTCATTAGCATGGATATTATTTCCCTAGGCGTGACGAAGCCTGACAGAGAATGAACAGCCATCTATTAGCAGAGCCACGGAGACAGAATTTCATATAATACCCCAGTGGTCAACACCAGATGTGACAGTTTGAAAACATCAACAATGATGCAGTGATGTTTCCTGCTGCCAACTTTATCTGTCATTATCTCTATTATCACTACGGGCAAAGATCAGTATATTAACTAAGACAACCACACAAATTTGAATCTTACATGCAACCCCCCCCCCCCCCCCCAAACATTTGATAAAAAATCTTTTTAAAAGATTTGTGCCTTTTAGTACATGTCTGGCATTTGATTTAAAGTAACCTACATGACAGTTTTATCCAATCAGATGCTCTCTAGAATCACAATGCTCCTCCCACTAATACCACCAGTAGCCAACAACATGAAGTAAATAATTTTCAGGATTTTTTTTATTTTTATGGACTAGCCCTTCAATATGTATCTTCCAAACTTCTTGTTTCAAAAGGAAGTACATAAACACAGAATGGAAAATAAAAAAAGAGCTTTATTCATCTATATGGAAGCCCATTTCACAAGAAATAAAAACATCATGCTTGGACATAAAAAGTTAAAATTATGATATGCTAAATCATAATAAAAATGGTTGAAATGATGACATACTAAGTAATACATACTTGTAGCATACTAACTACAATTTTGAGCTAAAAAGTTATGATATAAAAAGTCATAATGACATCAAATTAAATAAAAATTTGTCATAATGATTCCTTTTTATCTCATAATTTAAACTTTGTCATAATTTTGACTTTTTAACTTTTTAATTGTGACCTAGTATCTCATCATTTTGACATCTTATGTCACGATTATGATTTAACTAAGCCTGTTTTTTTTTCTGAAATGGCAGAAATGGGCAGAAATGGGCTTCCATACTTCACCAGAAAGATTAAAAAAAGATAATCAGTGTTATAAAACTAGTGTTATACAAAGCAATGATTACGTTTAAAATAATTTTCTGTCTGATTCAGATAGGGGTTTACACAAATGTTAGGATCTTTTTAATATTTAGTTTTTTTTTCTCAGCAAATAGCAACAACCAGCCGTAGCACCTAATTGAAGTCCTGTTTTCAGCACCTTTGGAATGATATGCTGCACAATTTACACTAATCTGGCTTATGTTGAGCCTGGAGATATAAACAGACCTTCGTGAAAGCCTGAACACATACAACTGTGCAAAAATGCCACAAATCCGTTGTGTTGGTGACATGGGTGAACTTGTGAACTCACAATGAGCTGTTTCCACTGAATCCAGTGTGACCACCTCTTTGCTTCTGGTGGCCTAGTTTAGGCACAGACTCAGAAACATGGCCCTGATTCACTTATGACCTCCAGACTGGGTTTATGTTGACTAGGACAAACAAGAAGCTAAATCCCTGAAGTGTGTTAGCTTACCCGAAGGAGACATACTGATGGTCCTCTATACCTAGTCAGTCACTAACAATAAAAACATTTGTCTGTTATATTAAATCCAGACGGATATAGATTTTATTCTACTGTAAGCTAAGCCAAAAATTGGCCAATAAAAACTGTAAAAAAAAATATTTCTATCCACATTATTCCTAAGCCCCATGAAGCTTTGCGCGAATTATGGGTGTGACTTCCGTTAAGCTGTAAACAATCATTGAAAGACTAGCTCTACTAGTCGCAATAATATATATATTTTTAAACTGTGTACAATGACATTACATTATTCTACTCACCCTTCAACCATTGAAGATTAAAAGGACATTTAAAAGTGTAAAAGCATCAACAAGGTACTTTCAACAGACCATGAATGACCCCAAAAGCGTGAATCTTTCCACAGCAAAATTGGACGATTAAATATAACTGTGGTAATCTGTATTATGTAACATACTTTGCCTTAATAATAAAAATAAAAAAAAGATTTACTTCAGCATTGATTGATACTATTTCAAAGTGATTTCAGTCATTTTGACAGATAATAAATTGTATTTACCTGTAAAAAAAAAAAAAAAAAACTGGAAAGAGACGTGAGGATTTGGGGAGAAAAAAAGAGAGATTCTTCGTGCATTCCAGTAAAGTGTTAATGATATATATCGTGAATTAAATCGGGAGAACAGACCACAAATGTGCAGTACATGTTGACCTTTTTAAGCGGAATGCAAAAGTAAAAAAATAAAATAATTGAGTCAAACTGACGTATAAGCTTTAATTGTTGGGCAACCTTCTGATTTGAAATGATTAGTTTCAGTCTTTTTGAATGGAAGTTCCCCAAACCGGAAATGCCACCCATAATTCAAAAACGCAGTAAGCTCGTCAGGAATAAGGTGGATAGTTAACAATGATACAAATAAGCAGAATTACTTGGCCAAGACAAAATAGGCAAAATGTTTCGTTGTCTTTTAATGGTCTTAACCATTTTAATCTCAAATCACTGGTCAGGAAATTAGAACTGCAGAAATGCTGTAGATAAAGTCATTTTTACAAGTTAAACCATGTGGGCAAACTTGCAGACCGCTTTTTACAGGAAGAAGAGTGACCCTGTCCCAAATGGCTCCCGGAACAATCGCAGTCGCACTTTCGTGATGCCGCTTTGACTGTTGGGTAGAAGTCTGCTGCAGAACTCGCAACAGTGGGCTTGACAAAATCATGACAAAATCATGTCATTGCCACTTTAATGGTTTTCTTTAGCCTTTTAGAATGGGCAGAATTATGAGGTTGACGATGTTTCATTTTGCCAGTGACTGAATCTACCACAGGTTCATCCATTTAATCATACTCCTCCATCTTGTTTAATCTAAAACAGGATAAAAACTTGCAGCTCGACAACTGAAAGCTGGCTTATATGCACGCTGTCATTCATCTAGAAATGATATGATTCAATTCGCATCTTCTGGTTAGTTGAACTTAGAGGCTTTCGCTGGGAAAGGGAAGTGGTGTTTAGAGGTTTCTGCCAACGAAGCGGTATTTCTAAATGGGCTGAGGCTAGGATTTGAAACGAAAGTATTTGATGAACGTATACTATGTGCGGAAAGCATTCGCTCAATATCGTTATCTCATTTTTGATGGAGGTGGAGTTTAGCGGCTTTTGCATCTGAAGTCTTCAAATATTCACTATAGGGTTCAAATCTGGACTCAGTCTGATGGACTTGTTCTCAAGTCACTTCTTGGTTGTCTTTGCAGTTTGGGCAGGAGCATTGTCTTGTTGAAAATCTGATCATTCCTCTTTAAATAACAACTTTTCATTAGTGGGAAACAAGTCATTCTGCAATATTCTCCTGTACTCCAATGCATTGAATGACTTTTTACAGTAAAGTAGCTAACAAATACCAACAACTAAAAATGACACCTCTTCCTCCATGTTTTACTGTGGTAGATACATTTATTATTATATTTTTCAGCAGATTTTCGCTATGCAGCATCGACATGCAACTTACGTTTCATTGTGATTCATCACTCCACACACAACTTTCCATATTGCGACAAAAACTTCATTCTGTCTTTGATGTTTTTCTGAGACAGCGATGGCCTTTTAAGTACAGGTAGTGCATTTGCTTAAATTCAGCTAATTTCCTGACCAATAATTTGTGGTTAAGACAATTAAAAGCTTAGTGTTTATAAAGTACACTCCTGTTCAAAAGTTTGGTGCCTAATATGGCAACGCTGAATTTTCAGAAGTCACCATTAGTCCAGTCTTCAGTGTCACATGATTCTTCTGAAATCATTCTAATATGCTGATTTGGTGCTCAAGAAACATTTGAAGACTGTATTCTGGCTGCGTGTTTGTTATGGAACAATAAACAATGGAGTTCAGGCGGGGCCGAGACTCTGCTGGAGTCGTCTGACAGCCGGCCGAACGATTCAGAGCTACATTTGGACAGCGTAGCAATGCGACATTCTGTGCGTGCTCACCGTAAACCGTCCGGCCTGAGGCCAAAGTCACACAGCTGTAATGACACACTCATTGAACAAGGCTTGCTCAAGGGCAGCAAGTGGACACTTCGACTGAGTTATGAGGTTGAGTTTGCAGTCTTGCTAAGAAGAATCAAAATATCTTACCAGCCCTTATCAGCAACAGATGTGTTTTAGAATGCTTGAGTTATGAGTCATCTGATATGCTGTATATGCCTCTGCAGACATGACAGGTCAAGCTGTTCATTGAGATACTAATTAACACCTGCTTTTGGTGTTCACTCCTCAAAAGAGTTTAATTCTGCCTATACAAATGAATGAATAGTCACCTGCTTTTGCTTTATTAACTCAAATAATCCTGGGTTCAGTACAAGTTAAGCTCAATCTACAGCATTTGCCAAAATGTTGATTACCACAAAAAATAATTTTGATTTGTTCCTTATTTGCTTTTTTTTTAAAGGGACAAAATTAAAATTCTGTCATAATTTAATCTTCATGAGGTGTTCCAAACCTGACCTGTATGACAGAAAGTTTATGTGGAACACAAAAGAAGATATTTTAAGAATGTTGGTAAAAACAACAACAACAACAACAACAACAGAGATTCTTCTCAAGATATCGTACTATAATTGTATGTTCAACAGAGGGAAGGAAGGCATAAAGGTTTGGAAGGACATTAGGGTGAGTAAATGGGTGAACTATTCCTTTAAACCCTCAAACGTCATATCTTCTTTTTTTAAGCTAAGGGACGAGTCAAAATTTGCATTTGCATTGCATTTTTGCATTTGCGATTGCATTTTATGAACCACATTATGCCACATTTACTGTTGATTAAGCTTGCATTATTGAACGCAGAAGAAGCGAAATTGAGCTCTATCTATATCTAAACCCTCTGCCAACTGTGTTTAAGGCATGCATAGATAATGATCAGTGCCTTGCGAAGAGTTACTGCACGTGAAACCATGACCCCCCCCCCCCCCCATACACACACACACACATAAACATAGCCGTGAGAAGGAGCACCACTGCACTTAAGCCATCTAATTCGCAGCATGTGAGCCAACTGACTGTGTACAGTCTCAAGTTTGACTGTACTTGCCTAGGAATAGAGCCACTGGGGCGAACAACCAGAAATAAAAATGTGCCTGATAACCAGGTTTATTATTAAAATTGGAAATAGGATTTGGTCTCACAAGTTAAAAAAAGCATGTGTGGATATCAGTCTTGCAGAGATGAATATCAGCTCTACAGATTTGTATATATTTGTCCCATGAGTTATGATTTTCTCATTGCTGTCTATATTTAACACAATTTTAGTCTGTAGCAAGATGCATAAATCCTAATGGGGTATTGTTTGAGTTGAAGCACAAAGGGTTCTGAGATTACGGTACAAAACGTAAAAGAACATTATCAGAACATCACACACACATGTCACTTTAGACCACCAGTGTCCTTGTTTCATGACCTTTTTCAGATGTAGTATGTGCATGATGGAGGATTACTGCACCATATGGAGGTTTAAAGAACAATGCTACACCTGCACAAGAAATCTCATGAAGCATGTACGTACAGACCACTAGAAAATCTCAAAATAGTTCTCGTTGCTTACTAACAACAATAAATACTTTTTTGGTTTAATTAAATCCTGTTCAATAATCATTATTTTGAGGACAACATCATTTGAAAATGAAATCTTACATGGAGAATCAACATCCTTGGAGATTTCATTGGATCCAAAGCTCTTTTTACAAAACAGTCAATGAAAAATAATTTTAAAGGCTGCCGTAGTTAATGTGTGCACAAAAAAAAAAAACATCTGAATATAGTTCCCTTTCAAAAGGGAGCTCGCACTGCGTCGATGACGCTATGGGGAACACCCTCCACGTGAACCGGTGTCTGAAAAGCTATCCAATCACGACAATCGATATTGACCGGCGACAGCCTATGACGTCACTACTAGTGCGACCCGTAAGTATAAAATGAGCGCCTAGAGAACACGTCATCCTCTTTTCGTCTTCAGGGACTGTTTTGTTTGTAAGCTTCAACCTGAAAACTTCAAAAGGTAATCATGGCTTGTGAAAAATGCTTCTGGAAGTGTGTGGATCCATGTCTAAGATATTGACACTTGATGACACACACAACTTGTGCATTTGCTGTTTGGGCTCACAGCAAGCATTATCAGTTCTTGAGGGGTACCAAACACGGGCATGTGTCGATGCCTCAATTGACGAGAGGTTTGTGAACTATCTCGCGGTTGGAGAGGCATCGACACATCGCGCTTAAATGGCAGGGCATATGCGATGGCGGGTCTGGCTGGTGATGCCTTGCACACAATGGCTGTGCTGCAAGTATACCACTCTGATCTGCTGAAAGATTTGGACCAAGGTCGGGGTCTTTACCCTGACGCAGTGGAAACCATCTGCGCCGCACTACAGGTTAGCTCTCCGGGCCACCAAAACAACCGCCGTGATCGGACGAACTCAATGGCGGTGATGGTGGCCAAGGATAGGCAAGAAGAAGCTTTTGCAGAAAGAAAGAAAGCTTTTCTTCTCGATGCATCAGTGTCGCCTTCTGAACTTTTCGGCACCTCCGTCAAGACGGTGATGGGAAAGTTCTGAGAGGAAAAAGCACGCTCTGCAGCATTAAATCATGCATAACACTGCGGTCCGAATCTGCACACTTCCTAGACCCCAGGCGCTTCTTGCATCAGCCCGGAGGCTGGACCTGTGATGAGTGATTCCTTCAATGTGGAACCCTTCTGTAGGTCAGGTGTTGGGTTTGGTAGTAAGTGCGCTCTTTTGAGCTCTTTATGGTGATAGGCCTCCATTTTGTGAATGTCGTCTAGGCCATCGCTCTACGGGCAGCAGGTTGAGCTTTGTAGGTCTCCTACCTTTCCGAAAGTTTTTTAGTAAGGTTGAACAGTAGACCTCGGTTCCCTGTTAGGAAGTATTAAGGGGTGTGCTAGCTAGGGTTTTTATAGGAGTAGAAATAGGGCCCTGAAGTTACCTTATACTAGAGCAGTACTTCTCTCACTTTAGAAAGTCGTTTTGAAATTATAGCTCTGAATTTCAGACATATAATATTCATTTCAATATCTGGCGTAGGCTTAGTATCTAGGATTTTTGGTGGTAGTCTGCTAAGCATTCTCGCCTCGAGCCTCTCAGTATCTGAGTGTAGGTTCCTTAGACCATCAGGAGATTTTATTCCTGTAAATCTAGTTTTTCCTAGTACTAACCTTCTCTTACTCAAGAGTTGTCTGGCCAAGGCCCGCCTTTTGCATTAGGTTTAAATGCTAGTGGTGTAACAGGGTAGATAGCAGCATAGGTAGCAGGCTACCTTCGAAAAGCCTCCCATGCAGATTTCTATGGCCATTGTAAGGTCTTTCTCTCTAGAGAGTAAGAAGCAGTGTGCTCATGTCTCCGCCCCTAACAGCATAGAGTGTAGTAGCTGGCAGCAAGGCCTTAAGTTAAAAAGGATTTTTCTTCTAAGCTCCTTGAATATAAGAATTCAAGTCATAAGGTCGAATGTCGTTGGCCACTTACTGAGGCCTCCAGATAGTGTTCCAGAATCTATCTGAGGATCACTCTGTTTGAATACTTAACTCCCTAAGTCTGGTCGGAAGGTCGAAGGACTCTCACGAGGCCTCCCTGTTAGATCAGCCCAAGAGCTGGAGACGCCCCCCCTTATTAGGGTCCCTTTAGAGTCCCCAGCCTCCATAGGGCTTTGAAGCACTGTGTAGATCCAGGATCGAGTAGAGTTACTCCCCTCGTTTGCAAGGGTTATTAACCGCTATGCTGAGTTCTACTCTCCCAGATGCCCATCTCAATGATCCGGTTTGTGAGCTAACTATTAATTGCAGTTTTTCCCAATTGGATTTTGTGAGAGACTCTGTTTAGGAAACAGACAGGTTGTTGGCAAGACTAGGTCAGTAAATTTGACCAGGTCAGCCTCCCTTGTGGCATGTGGGGTTGACTTTAGGTTCCCCTCAGAAAATGACTGGACGGGACTCCTTTCGGACCCCCTGGCCATATTCCCTTAAAGGAACCCCTTCCATGGAAGCTGTTGGTTCCAAGCCTTTGAGCGGCCTTGGTAGGCCTTCTATTGTTCGGAGGCCACTTTGAGGCTTATAGCTTGGGCAGTGACCGTAGGGAATAATGTCATTGACAGCCTGTACGTGACCCAAAAGGGGAGTGTTTTCTGGCATTTTCTGTGAAAATACTGCCATTTCTGACGTTTCTGTCACAAGCAATAATTGGCATGCACTCCTCTCAGCATGGCGGGATTGTGTATCGTTCCCCATAGCATCATCGATGCAGTGCAAGTTCCCTTCTAGGGAATGTCTAGGTTACGACTGTAACCTCTGTTCCCTGAGAACAAGGAACGAGACACTGCGTCGTTCGTCATTGCCCGGGGACGCCTGCTGAACAGTCCCTTCAGACGATAAGTGGATGACATTTTCTTTATAGTTCCGGGTCAGACTAGTAGTGACGTCACATTTTCCCTCACATAGTATAAATGTGTTGTGTTTATGCATAAAAATATAGCTGCCTTTGTATTTTAAGAAGGAGTCCCTCACAATCATATTTTGCGATCCTTGGTATCTAAATGTGTCTTTTGAATTTAGAAAATTTTAAAGTCTACTTGCTGCCTTAAATTTTTTCTTCAAATAAAAGTTGGTCCATGACGACTGTGGTGAGTTCATTAGATATTTTTGACCACTTTGATTTTAATGATTTTAATTTTTTATTTAAACAAAATGAGTTGAAGCCAGTGTGCAAATTATACCATGACTTTCAACAGGGTCAACTGTTTTAAAAGATTCTTTAATGGCATTTAAATTACAAGTAATACATGTTTTACCATTACTGAATATTGAACCCCCCCTGTTAAAATGTAATATAGTACTTCTTTAAAAAAAATAAAATAAAATATATATATATATATATATATATATATATATATATATATATATATATATATATATATATATATATATATATAACCACATGAACCACAATTTTAAGGTGAGGAGAAAATAACAGAAATTACTGTAGCAAGTTTAACATTAACATTAACACAACTATAGCAGCGGGAGATCTGTCCTCTTGCAGCAATGCCACCCAGTCTGACAGGCACTAAGGTCAATGCTCCATCCAGTGCCCGCAGCAAACCAACTCCACCTGATGTGTCACGCTCTGCGTCACACACTAAGACACGTGTAAGCCATGTGCCTGAGACAGAATCTGGATGCTTTCTAGGAACATACTTGCTGCTCTCCCTCATTTTTTCACTCTGATTTTATGATTCTGTTTTATTTTTCGGTTCATTGTTTTTCTCTCCTTCTCTGTCTGTTTTTCTTTCTCTGTTTGAAGAATAACTGTCATTCAATCTAAAAATGTAAAAAATAAAACAAGTTACACTGCCAGTGTAACCTTGAACCACCTTAAAACTTGAGCCTGTCGATGTATATTTAATAAGGTGAAATATTTGCGGCAATGCACTATCTGCCCTTTGCTGGGTAGACATGTCACCTTGGATAAGCAATTTCTAGGTGAAGTCAGCACCAGAGCGCCACTAAATCTGAGCATGCTCACTGAGCCCCACTCCATATAATGCCTCTGTAGGTCAGATTGCACCAAAACCTACATAGACACATTCACATTGATTTTGCACATTGAATACATGGTTAGTCTAAAGGACTTTCTGGCACATTTCTATAAATTATGCACCCATATAGCCAGCAGTAAATGTGAGCTGTAATGAGAGGTTACATGTTTAAATGTAGGCTATATACAGACATCAGCATCTGCTAGTTCAAGGTGACATATTATGCACCTTTTCACAAGATGTTATATAAATCTATGATGTCCCCAGAATGTGTCTGTGAAATTTCAGCTTAAAATTATAGCTTGACCATTTTTGGGTGTGAACAAAAACACGAAATGTTTTGTGTGTCCCTTTAAATGCAAAGGGATCTGCTGGTCCCCACTCCCCGTTCAAAAGACGGCCGATCCTTTAAAGCAACACTATGTCGTTTTTGCGGTTTTTGCTCTCGGGGTCCCCCTACAGTTGGGAAACAGTATTGTCTCCTACTACTGTCGTAAAATCTGTCATGGTTACACCAGGGGATACACGTGTGCATTTGTTGATGAGCCGATACTGTCTTGAGTTCTCGCCGGCAGACTGCCAGCGTTGCGTGTGAAATGTCTTCATCCCTGGTACATTGGCATATATTTCAGCATGTCATATGAATATAATTTCATGGGTTTTATTTTTTTCAAACGTCAAAAGATTGCGTAGCTCACGTTTACAAGCCAACATCATTATAGTAGCCTATTGTCTACTGTTTTACATAACGGATATGCTAATTCAATTCAATGTTTGAGTGTAATAGCCATATATCGTCAATATTATAATATCAAGCTACCATAGATGAATCTGCAAATTTGAAAATCGATTTGCATTATAGCCTGAGGCAAGTCACTTTCACCAGAAAAATAAATAAACAAACATGATTATCAGCCTGCAGACATTAGGATAGTTATCCTGAAAGATTATTTAACCATTGTAAACTAGCATGTTAGTGTAGCTACCAGATTGATAATTCGCTACTCTACTAGCATTACTTGATTCATGAAGATAAATGGAGGACCAGATAGATTCCGTAACATGGCCAGGCCATGTTATTCAGCCTTTTACATTTCGCGCGGTAGTCAGCTCCCTGACTCCCTGATTTATTTATAAATTTATAAACACTTTATAGATGACTGATGTCACTGCTGCGCTTGTGACAGGGTGCATGTCACTGAAAGAACGAGCATAGAGAGAGAGCCGGTCGCGCGCGCGCACTCTCACCGTCTTCAAACTGTCTTGCTCTCCCTCCAATATTGATCCTCGTCCGGTTTTTTAATTTGTCACTCTCCCTTTTTCTTCTTTTAGTCTCCTCTGACAAAACCTTTGCCTTCTTCCTTTTAGTTGTTGCTTCGGTCATGACAACAACATACAGACGGGTATCAAACACTAGTTGGGCTCTCACGTCAGAATTTGAGGAAGTT
Source organism: Gila orcuttii (assembly GCA_026230005.1). NCBI lineage: Eukaryota > Metazoa > Chordata > Actinopteri > Cypriniformes > Leuciscidae > Gila > Gila orcuttii. The sequence goes on along the minus strand of JAPDVR010000002.1, from coordinate 26,293,243 downwards.
GGGGGTGGTGGGGGAAGTGATGTATGCCGTAAAGCAGTCGAATTTTGTATTTCTTTTTTGTGCTCGGGTTACTACCCGAAACCCGAAGTTACATAGTGCCAGTAAAAACGATACAGACACTGTCAGGCTATGGCAGACGTGTCATTCAACCTATTGTAAGTCGATGTACCATCTCAAGGGTCTTGGAAATATATTATGAAGGCTGAAAAACGACATAGTGTTGCTTTAAACAAGCTTCGGATACTCCGGCAATAACAAAACATTAAATATCAGTCATCCAAAATCTCAGAAATAACCAGTAGCGGAGTGATGTCTTGTCCCTGATGTCTTTATAAGACAGCTGTGACTTGTTTTGGTCAAATAGTGTTCTGTGCTCGTTTGTGCAGTCAATGACAGAACAGTTTGCATGCTTTGCTCGAACTTTTGCCAACTTTGCCAATGGCGGCACCGTGGGTGGACACGCAATTTCGAGTTTATATCGCAAATCTGACTTTATATCATGCAATTCCGAGTTTATATCTGGCAATTCTGACTTTATATCATGCAATTCCGAGTTTATATCTCGCAATTCTGACTTTGTATCATGCAATTTGGAGTTTATATCTCGCAATTCCGAGTTTGAATCTCGCAATTCCGAGTTTATATCTCTCAATTCCGAGTTTATATCTTGAAATTCTGACTCTATTTCTTGCAATTCCAAGTTTATATCTCACAATTCTGACTCTTTTCTCAGAATTGTGAGATATATTCGCAATTACCCTTTTTATTCTGTGGTGAAAGCAAGCATACACCACAGCCCACCAGCTACTACTACATACAACGTTTCTTGTCAAACCACACTTAACAAGAGAAGGATGCATTACACAGGATATTTTCTTGTGTTTAAAAGCAGACAGACATGACATGCAGTGGGGAAACTTTTCATGTGGCCATGAATTAACTAAATTAAAACGAAGTAACAAATTAGTACAATGCGGCTTGTTCCCTTAATTTACATAAAATAAGGGAACAAACATTGCCACAAATGAATAAGTTGTGGGAACAAATTCTTAATTCATGGACACAGTATCTATTTTTTCTTCAGCATTTCATGTGCGGAACTACGTAACCATGCACTCTCAGAAAAAAAGTACAAAAGTAGCCTTTCAAAAGATACTAAAATGTACTGATATGCACCCAGCAGAAAGGTACAAAGGTGTACCTTTGAAAGGGTACCGCCCAGTGACATTTTTTTTGACGATAAACCGCAAATAATGCAGATGGAATGCAAACACACATTCTGTTTTAACATCCCCTAAGTCTGCTTCAGAAAGACTGACAACTAAATTGCCAAATGGATTATTGTGGACTGTAAATGCAATTAATAGAATTCCACTTAATTAATTAATCAACACCGACACACCTTATAATAATGTAGCATGCAGGAGTCTAAGAAAGAGAGACACAATGGTTAAGATAAATTTCGAGAAATACTAACTACAACTGAAATGGCGGCTAAAATGAAGCCCATGTTCATACTTAAGAGAGGCAGCTAGCTCATATACATTGTGGACTGTAAAGTGAATGCAGTAATGTTACGTAATGTTAGTGTCCTTTGCTCTACATCAGATAGGCCAGGTAAATGATAAGCTAAATATACTCAGATGGGTTGGTTTACAACAACGCTCTATCATTTTGAAACAGTTTAGTAGTCTCTCAGTACCTGTACCCAGTGGTGGAAAGAGTACTGAAAAAACATACTCAAGTAAAAGTACCATTACATTCCAAAAAATGTAGTGTGAGTAGAGTAAAAAGTACTTGTCCAAAAAACTACTTGAGTAAGAGTAAAAAAGTAGCTTATTTAAAAGTACTCATGAGTAGTGAGTAGTGAGTACTGAGCTGCGGATTCTACCCCTTATAATAAACACTGTGCACTACAATTTATAAATTAAAAAAAATTGCACATACTGTAATTCACATTATATTTTGTTCTTTGTCAGAAAGATTGAAGAATATCTATCATCCATATTTTTAAAATGCAACAAATCAGTACACTCATCACCATTTAAATCATATTATTTGGGGGAAAAAAGCATTTAAAATTAGGCGAAAGGCCACTGGGCCTGAGCATGCTATTGTTGCACATAGAATATCAATATTCATAACTGTCCAAAGAATTCAAAAACCTTTAGAAACTCATGCTAGTTCAGCATCACACACCATGAGATGGGTTAAATAGAGAGATTAAAAAATACCCAATTTCTCTCCAAACCGGTACCAATGTTAGTGTTTTGATTAATGAGAATCACTAATATTATCAATTACCTCACCTAATGCACTGAAAAAGGCTAAGATAGTGAGCTAACACTAATTACACACTTTAATTCCATGCTATTTAAATATGTTACAATTTAAACGTAAATGCACATTGTTCTAGAAGGGTGGCATCATCCCTTACATTTTACACGGCTACATTTACTCACATTGTAATGCTGATAATATAATTTGTAAGGAAAATTGTGCATTAAATAGGGAAGTTATATCCAGGAAACTTTTACATAAGAAACAAACACACACACACACACACACACACACACACACACACACACACACACACACACAAATGCATGTCTCTTTGTAGTCTCTGTGAAGCTGTTTTATCAGCAGCATCCACACACAAAAAAACAAAAGTTGAACATGAAAAATGTTTTTGCGCAAGTGCACTTGCCAATTGAAGACGGATTGTATAATGGATCAATCAAAAAACGTTGTTTATTAACGAGCTGTAGTCACTCACTGACAGAAATGCAGTTCAAGTTAACACCATGGTTCATAGAGTGCACTGATTCTGATTTCTGAATCTGGCGGCATGGCGAGCGCGAGACGCAGCAGTGCACAGATCGTTACGCGAGTCTCTCTATAATGTGATTGTGAAGTAAATGGGAGCGGGAATTAACCGCATTATGAACTCGTCACGCAATACCCCCAACCTCAGACCAAATGTTAGGCCCTGTAGACAGGCCAGCCTATATAAATATCATATTAAGCAGAAATGTAAAATGTACCTTAGCATATTACAGGAAGACGCTGATATCTGGATTGAAGAATGCACTTCCACAGTCACGAGTAACAGCAGGAATAGGCGGTTAAAGTTTTCTATGCTTAATTTGATTTGATGACAGTCACGAGACCGATTACTCGATCCAATCACGTTGCTAGATAAAAATTAAATTAAAACAAGCATGTAACGAGTAATGACCACAAACAGAAGGAAAATAGCGGAGAAAAAGTACCGATACATTACTTAAAATGTACTCAAGTAAAATTACACAATTTTTAAACTACTCAAAAAAGTAAAATTTCTGAAAAAAACTACTTAATTACAGTAACGTGAGTATTTGTAATTCGTTACTTCACACCCCTGCCTCTACCTAATAACGTCGAGCAAAACCTACATGTGCCGTATGTCAACATGATAGAAAGGGGAAGGATAGATAGGTGGAGAAGCTCTGGTAGCAATAGCACTCTTATCTGACTCTAGACACCACAAATAGACTGAGTCAGAGAGACCACAGGAGGGTCGGTTACATAACAGAAGGGAGAGATGGGATAGCTGCAGATTGCCTCTCTACCCCTCCGTCTTCAAGGATGATTCCATCGCCACATATTCATTCTGAATCACGCTGAACTTTTAATGAATCCTAACATGGGAGCACACAGCTCAAACAAAGAAGAGCCCAACCAAATACACTACAGGCTTTTAAATATTTCCCCATATTTTCCATCCTGGAGGATTGTGGGATGAACTCCAGCCTAGTTGTACTATACTGTGCTAACACTGTGCCTCCTTGTTTGAGGTATACTAAAGCAAGACTGCCAATGAAGGTAAATACACAGCATCATCTGCTCCTCTCATAAATATTTAGGCACCGGGACAGGCCTTTGGTACGTCTCGCTTTGTTTTAACAGAGTGGAGGAAAATAAAGCATGGGCACTAGACACCCAGCACCAGACTTTTAAATTTCAACCTTTTCAGGAAAAAGAAGAAAAAGAGGAAGAAAGACATAAATTGGAGAGTCTACCAAGATCTGATCGGAAGTTCCCCTAAAAAAAATGTAATCTTGTGGTATAGTGGTTTATGTTTCTTTTTTATTGCCTTTGTAATTACCTTTTGAAGGTTTGGAGCTATTTAAAGTGCAACCATAAACAACAACAAAGGGTTTCTTTATTTGATGGTGTATATTATTTTCCAATAGATGTTCCCTTAAGTGAAAATTCCCAGTGCGAAAGTTGGTTAAAAACAAAAACACCACACTTTTCTTGTTATCTCCTTGCATGTTGCTTCTTGTATACTGTGAAATCCCCTGTTTAATTAGTAGTTGTACAACAAGGTGAGAAGTATCACTATTAGAACAATGCTGTAAACACAAAAAAATGGGAACACGAGACACTTATCTTTATGCAGATTTTTCCTAAGCTTACTCCACAGGATTTTACTGTAGATTTTTTTTTTTTTTTTGCACAGTTTACACCACATCAGTCTGTGGACTCATCTTTGGTGTATTTAGCCTCATGGGAGCTGCCCACACCCACAGACTTTTATAGGAAAACCTAACACATTTCTTGAGGAAAAACAGCCAATTTCTCTGTGAGGTTCCCTGCCAAAGAACACACTGGTAATGACCAGCCTCCAATGAGGTGAGGCTGCCCCTTGGAGCACATCTCCCTTTGCCAGTCTCCGGGGATCAGACGGGAATTCTTTTCATTTAGCACCTCCAGACAAGCTTTTACGTTAAACCTCAAGTCTGTCTCATGCATTCGGAACTGGTTGTCAGATCTTAATCTCTGTCTTTGGCTTACTACGTGAGTCTCCTGGGATATGTCTCTAGCATATGTGACAGTAATTCAAAGGAAGATGACCTAGTACTAGATCTTTGGGTACTCTCTAAAATTGGGCTGTGCACAGGCAGCCTTAAAGCCAGCCTGCAGGATCCACTGCAGTACCTATTGTCATAAATAAATAACCAACTGGCTAGACAGAGTCAGAAAAAAGAAGGAAAAAAACAGCCTTGACTTCCTAATTTCAGTCTAAGAATGATATAAAATTGAGCTGCTGTGTGAAATGCAACATTATGTAGCTCCTTAAAATTGACATAAAACGGAAGTTGTGATAGTCTTGTCTTCCCTATTGTGATGTATTGTTATTAGAGAGAAACGGCTTCTCGAACATGACAAAATGTAGGGCGGGACTTGGTTTTGTCCATTGGGAATTGATTGGATGGTTGGATTGTAGTGGTTTGCTATTGCTGATTCATGTGAGCGACAGGTTGTCAGGGTTATGTCACTTCTGTCTAGTTTATTTCTTGGGTTTTGTGACAGAGCTCTGACACTCCTGTTTTGTCATGTCTTTGTGTGGGCGCACGGCTTCGAGCGTTCTCTTGTCTGTATGCCTTGTTACTGTACATGTGCGGGGCGTGATGTTTGGATCCTGGCACATCAGTCTGGTTTTCGGTTCTGTGTCAGGATACGGACATTCATGTCCACGTGTTTGTAATGTGTTGTGTGCTCTGTCTTGTCGTGTCAGTGTGCGGTTTCGAGTTCGCTTGGACCGTACACTCTTCTGTCTGCGTGTGTTGTTCTGTTCTGTGTAGCACGCGGTTCGTGTTAACATTGTCCGCGTGCTTTCATGTCATGTTTTGTCTTGTGCTGTGTAGGGACCATTCACAAGGGAGGCACCTAGCCGACGCGCAGGCAAGAGACACTGGCGCCGACGTCAGGAGTGCTGGAAGAGCTCAGGGCTTTCGGGGAAGCTCACCTGAGGAGAATATCGCACGTATCCAGTCCGAGGAGTGGAATGGCGAGCAAGCGAAGACACCTGAGCGGGTCCGGTACTAGCTAGTTGAAGCGAGTACATGAGAGGACACTGGTTCCACTCGGAGATTATAGAATCTGGCGAATGTGTTATGTGTCGCCCAGCCTGCAGCTCTGCAGATGTCTGTTAGTGAGGCGCCATGCGCTAGAGCCCAAGAGGATGCCACACTCCGGGTGGAGTGGGCCGTCACACCAAGGGGGCACGGTCAACCTTGCTGCTGGTAAGCCAAAGCAATGGCGTCCACTAACCAGTGAGACAACCTTTGCTTGGAGAGAGCCTTTCCCTTCAGCTTCCCACCATAACAGACAAAGAGCTGGTCTGAGGTCCTGAAACACTGCGTCCTGTCTACATAGGCGCGGAGAGCGCGTCCTGGACAGAGCAGTGCCAAGGCTGGGTCTGCCTCCTCTGGGGGCAGCGCTTGCAGGTTCACCACCTGGTCCCGGAAGGGAGTGATAGGAACCTTGGGCACATATCTCTCACGTGATCCTGAGACCCCGGCCCGAACTCCAGGCACGCTTCGTCGACGGAGAATGAGTGCAGGTCCCCTACCCTCTTGATGAAGGCCAGTACAACCAGGAGCGCTGTCTTCATTGACAGGAAATTAAGCTCAACTGATTGCAGGGGCTCAAGGGGAGCACTCTTCAGGGCAGTTAGAACCACTGAGAGGTCCCAAGAGGGAACGAGAGGAGGGCGAGGAGGATTTAGTCTCCTCGCTCCTCTCAGGAACCTGATGACCAGGTCCTGCTTCCCTACCGACTTACCTTCGACCAGGTCATGGTGTGCGGCAATAGCGGCAACATAGACCTTAAGGGTGGAGGGAGACAGCCTTTGCTCCACCCCTGCTGAAGGAAGGAAAGCACAACGCTGATCGAGCATCTCCGGGGGTCTTCTCGGTGAGAAGAGCACCAGTCGACGAAGAGGTTCCACTTCAACGCATAGGCGTGTCTCGTGGACGACACTCTAGCGGAAGTGATGGTAGCCGCCACCGCTGGTGGAAGGGTACTCAAACCTACCTCGAGCCGTCCAGGAGCCACACGTGGAGGCTCCAGAGATCGGGGTAAGGGTGCCACAGGGTGCCCCGTCCCTGAGAAAGGAGGTCCTTCCTCAGAGGAATGGGCCAGGGAGGTGCTGTCGCGAGGAGTACAAGTTCGGGGAACCAGGTCCCGGTGGGCCAATACGGCGCGACCAGAATGACCTGCTCCTCGTCCTCCCTGACCTTGCGCAAATTCTGCGCAAGAAGGCTCACTGGGGGAACGCATATTTGCGGCCCGGCGGCCAGCTGTGCGCCAGTGCATCCGTGCCGAGAGTGCCCTCGGACAGGGAAAAATACAGGGCGCAATGGGTCGAGTCGTGAGAGGAAAACAGATCAATCTGTGCGTCCCCGAACTGGTCCCAAATCAGCTGAACCGACTGGGGATGGAGTCGCCATTCTCCAGGGATGGGCTGAAGCCGTGAGCTCGTCGGCTGCACAGTTCAGAGCTCCGGGAATGAAAATGGCTCGAAGCGACCTCAGATGCTTCTGACTCCATAGGAGGAGGTGGCGGGCGAGTTGTGACATACGGCGGGAGCGTAGACCACCTTGACAGTTGATGTACGCTACAGTAGCGGCATTGTCTGATCGGACTAGTACGTGTTGACCCCTGAGCAACGCCGGGAAGCTGTGCAGGGCAAGGCGTACTGCCAACAACTCGAGGCAATTGACATGCCATAGCCGCTGGGGTCCTGTCCAGGAGCCCGCAGCAGCATGTCCATTGCACATGGCGCCCCAGCCCGTGGTGGAGGCATCTGTTCAGACAACAACATGCCGGGAAGCTCGTTCCAGGGGGACACCCGCCCTGAGAAAGCTGAGGTTCGACCACGGGGTGAAGAACTGACGGCAGGTCGGAGTAACTGGTACTCGGAGCGTGCCTTGTTGCCATGCCCACCTCGGGACTCGGTCGCGAAGCCAGAGCTGAAGCGGTCTCATATGAAGCAATCCAAGCGGCGTGACCGCGGCTGCAGATGCCATATGCCCCAGGAGCCTCTGAACTGTTTCAGTGGAATCGCACTCTTGCCCTCGAGATGTCTCAGGCAAGTCAGCAGTGACTGCGCGCGCTCGCTCGTAAGCTGCGCGGACATGGCGACCGAGTCGATGTCCATACCGAGAAAAGAGATCCTCTGCACGGGCAAAGTTTGCTCTTCTCCCAGTTGACCCGAAGGCCCAGACGAGCTAGGTGCCGGAGCACTAGGTCCCTGTGTTCGCAAACCTGATCTCGAGAGTAAGCTAGGATCAGCCAGTCGTTGATATAACTCAAGACGTGAACCCCGTGTTCCCGAAGGGGAACAAGGGCAGCCTCGACGACCTTCGTGAAGATGCAAGGAGACAGGGCCAGCCCGAAAGGGAGGACCGCGTACTGGTATGCCTGCCCCTCGAAAGCAAACCGAAGGAACGGTCTGTGTCAAGGAAGAATGGAGACATGAAAGTAGGCTTCCTTCAGGTCGATCGCTGCAAACCAATCCTGGGGCCGAATGCATTCGAAAACGCGTTTGGCGGTGAGCATCTTGAACGGCAGCCTGTGAAGGGAGCGGTTCAGCACGCGCAAGTCCAGGATTGGCTGTAACCCACCGGTTTTCTTGGGGACAATGAAGTAGGGGCTGTAGAAGCCGGACCTCATCTCGGCTGGAGGGACAGTCTCGATTGCACCCTTCGCCAGCAGGGTGGCAATCTCTGCTCTAAAGATGGGGGCATTGCCACCCACCAAAGTGGAGCGAACTCCCCTGAAGCGGGGAGGAGACCGTGCGAACTGAATCGCATAGCCGAGCCTGACGGTCCGCGCGATCCAGCGGGACAGACAGGGAAGCTCTAACCAGGCTCCCAAGAACTGAACCAGCGGGATCATGCGAACGACAGGCGTCCCCCCGGAGGGGCAGCGAAGCGGAGTAACTGGCCCAGACGTGGACGGCATAGCGGTCCGGTGTGGGGGCACAGTTAGCAACCGCGCCCTGGCAGAGGAGGCCAGGGGAGGACCAGGCTGGTCGTCCCGCGGGGGCCTGCTCTGCCAGGGGTCAGGTGACAGAGGGGGACAGGGGCGAAGCGGTCCGTGGACGGCACGCCGTGTCAACCACCTCTGGGACAGAGGGGGACGAGGAGAGCACGGCTAGTGGGCGGCGCTCTGTGTCGTCCGAGAACTCTGTGTGCTCAGAGACGGGAGAGTCAGTTCTTAGGAGAATAAGGATTCTTCCCCGGCCCTCCACCGGGGAAAGGAGTGGTCCTGCTACCAACTCCTGGAAAGAACTGAGTCCCATCTCTGAGGAGCCCCTCTCAAGAGCATAAAGCGCCGCTTTACCCGGCGTGTAGCGGGGGGCGGGGCTGGAGAGGGCTGCGGCTAGGTTCAGCCACAGAATGGTGAGCATCACCTGACCCAGGGAGCGTACGGCCACTTTCGTCGCTCGGAGAGCAAGGTTAGTGGCGGCGCGCAGCTCAGTGAAGAGCCCTGGGTCAGTCACGCCCTCGTGCAGGTCCATGAGCATCTGGGTCAGGTAGACCAGCAGAATGACCATGGCATGCAGTGAGGCGGCTGCCAGTCCCGTGGCGCTATAGGATCTCGCCACAAGCGTAGACGAAAAACTACAGGCCACGGACGGGTGCTTAGGATTGCACCGAGAAGAAGCACTCTGAGGACACATAGCATCGCAGCAGAGCGTTCAGCCGGGGGAACCCCGGTGTACCCATGGGCAGCGGCCCCATCGAGGGGAGGAAAGGCGGATGAGATCAGCGAGCGGTCCCTGATCTCATCATGCACGTCCGGGAAGAATGGTATTGGGGTTTGCCGTGGACGAGGGTTGGCGGCCTTACCCAAAAACCAATCGTCCCGGGAAAGCATGTCCGTCATCTTCGGATCAGACTCGACGAGTCGTCTCTTCCAGGAAAATCAAACCCACCTAGTGAAGCTGCTACAAACATAGTATCATCCTCTGTAGCATGAAACACACGGGCCACCAGGGGGTAGACCCGTGGGAATCACCTGTTCACTAGCAGGCACCGTCATTAAAGAGGGGGGCTGGGGTCGCGGACACATAGTCGGCACCTTGTTCCAGACCGTAACCCTCAGGTCACCCTGGCCACCAGCCGAAGATCGGGGGTTGGATGAGGGGACTCTCACTCATGTGAGTTCACCGAGTCTCGACCTTAATGACGCGATGATCATGTTTCCACGGAGAAAACATGAGTCATCCACGAGCGCTGCTCTAGCATGATCAAACCCACCTAGTGAAGCTGCTACAAACATAGTATCATCCTCTGTAGCTTCAAATGAAACACACGGGCCACCAGGGGGTAGACCCGTGGGAATCACCTGTTCACTAGCAGGCACCGTCATTAAAGAGGGGGGCTGGGGTCGCGGACACATAGTCGGCGCCTTGTTCCAGACCGTAACCCTCAGGTCACCCTGGCCACCAGCCGAAGATCGGGGGTTTGATGAGGGGACTCTCACTCATGTGAGTTCACCGAGTCTCGACCTTAATGACGCGATGATCATGTTTCCACGGAGAAAACATGAGTCATCCACGAGCGCTGCTCTAGCATGATCAAGCCCAAACATACTAGACAACGCTCATGCCCATCAGAGTCCGATACCAAGCTGCCGCACCATTCATTTTTTCTTTTTTTTGAATGCTCGTTTTGTAATACTCGAAGTTGATAGGCTTTCTAAGCGAAACCCCATTCGTCGTCATCCGACGTAACTCGGAGTGACAACGAAAGGGAACTCGTGAGTATGTTAACCCTGAAATGAGGCAAACTCTGGGTTTTCCATTTCAGAATGGGAGGTATGTCAAACCCGAGAAAGCAGAGTAAGTCAAGTCCGTTTCTGAAAGAGATGTAACTTACACTCAGAGTCACTTACTCTGTGAACCTAACCTGGTCGGAAGCAGGTTTTCTTATGTAAACCCAGAGTTTTTCTTTTAGTAAATGCATTTTGATTTAATAATCTTTAGATATTTTGACTGGAAACAACAAGACAAAAATGCTAAGTAAGAAAAGCATTTTTTGCAGTGCAGTACATTCATTCATTGCCCATTTTTCTATATAACATCAGAGAGAGCACATTAGTAAAGCTGCTGTATCAGAGCGGGAAGGAAAATGTGCCTCGCTCTCACGCTCTTTCTGAGAGTTTTTGTGTTGTTTCCTGCACACAAACGCATGAGATCCATCAAAGAGAAGTTTCACAGGATTGCAGGACAGTGGTGGAGAAGTCGGTTTAAATGAGGCTAATCTGATAAATGACGTTCATTTGATCATCTTACTGTGACCTCTGAAAGTAACCTAATAATTAGATTTTCCTTTAGGATTTCCAATGTGGTTGGATGCATCGATGACATGGATATTCCCATCATCGCACCTTCCGAAAATGAAACAGATTACTGTATGGAATAGAAGGATGCCATATGGAAGGATAGTCTGAGATATATGCCGTAACCACCACCACAGCTGTTAAATACACACAAATTATTCACAATTTATTTGGTCATCTTTATTTCCTACAAAAACAAAAGCAAAAGTTATTATTTTTCCTGTTGGGTTTTAATACTCTTCCAATATTGTGTATCTCATCTTCATCTATCAGTGATGGTGCAGGTCCAGCCTAGGCCTTCTTGCTGTTGGCCCAGTTGAAGTCAAATGTTAATTTCATTAGCTTAAAAAGATGTACGTAACAGGTTGGATTAGAAAACATTTAATTATGTGAAAAGAGCATTATACTATGTTGAAACAGCTGCTGCACATTGAAATAGACACTGAATTATATTTATTTAATATGTCAAATGTTTGTAAAGTCATGTAGCCTACAGCCATGAACCTTTCATGCTTAAAGATTTAACTGATTGAATTATGAATTTATTGTTCATTTTTAGTTGCTGCCACGTTTTTTGTTATTTGTTATTTTTTTGCCTGTGGGATACCATGAAAATGAGTATTAGTTCAATAACTTACCTTTCTGTCAGTTTTCACCTGATAATATAACAGTGAATAAGAATTATACTTGTGTATTGACTCGGAAGTATGTGGACGTCTTTTTGTCAAATGCTGTTGCCATGGTGAATCGTAATTTTGGCGCTCCATTGATCATGGCTCTTCATAGTCGTGGTGCACGTGCTTAACTCAGAGTCAACCTACTCAGAGTTGATTGAACTAGCTCAATTCAGCTGTTCTGAAACCGAAAACTCAGAATTTCCCATCTCAGGGTAAATCAACTTTTAACTAAGTTTTAACTCAAGAGTTGGTTGAACCTCCTTATTGAAACAGGCCCTAGTCCTCCCTCATTACCTGCTTTTGTTTGCTCTCCCTATTTATTCTCCGTGTGTTTTCAGTCCTGTGCTGGTTCGTTTTTGTAATTCTACCCTGTTATGTTCCTCCTGTGTGTTGTCAAGTCAAGTCAGTGTTGTTTTTCCCATCAGGGTAGTTTTTGTTTGTATTTTGTTTTATTTTTATTACAAATAAAAAAGCCCTTGTTTCCTGCATTTGAGTCCTCGCTACTTCCACCTACCCACAACCTGACACAGGTTTCATCATCGAGAAAAAAAGAGAAGAGATGACGTTGCAAATGTGAGGGGAAGTTGTTTTGATTAAAGATTACTAGGGCACATGAAATAAAAAAAATAATAAAAAAAGATGTGCACAGATAAATAATGCAATATTCCATAAATTAAGAATGGTCAATTTTGATTCCATGGTGACTTAAAATTGCCTCTTTCAGTGCAGCATATTAATAGTTACAACAGAGTAAAAGTGACACTAATTGATGTTCCTTCTAATACACTCCATATATACAGTATATAATAAATGCTGACCTATAATACCAAGTGCACAGTTTCTCATTTTATTTTATCTAAATAAGGGTCCGCTGAATCTAAAGCTGTATCTGTGCTTGATAAGTCATGGCTGAACTATTTTAAAACCTACATTCAATTGATTCTTCCATTTTTTTTTTTCATTTCCATTAAAGTGCCAATAAATTTTTTGTTGAGCAACTACATTGTTTCTTCCAAAACGTGGTCCACTTATTCGCTCCAATTTCTACTATCTCACGCTTTTTAATCAAAAAAGTTACATTTCAATGGCCGTCATAGGAATAACAGGCAGTGTGATGATGTAGTTAGGGCAAACTATAGAAACTACCAAGCAAACTATGTGTTTCCATTTTTCAGTTTCTCTCTCTCTCTCTCGCTCTCTCTTTCTCTCTCTCTTTCTTTCTCTCTCCTTCTTGGCCATTCCCTTCTGTCTCTTTTTCTCTTTGCATTCTAAAGGAGTGCAGATTCTCACGAGAGCCGACTAAAGAAGGTATCAACTCTGTAATTGGTTTACATGCATAATCTGCAAACAAACTGAATAAGATGGAAGACAAGGATCAGTGTGGAATGCTTGTGTATTTAACCTGTGTAACCTGACATTTAAAAAAATGCTAAAGACAGTTATATATATTTGAACATAGAATTTCCATGTGATTCATACCAAATTTCTGGTTTAGATTTATGTTGAACATTTTTAACATTCACATTTTATCAGCCAACAGAAATGAAAATGTCCTCAAATTTGCATAGAAGTATCACTCTCCTGAGTTGTATAGGTTTTCATAAATACAGTGTGCACGAGAGCAGCGCTGAAGACAAAATACAACACTTTGAGTTAAGAGGCAATAATAAAAGCTAGTTTCTTCAGCATACGTGTAAAAGTGTAATGGTCTTCTATATGAATATTTCCTTTAAAAAATGCTTTGTGTCAATTAAGAACAGAACATATAGATTATGATCTCATATTTAACTCTGTCTTGTAGCGCAAATGCCTCTAGTTTGTGGTGTACTTGTAGATTCTACAATGATTTTTGATGAGACTGGACTTGGAAAACAGCAATCTTCATGGTGACACCCATTGGTTGTTCAAAAAAGGTGGATGTGTGTGTGGTCCTGGTAAACCCTACATTATGCGATCAAAATGTCCCCACAAAGATGGCAATATCCAAAATCCTTGACCTCGAGGGGACATTTTTTGGAGTGTGCAAAAGGCTTCCAGGCTCGAGGTTTAATTCCACTTTGTTGCGTTCCTCCTTGCTGGCTAATTAGTTTGCTCATACCCTTGATAACAGATTATAATCTCATTTCATAGTCATTTCAGTGCTGCAACTAATCTATTCCTAATCTCCTCAAACACAGTAATCTAGACAAACACCGCAAGCCCTTTCATGTGATAGGTTTCGAATACTCTCAGCAGCCAATTTTCAAACAGCCCACTTTTATTGTAATTCATGCTTAGAGTGAGAGGAAATTAAATATGTCACTGAAGGCCAAAGGAGTGTCGTTTCTTTCGAAACTCCAGTAAGGTGGATTTTTTTTAGGTCAAGTGAATAAGTATTGTCTCAGCCTAGCATGCCTTCAGAGGAAAGAGAGAGTGAGACTGGAGAAAGTTTCCTTCCTTAAGTTGTCGAAGAATCAGCTTTAAAAAAATCTCAGTGTAAGCGAGGAAGGAGAAATCCAAGGCGCTTAACAGATGGAGATAAAAACAAAATTGACTCATCAACAAACGCTCTGACAAAGTACTACAGCATCAGTCTCTGGTTGTAGTCCACCCTCCATCTTTTCCCAAAGCCCTTCACAACAGCCCAATGGATTTGAGAGCTTAAATGTCACTCATCAGATCAGTGTCATTCGCATTAAGCACAAAACAATACATATCTAGGCCAACGAGTGGACTTCACTCAATCCAATTAAGTGCAATAAATGAAGTCTCAAGATATTTGAGATTTGTATTTTCATACATTAAATAACAATCGGCCCCACTGGTGATTTGTGGACCTATTTGTGTGGGCTTGGCACATCTGGAGCCTGGTAGCATTTTTATTGATACTGTTGTGCATGGTTCTTTTCTCTCAAGGCATGTAAGTGACTGCAGGTGAACTAAAGTAATAAGACTCTCCTTGTCTGTGTCTTATTATGTATTGAAGTGATATGGACATCGTGATCACTTAATAGGCCTGTCATATGCAGTGGATTCAGAAAGCAGAAAGGGTTTTTATTTTATTTTATGTACTTTTTTCACTGCCAAAGATACTTCAGTACTTAGTTAAGGGTTACTTAAGAATAAAGAATACTTATGTCAATGTGAAATTTATATATATATATATATATATATATATATATATTGCTTTTGTGTACAGGGTGTAGATTGATGTGATGTGTAAAAAAAAAACATTTAAAGCGTTTTAAGCTTAAGGTCGCAACATAACAAAATGTGGAAAATACAGGGAAAGTCTGAAAACTTGAATGCACTCTAATTTAAACAAAAGAAACATCTTGATATCAGGGATAGTCCATCCCAAACTGAAAATTCTATCACCCTTTCCTCACCCTCAGGTCGTTTCAAACCAGGGGTGCGTTTCCCGCACAATGACATAATAACTCACTGCTTAACCACCAGAGTATGATGCATCGTTGTTGAAACTAACAAACGACTGTTTCCCGAAACCAGTCGCATTTCTGTCGTTTGAACCACTTCGACAATATAGACCCCTTTTCAGTTGGTAAACATGGTGACGTTTTTTGTGGGCGGAGCTAAGGTGGTTGCAGAACGATTCCTCTGGCCGCTTCCCTAACGTTAGTTTGCGAGTTTTGTTATCTTGTTTTTTAACAATGACTGGAGAAAATCCGATTTTATCTTAATGTGCAAGGTCACTCACTGTCCAGGACCGCGATTGTTATTTGCAAAAGTTAATTTTAACGGACGGAACCAGATTGGCTGACCCACACACGCTCACTCAATGGATGGATGATCTGACAGGATTAACGTTAACGCTAGGCTACCTCCGGTTGAGTGGCCTGACTTCTACACCTATCCGATAGAGAAACCGAGCGTAAAGACAAACTGAGGGCATATAAATCATTAGATGCCTATAATGTGCTGAATGGTCATGTACAAGACTTGTGTCCGCAGTTATGCCTAGCCAGCGCCAAGAAGACGACAATGTAAAGAGTGACATTACGGTGCAATTTTAATGATGTGAATATTTTCTAGAAATAAAAATTCCAGATACAGCATATTCATTTTTCATTTATTATTGCACCCAACAACACAACAAGATGACATTTAATAATAATAATAATCATTTAAGCTCCTTATTATGTAGCCAAATCTGTGCTGGTTTGTATTGTCCACCTGCAGTTTTCCCTTTGTTTTGCCTCCAGCTAGCGCCGTGACGTAACTGTGACGTCGGCTCGAAATTGGTCTATAGGACTGTCATGAATGACGTCACATGCAGGCGATGGAGTAATAACTTCTGCTAATTAATCAATTCAAGACTGCAATCAATGTATTTAGTATTACTATTGTTAATTTATTTTACATTACATTAACATGCAGTATTTGGCGTACACTTTACTCCCGTATAAATGCGGGTCATTCAGTCAGCAGCTTTCTCCACGCAAAGTATTTTTTCTGACATGCTGCTGTAACGAACTGAGTATTACTTCACTGTTTTGTTTTTTTTTGTTCCCTTTTTGATGTTTGATTCATTGCGGGTTCCCTCGTACATCATACTCTGGGTTCCCTTGCACATTCATACACATGCACACTCCTCAAAATGGCACTGATTGTCGACATGGTAAAATGTATAGATTGAAATGTATTAATATTTAAATGGGATGAAAAATATTGTGCCCTTGCTTATTGTGCCCAAAATCTATTTAAGTCCACATGTAACTTCACCTAGAAACTATGCTTCTAACCACAACGCAGTTTGCGAATGTTCGGTTGGAACTAGGGTACCAACATTCTTCATAATATCTTCCTGTATGTTCCATAGAAGAAATAAAGGTTTTGAAATGCCATCAGGCTGAGTATATGATGTCAGAATTTTCATTTTTGGTTTTGGCCTTCTTAGATTTTTGTGACTGACCTTGATCAAAGTGAAATTGTATGATTGTGAGTGTAAGGATACCTGTAGTTTAGCACCTGTTACTAAGGACTAGTTAAAGTGGATTATCCATTAGACTTTGACCTTTATCAATGCATGACTTAAGCCCTATTCGCACGGGATTAGTACTATCTGGCGACCTCGTGTGATTTAGAAATTACCCCCCCCCCACCTCTGAATTTCATGTGGCGCATTCGCACGGGATAAGTGAAGCCTGTGATTTTACTCAAATTTACTGACTTATCTCCCGGATATGACGTCAATAGGCTATTGCTTGGAAATGTCTTCTCATTATAGGTCTAGCTGTATGATATATTATGACATAAACAGAACGAAGTTCCTTACCGCATGCTGCTATACATGTCATTCATCTCCATCTAATCATTCTTTTTGTTTTTGCTCTTCTGATGATTTTCAGCTTTCACTTTCTGCAAATTGTGTAGCCTATAGCGATATGACCCAGCACCCAAAATACTATCAAAACACTCCAACACAGCCTCCATTCTTCGCGAAAGATGGATAAAAAGGCGCACATGAAACAAAAACCTTGAAAAAATGATATACGATCCGGCCAAATCACAGAGATGCCGATTCGCACAGGACTAATATTATCACAGGACCTCAGTGTTCGGCGAAATATAGTAGGTCATTTGCGGGGGAATTTTTACTTTACAAATTACAGACATGGCCGATTCGCGCGGGATTAAGATCTCAGACAAACTCCACAAATTATTACAAATGACTAGAGGTCACCAGGTAATACTTATCCCGTGCGAATAGGGCTTTAGCAGTTGTAAATTTATATACTGTACAATGCTAATTCTATTCATGTCAAACTATTGTTGTAATGCTACAGATAGACACACAAACACAAAAATGTTCCTTCCAATTATTTATAAAAAATAGCCATAGACATAATCTATGGATGAACAGCAGCAGTATAGGCACATTTCATCTCTAGCGTTCCGTCTGTTGGGCATTTGCACTAGATCTAATCTTGTTAGTGCAGATTTAATGAACTGAAATGCCCAGATGGTTGCTAAAGAGAAATGCGAACAGTCTGATTTGCTCACATAAGGCAAGGATAACTGGCCGTACTCTTTATTTCCTGGCTAAACGTCTTGTTGATTCTATAAATAGATTTAAGGTCTGTACCACACAGGTTAGTTAGAGATGACTTACATGTACAGAAATCCATGTCAGGTTGTGAATGATTATGTATTGTGACACGGCTTGTGCTCTCAATTTCATTCCCTTCACCATATCCACACAGTATAAAAGAAAAATCAAATAAATAAGCAATCCTTTCTTTCTTTTATTACAATTATAGGCATATATTTGGGAAATAGAGGTTCAAAAACCTTGCCACTGCTTTCTATGCCTCAACCATGGCAGCTTAGTTAAATCATATGTGCACCAGGTTGACTATATTATTATAAGATATTAAATAATTATTAAATAATAATTATAATATTGCAGTTCAAATTTATTTTTGTTTTCTATGCAACTGCCCTCCCTACAAAATGACCCCAATAGTTCTATATTGATTGATTGATAATTGTTTTACCCAAATAGAGCCATTCAAGTCATCTGCATTTTTTCGCAATGTAATTTTTTTTCAGTCTGTGCAGCAGACACTGCTGTTAAATACCTGGCAAACTTTGTATCTTTGTTTTTATTTGCTCTGTGTTGCTTTTTATTATTATTATTTACTTAAAAATTAATATTACTGGAAAATGTTACCTGTCATTATTGTCATTTATTTATTTTTATATTTGTATCTATATTTACCTTTTCTAAAAAAAAAACTAAAAAAAACAAAGGGGGAGTGTTTAATTATAGTTTTTGATGTTACATAAAAACTGACTACTGAAATCTGACAACCCTAGTCAGGACTACCTAAAGTAAACACTACATTTAAGCTATTTACACTATAAAATGTCTTTTTTTTTAAATGTCAAATTAATGGCGTGATTGAAAACAGATTATGCTGAATTTGTTGGTCTAAAGCAGCTACCATAAATATTATCCACTGACCGAGGCTAAACTAAACTGCTCCCTCAGCTCTTTGGTTCTGCTTTCTACTCAGTTGCGAAAGGTTACTTTCGCAAAGCCTTATAAATCAACAATCTTTCAATGGTGTGAGTTTAATTTTTAAGGTTTCAAGGGTGTTATTCATCTCTTCGGAGCAATAGGGAAATTTCCCTCTGGCTATCGATGACAGTGTAAATCAGATCATCAATTTTATATTGCCATCCTAATAAAAACAGGATGACACACAATGCCGTATAACCATCACTATCATATGTGGCAAATAAAACATACACTGTAGAGTTCATAAGTGTCTTTGTATATGTCCCATCTCTGTACACCATCTCTTAGTTCCCATACGTAGGCCTACATGGTCTAACAGTGCAGGACAGGACACTGACAGTAATGAAATGATTGCAGAATCAATGCTTCTACTCTTTTCTCAAGTGCAGGCCAATTACCTTAATGTGCTGCCATAATATCACTTTACAGGTGTCATGCTGCAACCATCCCAGTGAGGAGATGATTAAATGTTGCCAAATTCCAGTAATTTCACTTCAAAACTCCAAAATCTGCAACCTGCAGCCATGTTCAAGTATATCATTCATTAATTCATAGGAATGGACCCAGGCCCAGCCCATTCAGCCAAAACTTTATTTTGTTTAAAGTAAGATTAGATGTTATTTACTTGAAAACAAGACAAAAATACTGACTAAGAAAATTATGTTGTGCAATGTTAAAAAAAAAAATTATAAAATGTATACATTGCTAACAAGACATCAACTTAGTTTTAAAAACACTGTGCCCTGAAAACGACTGGAGAGGGAAAAAAAATCTTACCAAGCATTTTTGACACCACTAAATAGTTCTGACATCCATGGCTTGACAACAATTGCACTGAAAGAGTTAACATCGCAAGAGAAGAGATAATGCCTAAACAGCACACCAACTGCAGCAACTATTATGTCTCAAGTGCGACGTTAAGTGCTAAGGAGAATTTTTAAGGGCTCCCGAGGGACCGCAGCCCCTTCTGCAAGATTCCAACATGCCCTCGTTTCCAGTGCTGATGATTCTCAGGGGGGATTGAGACTTAGGGATCCAAACTCCTCAGCGTGCTACAACCCTTGGGCGAAATCCGACTCCCCGATATCTAGTGACTCAGCATTCAAACAGGGCAAGGCAAATTCCAAGACATTTTTTTTCATGGCATCTTGTCACTACACCACTAATAGCAGGTGGAGTGAGCCTGATTATCCATGAAGCCCCTTCTCAGGCCTGTGTGTCATTGCCGATGGTCTGCTCATTGCAAAGGAAGTTAGTTAAAGTCATTAAAAACAGCCTCAGGTGAAAAGATAGAGGCACTTGATTAGACCCAGCATGTCTGCTCTTAGCTCCCATATGCTAGTAAGGTGCCTTTCATTTTTTTTTGGCGACTGCGTCATATCTTATGATTCAAGGAAGATAAAGAGTCTCGGTTTTTCTTGTTTACAGTAACAAACAGGGTCATAGATCCTGAGACCTCAGCTGCTTCAACTCAATGGGATAAAAAGTGTAATTCACACAGCTCCTTTTTTTGCACCTTCCCAGTTTCAAAAGATGAAATGCAGCT
Organism: Gila orcuttii; assembly: GCA_026230005.1. Classification (NCBI taxonomy): domain Eukaryota; kingdom Metazoa; phylum Chordata; class Actinopteri; order Cypriniformes; family Leuciscidae; genus Gila; species Gila orcuttii. The sequence continues at coordinate 26,272,815 of JAPDVR010000002.1, read as the reverse complement.
TTGTGTCCCACTGAGGATGCACAAATTTGATTAGTGCATGTCTAATACAACCACAAAGAGAAATCTAATAAACATTATAGCACCACAAGATACTGGATGTGATCGTGTTTGTCTATAAGGCAGAGACAAATGGGATATAATCTGATGATCTAACATAAAATAGTGCACAGCTGAGAGTCTGTTTGAGAATTAACCTGTAACTGTGAATCCCAGTGGTTGTGAAATATTGAAATGTGCCAAAAGACTGGATAAAAGAGAGCTTGTTTGTTTGGCAAGGTCCATGAGGTACTTTACTTTTTTCTTTCTATAGGCTAGTTAAAATAATAGTTTGTCAAAAAAAATCTGTCATTATTTACTTACATTGCCTATATTGCTTTCTTCTACACATGGGGAAATAAAAAAATACATATCTAGGCAGCTCTTTTCAATATAATGAAAATGGGTCAGGACTGGGCTTATCAAGCTCAAAAAGCGCCATAAAAGTATAATACAAATAGTTCATATGTACTTCTGAAGCAGTATAGTAGTTTTGTGTGATAAACAAAGCAGAATTTAAATAATTTACTGAAAATCTTGACATTTGCCCTCCATCCAGCTATTATGCTTTTTTTGTAGTTTTTTCACTAAGGCCGTGTATCCACCAAAGAGTTTTTCCCCAAGGCTAGCATATTTTTCCAATTGTTTTCAATGGGAGCGCTGCGTTTTTAAACAAATTTTTCCGGTCGCCAAGAATGTTCAACTTTGGGTAATACGCAGCGCTTATCACTGTCACTTTTTTACTCAGCTGTCCAATCACAGTGGAGTGGGTGGGACAAATACCACAGCGACCAACCGTCACATTCTGCTTGTACAATGATAACAAATGACAACAACAAGCACATCTCTCCATCCAAAACTAGTGCCAGAGCAAGTACATCATACATTTATTTATATTCAAAAACAAACTTTTTGCTAAATCAAACACTAGTAATAGTTCAGCAGATATTCCGTATCAGCACATATAGCGTATCAACTGAAAAGCGATCTCAAATGCCTGCAGTAAGGCATTTTCAGAAGAACGTTGGTGATTTCAGCAGGCTAAAAATGCTTTGGTGGTCAAACGCCATAATTCACTTTGATTATATTGAAAAGAATGGCCTGGATATTCTTCTAAACTTTTGTGCTCCACAGAAGAAAAAATCATATACCTGTAGGTTTGGAATGACATAATTTTTTTTTTTTTGTGTGTGATCCCTATACTTTGGAAAATTGTTGTCACTCTTACATGAGCGTATCCAGCACGTGTGTGTGTGTGTTCTTTTATATCTATGGACATCTTTGTGATGCATGGATATGTTGGAGTCTCTACTGTACTGTACATTAAAGGCGGATCCAGCTCAACCATTCTTCCATGTTTACTGGCAAACAGACATAAAGAATGGTGTCAGTGCTCATAAACCACCCTGACACACATTCCCAAAACATGGCGCATGCTTTTTAGGTATCGGAATGGAGGAAACACTTGAGGCATGTGAAACATGCTCCTTCTACTTCTCAAAAGACTTTAGCTTTGCCAAACACGTCTTTTCAACAAAGTGCAGGAGAGTAGCACACGCTGGCTGTGGGAATACAAAAAGCCTTATTCAGATGACTTGTGACATCAATAAAGTGGGTTAATAGGGAGGCTGGACACTGTGAATTACCATAAAAGCAGCACTTTTTGTCCTCAACCGCCCAGTCGTTTATTGTTCGGCTGATGAACATTGGTGGGGATTTGACCCAACAATTACCCCACTGGCCTTGCTATTGCTCTACAGAACAAAGTAGGAAATCTAGGTCGTTACTGCAGTCTGGGTAGTGAAAACTTCCCCATTACAAGCATTCATAATTTCTGATGCAGTGATGTCCTTTTTTAAATAGTAGATGGTACGCTGAGATATATTAGGTCCTCACAAGAATATTTTTCTCATATTTTTGTGGCTGTAGTAACTGCAAAAACATATCATGGTACTGGATCTGAGCATCACATCATCAGATATGTGCTTCAGTGATGCATCAAGCATTTATTAAAGGTGCAGTAAGAGATTTCTGAGAAACACTGTTGATATTTGAAATCAACCCAAACAACCACACCCCTCCCTTTATTGCTCCGTCCCCAAAATGCACAAACAGACAATGCAAGAGTTAATGTCTCTTTATCATAGCAAAATAATGCTTTGTGAAAAAATATTAACATACCGCACACAAGAGTATACAAGCAAGATTTTGTTGTTGGTCGCCAGCTGCACACCAGCTCCAGACAAACAATGACACTCAAAACTGACCTGTTACTACAGCTAACATTACAACAACAGCATATATTGGTTCTGTGACACTTAGCGAAACCAATGTTACTACCGTATGGAGCAGATAAAACTGAACCTCAGTGTCCATTTTCAGGCCTACCCGCTTAGGTCTCTCCAGCACTGGAAAGCTTTTCTAATAGTCTATTAACGCGGGTTCTAAAGCTTGTGGCTGATCATAACTCTTATTTTTATATCAGATATTCCTCTGAGCTTTTCTCTTTTGTAATGTCTCTCTGCCATCTCTCTTTCTAGTATTTCTTCAAATCTCTCTCTTGCTCACTTTCTCTCCTCCCACATCACGAGTGAACACGCCCCCTACTGCTGATTGGCTACAAGTGTGTTGTGGCGCTTGGTCCGATCCACATTCAACAGCGTTTTTCTGAAATTACTTACTGCACCTTTAAAGGATATTTCACCCGGAACTTAATATTCTTTCAGCATTTACTGTTGTTCAAAACATTTATGATGTATATATTTGTCAATACAATAAAAGTTAATAGGTCGCATTGTAGTTTTGAGGAAACTTAATATTCAACAATATTATTGATTTGACTGCACTGACACTATTGGATGAGAACTGAACTGAGCTGGACAACATCACTAGCTATGTTTCCATCAACCTGATTTTATGCGCATTTTGAAGTATTGCATCAGAAACGAGTGATGGAAATGGCAAATTTCGGGGGATAAATCCCTTCATTTTTTAAACGTTTCGGCTGTTTCCGCTGATGGTGTTTCATTTACTATTGGTCGGTTACTAATACCACTATCATCCGCTCGAACAACTTGATGGAAATGCATCTAATTCGCATTTGTTTTATCATTTGTTTTTTGCAAACTTTGAAAAGATTTGCTTCACGTTTGGTTGGAAACCCAGCAAGTGACACTGTTTTCTTTTATAGCTGCTGTACAGCTGAAATGAACTCAATATGCATCATTAAGTATGTTTCCACCCACCCATTTTTATGCGTATTTTGGGATATTGCATAAAAAAAACACTGGATGGAAACGCCAAAATGCGCATAAAAAAAAACTTATGACCTCAACTGACTCAGATAAACGTTTTATCCAATAAGAAAACGTGCATAATTTATGATGGAAACACATTTACTGAATAAATTCCTCGTTGCGCATCAAAAAAGACATGTGACTTTGCGATAGGACAGCATAACTAGTCCAACCAGCGGACCGATCTTGTTGCACAGCATCTGAAATGCTGTTTTGGTTTTTCTGAAATGCCTGAGCAAAGTCTGTCATCAAAGTGGTTCAGTATAATTACCTCACAGTCCCAGAACTGTCTTACTGCGTTCCCAAACAGCAGGCATCTGCCTCCGAAAGCAAGATAACTTTATTGCATTTCAACTGCGTGCTCTGAAGCACAAGTAATGTATTATATAAGAAATTATATTATACAATGGCTTTTCCTACAGCTGAAACTTGCATTTTTCTTAGTGATATTTAGCGCCAGTTTATCAGGAAGTGACGATTTTGTTTTCTTTGGCTCACGCACTGCATGGAAATGGTGCTTTATTTGCAAATGTTTCATGCGATATTCCAATTTTGCACATAAGTTAAATTCGCAACTTTGGATGGAAACAGCTGGTTTATAATTTTCCTGTTATCACTGTAAAGCTGCTTTGAAACAATCGGTATTGTATAAAGAGTTATAAAAATAAAGGTGACTTGACTTGAGCCCCACTGATTTCCATTGTATGGACATAAACATTCTTCAAAATATCTCCTTTCATGTTCCGCAGAAGAAAGTTGTACATATCTGAAACAATGTGGCAGGGAGTAAATTATGACAGGTTATAAATTTTTGAGTGAAATATCTCTTTAAATTCTTAATTAAATGCTTATTAAATATTCCTTTATAGTAACACAAGAATGAAATTCTCCATTTCATGATTAAGATGTAGTCCTAAGCAAGGGTATTACCAGCAAAGACATACTTTCCCTCCCTGACTGGTCAGGAGTTTTGAACTGCTGTGTAATGACGTGCAGATTTTTTAAATCACAAACTGTGGTCTCTTTTTTTCTGCATTGCTCTCCAATCCTCTTACTTTTCTTTTTTCAAACAAGGAATTTATATCTAGAACATTCCAGTTTGCAATGGTACAAGTGACTGGCTGCTTAATTTCCTTAAGACAAAACAAACCGCCACACGTTTCTCTCTCTCTCTCTCTGATTAGGCAAATACAAACTCACATAAAAGAGAGAGTGCTTGTCCTTAAATTACTGATGACAGTAGAAACAAAGGCTGGCAGTAAACCGAATGTGAACTTGGCCGAATACAGTGTGGTGAAATGTGGGGGTTCGGCATACTCAGCCCCGGGCAGCCTCAAAGCTGTGTATCAGGTGTTCAGAAACAACACAACATAGCCACAGGCTCTGAATACACTCATGATTATGAGGTTCAAAATACAGGTGGTTATATTCAAAAATATTGTCATAGACAGAAGTCGCTATTGAGATATTGAGGCAAACTTCATACACCGTACAATCACGTGATTCACCTTAGTTCACTCTCCATATAGATTTGTTATAAAAAAATTAGATTATTACCGGACTCCTTTTAACATGATATTCTAAAATGCACGGAAGTAGTTTTCTGCCTCAGAGCAAAAAAAAGAAAAGAAAAAAGTTTAAAATAAGATAGTGAACTGATAGTATTGTGCAATAGTGGGATGTACAGTGAGCACCACAAATCGTTGTTATCATGAGAAATAAATGTTCAATTGCGAAACAGTTACATTAAAAAAAATCATCACAATTATTTAAAATTAGAAATAGTCCAACTGTGAAAAATAAAGTTGCAATTATGCGATAAGTCTTAATCATGAGAAATAATTTCGTAATTGCTAGTTACAAAATGAGAAATAAAGCCGCAAATGAGAGAAAGTAGAAAGAGTGAGATATTAATTTACACTGTGAGATAGTCTTAATTGGAAGATAAAGTTGCAGCTACAGTACAAGAAGTAAAATTGCAGTTCTGACAACTTGTTAGATATAAAGTTCCAGTTATGGTTTTATTTTACTGTAAAGCCAAAAGTATACTTAGTTTTTTTTAAATGCAGTTTTTACTGTTTAGTGCCTAGCCTTTCAAAATATTCTCCATTTGATAGCGTGCGTGAACGCAGGCGGTCGAAACATGCGCTCTAGAAAGTTTCATCTTTGTCCAGCTGTTTCTCCATAAGTCATGACCGATAAAAATATCTTTGTATTATTTTAAACTAAAGTTTCGGTAATCTCATTAGTCCTACACACAAGAGTTTGTCAATGCTGGCATATGTTGTGGTTGCAGTCTCCGGTATTTTGTTGTTGTTGTTGTTGTTCTTCTTCTGTCTGTTTAATTTCATTTTCTACTGTGAAACAACAGTCTGCAAGGGCCAGTGTTGCCACCTTGTGAAACAACTGATTAGTGCTAAACAAATTCAATGCACATGTGTGACCTGAATAAAACAAAACAAAATTTTTGTTATGCACACTGTACGTGAATCCTCGCTTAAGCGTGAACTTCGGCCGTGTGTGCGACTGTTTGCAAGACAGAGTGAAACACAGAAAATTAAGTATACCCGGGGCTTAAAAGCCAAAATATACATTGGGCTTAAGGGAACAGGCTTCCATAAGGCTGTGCTTAATACCTGTAAATATTCACACGGCGCTGATTTAACCCCACATACCATTTTTCTTTTCCTGTAATAGAAGCCACTTAACTTCCTGCTGAGGTTTACTCTTGTATTTGAGACTGCACTGTGGATGTGTTCACTTGATATAGTGTCTTTTCTATAAAGTGCCACCTGACACCTCCCCGTGTCTTTTTACCTGCTGGTTCTGTGAGTCACTGGCTGTCTCCAGGGCATGTAACGTTTATTTGTGGATCCAGTGCCTTATAGCCCAGTCACGTCAAAAAGGCTTTTCATTTTCTGGGTGCAACTCAAGACCCAACAAAGCTTAACGGAGCTTGTGTTTGTTTCCCACAAATGCGTTCAGAGGGAGGTGGGGGATCGGAGTTTGCTTTCTAGGTCACGTCTGATGCCACAGTGTTGACCGTTCTGAAAGATTTATCAAGCATACTAAAGGTGTGGTCAGTCTATGCGAGTGTAGTGTGGTAAAATGCATTTAGACAGTGTTCTTGCTCTCCTGCTCTCCCCTTTTTAATTTAGCTTGACCTATTTTGTTAACAGCTCAGGCTGAAAGATTAACAAGTTAAAGTGCTTTTTGATCAGTGACTGGCGAATTTGCCAATTAAATCAATCTATATGCCTGATTCACCTGGTTCCATCCACAAACTTTTGGCAGTACTGAAGCTTTCCCACAACACTTAAGCAACCTATAATTTGACGTGAATGATCAAGTTACTCTTTTGTTTGTGCAGTCATGCACAGCTAACAGCAGAAACAGAAGTGCTGTGATGCTCCATGATAAGTATTAGAGGTCACGTGACCTGCCTATGCAGCGCTTTTGATTCAAATGAATCAAAGACTGCATTCAAATAACACTTTGGATTGTTTGTGATGTATGGTTCTCTGCTTGACAGATTTTGTTTGTACTCTCCCCTGAATCCTTGTGAGGAACAGTCAACCATGTGTATAAATTCTTAACTCAGATCATATTTTTTATGAATTAAAGATCTGACATTCACATGTATATTACAGAATTGACTTAAAGGTGCATTGTGTAATTTAGGAGGATCTGTAGACAGAAAGGCTACATAACTGTGTTTTCAGTGGTGTATATGAAGACCTTACTTAATGAACCGTTATGTTATTACCTTAGAATGAGCCTTTTCTATCTTCATACACCGCAGATCACCTTACATTGAAATGCACCGACATGTTTCTACAGTAGCCCTAAACGGACAAATGCGTTTCGTCACTATGTTGTTCTTCGTGCAAAGAAGCTAGCTAAAGTCAGCGAATAAAACACTGACACGATGAACAAGTAACAATAATATTCGCAATAACATCGTTTTACTGAATAATAAAGTAAACATAATTTCTTAATTTATCTTTGTAAAGAAACCTCATTGCTGAACTGGCTACTCTCTGGTGTCTCAGACGACGACATGTTTTCCTGTCGGCCACCATAACTTTTGATGGTTACAATTCGTAACCTCACCACTAGATGCCGCTAGAAATCACACACTGCACCTTTAACGCAGTCTATGACATATTCAATCAAGTCATTCTGAATATAATGGCCCATCTGCCTAAATATCCCTAACCTCACAAAAAATGTTTACACAATAATTTATAGATGCTTATATATACATTTATAATAATAATTAGGATGATAGATACAGATGATCTTACTGTCATGATTTTTCAAGAGTTTGTTGTATTATTTATAGTGTTGCTTGGCCACATGTAAATAATATTGAAAGAAGAATTGGTACTGTTGTAATATGGGAAGGTATGCCACGGCTACCTTAAAGAAACCTGGCCCAACAAATGCTGTTTAAAGAAGAAGTTCAAATGAGGACAGCCATTACAGACCCAGCATCCCAAGCATACAGTAGCTGCACTTTAGTGCAAAGAAACCTTGTGTGTTCAAGAGAATTTAATTTGCCTTTTCAACATCCCAACTATTAGTTTGCCATTGCCAACATTCTAATGGAAATCAATTCAAGTAATTGGAGAGAAAACTCTTAATTTTCTACGTCACCATCAATTGTGATACACTATCATTGTTTAGAAAAACAGAAGCAAGAAGGCACAATAATTGTTTATAACTTATTTGTATTACATATTTAAAATACTTCAAACTTGGTGACTAATATTTGATTTGAAATATATAATATTGATGGATATAATAAATTAAAACCTGTCTGTAAACATCATACTCTAAATTCAGACAAAGCAGAGATCCGAACACATTCTGTATCAGTTAATGCATTTGTTTTTTTGTCATTGCTGGATTACTCATCTTTTAATTTACCCCTCTGTTATGAGATTATAAAATTAACCCTATAGCATGCTTAAAAGGGATAGTTCACCCAGGTAAATCCAAACCTGATTACATTTCTTTTCTACATTTTGTGTCTAACACAAAAATATATTTTGAAGAATGTTGGTAACCAAACAGACTTATGTTGTATGGACATTTTCTCAAAATATACTCATGTTCCTCATAAGAAAGGAAGTCAAAAGGTTTTGGAACGTCATAATATTCATCACAGAATTTTCATTTTTGGGTGAACTATCCCAAATTCACTACAAATGCACCTTTTTAAAAGTTGAAAGTCTTTTTTATTAAAGTAAACAGAATGCTGAAGTGGTATTTCTTGGGAGTCAGAGGAACACGTAATTACTCCTTGATAAGTTTTTAAGGTTTGGGATTGAATCGACATGTAGAACTGCAAGTCAGTATTCATCTCCACAGGCATTTGTTACTCCCAAATAAACAGCACATAGTTTCCAACACTGTTCTCTCAGGCGCAGGACTCAGAGGGAACTGTCCATATACTCACCAAACTTCCCACTTCCATTTCCCACCTCTTTCTATTCCTGCTTCCCGTCACAAATGAACAGAGGTGTTCCCCCTGTCAGCAGCCCATCGTGCAGAGGGGCCGCTTTTGTTAGGTTGGGATTTAATTGGTTAATTAGTATCCAGCCACGTCCAAATTTATCAAATCTATGCTGGCCATTAATTTTGTAGAAGAACATACAATTAAGAGCTCATTAGTGCTCTCACAGGGATATGCCCTTTCATCTGCTGGAGGAACATTAAGAGTTGGCCCAACTCCAGAGCAAAGACCTCTCTTCCTCCTGTACTGCTGCTTCCTTAACATGCCTCACCTGGCATACTCAGTCCAGCCATATGGAATTCTGCTGTATAAAGGATTGTTTAACATGCTCTTTCAACATATAGAAGCTTTTACTTGAATGACTACGCAATATGATATAGAGTCTCTGTGCTTCAAACTAATTTCAGCTTGTCTCCAGCTGGAAATAAAACATTCCTGCACTCAAAATGCCCTAAATAAGTGTGTGTGTGTGTGTGTGTGTGTGTGTGTCTGTCTGTCTGTGTGAGCGACTTCTGCTCTGAGTAAGTGTAGTGTAGCTTGAAATTCACTGAAAATGTCATTGCTAGTGGTGTGACCTGCTGCCCTATGCTATGCTGCATCACTCAATTGCATAATTTTGGTTAAAGGGGATTTCCATTCCTCTCTGTTAATACTCTGTCAAACAAGAAATGGCAGTTTCAGCTAGATTGTCAATATCAATAATTAAATTCTAAGTGGTTCAAAAAGTTGTAACGAACATATCACTGCAGGTTGTCGTTTTGGCAGCACTTTTTACAGTGTAGGAATAAGAAAAACAAAGGCATGAAGAGATTTCCCTTACACTACCATGCACAGCTTGAAGGCACCAAAAATGTATCTATCTCCCACCCCTACTTTTCTTCCTATTTAAATATATAAATACTTTTTTTATTTATTTATTTTTTTAATCTTTTAACATGTAATTGATTCAATAATGGATTATAGTTATTGTGGATATCAAAGATCTGTATGAGTACCATCAGGCTCTATGATGAACCTAATGGCTTATAAAGGAGGCGACAAAAAACAGATACACAGAAAGAAACCTTAAAGAAAGACTAAAAGAATACAAGTAAAACAGAATGAAAGAGAGGACAAAACACAGAGACATATTGACTGACCAAGCGTAATGCATGATGTTGAGGGCCAGCTGGGGCCAGCGTGGCAGTGAGCCATCCCACCTCTGACTGTCATCTACTCTGACATTCTGGCTAAGCTGGATCTCATTAGGATGAGGGTGACTTTGATCCTGTCAGCAGTGATGTGACTCCCTCTATATAGGTTGCCTTCAAAGTAAACTGCTGTATCATTGTATCTTTCATACCTAGTTATCTATATTTGTAGTCCTTTTTTCTCTTACCTGACTGACATCCCCTAGAACCTGAATATTAACCTTTCAATTACAAATGGAAAAATAAGGTTTTAGATCAGTGCCTCTCACCTCTGTCACTCACTCATGGTTTGTTCAGAGTGTTAGTTATAGATTTAAACTTGGTGACAGCATGGAACCATTGAGGCAGCAGAAAAATTTAGAAAATTTCTAAATGTTGCTATACTCAAAGGCAATATATGTCAAGGTTTTGGGTAAAAAATAAAAATGGGTTTCTCTTGATCAGTGGCGTGCAGTGGTGTTCTGAAATGAGGAGGCAAAGTCCTCACTGTTTTTTTTTCTGTTTGTTTTTATGTAAATTCATGTTCCAGTTACACTTAATGCTGATGCTTTTTTCATCATTACTTATGCTATCAAGAAAATAACAGTTATTGCAACTGTAACTATTTAAATAAGTTATTTAAAATGTTAAAAATATTTCACAATATTAATGTTTTTTATTAAATAAATGCAGCTTTGGTGAGCATAAGTCTTCTTTCAAAAAGATAAAAAAAATATATAACCAACCCCAAACGTTTGAACAGCAGGAAAACAACAATGGAGAATACTTTTACAGCAATTATTAATCTTTGTTCATGTTAATATTTACATTTAAAGTTTAATTAATTAATTAATTAAATGTTTTAAATTATAATAATGTATTATGAAAGTAACATAAATTAACATGAATTAACACATTTATTAATTTGGATTAATAAATGTTTTAAAATGCTTTTCTTTTTAGTTCATCTTACCAAATGTACTAACTGAACTTTATTTTAATGTTACCAAAAAAGAAAAATCTAGTTTCTTGACCACACCTCCCGTAACCTCCTATCTAAAAAAAGAACTCTACACACACTAAGACAGTGTGCTATGTAAATCATAAACTTAAATAATTCACTGCAGCCTAGTAGCCAGTCAGAAGGGACTGCTCCATAATAGATGGTGCTACAGTGGTGAGCTCAGCTTGAATCTGCACTCTTAAGTAAACAGACTTTTAAAAAATGACCTGTTTAAATGAATTATGGAAGTTAGACTTAAAACTAGAGCTCTTTAGCTGAAAAATACACGACAGAAATCTACAAACCTAGACAACTGACATTTACTTTATCTCATTAGCCAACTTAGCGTTACATATTTCCTGATATCATTAGCGTGGTAAAAAAGAAAAAGATTTTGAATGAGTGCTTGGCTGACTGTTTCAGAGGACATCTGGGATGGGGTGAAAATCATTAGCTATACTGCTAGAGCTCGGCTAGCTGTAATTGCCTCGTCTCAGAATAGCATCAAATGAACACATTCTGAAAAGGGGGTTTAATGCATCACTCAGTTAACTCAGCAAACATTTGACTCTTATAAAAGTTTTGCCTGTCAGATGGGATATGCTTTATAGATTAGAACTGTTTAGGGCTTCCTGCACTTTGCAAGCTTGTTAAAAAAATTATGCAACCAGATAATATAAAGTCTGGTAAGCAAACATTTATGACTTTAGTAACTGGCAAGTATTTCCTAAGGCCTGTTGCGGTCGATTCAACATTTATATTGCAATGGCTATAGTGAACAAGGTCACAATCTCAGTTTCAAAGTTTCGCCCTAACAGTCATTGTGCGCTATATATCCAGTTCAGCTTTATTTGCTTTATTTTTAATTGGGCATTAAGCACTGGCTTAAAATCAATCAGTTCCTTGTCTCAAGTCATTAATTAAGCAACTTTCTGTCTTCTTCGATAAGTCCCATTGTTTGTTTAAGAGCATTTCATAAAAAAACTGCTGGTTTATCATTGTTTTTGAGAGAAAGGTACTTGACCTACTATTAATTATGTATGATGCTGCTGCATAATGACTGGACTCAATAACAATATATATTTCAATGCACAATATCTACCAGGGCCTTCTGATAACAACACAATAACTTAACAGAAAAAGGCCTGATAAGAAGGAAACTTTGCTTCCCTCCTATAGTGGATCTTAGTAGAACACTTGCCTTGTAATGTTGGGTTGACATCACATGTTGATCAGCTTCAATTTTAAGTGAAGACTTAGTGCATCACAAAAGTGGCAAGTCTTCACCATTAGAAAAAAGAGGATGTTTCAAATGCAAGCCATTTTGTCTGTCAGTTAATATTGATTGTGAGCTCCCAGATAAATTTTATTGAATTAGCCTAAGTTTAGCAAATTTTCTCAAAGAGTTTGCAACTTTTGCTAAATTCTCAAATGGTTAGGGTTTTTCTTTTACTTTGGCACTTTTTGGGATAGGATTAAACTAATATTTTCGAGAACAAGAAAATACAAGACAACATTTTTAAAGCACTGCCTCAACATCTTGTTGCAAAACACTAATAAAAACTCCCTGTTTGTGTCTTACCTTTCCATGTTTTCAGTAAGGCAGACTGGGCCTGGATAGCCATCCCCCCTGGCAGAGAGAGGCCCCTGTGACAACCCTGGGCGAGTTTTCCACGTCTCCATTAATCCAGTAACTGGAGAAATTAGATTCAACAAGGGGTTCGTCTGGTCTCTCAAATTGTGGCGTGAAAACGACATTGTTCCTTGCGCTCCGATCTGGTAATGAAATGAATGTCCACCTGAATTAACGCCAACAATAGCCGACGTGGGCACATTATTATTCTCTTGGTAATAGCTGCCATCATTGGTTTCCTGTTTAATCCCCTTGGGCAGGCCATTGTTAGGAAACACACCAGGTTCATAGTTGCCATTCAGAGAAGAAACAGGAGGTCCCAAGATCCCAGAAAGACTATATTCATCAATATTATCCCTCAAAGACAAGTATGTGGTCTCTGCAGAAGTAAAGCAGCCCAGAGAGTGCTGTGGCTCAACAAAATGGAGGTTCGAACAAGTCACCTCTCTGTTTGGCTCTGTCTTAATGTGAGTCACGAATGGAGAGTGTGGCATAACGCTCTTGCTGCTGCCTAGGCACATGCTTCTGTAATCAGTGCCAGGTTCATTTTTTATATATTTGGCCACTCCCATAGCATCCAATCCGATGTTAAATATTTCCCCATCCACGTTCTCTACCTTCGGAAACTCGAATCCCTTGAAGTCATGCTCTCGGCTCTCAGGGCTATTGACATCATTTTGCACTAGCCCCAATCCACTGGGAGGGCTAGAGACAGAGAAGCCCCTTGATGAGTTCCTGGGACTGGACATGGTCATGCTGCCAACAGTGGGCGGACTGGAGATGGATGGTCTAATGTTACAGGTATTGCCTCCATTTGTTGTTGGACTTGAGACGGATGATCTCATGTTGGTGTTACAGGAAATTGGTGACCTTACACTACCTATACTTCGAGGGCTGGAAACCGGAGACTTCATAACACTGAGTGGACTAGCCAGTGGAGGTGACCCCACCATGCTGGATTTTACAGGGCTACAGGTGTTGGGGCTGGTGTGGTGACCTTGGGTCAAGTTGGTGCTGGCAGAAGCCAGCGACGGACAATCAGAATCAAAGTAGGTGGGGCTGGTAGTGGACGACACCATGTTGTGTCCTGTAGGACTAGACATGGGGCCAGACCCATCAGTGCTGCAAGAAAGAACGGTGGCCATTGCAGAGGACACTGAGGCAGAGACCACAGCACACTCCTGAGGGCCACCATTGGGTTGTTGGGACCCAGGTGGGAATGAAGCTGGGGGAGCTTTCATCTTTGGGCTCCCAGTTGTTCTGGGCTGGCTGTCATCAATTGCTTTCCCACAAAGAGGATACAGTTTCCCTGGGCTACCCTGCCCACCCACAGTACCATGTTGGGCAAAGCCAAAATCTGCCTCCCTGGCAGCATTCATGTACAAGCCCATAGACTCAGCAACTGTTTTGGAGAGCTCCTTTGAATCTGTTTCTGACTTGCGGTTGTTGAAGGAGTTGTTGAAGGAGGGAAACGGTAATGGTTGATTCTGGTTTACTCTAAGCACTGTTGTCTCGGTAGTCTTAGAGTTGTTGTCCTTGCAGACAGATGGCACATTAGGGGCATTGCTCGAGTTTACAATATCCATGAGCACATCACTGTTTGTCAAACTCTCTTCTGCAGAACAGCAATACTCCATGGTGTTTGACATCTGTGCCCATTTGTTTTCTGGAGTTGCCCCTTCGGAGTAACTTTGGTATCTTTTAGTCTCCATACCTGGATCATTTGATAAACCTAATGGGCCAATAAATTAGAGACATTTAGACCTTGCAGTCAAAATGGCAATGTTTTGATAAGTACAAAGAAATCTCATTAGTTAGACTGTCAAACCAAACAGCACACATAATCATTACTGGTTTAGTTTGAATATTTTTGGAAAATGAATTATAGACATCCTACTTTAATAAATACATCTTTGCATTTTGTGATTACAAAGAAATGTATAATTTATTTATTTATAGGATTCACTGGGCTTTAAAAATGTCAAATGGTACATTTTCCTTATTCATATTATTTTTAATACCTAATACATTCATTATTTTTGTTTTTCATGACCAATTTCTATCCTCAGATGTAAATGGGACACTTTTTGCTGCTTTGTGCAATTGCCCCCTTCTTCCTAAATGCTGGGGCCGTGCTGTCTCTGTCAATCCACGGTCAACCCCAACCACAACCCCCAACCTGAAATGTTTTCTATTTGACAAATTTATTTTAGATTTCCCATGTGCTTTACTATGTTCTCACCACCACGCTGTGTGAATCCACTAAATTAACTACGAAACTCTTTTAGCAGAGCTCAACGGCACTGCCTCCACAGACATCAGATGCAACACTCTTCATTCGAGGTAGTTTCATGGGATCCACTAACCCATCTCATTGAATATGAATTGTGACCTAGCAGTTAACTATTCTCCACAACTCCCTGTGCTTTACTCAGAGCCGGCCCTCCCTACACGCGAACTAAGCGGCTGCTTAGGGCCCCGCTGCCACTAGGGGGCCCCCAAACTATGGTCTGACCATAGACCCTGACCGTGACCTGTAATTCGACGTAAATTCGCATCACATGTTAACGCAGTGTTTATTATTAGCGTTTATATAGATTAAGTTTATTATTTGCATTTGCTTTAAAGCCTTGCCGGTTAAACATTTCATTTGCGTGCTGTTCTGACATGCGTTTTTTTTTTCTGTGGGCGTACACATTGAGCGTGCGCACACTAAAAACCTGTCAAACAGCACTCGATTACTGGACTTTATCTAAATTGCGTCTGATTGTGCAAATACTGTCAAATACACTCAGGGTTTACATAAACACAGTTGGTTATGTGACATTACTTATGTCTAGGGGTCGACCGATATGTGATTTTCAGGGCCGATGCCGATACCGATTATTACAGATCAAGTAGACCGATAACCGATATTTTTAAACCGATATATAGCCTATGTCTGGTGTAAAAATGTAAGTTAATGTCAAAATTAAGAATAACAAAGAGTTTTGACAAATACTTTCTTTAAATTATTTTAAACATATCTTTAAATCTGAGAACTGTTAATAATAACATTATTATTATTATTATTAATAATAATAACTAAAAACAAATGTGCAGGGAGCACCCAGCAGAATTCTGTAAAACTTAAAGACTATTTTAATGGTTAAATTAAATTTTAGTAATCAAAAAGCATTTCTAATTAATTTAAATCATCAAACTTATTCAATTTATTTACAGTTTAACAAAAATTACATGTTTAGGGCCCTATGAAAAAATGAACTTTTATTTTGACGGGTTGCCGTGGAGATCTTTGAGTTTCTGTGTGTTTATGATATGACGATAACTTTTCTCAGTTGAAGCTTTAAAAAGCTCATGAAGTGACTAAGCGGCTCTGGAGATGATGTTTATGCAATCATGTCCTCATATAATGATGCGGCTGAGGCTGAAAAAAGCGCAAGCGTCACGCGTGCTCCAGTGTGTGTGTGTGGTAAATGAAATCACGCGTCTGCACCATTCATTTAGAGACACGCAGGATTCATATTTAAATAGTCTTTTTGTGGTTTGAAATTCGATTTGATTTGTACTGACCTGCTTTTTTATTAATTCATCAAGAAGTTGACAAATTCCGTGACTTTCCGCTTTATACAGTAAATTCCGTTTTTATGACTGGATTCCGCGATTCGGTCCGTTTTCTGCATCGCGGACATCACAGGACCCTATTATATTGAGGTGTTTTGCCACTTCAGTGTAGTAATTTATTGCTACTTCAGCAAAGTCTGCTGCTGCCTTAACTTTGAGAGACAAGACAACTGATGCGTGATCAGTGCAGCAGTTCCAGTCAGCGAGTGCTGTCAGTGTGAGTGCAAAACTTTTAGTGCCTTCAGCTTTCCGCATTGATTGGCGGACTCGTGACTCCCAACAAATCAGATGTGCGGGACATTGCATTGGTCTAGTCTACAGAGTGGTGAGTTCCGAAAGAGGTGGCTGCGTCAGAGCCAAATATAGCGCATTTCAAAATTAAATTATTTTATCGGCAAATCTGTTTTGAAAATGGCCGATACCGATAACCATAAAAATGCTCAATATCGGCCAGGCCGATAAACGGTCGACCCCTACTTATGTCAAAAGTGAAAGTAATCAGTTGCTTGTGTCACTTTGTTAGAAGTGGGACAGCAGCCTATAGTAGCTATAGCCTACATGGATAGTTAAAGGTATAGTTCACCCAAACATGATATTATTCACTCACGCTCCATGTATCAATTTCTTTCTTCTTCTGAACACAAAATATGATATTTTGAAGAATGTGGGTAACCAAACATTTTCAGGTGCCCAATGACTTCCATATAGGGGGAAAAAATACTATGGAAATCAATGGGATCTATCAACTGTTTGGTTACACATATTCGCCAAAATATCATCTTATGTGGTCAGCAGAAGTAATAATGACAGAATTTTCATGGGTGAACTACCCCTTTAATGTTAATACATTTATTATTGTTATCTTGTTACAGGTCCATCTGATTCTGATCTGTTAATTTTATGTCTTATTTAAGTATTTAATTTAATATTGGCCGCTTTGTAATTAAATGATGTTTTATATATATATATATATATATATATATATATATATATATATATATATATATATATATATATATATATATATATATATATATATATATATATATATATAAATATAAGAAGATGCTGTTTATCTAAAGTTATTTGGTTAATTGTTCTGCACATTTGCATGCAATTTTTTTTTTTTACCGAAAGCAGGTTTGCTGGTTTATTTAGTACACCACATTGAGTATACCACTTAGTACTGTAGGACTTTGAATATTAAAGTGCAAAATAAGACCTGGCCACTCTTGTGGGTTTGCTATTACAATTTGAAACCGTATAAGGGTAAAAACATGCCAGACAGACACTGATGTTAGCAACACAGCTACAACTAATAAAATTGATAATGGGTGTGTTTTGTAGTCTGCGAATAATCAAGCATTGACAATAGTCAATCATATTGGCGGCACCATGGTTAAATTCATAAAATTCTGCTTAGGGCCCCATAAAGGCTTGGGCCAGCCCTGGCTTTACTTTGCCACCCCTCTAACTTCAGCTGATATCTGTCTGCACCATAAAAAGGTCCTTTACCTGCTATAAGACAAAAAATGTAGGACAGATGATAATATCACCATACAGATCAGGTCAAGTTAATAAAAATGTTACCCCACCCCTCATATACATCCACTGACATATAGTGCTATATTTATGCTTACTCTTGATTTGAACCTAAGACCTCTTATTCACAGTGTTCACGGCCATGTGTACTGTCAGGCAGTCTCATTACTGGAGATAGCCATCTTTTCTACAGTATTTATAGTTGACAAATAGTCAACTATATAGTTTACAGTTATATAATCTTGAATTCTTTGTTTCTGGATTTTATTATTATTTTTTTGTATTGTATGTCTAGAAAAGTAGAATGGTATAACAATTATTTATCTACATTATATTTATACATTTGGTGTGTTTTACAAACAAAGAGACTAATTTTGTCATTCATATGTTAACAATACAACACAAGTACATTTTAGCAGTGTTACATTTAGTTGGGGAAATGACAAATGTTTGCACCCTCTGAAATTCCAAATGCCCCCTTAAGTAATTTGTCCTGGTGCTAGCATCCTAAACGTGCCTCCAAAAAAGCAATAGTGGACTGTGACTTGCAATGCAGAGACGGTGTGAATGCAAAAAGAACTGGTTTGAATCTGAAAACAAGCGACAACAGCTGTCAGGATTCAATGCATTGTGTATTTATTCATGTTCCCCACATATGTAATGAGTTGTTTTAGATTAAATAAATAAATAAATAAATAAATAATAAATAAAAATGGCGTGCACAAAAACAGAGTGGCTGGAAATTTCCCATCCTGTTGCACCAGGCACCAAGAGGAGAAAGCAAAGCAGACAGGCCTACAGACTTATTTCACCATCCATACCAAGTCAGTCATAAGTAGCCTAGCTCTTCTCTAGTGAGATGCAGTTAGTTCAGGCATCGCACTTTGAAAAGCAAAGTCAAATGGTAACGACAACGTTGCTTTAAACGTTTGACGTAGTTCTTTGTTTATGTTTTTTTCCCCCATCGTCTTTCTTCCCACGATACCGTGCTTATGCGCGCAACCATTGGACAGAAGCAGACACACTGTCGCCAAGAGTTTATCACGCCACTCACGGATTGGTCCCGTCACTCTGTCAGTCTTTTATTTATAAGCTTTGTAGCCACAAAACTGCTGCGACATTCTTTGTAGAATTTAAATTACGAACTTTGCTCTATGTTTAGCCAATACAAACTTTACGTGTTAGTTCGGACGCGTGATAATTCATGCACCATTGCAAAGCTAGCGACCTCCAGAATGATGCGTGTGACGCAGTTGATTCTTTTGCAAAAGAACTCCTGACTAAATATTTTTGCGGTGCACTTTATTCATCATATGACGTCACGTGAATCAAGCATGCTTAAAAAAGTATTCATGTTTGCATGCATTTTCACAAGAATACATCTTACTCGCCGCTGTTCTCACTGTATAATCAGCCAGAAAACTGGTAATTATTGTGCCCCATCTGTCTGACTTCAGTTTCGCTCAACTCTGTATCCACTGTACTTTAGCACACGTACAGTAAATAAGATGTTAACGTTACGCGAAATAAATCATATCGCTTAATGTCCCATTAAGAACTTGTCGACGGAACGAAAGAGATCATGTTAAGCTTTGATATAACAAGCTATGTCATATTTTGTATAGGCTTGATTTGATATTTGATATTGCGTTAGCATAAACGATACTGATGAAAAGTATTCACTTGCATACATCCAGTCGGCTGTGGATGTATCTAGTTTAGCCGAGAAAACGTCAAACATATAATCTGATGCAAAGGATGTTTGTATCTAAATTGATAATTCTATTGTTACTATACAGGTGTAATTAAAGGCCTATTTATGTTTATTTTCATCGCTTGAAAGTTGTAATGCACTTCATGTACAGCACGGGGATCCTGTCAAGTGAAACAAGTTTTAGACAAGTTTTTTAACGCGTCTGCATTTGCAGTAGTTCATACATACATGACTGGTTTGTTCTTCAGTGAGATAATAATAATAATATTAAGACATCTTACCGTAGTTATGACATCCAATTTTGACAGTTATCTTTACTGCTGGCCACTAGTAATCCGATGGACAACACGGAGAAAATGACACTAAACAGTGTCGTTAAGTTGTGTTTAGAAGTATTCCCAGTGTTGCGACTGCTTGCATACTAGTTTCAGTTGTGACAGCTGAACGCACCACACACTGCCGCGTGCATGACGCGAGATCCTTAACGACAGCGCACTGTACGCGTACAACGGTCGACAGCGACTTCACCGAAACGTCCTGTCGACAGTTTTCTGTTTACGTGCACATTGCTGCTAGATTGTTGAAGGCGCCCAACTGAAGACTAATAAAAACAGCGGAGGACTCAGACAGACTTGCGTAGCGACGTCATTGTGTGCACATGGACCCTCCTACTGCAATGAGAGCTCGAGTAGGAGGGGGCGATGAATGCGCTCAGGTATATACGGCTCTTGGTCCAGAAGTAGGACAAGGTAGTTTGATTGCGCAGGCGCTAACCTGTGCATCTAGGACAAATGTATGATGTGCAAACATTTAAGTGCATGACCTTACTTGCTAAATGTTATTCATTGGTAGGCTATATAATTCAATCATCATTATAATCTAATTAATCCATGTACTGCAATCCCAGACTTATTTTTAGATGTTTGTGTACAGATTTAAAGGAGAAGTGCAGATTAGTGATATTATAAAATGTTGTCTAATGTAGATATGGAGCAGATATTGACTAACTATTGGGACATCAAGCATTAAATGACAGATTTTTGGATGTGTAGGCCTATGCAAGAAATAATGTTTTGGTCCCCTACTCTCATGTCATCCTCCAGTGGTCAGTTAAAGTTATGCAATTTTCAGATTTAAAATAAATAAATAAAACAGAAAAATAGGTACATTTCATATTCCTTTCAGGCAGGTTAAGTCCTCTGACATTGAAAGCACTTGAAAACTACTGGATAAAGTCCTTTGAGATTGTCCTTTGGAAGTGGTGTGTGTGAATTTCAGGCTTGAGATGATCGCATAGGAAATCTGCTTAATGTGCAGTCACTAATTTTTTTACAGGCCTGAAACAAAATATGAATGTATCTGTAGGCTACTAATTAAGCAGTACATGAATATAAAATAATATTTGTATAGGTCCTCATTTCTACCAAGCATTGATTTAATATAAAGGCTCCTTTTAAAAAGACCTGCCACAAGGTGGTGCAGTTTTTGAGATTTTGTTAGAATTTGGTGACATGGAAATGGTCTTTAATAACCCCGTGCTTATGTAATACTGATGAAGGGGTGATAATTTCACTCATATTCAATACCTTTAGTATGTATACAGTTACAGCAATATGTGTATAATAACAGTCCTTCTTATCCTGCCAATATATGACAATTACATACTAGCCTCAATTGTATGGCCTTGTGTTTATCTGATTATGTTAAATAAACTCTGGCTACATCCTTCTTATTTCCTCTAAGTCAGTAGTGGAGACGGTTTCTGTCAAGCAGAGATTCGTGACCTTTGAGGCTACTGTATAATGTTACCAAACCTCCTGCAGTGCTTAACTTGTAATCTTACATGGTCAGGCACTTGTTTTAAAAATCTGAGAATTTGCCTCTATTAAGGATTAAACATAGCAAAGTTTTCTAGAACCAGCAGCTCATAGATTTTTCCGGAGAGTGATTATTAGTCACCTGTAATTCACATTGTCCATCTGTTATCAAGTCAAACAGTCAGATCTGTTTGGTTAGATCATAGGGCAAATACTTGTAAAGTAAGTAGGCCTATTTGCTTGTTTTTTGATTCACAGATCTGTAAAGTAACAAAAAATCAGTAAATTATCATCTAAATATTATATTGAATACATTTCTTATTGCTAAGATTTTCTTATAATGAAAGCAATCAGTCATGATCAAAATAATAGAGTTGTCACAATGTTCCATGTATACTATTAATTCAACAACAACTTCAGCTGATGTACAAATATATAGAAGTGCTGGGTAGATCCCACAGTGTGACATGGCTTACAGCGGGGATCATGTTGTTCATACAGTCTGACAACCAACAGTCGTAAAGGACTATTATAAACAGTACAGTGGGCAGTGTCCGGCTTTAGTTTTCTTTGTCACTACTTGTCTGAGTTGTAGTCATTCATTAGTTCTCATAGTTTATCACTAGTTCTCACCTGTCCCCTGTTTCGTTGATTGCCATCTTCCTATATATATATAAACCCAATGTGTCTTCAGTTCACTGTTTTGTGTTAACGTTACGTTGTGTTTTTCATTCTATGTAATGCATCTCTTAACTTGTATTTAACCACACGCAACCCCTGACAGAACACAAGACTTTACTGCGAAAATCGATATTCCCGCAGTCCGCTTCCTTGTGCTGAAACTGGGGGATCGCTCCCTCGAAGATCACACAAGACATTTTCTCAATCTGGCGTGCCTCACCCACAACCCGACCACTCTCTACATGTTTTCTATCACACCGTATTGGCAAGTGGTCGAAGGCACGCCTGACCGTGGATGGTCCTCAAAGGAGATTCACAGAATATGTGGAGTGGGTGCTGCTGCAGTGCGATTCACTGTTCACCAACTACATTGCCACTCCACTCCAGACCCAGAGCCCACCCAGCCATCAGCCATCAGCCATGCCATGGAAGAGCCAGAGCACACCATGACAACTTAGCAAGAGCAATCGCTAGAGCCTAAGTTCATCCCAGAGCCCTAGGCCAAAGCAGAGTCTGTCAAGGTGTGAGCAGGCATCAGCATCCGTTGTTGAGGGCATTTTAGTGGAGTTCAAGGTAATGAATTGGAGCCCTGCCTACACTCCCAAAGCTGTGGTGCGTAAACCAAGCTGGAGTTTGACTGATTTAATATTGGATGTGGAAGTATTATGTAATGTGCTGGACGAGGAGGTATTTGCTATGCTACAGCCACCACTGGTCCCATCCAGTTCCAAGTCATCTAAGTCATCGCTGGATTAGTCTCATGATTCTATTGCAGCTTTTCTTGGCCAAGGCCCGCCCAAGAGTACGTTTGACTGACATGTAACACAACCTATCACAATTCGTTTTGTTCCGCGTCATGTTTAGCGGTGTGGCAATATAATGTCTATGTCCCTACAATAACAGACCGGCATGCATCTAATAAATTATTCATTTAAGAAAATTGTTTAAGTTTACTGCAACAATGGAGCCGCAAACTTCACATACTTTTGAAAATCCAGCGTTTAGTTGATCGTTTAGTTGATCCTGGTAAGCGCTCACAGTTTTAAACACAACGGCTTTCTTCTTCCATGAGGGGTTTTGGCATCACGGCATTTGTTTCCAGGCGGACCGATAAAGAACGCGACACACACATATCCCAGACATCCTGTAGAATTCAAACAATCAGATCACAACTTCGAAACTCCTGAAGTGTATCCAAAAAAGTGTGCCATATGCATCAGATGTTCAGCCAACGGTTCGTGGGCGTGACGTCCGAGGTTGAGACTCTCGCTGGATATGCCCAGCTCCAAGTCGTTACTGGTTAAGCACAGCTCCAAGTCTTCTTCATCATCAAGCACCAAGTCTCCTTCGTTGTGAATGGTCCCGTCCAGCCTCCCTCTCCCTCCTCAACTGGCAAAGCCATACAGCATACGGCTATGTCTCCGCTGTCTCCCTTCAGCCCTTCGGCTCCTCCAGTGGTTCCACTCTGCTGCACAGAGGCTGGGGCTTCCCAGTCATCAGCTCTGCCTTGACTTCTTGATCCCTCAGCTCCACCTCAAGCCTCCAACACCAGGACTTCACCTTGGCCTTCTGACCCATCGACTCAACCTTGGCTCAACGCTCCGAAAGCTCCACCATGGACTGTCATCCATCAGGCTCCACCGGGCTCCCCTGTCCCTCTGGCTTCACCTTCCATCTTCGCTCTGGCTCTGCCTCAGACTTTCGACGCCCTATAGGCCTTCTGTGTCGTCCTGGGTCTTCTGCTTAGCCTGAGGGGCAGTTTACACAACATAATTTTCAACTAAAAATGGAAAACTTTTTATGAGCTTTGGCTGTTCATTTACACAACAACAGCGTTTTCGTCATCATCGTCTTCTTTAGACACGTATTGCTGAAAAAGTGACCCTTTTTTCTATATAGAACCTTAAAGGGTTCTTTCAGGAGCTTAATATATAGGTTCCTATCATTGGATCATTTTGTGTATTTAGTTTCAATTAAAGGTGGGGTATGTGATTTGGAAAATGACCGGCAGATTTAGAAAATACACAATTCAAATGGTCCTACGTTCTTTCCTCCAACGCTGGCTCTGACTCTACCCATTCGAAGAACATGGACGCGCAATCATGCACGAGCGAAAACTCAGATGCGCGAGAGATTGTAATGACGATTTACTACTAATCATGGAACCGGCTTTACTGATGAGATGCGCATGCGTCACAAGCTTTGAGTATGCGCACAAAGGGGGTCACGCACGCTGGGGGAGGGGGGTATGGTACAACCGTTTGATTGACGAACTTACTGTCCAATGATTCCAGGTGGTCTTGGAAATGATTGGCTGGAGTTTTTCGAGTCCTGCCCGTTCCACAGATGATTAAATTGCTTAATTTTCATTTCAGTGCTTCTAACTCAGTGGCTGTAAGTGGGTTAGGAATAGGATTTCAAGTTATTTTGAAAAAATGGACAAAAAA
Source organism: Gila orcuttii (assembly GCA_026230005.1). Classification (NCBI taxonomy): domain Eukaryota; kingdom Metazoa; phylum Chordata; class Actinopteri; order Cypriniformes; family Leuciscidae; genus Gila; species Gila orcuttii. The sequence continues at coordinate 26,248,332 of JAPDVR010000002.1, read as the reverse complement.
GAGAATCACATACCCCACCTTTAATTAATTTTGTTTTAAAGCTACAATATGTAATTTTCTTCACTGCTAGGGTAACCTCTTACAATAACAAAGGCGTAGGTTGATAGTGATAAGCAGTAATAAGCGGAATGATGGAACTTGCTGTCATGCTGATGGATCTAATAATGTTTATGGACGAGTGAAAACATTCATGTTTTTTAACATGACACATAACATGACATAACACAGACTGTGGTATGAAGCAGGTCGCGATTGCTAATAAGAGACCGATATCAGCGCTACACGCGAATCCCACGGATATAAAGAAATAAGGACATTTTATTCTACCGAACTACCCGCAAGTGCTGAATTACTACTCACACAGGTCAGTTTATTTGATGAATTAAACTTGTGAGGTAATGCTGCGCTGTTTCATTTGGTCTAACGTTACACTATCAACAGCATTTGAGTGTGTTGAAAGTTGTAATGGTATTCTATGTGTTAGTTTGTTGGCTGTATGAGACTAGCAGTAAGCTAGATCAACATTAGAATAACACACTGATCATTTTCTAACATTTCATCATGTTGAGCTATATAACATTGATTTGTTTTATGTACATTTGCTCACCTGTCTAATAAAGTACATGCAAGAGCTCTGTCAAGTCGTGACTCGTGAAGCTCTGTCAAGTCTAAGATAGTCGCGGTAAGTGAACAGGGATAGGAACTTTTTAAATTTGTGAATTTCTCTGAATTTACAAATTCTTGGAAACATTTACGATAATGGAAGTACACAATTGAAAGAAATATATTTTGATACAAAATTTTTACATATTGTACCTTTAATTAATTTTTAATTGTAATTCAATTTTATGAAATAAACAGTGTGTATACCTACTTTATCACTAGAAAAGAAAAAGTAATAATTACCTCTTAAATGTAGAAGTATTATGCAATCATTTTAGACTAGCTCTTCAACCCTGTACCTGGGGACCCACTGTCCTGCAAAGGTTATTTCCAAACTGCTTCAGCTCATCTGGCCTATGATTTTGATCCTGAAGACTTTGATTAGGTCCAGGTGTGTTTAAGTAGGGATGGAGCTAAATCAGCTAGACGATTTAAGACATTTCTCCTATATAGAACCTTTTTGGTGTAAAGGGTTCTTTAAAATTGAGCCAAGAGATATAGAAACCCATCAAACTTTTGTCACAAAAAAAAGATTTTTCTATCATTGATTTGCTTTGCAGTGTCAAGTTGATTTTTAATTATCATTCAATTACAATATTATCACTATACCTGCACTGAACACATCATGCATCAAGGTGATGCTGGCATTCTGTGAGTAACAAGTACTTTATGTCTTTATCAATTTCATGGCATTCACTGGTTGCACTATATAATTTTGATGTTTATTTCTGGAAAATTTTGGTAAAAAGCATTTATTATTGGTCATCAAGCATTTATTAATATGATAATCTAATATCGATCTAGCAATAAGTGTGTCATACCAGCGACAGAGTTAACCCACGTAACATTAGAACACCACTTTCAACGCATTCAAATGATTGTTTTTTTTGGTATGATTATTTTGACCAAGTAAAACAGTGACGTGTTACCCCACAATTTTAAATTGTCAAATAAAGTGACCTGTATGAGTGTAATTCAGTGCTTACAGCTATATTTCATAAAAATAAAATAATGTGAATTTAAGTGATCAAATGTAACTGTAACAAAGTTCAAGTTTGTTATTGTTTTAAATAAGCAACCTTGACAAGTGGTGAAACTTACTGTACCTTTAAACAATTACCAGTTAAACATAATCAGGCTTTCTGGTTATATATATTTAAAAACAACAAATTAAATGGGTTGAAAACTAGATACAACTACAACATGATAGACCAAGTATGGAAATATCAGCTACAGGTTTCACTATCTGTTTTTGTCTCTCTTCTCCCACATATCTGACCTCAACTTGCTTGCCACACAATCTTTAAACACCAAGATTTACTCTCATTACTTAGAGGCTCAGGGCAAAACCAAAGGCAGACTTTTAGTATCACTTTAGCACACTCTTGCACACAAAGCATAAATGCAATTGTCTCTCTCCCTTTTCATCAAAGGTCACAAAAAGGGAGAAAAAAAGAAAGTACCCAAGCCCATAAACGGGTGAAAGTAGTATGTTCATGAACACACAGTTTACATGCCTAAATAAAGAACCTTAGGTACACCATGCAGCCACTTGTATTGAATGTTTATCCCATTAACGACTCTGATGCATATTCAGTAGGAACACTAAATATGAGCGATGGCCTGACTCCACATCAGTGCATTACAGCGTCTGCCTTTTATCATAGAATAATGTGATGTTTGATGAAATTGTGTCAAATAGATTACAAATTAATATGCTACGTGTCTCCTAGCACACATTCTGTGCAGCCTCGCCAGTTCCAGATGCCAGGGTAGCATGTCATTCGGATGACAAAAAACGCGATCCACGCTGTGTGAAAACAAGTGATCATCAAGATTTTGCATATGTCTCTGCATTGACCCATTTGGAAAGATCTTTGTACAGCCATTAGTTGCTGTTCTAGATTCTGATTGGCCGAGCAGTGTTCCAGTAGTATTGCAAGTAGAATTGCAAGTTACAACCTCTCATTTGAGAGAAAAATTTTGTCATGGTTGCGAGTTATTAAGCCTGAATGGCAAGACATACACTTGCCAATTTTTCCTCAGAACCAAAGAGTATAGAAGTACCAAGAGGCGAAACTCAATAGAATGTTCCATTGCAACAAACGCACCCATGCGCAGAGCTGCAGTTCCGCCATCTTGGACTGAACGCAACACAGCTGTCATAGAATTGAATGATACCAGTTCCAATTCAAAAGCGGTTAAGGGAACTAAATAGTAGTTTCTAGTTTTTAATATCTCTATAGCCTAAACTAAAACGGCGTGTTGAATAATGTACAACAAAATAATGCTTATGGATCGGTTTATAATTAAACAATTTTGTCAGAGCATGAAGCTGTCAAATAGGCTATTTATTTACCCCAATAACTTTTGGGGATAACTCCTGTTCCCTTTCGAACGGTCACTTCGTATTGCGTAGCTATACGCAGTGGGGAAACTCCATTTCCTTGATTAACTGAAGCTTGTATGTAAAGCGCATTTGCAGCTGCACAGCTAGCTCATTGAGCGTCTGGCCCGCTCATAGGCTGTGCTGCGGCAACTGCACATCCAATGGCACGGGCGCCTCTGACGTGCGACCAATGAGCTAGCCCTACGTCATTACATGTCAGAGCCCGTAAAGGGGGCGTGGCCATAGCCTATAATATTCCCCCGAATTCGCCATTATAGCAGATTTTACTCCTTCAGCGACAACTTCACGTCTCTGACCTTTTTACTGAGCTATCGCCGTCGACCAAGCCTTTTTTAGTCTGAGCGAGCATCTCTTCAGTGGACTACGCCTTTCTGCCGTTTTCTCCTGACGCCGTCTCACCTGTGGCTATCCGGCGACTACTCATATCCTTTTCTATTCTCTGTGAATTGTGAAGCGCTGTTTCAAATGCCTCACCTAACCTGGGCCACGTGCGGATGCAAGCTGCACGAGGCTGACGATCACACGAGCATGCCTGGGAGTCGACCACGCGGCGAATGCACTCTCTGTCGGCGGACGTTCGGTCTGCGAAAGCATGCCCATCGCCGTCCTTCGAATGCGGCTAGCTCTCTCGAGAGAGACGGCGACGCCGCTCCACCCGCGCTTCCCTTTCCGGCCCTACTTCAGCCGAGGAGGAAGAAGCGCCGCAACCAACGGCAACCGGAGAGCATGGAGGTTTGTGAACGCACGCCGGCCGCGTCCCCGCGTGCTTCACTTTCTCCTGCTCGGGCGCCTTCACCGGTCCGGATCGAGGGTGCCAGCTACCAGGACCTACTCTGACGCTGAAATGCTTCGGATCCTGACACAGGCCGTCGCTGACCTCGACCTCGACCTCCTCGAAGCCGGCTGGATGGCTGGTTCCTGTCGGGGCGCCAGCAAGCCCCTCTTCACAGCCCTGCACCGTTCTTTCCTGAGGTGCACGAGGAGCTGACCAAGGCGTGGCGTGCTCCTTATTCAGCACGTGTTGGATCTGCAGTTTCCGCAACGCTCTCCTCCGTGGACGGTGCGGCGGAAAAGGGCTATGAGTCGTTGCTGCCCCTCGAAGAGGCCTTGGCCGCTCACCTTTGCCCGAACACAGCTGCTAGCTGGCGAACTAGAGCTGTGCACCCCAACAAACCCTGCCGAATCACCTCAGCCCTCGCTGGACGTGCGTATGCCGCCTCCAGTCAGGCTGCTTCGGCCCTGCACACGATGGCCGTGCTGCAGGTCTACCAGGCCAAACTCCTCCAATCCATGGACGAGGCCGGCCCGGACCCCGAGGCCTTCTGGGACCTCCGAAGCGCCACGGACCTAGCCTTGCGTGCTACCAAGGCTACAGTGCAGGCCATCGGGAGGAACATGGCGAGCTTGGTCGTGCTCGAGCGCCACCTCTGGCTTAATCTCACAGATATTAAGGAGGCTGACAAAACTATATTCCTCGACGCCCCAGTATCCAGCTCCGGCCTCTTCGGCCCGGCGGTGAAGGGGTTCTCAGAGAGGTAAACGGAGGCACAGAAGGCGTCCCAGGCTATGCGACACTTTTTGCCGAAGTGCTCGAGCTCCGCGTCGAGCAAACCGAAAGCCCGCCCCGTTTGCACCACAGCCAGCTAGGCCGACGAAACCGGTCTCTCAGCCCCGCCCTGCGGCTGATACCCACCGCCAGCCAAGGCCAGCGAAGTGCGCCCAGCCGCCCCGGCACCAGGGCCCGCAAACCAGCGTCGTGCTCGACGCGGCGCCGCCGAAGTCGTCCTAGCACCACAGGTAAAGAGAGAGGGCACGTGTCTCGCGCTAGCCGGACCTCCCTCGAAAAAACCTGCAAAACTTCCCACAGCTCCCTGTTCAGTTCAGGCGGCTGGTGATTTTATTATTGTAAACAGGCCCGCAGCAGTGAGCGCGTCTTTGCAAACAAACGCCGTTTTCACGGCGAACCCAATAAAGCACAAAAAGAGTATGTTTCACAATCACAACACACGGGTTCACGGTCCCCCTCCACTAGGTGGCCCCTTCCATGTTGTAACACTGACTCTCCCCCAGGCAAAAGCTTGTACAGTCAGTCCAACACTCAGCATGTGCACAAATCACAATGTAAGGGTAGCAGGTCCCCCCGAACGTGCGCCCCTGAAGAAATTTCAGAAACTTCTCGGTCTCATGGCAGCAGCAGCGTAAGTACTCCGTATGGGATTACTGCGCATGCGCCCGCTGCAGCACTGGCCATGCATGGCAGTCGGGCAGCCTGCGTGTCAAGGTGAATCACGGTTGTTTAAGGACCCTGATTCCCTGGCGGGCTCAGGACTGGTATCACGAGGGTGTTACCATGGGAACAGTTTCCAGGAGGAAAGTGGTTTTCACAGACGCATCCAACCTGGGTTGGGGAACACTGCACAAGGGCAAGCCAGCCTCCGGCCTCTGGTCGAGCAAGGAGCAGAGCTTACACATCAACTGTCTGGAGATGAAAGCAGTTGGTTTGGCCCTGAAAGCATTTCTGTCAAACCTCAGAGGTCACCACGTCTTAGTCCGCACGGACAACATGTCAATGGTGGCCTACATAAATCGCCAGGGTGGCATCAGGTCAGGCAACCTGCATGCTATGGCGAGGGATCTCCTCTTATGGGCACAGACCAATCTGAGCTCTCTGGGAGCAGCGCATATCCCCGGTGTCCAGAATTTGGGCGCGGATATGCTCTCACGGGGCAACACTCCCCTAGGCGAGTGGTCCCTGAACTCACAGACGTACAGTCTGATATGGAGTGTGTTCGGAGAGGCCGAAGTCGACCTTTTCGCCTCGAGAACCAATATCCATTGCAAAGTGTTCTTCTCGAAGAGCAGGGACGCGCTGGCCCATCCCTGGCCCATCCCTGGCCCAACCCTGGCCCAACCGCCCCCTTAACGCCTTTCCCCCCGTCTCGATGATTCCACAAGTCATCAAACGGGTCAGGGAGAGCGGATGCCCAGTCCTTCTGGTGGCCCCTCTCTGGAAATCCAGACCGTGGTTTCCGGAGCTGGTTCAGTTATCAGACAAGAACCCCTGGCCTGTTCCAATGAGGAAAGACCTCCTCACGCAGGCCAAGGGGATGATATGGCATCCTCGACCCGATTTATGGGCCCTCCATGTATGGCCCCTAAACGGTTACCCGGGGACCTTCCTGAGAAGGTCTTAAGGTCTCTCTGAAGCTAGGGCCCCGTCTACTCGGCGCCTTTATGCTTTGAAATGGTCAGGTTTTTCCAGCTGGTGCTCGAAAAATCGTGTGGACCCAGAGTCGTGCAAGGTATCTGTGGTACTCTCCTTTCTGCAAGAGCTGTTGGATGCGGGCCGCTCCCCGTCCACGCTCAAAGTGTACGTAGCAGCCATTGCAGCGCATCATGAACCCCTCCAGACCTCCCTCTGTGCTGCCTTGGGACCTCTCCATGGTCCTTGGGGCTCTGAAGGGTCCGCCCTTTGAACCGCTCCAGTCGGTTGGCTGAAACCGCTCTCGCTAAAGACTGCTCTCCTGTTGGCATTGGCATCTATCAAGCGAGTGGGAGATCTGCAGGCTCTCTCTGTGAGCCCTTCATGTTTGGAGTTTGGTCCAGATGACTCCAGAGTCATTCTCAAACCCAGGCATGGTTATGTACCCAAAGTGCTCTCAACGCCGTTCAGAGCACAGGTAATTACATTATTAGCCCTTCCCCCTTCTGCCGAGGATGGGGAGGTTAATCTTTTCTGCCCTGTCAGAGCACTGAGAATCTATCTGGAGCGTTCTGGGTCTTTTAGACAAACAGAACAGCTTTTTGTCTGCATGGGTGGCCAATCTAAGGGTGATCAAGTCACTAAGCAAAGGCTTTCTAGATGGATAGTGGATGCCATTTCTAGGGGTGTCGAAATTAATCGTTTCTACGGTGCACCGCGATGCAGACGAGGACGATTCGGTATCGGTTCAGTAATAGACCATAACCGGTTATAATGTACTGACGCTTTTCTGACATCATTTATCGCGCATGTGCTTTGTCGCGGTAGCCGGTAGCATACACTGGCAGAGGGAGGCGAGACGCGAGTGCGAATTAAACATTCTTTCTTACATACATTTACATACATACATTACATGCGCATGCAAGTTACATGTGCTTCTTGAGGCACACACACGCAAGGTCTCGCTCTCTCCCTCTCTGCTGTACACGCGCTACACGGTTTGAACATACATTCACGTAGCCTTTCGGGAGAGTGGATACATTTCCTGGGACAGGATATTAAAAGATAAATCGGGACAAACCGAGACAGATGGCAACCCTTCCGCACCCGATGGTCAAATTACAATTGTGTTGTTACGCGTGATTATAAATGGATGATCGTCTTCAACAGCGGACTCGGTGACGGTTGATGCGCGCGTCTCCAGGGTAACATTATACACTGATGAATGAGCGCTGCTTTTAAATGAACATTTCTTTAAAACAAAATTGATTTGACAGAATTTCATTTTCTTAATGGCATAAACAGGCTTTAGTCCCATGAAACTTAAACTGGAATGTCTCTGTTTTTGTCACTGCGACTTCCCGAACAGGCGAACACACACGCGCGCACACATCACTTTTTAAGTAAAATTGAAAATTGAGGATGCGGTGCATCGCAATGCATCGCGATATCGAATTGAACCGAATCGATGACATGATAATCGTAATCGAACCGAACCGAACCGTGAGACCAGTGTAGGTTCACACCTCTAGCCATTTCGATGGCATATACCTCAGTGGGTCAGGTTTGCCCTATTGGTATCAAAGCCCATTCGACTAGGGGCATGGCCTCGTCATGGGCTTGGTCATCTGGCTTTACCATTCAAGATATTTGTGATGCGGCCGGCTGGTCCTCACCTTCCACATTTATGAAGTTTTATAATATGGAAGTGCCTTCCCTGCAGGCGAAGGTGCTTTCAATATGATTAAGACCCGACAGTGTCTGGTCTTGTCTTTAGATGTTACTGTGCACAAACACGTACATATTATATAAAACCCGCTTCGGCCGGTTATTTCTTCTTATACTAATAATCCTGACGGGGTCTGGTTTTATTAGTATATTATGTTGGTCTGTTACTAACACGTGTATATTATTCTGGCCCCAACGGTGTCTGGGCTGATATATATACTTGGTTTTCTGACTTGTTCTGTGAGCTCAGGGGTCCTGAGTTTCACTGGTAACCAGCTACTTATGGTGCGGCGTTTTGCATGGCGTCCCCACTGCGTATAGCTACGCAATACGAAGTGACCGTTCGAAAGGGAACTACTCGGTTACTATCATAACCTCAGTTCCCTGAGATGGGGAACAAGTATTGCGTAGCCGGCCGCACTATAGTAGCCTGGAGAGTTGTCGCTTCAGTCGTTAAACCTGCTATAATGCCGAATTCGGGGGAATATTATAGGCTATGGCCACACCCCCTTTATGACGTGCGACCAATGAGCTAGCCCTATGTCATTATACGTCAGAGCCCGTAAAGGGGGCGTGGCCATAGCCAATGACGTATGGCTAGCTCATTGGTCGCACGTCAGAGGCGCCCACGCCATTGGATGTGCAGTTACAGCATTACAGCCTATGAACGAGCCAGACACTCAATGTGCTAGCTGTGCAGCTGCAAATGCGCTTTATATACGAGCCAGACACTCAATGTGCTAGCTGTGCAGCTGCAAATGCGCTTTACATACAAGCTTTAGTAAATCAAGGAAAAGGAGTTTCCCCACTGCGTATAGCTACGCAATACTCGTTCCCTATCTCAGGGAACTGAGGTTACGATAGTAACCGAGTAGTTTTCATACACAGCACAATTTTACAACACCAGTAACAACAGCCCATGTTCCTCATGAAATGATTGACAAATTCCTTTAAAAAGCTAAAACACATTGAACAGTGTGTAGGTGAAAGGGACAACACAGTCAAGAGGGAATATTTGATAGTAATAGAAGATTATCACAAAATGAACTAATAAAATTGGTGATGGTAAGTAGATCACCACATAATTTCTGCCTGCATTACACACAACAAATCAAACATTTTGCAAGTAAAATGCACACATGTATTACAAATAGAATGACAATGGGAAATATATTATGTTCTATATGTTTTTAGTTTTATTATAATTTAATTCATCTTGACTGAAAAAAACTTTGTACAACACATGTTACATTTGATACAGAAAGAGAGTTAATGTACAGATTTACAGATGACTTAGTTTAAAAAAAATTCTGTTGCGCTTCTGTTTGGGATGTGAGAGTTGTCGATTTTGGGTCCGTATTATATGATGGATTCTGTCTCTATTGAATTGTTTCACCATGTATACAAGAGTGTTTTTGCACTTTTCCTTGTCACACACAACTTCCCTGCACTCACTGTTGTACATCCATGCCGCTATTTACGTATAGAGACGTACGTACGCACGCTGCTCACTTTAACGTTAATAAAAACCTTTTCTACTTTACCTCTCTGGATCTTTGGGGAATCTATGAAATGCTAGTTGATTGGTTGTACACTTGTAGTTGTTGCAGTTGATGGCAGAACACTGTTTTCTTTGATTCCAATTATTTCTAGACATAATGCTGTAAAGTTGTGCTAACGGTAAAACCGTTGGTTCAGTCCAAAATGGCGACAGCAGCGCCATCTAGCGATTGTTGTCAAAACTGCAACAGAGTTTCGCCGCTTGGTATACTCTTTGTCAGAACTCTGAGATATAAACTTAGAATTATGAGAAAAAAGTCAGAATTGTGAGATATAAACTTGTAATTGCGAGCGAAAAAGTCAGAATTGTGAGTTAAAAAGATGCAATTACCTTTTTTAATTGTGAGTTTATATTATATTTCACTGAGAAAGTCAAAATTGTGAGAAACTTGCAATTAAACAAGCCATTAGATTCCTAAACAGCAACACATGAAACACTAACTTCCCATTATCGTCACTGATACTTTGATTGTTGCACAATGCACATTTGCACTTCGTTTGTATTTTTTGTCTGTATTTATAAAGTATATTTTGTGTAATGTTGACGTGCAAAGTGAGAATTTCATTGTGTGATCAAAACCGTGGTGTTTTTACTGTTCACATGAGAATAAATATCTTGAATATCTTGAATTGCGAGCAAAGAAAAAGTCAGAATTGCAATCAGAATTGGTTTATATCAAAACAAATGGTAATTCCCTTTCAGATGGGAACTGCACTGCGTTCAAAGACACTTTGGGGAATGCCTCCGGCATGACAATGTTTAAAGTACGTGTTTTAAACGCGACAATGACCTTGGCCTGTGACAGCCCATGACGTCACCCTAGCGCAACCGTAAGTATAAAAGGACACCTGGAGTACTCACATCAGCTTTTTGTCTTTAGGTGACCATTTGTTTTGAAGCGTGTGAAGGCGATTTACTATGGAATCCTCCTCTGACAAGCACTTTAGGGAATTGTGTTTCCCCCGTGTCCGCGTTTTCTGACACCAGATGATACACACAGCGCCTGTCCCTTTTCTCGAGGGATTTAGGACAGACGTCCACGCCCGGTGGTTCAGGACCTGCTGCAGCTGAGGCACAGAAGAGACTGAGATCCTGGGGCTCACAGGTCGAGCTGGATGAGGATTTCAAGCAAGGTATGTCTCTTTCTCAGTCCTCTGCCACTGATGCAAGTGCTCTGCTGGATGAGGATGTTCTTTCACTTGAATCATCCAATCCAGCAGATAGTGCTCTGTTGGCTTTGAGCCAGGAAGAGCAGGATATGGCTGTTGAGGGCGAAGACAAATTAATGGAGCCCTCTCAGCCTGCCTGCTCTGCATGCAATGATCTGTTAGATGTTATGGCCCGCTTGTCGCAGAGATTAGGTCTTCCTTGGAAGCACGAGAAGCCACAGATCGCTCGCCAGTAGACTAGACGAGTGTTTCTTGGCTGGCCATAACCGCTCCGTTCCAGTGAGTCTTCCATTTCTGCTGGACCTCCACGTCGAGGTGGAGAGGTCCTCGAAGAAACCATATTCAGCTCAAGTTCAACTTTCACCACACAAATTACGAGAATGTGGAGGGATTGTGTGAGCACAGATATGCATCAATGTCTCCCATTGAGGATACGTTCGCGAACTATCTTTGAATGGGAGGTACATCAATGTTGAAGACTCCAACCCTGCCGTCAAAAATATTAAAGATGACATCAAAGCTGTACGGCAGGGCGTATGTGGCTGCTGGTCAGGCCAGTGGGGCTCTGCACACAGTGGCAGTTTTGCAGACCTACAAGGCCGACCTGCTTAAAGGCCAGGGTGTGTCCCCTGAAGCGGTGATTGAGCTGCGCTGTACCATAGACCTCTATCTCCGAGCTGTCTCTCAGACTGTTGCCGCGATTGGTTCTGCTATGGTGGGAATGGTGGCCAAGGAGAGGCATCTGTGGATCAATTTTGAAAATTAAAAGAGAAACACTTTTTTCTCGATGCACCAGTCTCGCCCTCTGAGCTGTTCGGCTCTCTCACTATAGAGAGTCATTCTGCTGAGGCCTTCATTCACCTGAGCTCCAGCTAGACAGCGACATCAAGTGTTCAGCCCTCTTCTCACTTTTGAAAGTCTTTCTGCGGAGGCCTCCGCTCAAGTTCTCAAGTTAAGCAGTGACATCAAGTGATCAGCCCTCTGTGAGGCCGCCTTGATAAAATGTCTTTAAGGTCAAGTTTGGTTGCCCTCCTCTCGCTTTGGAGAATCATTCTACTGAGGCTACCGCTCACCTGAGCTCCAGTTAGACAGTGACATCAAGTGTTCAGCCCTCTGTGAGGCCACCTTGGTAAACTGTCTTTGAAGCTGAGTGTGGTTGGTCTCCTCTTTCTATAGAGTCATTCTGTTGAGGCCTCCGCACACCTGAGCTCTAGTTAGACAGTGACATCAAGTGTTCGGTTCTCTATGAGGCCTCTTGGTAAACTGTCTTTTAGGTTGAGTATGGCTGGCCTTCTCTCGCTATAGACAGTCATTCTGCTGAGGCCTCAGATCACTTGAGCACTAGCTAAACAGCGACATCAAATGTTTGGCTGGCCTCCTCTTGCTTTGGAGAGACGTTCTGCTGAGGCCTCCGCTCACCTTAGCTTCAATTAGACAGTGACATTAGGTGTTCTGTCCTCTGTGAGACTGCCTTGATTAACTGTCTTAAGGGCTGAGTATGGTTGGCCTCTTCTTACTTTTGAGAGTCTTCATGCTGAGGTCTCCGCTCACCTGAGCTCAAATTAAGCAGTGACATCAAGTGATTAACCCTCTGTGAGGCCGCCTTGATAAACTGTCTTTAAGGTTGAGGATGGTTGGCCTCCTCTCGCTTTGGCGAATTATTCTGCTGAGGCCTCTGCTCAACTGAGCTCCAGTTTGACAGTGACACCAAGTGTTCTGCCCTCTGTCAGGCTGCCTTTGTAAACTGTCTTTGAAGTTGAGTGAGGTTGGCCTCCTCTCACTATAGAGAGTGGTTCTACTTAGGCCTCCACTCACCTGAGCTCTAGTTAGACAGTGACATCAAGCGTTCGGCCCTCTATGAGGCCGCTTGGTAAACTGTCTTTGATTAGACCCGTCTCTGGCTCTATTTCAGAATATTGGCCAAGAGATGCTGACTTCGAGTCAGGCAGTGTTGAGCATGTTTTTTCTGCTCACCAGGGGTTTCTCAGGGGTTGAACGATATCCCCCTAGTATAGTGACAGGCGAGAAAACTTTTGTTTCTCTTTGCCAGTATTCCCTTAAATGTAATGCCGGTCATGGAGACTGGCATTACCAGAACTCTAGCTCTGCCCTTGGGTTGGGCACCGTTCGCTTTCCCCGGTAAGGAGGGATTTATGCAACGAATAAGTTTCTTCCTTGCATAGGGCAATGAGCTTAGCTTGATATGGCCTTATGGAATATTGTCACTGACAATTCCGTGTTGACCTGAGAGAGGGATTGGTCTCCAGCATCTAGTTCCGTTGAGCCTTTTTTGTGCTTGTCATAGCCAGTGTGAGTTCCCAAAAGGGAACGTCTCATGTTACGCATGTAACTATGGTTCCCTGAGAAGGGAAACCAGACACTACGTCTCGCTGCCATGTTTAGGGCATACCTGGTCACGTCCCCTTCAGTCAAAATGCTGATGACATGTACTCCAGGGGTCCTTTTATACTCACGGTCACACTAAAGTGACGTCACGGGCTGTCGCAGGCCAATGTCATTGTCGCATTTGATACACGTACCAGAGGTATTCCCCAAAGTGTCTTCAGAAGCAGTGCGAGTTCCCCTTCTTAGGGAACCATGGTTACATGAGTTACCTGATATGTTTTGTTAATGGTAATTTAAATATCATATTCAAACATGTACGTAAATGGACGAAATATAAACCCTACTTTATTTCTGCATGTTTTGTGAAAGTTTTCAAATACTAATAGATGGAAAACTTATGCTCTTCCATGTCAAACTATTTACTTTTTTAGTGCTGTCCTGATTTGCCTTTTACATGAATATTTTTCATTTATTGTCAAAACTTGCTCATTTATTTATTCTTTGGTAAATGTGCCTTATGTTGGTATGCTTCCTGTTTTGTGATGTAAATAGCCTACTGTATGTAAAAAAAGAAAAATGGTAAATAAATCATTATGCTGATTCATTCAAAACACTGATTCGTTCAGGAAGAAAACAAGTGACTACTGTCTTAATGAGGGAGTAATTAGTAATTTCGGCTAAATTATCCAGGTAGAAAGGGTCAATTGTCTATTGTCAATATTGTAGCTACGTATAAAACAAAGCTCACACAGAAGTTACTGTCACACCAAGCAGTTTTCTGTTGGTCAACATGGCAAATTGGATCGACCAACTGAACCTGATTTTAAATCTGCACTGGGAAATCTTTCAAATCTCTTGAAATGACTGGATATTGCCCATGAACATTTGTTGAATATGACCAAACCATTATTCCAAGAGCTCATTGCTAGTTCTAGGAGACTAGGACATCTTTTAGACTAATGGAAGAACATACAAGTGTGGTATTGCTTTAATATGGTCACATTGGCTTTGTGTCCTACATTTTAATGTATGCACCTATCCAAAACCGAATTGTATTGCATTAAGGGACAGTATACATTTTATCAGTTCATGCATTCCCTGGGAATCAAACCCTTATGATGAGGATTTTGTTACAATCTAAATATGTATTTGAGGGTTTGTAGCTTGTTGTTTTCACCACTAGGTGAATGATGGTAGCAAAGCGAGGACTCCTGCTAATGCACTTCTTTTTTCTGTGCATTTGAGAATACAGATGATCAGGACTGCCAGATGTACCCACACAAACATCCATGTATGTAACTTTCTCTTCTCGATACTCTCATTCATCCAGCACAACACCACATACACTAACCAATATCCACCCACACAGCGACAAGCTCATCCAAACACACCTTTAAAACTAACGTGATTAGTGTGGGCGGCTTTAGTGGGCTATTGACCCCAGCTGAACCATGCAGAGCCCGCCAGTGGTGAGCAGACTGGGAGACAAAGTGGGTCAGTGAGAGGGTGATGTAATGTTAAAGCAGAAGAGAGGGAGAGAGGATTGAGAGGATTAAAGCAGTCTCTTTTTCTCTCTGTCTCTTGTTCTATCATTCTCTTTCTTACTGTCTGTGTGACTGATTCTCTACGCAGTGTTTGCCTATACCTTTGATTCTTTATTTGTATCTCCTACTTTGTCTCTTTAACTCAGTTTTATTGATAATCATCCACTTAATAAGAAGTGCAATAAAAGGATCAGAATCAAGTTGAACACCGACAGTACATAATTGTGAGGAAAATACTGTAATGTTGTAATTAGACATGTTACAAAACACACATTTAAACTCATTGGTAATATTCATTTTTAGTTTTTGGGCATAGCTTTAAGTCAAGTCAAGTCAAATATATTTATATAGCGCTTTTCACAATACAGATTGTATCAAAGCTGCTTCACAGTATCAATCAAAACAACTTAACAATGTTTGTTTATTACTGGAAAAAAAGACATCCAAGTTTGGTAGAGCTGATCAATGGTATGATTGGTTAATTAATTTGAATATCCCCAACTGAGTAAGCCAACGGCAACAGTGGCAAGGAACCGAAAAACTCCATCCAGTGACCTAATGGTGTCCTAAAACTCCATCAGATGACCCAATGGAGAAAAAAAAAACCTTGGGAGAACCCAGGCTCAGTCGGGGGCCAGTTCTCCTCTGGCGTTTATGAACTAGAGGCCGAATTTACAGTAACGGTAAGATAAAAAATTTATATGAATGCCTGGCTAAATAGATGCGTCTTCAGTCTAGTTTTAAACTGTGAGAGCGAGTCTGAGCAACAAACAATATCAGAGAGGCTATTCCAGAGCTTCGGAGCTAAATGTGAAAATGCTCTGCCTCCTTTGGTGGATCTGGATATCCTAGGAATGACCAGAAGCCTCGAATTTAGTGATCTTAAAGAGCGCGATGGATTGTAAGGCGATAGAAGATCCATTAAATAGACTGGAGCTAAACCATTTAGAGCTTTATAAGTCAAAAGCAATATCTTGTAGTTAATACGGAACTTTATAGGTAACTAATGAAGTGATGATAAAATCTGTGTTATATGATCATATTTTCTTGATCTAGTAAGAACTCTAGCGGCTGCATTTTGGACTAACTGTAGCTTGTTTATTGAAGATGCAGGACAACCAGCTAATAAAGCATTACAGTAATCTAGTCTCGAGGTCATGAATGCATGAACTAACTTTTCTGCATCAGAGACTGATAGCATATTACGTAGTTTAGCAATGTTTCTAAGGTGGAAAAAGGCTGTTTTTGTAACATGAAATATGCTTTTCAAAAGACAGGTTGCAGTCTAATGTAACACCCAGGTCTTTTACTGTAGCGGATAAAGTAACAGGGCATCCTAATATGTTAAAGTCGTGCTGTGAAAGGTTTTGTGGACGGTTTTTAGAACCGATAAGTATTACCTCTGTCTTGTCTGGATTTAATAAAAGAAAATTACGCGTCATCCAATCTTTTATATCTTTAACACAATCTGTCAATTTGGATAATTTAGCGTATTCATCTGGCCTTGATGAAATATATATTTGAGTGTCATCAGCATAGCAATGGAAACTAATTCCATGTTTCCTTAGAATATTACCAAGTGGCAGCATATATATTGAGAATAATAAAGGGCCTAACACAGATCCCTGCGGCACTCCATAGTTTGCCGATTTTTCGGCAATTTCATTTTTCTCTATTTAAGTAGACGAAATGGTAGCGGTCAGATAAGTATGACCTGAACCATCAAACTTTATAATGGGATTGAATGGCTGGAGAAAATTAAGCCCAAAAAAGTGCATCCATCCATTATAAAAGTAATCCATGTCTCCAGGGGGTTAATAAAGGCCTTCTGGTCGTCTGGCGGAAGCAAGTTATTTTTAGATTAGAAAGTTATAAATATGGGTATTTTTATTACAAAAACCCATGGCTTCGCTTCAGAAGGCCTTTATTAACCCCCCGGAGCCGTGTGGAGTATTTTTTATCATGGATTGATGCACTTTTTTGGGCTTCAAATTTTCTTCAGCCATTTACTCCCATTATAAAGCTTGGATTAGCCAGGCTTTTTAATATAACTCAGATTGTATTCGTCTGAAAGAAGATGGCTTGAGAGTGAGTAAATCATGGGGTAATTTTCATTTTTGGGTGAACTATCCCTTAACTGTTATATTTTAAGAGTGTTGTTTTGGTTCTCTGCAGTATACAAATAATAATACATAAATAAGACAGATGTTTAAAGGGACAGTTCACCCAAAAATGAAAATTCTGTCAACATAAAAGATGTTTAGAGAAATTTCACTTTTTTCTTTTTTCCATTCTATGGAAGTCAATAGTAACCAATATTATCAAAATATAGTATTTTACGTTTCACAGAAAAAAAATAAAAAGAAGTCATACAGGTTTTGAACAACATGAGGATGTATAAATGATGACAGAGTTTAATTTTTTGGTGAACTTTAAATGACTGCTTTAAGCCCCAGCAGAAGCCTCTGTCAACCAGTTGTGTCGATCAGTAAGCGCTAATCCTAATGTGACAGGCTCACCTGCTTTTCAGCAAATCAGTTACAAGTACTAGGCAAAGTTACATAACCTAATAATATGTATGAGCAATGCTAATAAGGTTTATAATGCGCCCCCTCACTTTTCAAACTGAAACATTTCTGTTAATATTATTAAGTATGAGCTAAGACTTAGCAATCAGCTAAAATGAAACCACAGATGGAATATGACACCAATTTTTTTTGTGTCTGCATGTGCTGTATTTGCGCTCCTTACCTGACATAATGTTTTTTGAAGTACACTGAGTGAATCAGACATCAAACCTAATTGTTTTTGACAATGTTTGATTGTCTAACTGCTTTGTCATCTAACAAGACATGCAGGAGTTATTATTTATTTATTTTATTGCAAGATGTCATTTAGATGAAGCATTCGTGCAGATCAGTGTTTAGCTGGAGAGGCAGAAACCTGCAATTTTCCAATAAGTTGTTTGGGTCTTTGTGCCAACTGAGACATAATGTTCCTTAGGCACGGATAGCTTTAATTAATCAGTGCTTTATTTGGTTGGCAGCACCGTCTGTTTTCAATGTCAGAGTATACCTGGTTTATCTGTCAAATCACAGCACGACCACAATAAGTGTTGATTGGTATTGATTGTTTGTTATATTTTTTATAATACTTCTCCATTTCCATATGAAGCCAGGCTAGGAATTCTGGGATACAAATTCTATTGCTCTTTAGCTTTTTAAAAATGGTATCACCTTGAGCCCCTAAAGTAACAAATCACACTTTATCATTTCTGATCAAAATCTAATAAACATTTATAAAAAAATCACCTATACTAAATTTGCAAACAGCAATACATAACAAACTGTTTATTCCATATAAAAAAAGTAAGATCTCTATGGGAAACAAATTTCTTTTCATCTTTATTCTGCTGCATGTAATAAGAGCAATTGACTCTTTGATGCCTTTCCAGGAGATAAACTGCTTATTTTAGACATTAAAAAAAGATCTCCCCCTTCTCGACATGTAAACATGATTTGCCCTGGGATTTAGTTCTCATTAAACAAAGACTACATGTCAAAGCAATTAGGAAAGCAATGGTCACAGCATTAGGATTTAGAGCCATTTAAGACCTTGTCAGCCAGATCTCTTGGCACAAAGATGTGAACGCAGGTTCCTGTATTCACTGGTTATGCTGCCTTTGATGACACACCATCTTGGATCATTATTAATATTTTTTTAAACCATTATACTGACAAATTTGTTAATCTGTGAAGTATAGGATCTCCGAACATCAAATCTTACATATATTGAGATACAGGTATATCAAAATTCATTTAAGAATTTCCAGGATGAAGTAGTATATAGTTTTAGACAGACAAAAGACAAAGATATATTTCTACTAATCCAGACAGCAACTGTTCATAACAGTTAGAAAGACTTTTCATTTTATCACTTGGTATGGATTACAAAGACAGTCTGCCAAACATTTAAAGCTGATGAGTGAATCATTTCACGGGAAACATTTTCCAAAGTGTCACTTGCAATTAGCAGCCAGCGTTGCATAACATGCCATTCAATGTGTCAAAGTGGGTGACACCAGACTCATCAGAATCTTATCCAGCCCACAAGGCCATTTCAGATTTGATAAAAGAGTTTGTGATGAATTATTAGCACCTTTCTCACCTGTTTCCTATCAGTGAGAATGCCCTGTTGGAAATTATTGTGCAGATCTCACAGATGGATGTGTGTTTACTTTGCTTAAGTAGACTTGCTATTGTGATAATGACTAAATAAGGTACTTGTCATGATAAAATAATACTTGTTAAATTTTAAATAAATATGGAATTTTGAGTTGTGACAATTTAATTAAATATGCAAATGAGTCTAAATAATACATCAAAAATTAATTAAAATAATACTACTCAGGGCACAAGAGGAATGAGAGGGGACTTTATTGTTCCAATTCGTAAAAGTACTTAGCCCTTCCCCTTTCTTTATAACGGCTTCGAAAGAATGAAACTCTTTGCCAGTGTATATTAGAGAAATTTTTATTGTCTTTATACTGTTAAATATAACGTGTGGCTTGTCAATAATCAATTATGTGTGAGCACTGGTATATAATGTGTCTGTTGTCTTTATTTTTATATTTGTTTTGTTTATATTTATCCTGTTTTTTCCCTTGATTGTATTGTATTTTAAGTGTTATATTTGTGATAAATCTATTTTTTTTAAGCTTAGGTTGCCTTTTAAGGACTGGCCAGGCCTTTATGGCTAACTCCAGCTCATTTACATTCTTGTTTCTTTTGATCAATGAGCACTGTCCCCGTCTTATATTTATTGACTGTCCCTGTCTTGTATATATTATATATAATAAACACCCCTTGTTATCAAAAAACGCCTCGTCCTTGTCTGAGAACATTACAATATACTGTACTATATAAAAAAAGTTAAAAAGACAAAGGCCCCTAAAGGGACCTTTGCAAAAGTAAAAATATACAGACTTTCACGTGCTCATGAGAAACGTATCCCAGAAACTCAGAAACTATTTTTAATTTTGCAAAGGTCCCTTTAGGGGCTCCATAGAGTTTGGATTGGAGTTTTACTGAATTATTAATCTGAAAACAAATCTTGATAATATACTTTAAGCCTTTCTGAAAAGTGCATGAATATTTTTTTAAATCGAAGGATAAAGTTTTAATACTAAATGGGAATTTGAATTTGATTGTCTGTGTAAAATTCTAAAATGATTTAAAGGGGACATTTCATTAAAATCAGACTTTTTCCATGTTAAAGTGTTATAATCGGGTCCCCGGTGCATCTACCAACCCAGAAAACATGAACAGTGACAACCCAGTAACTTTGTTTTGGTAAGCCTTTCTCTGCATGCATGTAAAAAAACAAGACGATCAGATTTCGCTCCCCTTCTGACATAGGAAGAGGAGGGGATCTTATTATAATATTACCGCCCCTTAATATGCATGTTTCCACCCATTTGGTTTTCGCAAGTGACAGTGTAACCAGTTCTAAAACATTGGCAAAAGTTCGAGCAAAGCATACAAACTGTTCTGCTGTTGTCTGCACAGACGAGCACAGAACACTATTTGACCAAAAAAATGTCACAGCTGTCTTATAAAGACCTCAGGGAACTGCGTCAGCTTGTGTAAAAGTTAAACATGACGGTACATGCAAGTCGATTAGACGAATCAATGTAACTCCACAACAGCTACATAAATGTATCCACTAACCATTCAGAAACGTCCAGGTGCAGTCTAAAAGTTGCAACCTCTTCCTGACTCTCTCTACTGGTTATTTCTGAGATTTTGGATCTCGGCGCATTTTTGCTCACAACCAAAAAGGAGCAAATTTGACAAGCTATAATAAATGATCTGGGGGGTATTTTGAGCTGAAATTTCACAGACACATTCTGGGGACACCATTGATTTATATTATATCTTGTGAAAAGGGGCATAATATGTCACCTTTAAAGGGAAAATATGAGGTTAACTTCAAATTTTAAAATTACTAGTATTGTTTTAAACTTACACCCTTCACTCTTTATTTGCATCTATTTTCATTGCACAAATGGTTCTTTATAAGGTTCTTTAGATTATTAAAATGTTCTTTAAACTAAGAAGACAATAGTTGTTTTAAGAACTGTTCACTGAACAGTGGGGAACCCAAAATGATTCGTAAGGCATCGCTAAGAAAACCCCCTTGTGGAACTTCATTGTTAAGAGTGTTGTGGTCTTTAGGACTGCAAAACATACAGTAGAAACGTTCAGCACAACATAACATAAGAGTTAAATGGATAGTTCACCCACAAATGAAATTTATGTCATCATTTACTCCCTTATCTTGTCCCAAACCCAGGAGACTTTCGCTCATCTTCGAAAGATTTCTAAAACTAATCTATATATGAATCGAGTGGTTTAGTCCAAATTCGATCTGAATGATGACCTGATTTAATTTAGGCTTTTATTCACATAAACATTACTCAACTTGTCAACAGTTGTGGTAAACGGAGTATGCTTGCTTGACGTGCGAGAATCAATGATGTTCATTCTCGTGTGTCATAGCAGGGGGGTATCCCAGAAAGGAAGGTTAACTTACCGTCACATATACCCTGAACTCTCGGTTGCCAAACCCAAACCTTGCTTACTTCAGGTGTGCAGGTTTCAAAAGCACGGTCTAAGGTAAGTTCAATCAACCCGGAGTGTGAAACTCAGAGCTAAATCCAAGAGTCACCATGAAAACGGAAGCGCCCCATACTTATTTTTTCTTCTTCTTTTGTTTAATGACGATTTGCATTCTCAGTCCATATAGCCACCTACAGGGCAATTGTGCAATCACTTTTTATTCTTATCTTTTAATATTTAATCAGTTTTTTATTACTGTGAACAATAATTATTGTCACAGTTACTCTTAATTTGATGTGTTTTGGTTTCAGTTTCAATGACTTTTAATATGCTTATCCCATTTCCTTTGTTTCATTTTCCCACTCTTTATTTATTTCTATGGTTATTGATTAATTAGCACACCTGCTTGTAGTTTGGTTCATTATCATTGTGTATTTAAGTTCCTCATTTCATTGTGGTATTGTTTGTGCTAAATATGCTGTTTTGTTGAAACAGTGTTTTTTTTATTTTTGGATTTTGTTTTGGATTACCTGAGTTTTCTTTGTTTGATAAACTCTTTAAATTTTGAACCCCCTTTTGCCTATCTTCATCATATTTGGACTAAAACGCGACAATTATATTGTTGGTTTGATGCTATTTCTAATTATAAATTACAAAAAATATCTGTTCTTGCAAAGATAATATGGCTGTATATGTTTTTTTGTTTGTTTTTTTAGCCATTGTTTCCACATTTTTTGCAAGTTGAGATGTATCACATGTTTTTTTTAGAAAGACATTATATAGAAAATGTCCATGATGTGTGAGGTGAGGATAAAATAAAATGCATTGAGTAAAATAAACATTGTTTTACTTTCTAAAGCTAAAATCCTGTTTTCTAAGGATACTGCAGATAGTTGAAAATAAACAATGACATATAATACACTTAAATGAACACAGATTCAGATTTGATCTGCTTGATGGCTAGACAAACAACAATCTGCACAGAAAGCATGCACCAGGACATGAGCAGACGAGGACGCCTATTCTAGGTCAGATTTGGTAAATCTAGGACAACCCAGTCTCTCCCAGAGCCTGGCCGCTAGTGCTGTCATGTTTTAAACCATTTTCATTATCATCAGGAAATGCATGCGGCTCTAGCAAAAAGCTAGACACTCTCCTTACTTACTCCATCCTTTCTACTCTTTTGTAAACTCTACTAAATGTCAGACTGTTTCCACAGTCCATCTTCCCATGATCTTGTTGTAAATAACATCATTATGGGCTTTACTAAGCTTTTAATCATTTACTTATTCATGTTTGACCTAGTAAATATATCTAATGGGCTACCATGATTTCTATTTCAACTTTCTATTCTCTTTGCTTTGACATCCCATGAATGCCATGTTTCCAAATTTGTATTTCAGGTAGTTGTGCTAATCAGTGACTTGAAAGTTTTAAAACAGCAATCTGAAGCCCATCTTTCCTTTACTCATTATTCATAACAGTAGTCTCCATCTGGGATAGTGGCAGTCTTGGCTGCAGTCCTTGAGTGTCTATGGAGTATAGGATCTGGGACTCTGTTTGATTGAAGATATCGTTTTATGTGGCCAAGGTGTAAATTTGTCTGGCAACCATGTACATCTCCTTCCATTTTTTCCTTTTGGGACTGTTGGTATTTACTATTATTATTATTATTATTATTATTATTTGTTTGTGTGTATTGAATTAATCAAATTAGCATGACCCTTAAATAAAAAATTAATTTAAAAAATGTGAAAAGATCCATGCTAGATTGCAGGACACAAATTATGTCCTGTTTGTTTAAACCATTTGACAGGGTTCTTTTACTTGAATTATACTTCATTGTACATAAAAAAGTCCAGCCTGGTCACATTGTTAAAATGTAGGCATTAATATGTAACATTATAAAACATACTTTTTTTGTACATTTGGATAGTTGCTGACATTTTGGCAATATTTAAAGGGGACATATCATGAAAATCTGACCTTTTCAGTGTTTAAGTGATAATCGGGTCCCCGGTGCATCTACCAACCCAGAAAACGTGAAAAGTGACAACCCAGTAACTTTGTTTTGGTAAGCCTTTCTCTGCAAACATGTCAAAAAGTAAGCCGATCAGATTTCACTCCCCTTCTGACATAGGAAGGGGAGGGGATCTTATTATAATATTACCGCCCCTTAAAGCAACACTATGTCGTTTTTCAACCTTCATAATATATTTCCAAGACCCTTGAGATGGTACATCGACTTACAATAGGTTGAATGACACGTCTGCCATAGCCTGACAGTGTCTGTATCGTTTTTACTGGCACTATGTAACTTCGGGTTTCGGGTAGGAACCCGAGCACAAAAAAAACTACATAATTCGACTGCTTTACGGCATACGTCACTTACCCCACTTCCTCAGATTCTGACGTGAGAGCCCAACTAGTGTTTGATACCCGTCTGTATGTTGTTGTCTTGGCCGAAGTAACAACTAAAAGGAAGAAGGCAAAGGTTTTGTCAGAGGAAACTAAAAGAAGAAAAAGGGAGAGTGACAAATTAAAAGTCCGGACGAGGATCAACATTGGAGGGATCCCATTTATTTATTTTTTTTCATTGGAGGGACCCCTTTGCACAACAGTTTCGCTATTTCTGCGCGGAGTAGATGTGCTACTTCCGTATTCACTTTCGTCGCGGTCCGTGCTCGAAAGCGCGGATGACGGCGAGCGAACTGTAGCGAATAGAATGACTCAAGATAGTCAGTAAAATGATCCAAACTTCCCATCACCCAGTCATGACTCGTGAGAACAGGGGCTGCTGGGCGGCGGCAGCTCAGTAAATCATATAAATAACCTATTTGGTGAATTGTTCATTTCCGGTTGGCACACATTTTGCCGCCCTTACAAAAGTGCCGTTCTAGGCAATTGCCTAGTTCGCCTATATGGACGCGCCGGCCCTGTATGTGCGTGTCACAAATCATAAATTGTTTCTTCAACTTATTAAAATATCTTACTTTACTGCAACTATCTGTTTCTGCTTCTTTATTATATTTATAGTGTGTGATTTATAAAATACATTATATCCTTCATCACACATAATGTGTCTGGTCACTCTATATCTTATATCAGAATATTATATTACTGTTTAAGCCTACTATGGATATTAAAATACGCCGAACCATGTGTCCTGTATCATAGCTACATGAATGACCTTTGCAGCAAAAAAAACGCGTGAAAATCAGTTCAGTATTCAGTGAGATATGATTAATTTAATGCGCTGACAGCTCATTTCACCTGCCATTCAAATTACACTGAGCGGAGCGGATGACCGGTTTAAGATGGCGGCTCCAATTCTCGTCCGTGCCAATAGGCAGTAGCGGGCGATAGGGCGTCTATCTATATGATGTCTATGGTTGTAACCATGACAGGTTTTACGACAGTAGTAGAAGACAATACTGTTTCCCAACTGTAGGGGGACCCAGAGAGCAAAAACCGCAAAAACAACATAGTGTTGCTTTAATATGCACGTTTCCACCCACATTTCCACACATTTGGTTTTTGCAAGGACAACAGTGTAACCAGTTAACACAATGGCAAACGTTTGAACAAAGCATGCAAACTGTTCTGTCGTTGACCAAAAAATGTCACAGTTGTCTTATAAAGTTAAACATACATGCAAGTCGATGAGATGAATCAATGTAACTCCACAACTACATAAATGTATCCACTAACCATTCAGAAACGTCCAGGTGCAGTCTAAAAGTTGCAACCTCTTCCTGAGTCTCTCGGTAAGGCTGCACTCTGCTACTGGTCATTGTCTGGTCAAAATTTTGGATGACTGAGATTCACGTGTTTTGTTATTGTATCCGAAGCTAGAGTAAAAAGGATCTTCTGTCTTCTGAACTGGGGCGGGGAGCAGCCGCTCATTTGCATTTAAAGGGACACACAAAAACGGTGCACAAAAATAGTTTTTGCTCACACCCAAAAGGGGGGAAATTTGACAAGCTATAATAAATGATATGGGGGATATTTTGAGCTGAAATTTCATAAGGGACACATTCTGGGGACACCATAGATTTCTATTACATCTTGTGAAATGGGGCATAATATGTCACCTTTAAAACGTAAACATTATTACATTTTTACAGCTAAAAAGTGTAAAATATTTACAAACATTTTATATCTAAAAATATTTGTATAATTGCCATTTTACTACTTTATAGCCAAAGACCAAAGAGTCTTAATCCGCCACTGGACATGGTGAAGGAAAAATGCTGAGATAGAGGAAAACATATCTGTCAATGTGTTCTCTCGCAAATGTTTTTCGTTCCCCCAAGAAACCTTTGCTCCTCGAAGGAATGTAAAGTTTCTCGGTTGGAGAGAACGCAACAGCATTGAGTTATTTTTCCTTCCATCTCATGTTTATTTATTTTTTTCAACCGATAGGCTACACGGCATGTCCCAAAGCTGTTTTCACCGTAACGCATGTTGTAACGCTTCTTGAGGCGGCAATTTTTTTATTTATAGGCCTATGTGCGGTATTTGATATGAGAATGGAGATGAAGATCGCAGGCCTGAATTTGGATATTTTCCTCACAA
Source organism: Gila orcuttii (assembly GCA_026230005.1). Classification (NCBI taxonomy): domain Eukaryota; kingdom Metazoa; phylum Chordata; class Actinopteri; order Cypriniformes; family Leuciscidae; genus Gila; species Gila orcuttii. Next base: position 26,222,511 of record JAPDVR010000002.1, on the reverse strand, counting down.
TTGTATGGATTGTACATTTCTAAAGATTTTAAATTGCATTTCAACAAACGAATACAATCTGATAACTTTTGTGAATTTATGTTGTGTTTTTTTGTGCATTTTATTCTAGTGTCATTCACCACATTGGACTATACTGAGAAAACACCTTTTGTGTTTAAAATGTTATTTATGTTAAGGTCTATTTCGTGTAGTCTTGCTTAACATTATATAATCATTTGAATCAAGTCATTGATATGTCAATTGAATGCAATAGAATCAAAACAATAGGCTCCCTTACAAAAAAGAAGTTTATTCAAGTGTTCTATTACTATACTTCTTTTAAACTAAAAAATAAGAAAATATAGCCTACTTTCAGTCTACATTTTATATACTTCTCAAAAACATACTTTATGTACTTCTCAGAAATATACTTAAAATTACACTTGTACTTGACTTATACTGAGAGAAAAGTCCAAGTATATTTGGCCTGTAGCTACTTGTACTCAATCTTTTGATCGAGGTATACTTAAAAGTATAATTAAGTATTCAAAGTATACTTGGCTTGTAGTTGTGTTCACTCTTTTGATCGAGTAGCCTATTAAATATACTTTTTTCCATAGTTTTTCCATACAGTCTTACGAAACTTACTGTCAGGGTCTTGCTCTGGCAGCTTTGTCTGTGTTGTCTTTGTTTCATGTCTCTATGTTTGTGTTGTGCTTGAACATATGGTTGTGTTTGTGTTGGCCATGTGCTCCTCTGTTCCTGCCTCCTTGTTTCCCTGTACCACGCCCTCTTGTCTAGTTGAGTCCTCGTTTGTCTCAGTGTTGTCACCTGTTCCTCATGTTCTCTGCTCCCTTGTTTCAGTCCTCGTTTACGTGAGTGTGTTCACCTGTTCCTTGTCTAAGTGTTCTCACCTGTTACTCTTGTTAACTCCCTTTATGTGTGTGCTCTTTCCCTCATGTGTTGCCAGTTCGTTAGATGTTGTACTACATAGTTTGTTTCTTGTGACTAAAGTCTACAGTGTTTTATTTGTAGAAGTATTTTGTGCTTAGTTCTGCCATCGTTCCTGTCTTGTCTTCTGTGTCTCTAGTTCCAGTCCTGCTAGCAGAGTGTCCCTGACTGCTTACACTCTTGGCTTTGGAGGAAGCCTGGTGCTGAGCCTGAGTGCCTTGCTGGAGTACTTACAAGTTCCTGTCTGGCTACTGCTAGTATTCTGAGGTCTCATTCTGCTCTGTCATTTCTACTCTCCAGCTTCCAGTCATCTTGCTAGTTACAAGTGCTGCTCGGCTAGTTACTATGGCTGTCATTGTGTCTCATCCCTGCCTATTGTCTGGACTGTTCACCTCGCCCACCACATCCTGTCTTCTGTCTGCTGTTTGTCGTCAAACCTGTTAACACTCGTTCTGCATTTGAGTCCTCCTTCATAGACCCGTGACACTTACATTGTTTGAAAATATTAATTAGAATATAAAACAGATATCTTTCTAATTCTGCGTATCTGAATTTTTGTTTAGGCTAGTCCACTGAAAGTGTACATAGGAATTTACTTTCAATCTACTTTACTCCCCCACCATTGACTGAATTTTTCCAGCTATCCATGTTTTCACTGTTGTACTGTAGGGGGCACTATGACACATCTTCCAGTACAGAATCTCCAGATCAAAACACAGGAGAAGAAATAGCTGAAACAAGTGATTGCTCACTCAAATGTTAAATAACGTGATCATCAAACATTAAACCGCATGTAAATCAAAACTGCTTAATGTTACCAAATGAAACGAAGCGTAACCCATGAAAAGAAAACGACTGTGAAGCTTTGGGGGTGTTGGACTCAATCTATTCCATCTGTGTTTTGATCATCCTTCTGAATCTGTTCAAGCCGTAGTCTTTGACAAAAAATTGATTTTCTCAACGTTGTTGTTTAAAATGTTGCCTTTCTTTATGAAACTCTCTGACATTCAAGTGTTGATAAAAAAGGATGGATAAAGCTAATAAAATGTTATTAAAATTAGTTAAAGGGTATTTTTCAAGTATAAAAAATATATAGCCTACATTTGAACAGTAGTATACTGCAAGTGCAAAAAATAATAGTAAACCATAAGTATAATGTCATGTTCACTTACAAGTATACTTGTAGTATAAACTACTAAACAAGTAGTTTACTGAGAGTACACTTCAGTGTGTACTTTCGTAAACTAAAAAATGTACTACTTGTATTAAAATAGTAAAATACTAGTATAGGATACTTATAAGTTCACTTGTAGTACAGATGCATTACAAATGAGAAACCTAGTTGTGTACTTAAAGTTTACTTCTGTTACACTTATAGTAGGCCTACACTTAAAAATATACTTTTATATACTAGTGGGCCAATTTAGCAGTAGTCCCAAGCAGTATTGAAATAGTACACTTACAAGTTTACTTCAAGTACACATTGATATTAGTATACTTAATACATAAAGTATAGCCTACTTAAAATATACTTGAACATTACTTAAGTATACAGTACTTCATAAAATGAACTTGACGTATACTTCTTTTCGTAAGGGCTACCACGAATTTAATATTGACAAATAAGAGTTTGCACACATTTGCACATCTGTAAAGCTGCCAATATGTAAATAATTTGTTTTAGTGCTGTCAATATGTAAATATTGTATGTTTCAGTGAAAACACAAGTAAATTTAAAACGCCACAATTTTCTGTCATAGGCTAATTATTTGTTAACAAACAAGTATTCATTATTTCAATGAGCTCATTATTTATGCCTTAAATTATTACATTGTTAAAATTAATACATTTTTAACTAACTGTGTGATTTGTATATGTACATTTCTGAAATGCATAACTTAGACAGTTACCTCTGATAACAGATCAATGTAAAGCTGCTTTGAAACGATGTGTATTGTGCAAAGTGCTATTAAATGTTAAAGGAAATGAAGAACTACAATGTATGTAAAAATACACCCGAATACTCATGAGATCACGTTGCAACGTCGGACACAAGGATAAACAGTGTCCATAAGTATGTATTAAACTTAAAATGGTAACTACAATAATTAATCTTGTATCGAGGATGGTAATTATGTAGTTTTATACAACTGTCTAATTAGTTTTCTCCTTCAAATATGTAAATGAGGTTTATCACCACAGCAGTCTCTCCAGACGCACACTGAACCTTACCTTGTGGCCCAGCAGCCACGTTAGATTACTTACAGAGGGGGAGAGCTGTTAATATTTCACTCCTCACTGTAAAGAGCGTGTGTGAATGGCCTGGAGTGTGAGACGGCACCTTCTGTTCGATGTGAGGCCTTACAGTAAGCAGGCTTCTCTCACACAGTTCCCACACGACTCCACTGCCTAAGTTATATAAAGACCCAACTAAACTTTTTGTTCAACTTTATATGAGTTTTAGATTTTCTTGCTCATCCTATAAGTTGGACTGTCTGTAGTTTTTCTGTTGTTATCTACTAGGAATATTAGCTGAATTAAGGGTGCTAAGGAAAGCTTCTAACATATTATATTAAACCATATGGAGAGATGAATCTCTTGACTATTTAAATATGAAAGCATATAAAAGTAGGTTAGGCTTAATTAGTAAACACTATTTTATTTTGCACAACTAAATCCCTCTGTTATTGCATGCTTCTTTTCTCACTTTAATTTCGAAGGTAATCCCTTGTAACCTAAATGCATTTCAAACTCTTTTTTAAATTGTATTTATATAAATATATATCCAAATATAGTTTCCAATGTTGTCTGGTTAATTAAATCTCTTGACATTTATACTTTTTTCATATGCACTACTATGCAAAATGTTGGGCTCAGTATATATATATATATTTTTTTTTTTTTTTTTTTTGTGAAGGACACTTTAAAGTGATCAAAACTGACTGTACATACTTACATTGTTACAAAAAAAATATATTGCAAATAAATGCTGTTCTTTTGAACTGTCATCAAAGAATCCTGAAAAAAAATAAGGTTTCTACAAAAATACTAAGCAGCACAGACATTTTCAACTTTAATAATAATTAACACTATAGACTGCTGGAGTAATGACTGCTGAAAAATCTGCTTTGCCATTACAGGAATATATTGAAAACATTAAAACAAAAAAGGTATTTTCAATTATAACAATAATTCACAATATGAATGTTTTTACTGTATTTTTATCAAATAAATGTAGTATTGGGGAGCATAAGATACTTTTTTCAAAAACATTAAGATTTGGATTCATAATGGCAACATTAATATTTAACGTTTGTTAGTTGCACACCTGGATACATATTGAACTCCATCTCAAGGAGTCTTTAATACTAGAAAGATATGCTTTTAAAGGTAGGGTAGGCACATTTTTGGAGTGGCCAGCAATAGCAAGTTAGCTTTGAAAGCATGAGACCCCACCCTCCCTTCAGAGCATTTACAAAGCCACACCTTCTTCAAAACACATGAACACAACACACACAGCAGAGTCTGCAAAGCACCAAGGCGACGAGAGACAGCGATAAACTACCTCAACAAAAAAACCTGGTCTCATTTCCTGCAGCAATCTCTTTATAAACTTCGCTGTGTGAGACAAGAGGGACTAAAGCCATTGACTGGAGAGCAGAAAATTGGAAATTAAAAGCATTAAATCACAATTTGTTGTATGTGGTGACACATCCTTCATGGGCCAGTGGGCCGCAGTGGAGAGGTCATCCACTGGCTCTGAGTGATGTGCTTCATCAAAAGGTGCTCTTGTACCGGATATTTAGGCTCACCGTTAACCCCCTCCAGATGACATGATGGGTTTGCCTGCACATTTGTTACTGTTGTGTGCCAAATTGAGATTGACAGGCTATGAAGTTGTTTTTAACATAAGCTAATAGTTTAAATGGCACATAAAGGAAACATATATAGACTTTGTCCGAAAGCTAAAAAAAATGCTCCCTCCGCAGGAAGGATACGGAGGTGAGAAGGCAACAAGGCATGTCAAAAATCCAATGATCATGTACCATCCTGTCTACTGAGATACCTTCATCTGATTGATTTTTGAAGGCAGCATACAGATGTATCCTTTGTAAATGATTGCTAATTTGCTTGAATTTATAAGGTCTGTACTGATTTATTTGTATAGTTATTTTGAAGGACTTTATGATGACAAGGCCTTAACGTGCACCAACATGGGTGTATAAAGCGTGCACTGTTTCCGCTATGTGTATGTGCACACACTTTCGGTGAAGGTTGGTATTGCATCTAGCAATACATGACTGTTTTCTCCCCCCATGACGTTTTGGGCATCCCACTTGAGGGTTATTGTTTTTGCTGTAGCTCTTACATGAGTACATGAGTGTCACGAATAAAACGCTAATGGAAACATCAGTTTAAGGAGTATTTGACCATCATTCCAGTGGGGTAGCAACATCCTTCACTGCCTATGATATCCTCAAATCCTGTGCATTCAATTCCATGACAGTTAGCTAAAAAATAAATATGGAATAAATGTAAAGTTGCAGTTGGTCAGTTTATGTAAATGTACATTTTTGACCAACTTTTTTCACTTTTGATGTCATTTCTAGCGATAAATTACTATTGTGGTAGGCTAATTAAAAATTTGCTCAGTTATCACCAACACTCTCTCTATTTTGTTGTAGATCATTAAGGGGACAATGTGTAGTTTTTTAGGTATTTTATTATCTAAAATCAATATTTTTATTCATAAATATGTCCTCAATGGTGTACAAATACCTCTGCCAATGATCTGACTTATCCTCGTAAACGAAGAATTTATTATCTTTATATACATGTGACGGGTAGGTCCACGGAGGCTTCCATGTCGTTCCGCCTTTTCGAAAAACTATAATAGCAGAGAGGGTCAAAAAGTACTAGGCCAACGTGTTTCCACAACGCGTTTTCGTTCGTTTCGACTAAGTGCTATTAGAAGACATCCTGTCATAGCTTTTTGGCACATAACAGCTACCGTAGATGCAACACGCATTTGAAAATGCACAATTCGTTTGAATGCAAAATACAATTTCACCGCTAGATGGGAGAAATTCCTACACAATGTCCCTTTAAACCATTATGTTGCATCAGAAGCCTGTTTGAAATCAGTTTTGTGAGGTACCTGTGCAAATGCTGCCTGCAAAGTCAGCTGACTTGTTGCCTTGCTCCCCTTATCAGGCAGTCTAAGCTTTCGAACACAGCCTGAATGCTTTCCAACACTCCCAGAATGCATTGTGATAAGTTCAGTCTAAAAAGTCAATCCAGTATGGCAAAAAAAAAAAAAAAATGAAAAAAAGATGAAAAAGATGAAAAAAAAAATCTATTTAGTATTGACAAAAAGTACTTCAGTGTAATTAAAAAGGTGTGAATGTTGATTTTTAATGTTTACTAGCGCTGTTAGCATAGAAGCATGCTAATGTCTAACTCTGTTGCAAGTAAAATCATAGCGTGCCACAAAAGTTCCTGCCTATAAACAGGTCCTTCTCAAAAAATTAGCATATTGTGATAAAGTTCATTATTTTCCATAATGTAATGATAAAAATTTAACTTTCATATATTTTAGATTCATTGCACACCAACTGAAATATTTCAGGTCTTTTATTGTTTTAATACTGATGATTTTGGCATACAGCTCATGAAAACCCCAAATTCCTATCTCAAAAAATTAGCATATTTCATCCGACCAATAAAAGAAGTGTTTTAATACAAAAAAAGTCAACCTTCAAATAATTATGTTCAGTTATGCACTCAATACTTGGTCGGGAATCCTTTTGCAGAAATGACTGCTTCAATGCGGCGTGGCATGGAGGCAATCAGCCTGTGGCACTGCTGGGGTGTTATGGAGGCCCAGGATGCTTCGATAGCGGCCTTAAAGGCCATGTTGCAGGTTTAATTTTTCAACGAATTTGTACAATTTGCTTGTTGGTAATAAACATTTAAACTGTTATCCATTGTATTTTATGTTGTTGGGTATCACAAAACGAAAAAAGTAGGTACTATCTTACAGCGGTTTGCAACGATTCTCCTTTCCCCCACAATGCATTGCATTACATCACCTTGGGGAGAGAATTTACCAAAGCCCGCTGCCCGCCTTGTTGAGAGCCACGAGTAGTAGACGAGAGTATTCAGATAGCGCAGATTATAGATAAATACATAGATATAGAGAGATAGATAGACGAGATATATATATAGACTATATATATAGACAGACTAGATATATAGATAGTCAAGTAAAGAGAGAGATAGGCAGACAGCATAACGTTAGCAGATATAGCTAACGTTAGCAGCTAGATAGAAATATATACAGTTGTAGGTTACAGTTTGACAAGAGTTTTGAGTGTGACAGAAGCACAATGCTGTGTTTTATTGCGAGTGTACACAAATATAAGTAAACACTTTGCAGTTTGAACGATATCCTGTATGAACAAAATGACGATGTTTTTATGTTTCCACTGTTCGATCGCGCCCGCGCCTCTCTCTCTCACACTCACACACACAATACGAATACATGTATAATTCCACCCCTAATAGCTAGCATGATGCTTTCTATTTCTAGATGACTAAGACAAACATTACCAGTACTACGACACTATGACAAAGGTTACCGGTACTTATCTGAACTAACGTCATGATCATATACTGCCACTAGATATAAAGAAAACGTTGATTTTTCACTCGGTGCTATTCAATGACCGTAAAAAAAATATATGTGTCGTTATTGTGCACTGCTGGTAAGTTAAAACGGCTTGCCATAGCTTGTAGACTAGCTCCAGTGTTCATTTCTGCGTTGCTAAATGATAGCAACTCACCGGGACACTTCACCAACTCTCCACTCATTCTCCTCGGACCATGCATTCAATTGGCTTTGACGGCCATCAGTTCTTGGCAATTCTTCATTTGCCCTCTCACGTCTAGCAGGTTCAAAATTATACGGCTGCGGGCCATAATACATGTTAGTACTTCTTGCCAACTCTTCCTCATCCCAGTCAGTCGCCATAGTTCTAATACTAGGCTGAGGCACCCTTTCCTCCGCTTCTCCCCAACGTGACGTCATCACAGAGTTGCGTAAAAAAAAAATTATACCAGAAACGTAAAAAAATGGTCTTTAAGACCATTTTTGAGACATTTTAAAAAATGATACACATATCTTGAGTGATTTATGTACCCATTAATCAACAGTGGTGGTTAACCTGCAACATGGCCTTTAAGCTCATCCAGAGTGTTGGGTCTTGCGTCTCTCAACTTTCTCTTCACAATATCCCACAGATTCTCTATGGGGTTCAGGTCAGGAGAGTTGGCAGGCCAATTGAGCACAGTAATACCATGGTCAGTAAACCATTTACCAGTGGTTTTGGCACTGTGAGCAGGTGCCAGGTCGTGCTGAAAAATGAAATCAGATGGAAGCATGAAGTGCTCCAAAATCTCCTGATAGCTAGCTGCATTGACCCTGCCCTTGATAAAACACAGTGGACCAACACCAGCAGCTGACATGACACCCCAGACCATCACTGACTGTGGGTACTTGACACTGGACTTCAGGCATTTTGGCATTTCCTTCTCCCCAGTCTTCCTCCAGACTCTGGCACCTTGATTTCCGAATGACATGCAAAATTTGCTTTCAAATGTGCAAACAGTCCAGTGCTGCTTCTCTGTAGCCCAGGTCAGGCGCTTCTGCCGCTGTTTCTGGTTCAAAAGTGGCTTGACCTGGGGAATGCGGCACCTGTGGCCCATTTCCTACACACGCCTGTGCACGGTGGCTCTGGATGTTTCTACTCCAGACTCAGTCCACTGCTTCCGCAGGTCCCCCAAGGTCTGGAATCGGTCCTTCTCCACAATCTTCCTCAGGGTCCGGTCACCTCTTCTCGTTGTGCAGCGTTTTTTGCCACACTTTTTCCTTCCAACAGACTTCCCACTGAGGTGCCTTGATACAGCACTCTGGGAACAGCCTATTTGTGCAGAAATTTCTTTCTGTGTCTTACCCTCTTGCTTGAGGGTGTCAATGATGGCCTTCTGGACAGCAGTCAGGTCGGCAGTCTTACCCATGATTGCGGTTTTGAGTGATGAAACAGGCTGGGAGTTTTTAAAAGCCTCAGGAATCTTTTGCAGGTGTTTACAGTTAATTAGTTGATTCAGATGATTAGGTTAATAGCTCGTTTAGAGAACCTTTTCATGATATGCTAATTTTTTGAGACAGGAATTTTGGGTTTTCATGAGCTGTATGCCAAAATCATCAGTATTAAAACAATAAAAGACCTGAAATATTTCAGTTGGTGTGCAATGAATCTAAAATATATGAAAGTTTAATTTTTATCATTACATTATGGAAGATAATGAACTTTATCACAATATGCTAATTTTTTGAGAAGGACCTGTACACTACCGTTCAAAATAGTAAAGTTTTGTTTTTAAAGAAATTAATACTTTTCTGCAGGATGCATTCAATTAATTAACAGAATTAACTAAATTAACAGTTAATACATTTATAATGTAACAAAATATGTCTATTTAATGTAAATGCTGTTGTTTTGAATGAATCCTGAGCACAAAAAGGATCACAGTTTACACAAAAATATTAAGAAACACAACTGTTTTCAACATTGATGATAATAACAAACATTTCTTGAGCACCGAATTAGCATTATTTCTGAAGGATCATGTGACACTGAAGACTGGAGTAATGATGTTGAGAATTCAGATTTGGCATCACAGTGTCACAGTTATTGCCTGCACCACTCTGTCATCATATGCACTACACTTCCCAGCATCCCTCTTGTCTTCACACCTGCACTCACTCCCTCATTTACCCACACCTGTTCATCATCATCATCCTTGTCACCTGTGCTCACCTCATGATTGTTGATTTGTGTCTGTATTTAGTTCCCTTCTGTTCAGTTAGTCTTTGTTGGTTTTATGTTGTATTTTGGTGTGTGTATCCTCCGTCCGTCTGCCTATTTGAACCCTTGTAAGTTTATTTTATCAGTCGAAGTTCTTATATTGGAATTCTGGACTCCTTGTCTTCATCTACCTTCACCACACCCGTGACACACTGGATACTACATTTTCAAATGTATTAAAATAAAAAACTTATTTTAAATTGTAATAATATTTCACAATATTACTGTTTTCTTATAAATTCAAAATTGATGAGCACAAAATGTTTCCTTTCAAAAACATAAATAAACCAACCCCAAATTGTATAGGTTCCACAGTAGTTAAAGCCCGAGCACACTAAGAACAATAACTATAAAGGTATAGCGATTACTTTTTATTAGCATCCACATACTAATGCTCAATGACATTCTGTTCATTATAAGCACATGCAACAGATATGTCGTCTGCCACTTTAAATGCTCAAGCTCTTTAAAATCGGATGAATTCATTAGCTCTCAAGGTTTTCAGCTGAAAAACAAAACCCCTTATGAAAGCAATTCCAATTTACAACAATTTTGTCTTTGTCGTTTCCGTTATACAGTATTTGTGTAGTGGACTTTTCTTTTCTCACAGTCTTAGAACAACTATTAATTTACGGGTGCAGTTATCTTTCTTTGTGTGAACAGCACCTTGGGCATGATGGCTATGTAGGTAGTGAGGCTGTGAACAGAACCATTTCTGTTGATATTTTATAGCTAGCTCTTGTATAAATGCTACAGAAGAAAATTACATATTCTTGAGTTACTGTATGTTACGCTGCATTACGTTCTATCAACTCTCGGAGGAGTTTATCATGGTAATGGATATGATAATGTTAACCTGTCTTTAGTGACCCGGGACATCATTCACTACCCTCCTCCTTTATCTTTTAAAGTTAGACATCAACCTTCCTAGTATTCCTCAATTAATTCATTATAAACAATACAACAAGAAAAACATTATACAATTATAAAAGAATGCCTGTTTTCCCATTCATTTTTTGTAAAACTTCTATAGGGTCACTAACTACCCGAGGTGTGTAACAGTGCAATTATATTTTCTTCTGCACAAAAATAATTTAATCTTTGATGACTGAATAAGTGCAATTCACCTTTGTTCCACGAGGTGGCAATGTCTGATACTGAATGCTGAATGTACTGGAAAATGAGCTCTGATGAGGACAGTGATGATAAAACATCTGCTCAAACGGAACCCTTACAAGCTCCAAAAGTTAACAAAATATGCTTTAATTTATTCTTAAAAAATTGTTACTCCAATATCAGGAGAGTTTTATTTAATCGTGACAGGTAGAGATCCATCCGTGTTAGATGTAGATCCGGGTCGCTAAAGACCCGACTATGTAATAATGATTGGCGAAACATTCATGCATTTAAGGGTTAATGCATTTGGTCTTGGCGGAATGGATCTGCTACGCTGCTTCTGATATTGCTGCTGCTTTAGAGCAAATAAAGAGCTTGCTACTGCCTACATAAACAGACACGCTATTGTGAGCAAGTAAGACATGCTGCTGCTGTTGCACAAATAGCCTATATGTAAAACTGGCCATGACAGATCTATATGGTTGGACCTGGGGAAGGTGGAGGTGGAAATTGCTAGTGTTTCTGAAGTCACAAACTACCTTGTAACCAATCCCGTAAACGTGCCGGCTAGCTTTAGCATATCAATTAACAGCAAACTAGTAGGGGAGTCTGGAGATATGCCAGGTTATCCCGGTATATTTTTTTGCTGATATGAAAAATCTGGTAGATTTAGCAATATAGCGCGTTTATGATGTTCAGTATATTACGATGTTATGATTAACTATATGCGTTTCTCCATTGACGTTCTGAGCTGTTAAACGTGTTTCTGGTGATTGTTAGAAGGCAGACTGAGATGCGAATGGGAACATAGTTTGTGTAACATTAGCAACACACTAGTTGTTTGATAACATAGTCAAACAAAAGGCTAATCATATTAATTACCGTTATGTGTCCGACACTATAAAGTTTGATACCATTGTGCAGCGTTTACCTCAGTAAGTTGGCCAAGTGAATCTGGCATGAGTGGAGGCGGGGCTAATTAGCATATTCATATTCATATACTAAATGAAGCAAGGGTGTAGATTTACATTTGAGCTATTTTAAGGCATGACTACTTTTTTCACAGGAAAAAAAAAAACATTTAAAATATGCCATTTTGGTGATACAATTATTGACTACAGGGGGACTTTAAATGTTTAGCAGCAAGCTCATTGGTTGCAGATACAACAGAAATCGATGAGCTTGTGCCGTGCAGTTAACAATGTAAGGACCCATTGGCCTACGCCATCTAGAGTTTCATGACGGAACTTGGTATTTGTTTTTTAATATTTGAAAGTTATGTTAGATAAGTCAAGGGCATCTTTGAATTCGAATGAATCCAAATATATTTCTTCCAGTAACATGCAAACATGTCTTACTACTTTGCTGTCCCTGTCTGCCATTTAAAGTATTAACTTAGTGAAATTGTCATAGTTTGGATTAGCTTGCCAAAGGAAAGTGATGACGTTACAATAAGCATGTGAAATCACTTTTTGTGTCTATTTTACCGTAATTCACAATTCAATGCAGTGACTAATTCATGGCTCATTTTACCCCTCAATACCTCTAGTCTCCTCCTGCACGAGACCTGCTCCTTTCAAAAGACAATTCAAAGACAATGCAGTCACTTTAAAGCAAGCACAAGTACAAAACCAACCTTTCACCATTATCTGATCTTCTAAGAGCTCAAATGAAAAATTATATCCCAGCAGCACAAACCCCCTTAATTTGAACCTCTTATTAGCTTTAATTCCATTTAAAATGAACTCACAACCTGACTGAAAAGAAGGTAATTAACACGTGCTGGCCCAGTGAATGGGAGATGTGCCGTTTTAGCTGATGTACTCATTCACTCCCAGCGGTGTAGACTGTTTGTGCCGTCTACACGTCCCAGGTGGGCACCCGAGAGGCATGCTCGTGGCACAGCGCCAGATCACCAGTTATCTGTTTAAACAATCAAGCAGCTATTTCAGGAACAAGGAACCACCATCCACCCACCAGTTGACTCCATGGTGGCTCGTGGGACACAATGGCAACAGCCCATTTTAGTCTTGAACAATAATGTGGTGTTGGATCTGGTAAAATGGTCAGTCTACTACATGAAAGGTCAGTTTGCAGTTCTTATTTTTGTCTCTTTTTTGCTGGTGTATATACTCATGATAGACAGACAGATAGATACATTATTATTGACAGGCAGACATCAACAGACTACAGATATATTTTTCTTTCGTTAAACCCCCTCTAACGTTAATGATGGCTATTTCTTTTCATAGAAAACATCTTTCCGATAAATCAGTAATAGGCAGTAATGAACTTGCTTTTTAAAACTGTTTATTGCCAAGTTTTCTTTGTACTGTATCATTATTTTTTAAACTAATATAGTGACAACTTTCCTTTAGAAAATTACAGTACATGGTTTCATACTTTGCCAGTTTTCCAAGTTTTATGATACGTCTGCTATGTGTTATTTTAGAATTTTAAATACTTCATATATAGTATATAGTATAAATTCATATTTTGAATAGCATTTACAGTTTTTGGTATAACCGCTATTGTCATTTTAAAATTTTAACTTTATAAATATTAATTAATTATTTCATTTCAGTAAGTAATTTTAGAACTTCAACTTATTTCAGTTAGTTTCCGAAGCAACATTTCTAAGTTTTGTTTAATTGTTTTAAGTTTTTCATCTAATGTTTAGCTTTTATTTTATTTCAGCTTTATTTCAGTTAACAAAAATATTTAATAGTTTTAGTATTAATTTTAGTTAACAATAATAGCACTGTTTGACACGCATGCTTATCTCAATCATAGGCAGCTGTATATGATGGGCCCTTTCAAAATATAGGAACTATGCACCGATATGAAAATTTTGGCCGATACTGATAACCAATACTTCTTTTTATTTGAAAGCCGATAACCGATATATTGGCCAATAAATCTAAATCAATATTTTTATGTAATTTTTGAGAGCCTTATTACAAAAACAAAAGTCTCACCATTAAAACAACACCAAGTAACTTTTCCTCTGCGGTCGCCCTACAGGTTGGAAGCGGAATTGTCCATTACCGCTGTCGTAAATAATTTAGCCTACCGCAGCCTACTGTCGCACGCGCACGCACATGCTCTCTGTTTATCCAGCACCGGCTTTGAAATCAACAATGGCCACAGACAAGGTAGAGTATGATGCATGATTTTATGAAAGTATGATGTATTGCGACATCACAAACGAGCAATTGTAGCAATTGTAACGCTTGTCGTAAAGCAAGTCAAATTAGTAGTTTTCTTATGTCTCATTAGAACTACAGAAACGCGACCCGATCTGGCAATCTTACATAGCGTGGATATATCAGATAAAAGGACCGCAAAGCTGTGGCATAAGTGCATTTCATCATGTCACGACTTGATGAACCACTGAAACGATTTTGGAAACATTATTTTAAGGTAAAAAATCTTACTTAATGTTGCTTTAAAATCCATTTCCCAAGCCCACAATTATAATGATGTTCTCATTATAATTTTATGTAGCTTATATGACAGACTTGTGCTGCACATGTTGCACTTGTAGAAAATTGCACTGTATTTTCCTATTTTGAAGTGATTCCAATCATATTTCAAGCGATTCAAAACCATCATGGCGAACAGTGCACTTCTGAAGTGTCTCAGCTGAAGGAAATAATCCATTATTTATCGGCTTTAATATACCGGCCACATATTTTTATTAAGCCGATAACATTAAAACTGAACGTATATCGACCGATATGGGGGCCGATTTATCATGCATCCCTGCTTGTAACAAAATATAATGGATATATAATGGACAGTATCAAATTTGATTTATTTAGTGTAATTTGTTAAATGTAAATGTTTGAATCCCCCCCCAACCCCAACCCCCCAGAAAAACACTAAGAACTGGTGTGAATAGAGTAAACGCTCACCCTGTCATCTTAAGCGTTTTACTTTAAAAGGGATCTCATGGATGAGCAATGTATTATGTCTGTTGCAGACACAGCAACAGATGTAAGAGTAACGAGCAGCAGCGAGGTTAATAAGACTGTGAAACTGTATAATAGGCTTAAAGAGGCGTGGGAGGATTTCTTCTTGTTTTTACTATTTTGGTAGATGTGTTATAAAATTACTGTTTACAGACTATGAGGAGTCTGAGGATCCAGCATCTTGGGTCTCAAATCTTGATTTGATTTATATGCAGTGGACCTTTTTCTTTTTTTGTCTTGTGTGTCAACAAGCTATTCATTTTCTTGAAAATTATTCTTTTAAATCATTATTATAATAACATTAAAAAGTAACATCAACGCCTCAGGCAACAACCATTCTAAGTGACTTGTAAATGTAGAATTCTATTAATTACTTGGAAACCCAAATAAAATGCCTTGCCTCTTCTATTCCCAAAGGGCAACACATAATTTCTTACAAAGGAAAACAGATGACTTCAAATGAGTCAATCATCAGGCTTTCATTCATGCCTCATTGAATCACAGAATATTTTGGATTGTTTTAGTGCAGCACACAAAGCCATGGTCACGGTAAATTAATCTTGATATGTGTTTGATTGTTTTATTGCAGATTTATTCACAGCAGCCAGATTTTCCCAGACTCTCCTAACTGTCATGTTTTCTTTCACTCCTTATTCATATGTTTTATTTACAAGTGTACCATTCCTTTCAGAGAGATAATCTTGTATCTGTGCCTCTCTGTTCTTTTATTTGCATTTTTAAATGTTTTATTTTATTTTATTTTTACAGTAAAAAATGATTGTAATTTTAACTCTAAAAAAACAGTAAAAACTTGTTAATTGGTTTACAGTAAGTTCCCATACTATATACGGAGAAAAACTGTAATAGATCTAACCTTACATTCTGTGTAATTTTACAGTAAAATACTGTTAAATGCATCATTTTGGAAGTTAAAGGAGCAGTATGTAGGATTGTGGCCAAAACTGGTACTGCAATCACCTTCAAATTACTGTAGAGCGGTGTATCCCCTTCCCCTCCTCCCTGACTCGAGGTTGCCAGATAGGCTGCAGGATACAGCAGGAACGTAGGCTGCTACAGAAGCTTCCAATGGCAAGTGACGGGTCCTACACAGTAGGCTAAGTTTTTTTTTCTGTTAATTATGTTTATGCTTCAAATGAGAGATGTTTTGCAAAGTAATTATATATCGCAAAAATTTACTAATGGCGATTAGCCAAATATAATAGTAAAGATGTACGCTCGTATGTGACACTTCATTGTTAGAACAGTAGCTGTTAGTATACTAACGGTAGGTATCTTTCATTAACGTAGTACAAGCACAAGTCTCGGTCACTGTGTGTAATCGATATCAAAGATACGGCTATTCATTTAGCTGACACTAGCCTATAAGTGAAAGCGACCAGCTGTATTTTTTAACTTACTCTGCAGTACACGTCCATAACGCTAAAATATGTGATGTGAAAGATTACATGTCATTCTATTATTTTTGGCTGTAGAACTTGCATGATAAACAAGTAGGCTACAAAACGTTCCAAGTGGGACACATTATTCACATAATAGGCTACAGTGTGCTTTTCATTGGTGTTATGGACGTTAGAAAAAGTTATTTTACCGTGGAATTGCGCCTATAGTGCTTCCAATTCGATGACCCACCTCCTCCATATGAGCTAACGTAACGTTACTTTGCACGAACATGCATAACTTTGATTAACTGTCATGAATATTTGAAATGTCCATTTACATCAAGTACAGGTTAGCCAAACATAGATGAATCTTACCTGTCCAGAAATTGTTCTCCGTTTTCAGCCGTCTCCATCTTTCAAAGGCATCTCCTATACAGATCCTTGTTTTATTTCGGACTTTGTCACGAAGTATTTCGGATTCATAACGAGTTTATGAGTTTATCTGATTCGCAACGTTAGACTTTTTTTTTTTATCCGATTCCGACACGTTTGTAGCTGCAGCTGTGGTAACTAGAGCAGAGCTGGCAACCCGGATGCCGCAACACTACTGACTTCGTGATTGGTAGATAGGTGGAGGGTGACGCATCAGACCAAAACACAACATGACAACATCAACATCAGTTGAGGGCTGCAACTTCACTTTTTAAATGACAATATCCTGGCCGGACTACTGTTGTCAGTGATATAAGTATTTGAAATGAACATAATTTCTTAATGTCTAGTGACACATCAGGGCCATTTTATGATTAATTTAAATAAATTTCTTACATACAGCTCCTTTAAAAGAACAAATCAACTTATAATTTACAGTGAAAAAAAATCTAAAATAACATTCTCACAAATCCCTATGTGACACTTCACATTTTTAAATTTAATTATTTTTAATTTGAATAATGTTTCTTAGTTTTTTTTCCTTATCAGTCATGTACATTAGGGTTTTATGTCTTATCTTATGTTGTTAAACTAATATTTGTCACAGTCTTCATCTGCACTACTATGTCTTCGTCTGCACTACACTTCCCAGAATCCCTCTTGTCTTCACACCTGAACTCACTCCCTCATTTACCCACTTGTTCATCGTCATCATCATCCGTGTCACCTGTGATCACCTCATTATTGTTGATTTGTATATGGATATCCCCGCTGTCCTCCTCCTGTGTTTAGAGCAGGTGAAGCAAACTTTGGAGGAACACACGCAGACCTTTCTAGAGACTGCTCATTTAACACACTACCCGGACGTCTGCCTCTGCACGTTTTTCAAGGTGAGCTTGAACGACATATGCAGAGAGCAGTTAACCGGATAAGGTCCGCGGGATAACTTTGCTGCCTTTGTGGAGTGGGTGCTGGTGAGCTATAACCCTTCCTTCACCATCTGCTTAGGAGAAGAGGATCTCGCCTGCGCCCTTCCTGAGTCTCGTCCTGCAGAGACCGTCCTGCCTGAGTCTTGTCCCGCCGAGATCGTCCTGCCTGAGTCTCGTCCCGCCGAGACCGCCCTGCCTGAGTCTCATCCCGCCGAGACCGTCATGCCTGAGTCTTGTTCCGCCGAGACCGTCCTGCCTAAGTCTCGTTCCGCCGAGACCGTCCTGCCTGAGATTCTCCCTGCCGAGCCTGCGCTCCACGTCAGCCCTGCCGAGCCTGCGCTCCACGTCAGCCCAGCCGAGCCTGCACTTCACCAGAGACTGTTCACGTCACGTCTGCCCATCCAGAGACTGTTCACGTCAGTCCTGCCGAGCCAGAGACTGTTCACAACATGCACGCCGAGCCAGAGACTGTTCATGTCACGTCTGCCCAGCCAGAGACTGTTCACGTCACGTCTGCCCAGCCAGAGACTGTTCACGTCACATCTGCCGAGCCAAATACTGTTATCGGGATGGTTCCCAAGCCTGTCCCTGTCCCAGAGTCTGTCCTAGAGCCTGTCCCAGAGGCTTTTTCTGATTCCGTCATTTCCCCCAAGAAATATTTTTTGGGGGGGGGCTATAGGTCCTCGCCGTGGCCGCCCAAAGGCTCTCGGCTACCTGATGGGTTGTCTCCGCCATGGCCACCCAAAGGTGCATCTCCGCCATGGCCACCCGAATGGGCTTTTCCGCCATGGCCGCCTGCACATCCTGCTCCACCCTGCTCCACCCTACTCAGCCTGCTCAGCCCTGGAGGCTTCCTGCTACAGTTAGGCCACACCCTGGTCAGCCTTCAGGGCGCCCACCCCCCCACCCCATTGATGTTTTACGCCGCAAGGTCACCATAAAACAGTCTTCGTCTGCACTACTCTGTCTTCGTCTGCACTACACTACCCAGAATCCCTCTTGTCTTCACACCTGAAATCACTCCCTCATTTACCCACCTGTTCATCGTCATCATCATCTGTGTCACCTGTGATCACCTCTTTATTGTTGATTTGTATCTGTATTTAGGTTTCTTCTGTTCAGTTAGTCCTCGTCGGTTCTTGTACTTTAATGTTACTTTGTGTGTGTACCCTCTGCCAGTTTGCCTGCCTGTACCTGTTTGTTTATTTGTTAATAGTAAAAGTTTGTATTGGAGCCTTTTGACTCTGCGTCTTCTTCAGCCCGTACCACACCCGTGACAGTTTATTGCATTATTTTAGTGTCATGCCTGTTACCATGATGGTGTTTTGTATTTGTTTGCATTCATATTTGCTTTATTTTCTGTGTGTAAATTACAGTTTTAAATTGTAATTATTTTTATTATTTTTATTTTTTATTATTCTGTGTCTGTCTTGTGCCTTTGTCAGTACTGGAAGCTTCTGCAACTGAATTAAATGTTTGGGTGTGTGAAAGTAAGCATAGTTGTTAAGTAAAACTTTTTCTGATTCTGATAATTAGAAAATTGGCCAGTAGTATTTAATGCCACAACAATATGACTGGATATCGAATGGATGACAATAGCTCTGTGATCATGCTGTTTCATTATAATTTAAAATGGAAAGCATTCAATTTGAAAACGAAATATTTGATTTAGCAAAATGTAGCCTATTTTCAGTTTGGGATCAAATTTATTTAGAATTAATTTACACAATCTACACAAATAAAACTTGATTGTAAAGTAACCTAAAAATGTTCTTCATGTGGTAATAGCTAAATGAACTGATTAGCAACACACCCTATTGTTCCTAAAATGTAGGTCAGTCGGCTGTATAGTGTAAGTCCAGCGGAGGTTACTGACCTTGCACTGCCCAGCACCTGAGATAAATGACAGGATTAGGAGCCTCACAGGAAGACGGTTTAATAATCCTGTTGTTGTTGTCAAAGGAAAGCCTGTGTACACACAGTAGTCACGTGATGTGAAAGCAGCTTAAAGCTTTCGAGGTTCTGCTGAACCCAGTTAAAGGTCAGTCAGCTGGAAATGTTCATCAATGGAGCAAATCTTTCTCCCATGTTGGGACTATAAATTACAACAGCACTTTTTATTAGCATTTGCATTGCAACTACAATATATTGTAGTGATTCTTGTAAATGATGACTTAGAGAATACAAATGTGACCCTTAACACGCAGAGGCCATAGTGGTTCAATGTAGGAAGTAACCAGATGGGTGTTAGGGCATTAAAATATCATTCTGGTTTGTTTGGTGCTGTTTTAGGCAACACTCCAGATAATTCTGACCTTTGGCAGGCATTTTCTCTCCTGATCGGAAATATTATTTCCTGCCATTGCTTTTGAAAGATAAGGGGCACAGCAGTGGCAAGTTTGGACCTTTTTTGTATAACACAATTAAAAAGAAAAAGGGGGGCTTGATTGGCTAAAGTGGACCTAAAAATCATTGTTAATAGATATAATGAATGCTGTTTCCCACTTGGACAAGCAAAAAAAATAAAATAAATAAATAAATTTCCTCACTATATACTTCTTGCAGTAAATCTGAATGTGTACTTAGAAACATATTGCATAAGAATACATTTAACCCAGTAGTGCCCAGATGTCTTGCATAATTAAAATGATTTGAACACGAAATTTATACAAATAGACTCTGCAGTTTTATTTTTTTATTTTTCATATAATATATATTATATATTGCTATATTATAGCAACTGGTGGTCATATATTTCAAGAAAATCTTACACCTAGGTTATAATTTGTTTTTCAACTGCCTTTACCTGTTAAACACCTGCGCAATGACTGCAGGGGGCAGCAAAGAGATAAATCATTTTTTATACTCAATTTATGGGAACCTCCTGGCATATGTATTTTTGTTGTTTCCACCATTCATCATTGCAGTCGAAGTTGGAGTTTTTATTGGCATTTTCATCTTCATTGAGTTAGGGATGTCGCGATACCGGGATTGACGATAATCATGATATTTAAAAATGAATAGTACACATATGATAATTAGACACGTAATCCTGTGTCAGTGTCTGGTTGACATCCCAAGTACAGTAGGTGGCAGTAATGCAGCTTAATGCTGGTTGCCACCTTTTATAAAACCCAGGCAGACAGTGTGGTATTGCCAAGTAAAAGCATGTCCTCAGATATGACAGACAAGACACTCTACCTGCATTCCAAGAAAGTTAGCTCGCCAGTGTGGATGTTTTTTGGATTCCGCGAAAATGACTCCTTAATCACTGCAGTCTGCAGGACTTGCTGATCAACGACCAACCTGCTCACCCACCTCTGCCTCCGTTGCAATTTGCTAGTCCTGAAATGGGAAATGTTACATTAACCTGTTAACTTTTTATGCCTTTCTGTGTTTTATTATATTTACATCCATCAGGCTTTTTAGCCCAAAAAATGTGCTCTTGGATAAAAACTTGTGGATTATCATATGTTTACTTCAAATATCTGTAGAGAGCAGTATTTTTTTTCTTCTATTTTTACCCAAAATTGTGTGATGTGAGCATTATGGAAAGCTAAACTCTTACATGTAATTTATGTTTCATTCATACTTGACGCGGTGGGCGCCCTCGCACAGAAAGTCCACAAGTGAGACTCATCCTAGACAGCAACATTGGCCCAGATCCAGGCCATATCTGGTACGTGTGGATTCCACGCATACCAGATGTGGGCCGGATCTGGGCCAGTGTTGCTGTCTAGGATAGGAATAATAAAACTTATGAGGTGCTTCTCAATTCTCAAATGGACTATTTGCACTGAGCTTCGTGATGCACTTCCGTTTTGAAATAGTACAACTCATTTATTTTCGGTTATGTATATTTTCAAAGTGCTGTAGTCACCTATGAGCAAACTTCACCTAAAATGTGAGTGTCCGCAAAATGATTTTAGAATCTGGACATTTTCAGAGACAGGAGAAGAGATATTTGTATTAAATATTATAATTACTATTGTGTCATTTTTTATTGTCAATCATTTTACTGTTTATAATTTACATGTTCATGCCCAAAATTCTTAATTAATTTTCAAAGTAGGTGACTGTCACTCTCTTCCTCGCTGTGTGGGTTACTGTTTAAGATGATTTCCATTACACGAGAGTAGATGTTAAAACTTCATGCTGATTTGCACTCGGCTTTCACCAAGATAAGCACCAACTAAGGCTCAATCCCAATTCACCCCTTGCCCCTACCCCTTGTTTTCGAGTGTACCCCTTGACCCTTAAAACAGAGTTACAAGAGCCAAGGGGTTGAAATATTCCCCTACGAAATGGAACAACCCTTCATGAACCCGATACGTCATCATTCGTCAATGATCGCTCTGACGTTACGGAAGCGACACATTTTTTCAGGATTTCTCCATGACAACGACTGACAATGAGCACCGCTGCTCTTACCTCTGAGGAAACATGATGATTATAGCGTTCCTTCCTGGAAATGTATGTCTTTTCTGTTTCGGAAAGGTAATTTATTATACAATTTCTTAATTTAAATGACTATATTATTATTATAAGAGTAAATAAAGTGCATGGTGGTGTCATCTGAGGCTAAATTTAAATGTTTAACCATTTGCCAAGCCATCTTGCCGGTGATTCGCGATGTATTCTGGGAACTTTTTCGTAGCCCTCCGTTCAGTGTGTGCCTCTGAAAAATATCCGTTTTGAGGGCTATGTAGCCCTACCCCTCTATCACAACAAGAATCGGGACACCCTACCACTAGACGTGAACGCGCAAAATGGAGGGGTAGGGCCAAGGGTTAGGGGCAAGGGGTGAATTGGGATTTAGCCGTAGACGTAGCTTTACAGTAACCTATGTGTCTCCATTCATTTCCGCTTCCTTCCATATAGTGATGTGAATATCCTTGTGTCTGGTGTTAATGGCTGAAGTATATTTCCTGGCGCATCAGCACACACAACGGCTGTGATGCTGGCTCCCGGGATCAACCACAGTGCGTTCTCCCCAGCGGATCAGCATGACAACTGTCTGGATTGAGCTGAGTAGGGTACATCTCTGGGGTCTTCAAGTGGGCACCTTCTGTCCTCAGTGTTTCGTCGACTAGCCCACGACACCTCAAGAGGGCTCGACAGTGATTCTACAGTCCCAGAGTCACCACTCTCCGTCCCCCACTCATCTTAGCCCAGCTTACTTACCTGTACATCAGCGTTTCTTTCTTTCTATTGTGCTTGAGATTCCTCCTACTGCTGACGTTGCTCCTTCATCGTAGTTCATGTGGCCTAACCACAACCTCTAATACCAGCATCTCACTGCAACCCGACCATACGCGCCAACCCATTTGACTAAGGCTGTCGAAGCCCCACTGTCGTCATTAAAGCAGGTTCAGTGGCAACGGTTCTGTATGGCATACTACCTACTGCAACACATAACAACCGACCATACGCGCCAACCCGTTTGACTAAGGCTGTTGAAGCCCCACTGTCGTTGTTAATGCAGGTTCAGTGGCAACAGTTCCGTATGGCATTCTACCTACCGCAAAACAACAATATCTGTCCAGCCCAAATCCTCATTCACGCAAAATACAGTACACGGGATTGTAATAACTATGATAACTATGCAAACTATACAAATAATCCAACAGACTCTTCAAGTTTTTCAAGAATTCTTCGAAACCGTAGTGTGGCGGCCTGTACACAGCTAGCCAGAATCTTTCCGTCTCAACCACAGCCAGTTGATGCTCCTCTCTGCTGCTTCAGATCTTCACTGTGCGACGCAACTCTTGGCCACTGAATCCGATGTCTCTGAGAAACCGGATTATAGAGTGTGCCACAAATCCTCGACAACCCACTTCCACTGGATAAACCCGGATTCTCCATCCTCGCTGTTCTGCTTCAGTGGCTAGATGAGCATACTGCAGTTTCTTCCTCTCCTACGCCTCATCTACAGCATCCTCCCATGGCACTGATAACTCTATCAGGTGAACAAGGCGTGCTGATCCAGACCACAAAACAATATCTGGTCGAAGGTTAGTGGTGGCAATCTCAGGTGGAAAAATAAGCTGTTGATCAACATCTGCCAGCATTTTACAGTCTCTAGCAGCTTCCAGTTGTCCTGGGCGAGAATTAGTTTTAACACCTTTTCTTGGTGGTTGCTCTCCTGGGCGGAGGAATATTGTCTTCTGTGTGTAATTTTTTGCTAGAACAGGTGGCAGCGTTTTGGTCATGTTACGCTTGTCTTCCAATCCTAAAGCCAAACATCGCAGTTCCTGGTCATGGCGCCAAGTAAACCGTCCTTGGCTAAGAGCCACCTTACATCCTGTCAAAATGTGCCTTAATGTGGCAGGTGATGAACACAAAGGACATGAGGGATCCTCTCCTACCCAGAGGTTTAGATTCTGTGGTGATGGGAGAACATTATATGTTGACCTGATGAGGAAACTGATCCTACGCTGTTCCATTGACCATAGGTCTTGCCAGCCCATCTTGCGTTGTTCCACACTCTCTCATCTCATTCATTCTCCCTGCCTGGCCTGGGAAATGGCCTTTATACACCTCATCCTCTTCTCTACTGAACCTCGTTGACTACCAGCGTCCTCCTTTGAGCTGGGGCTGCCTTGTGCCATTTAGGAGGAGCTCAACTGAGCCCAAAACCCCTCTTCCATGCTGTTCTTGCCCCACGATATCACCAATTTGAAAGGCAGCCTTTGTATCTTCCACAGCTTTCTTTGCTGACCACTTTCTTCCAGTTTTCAACACAGGTGCTGCCTTCCTTACACATTTGTCGCCTGCAATATTCCTTTACTATAAAGTCCCACTCTGCTGAGGCAGTATGGAACTCCCAACCATTTCCTGATGTATGAACTTAATAAAGCTTCCAGCTCCTCTACTGTTGTCAAAGAAATCTCTTACACAGTCAGTGGCCACAGCAATCTCGACAGTAGACCAAACTGAAAGCACCAGAGTTTTAGTTTGTCTGGTAGAGCGCAGCTGTTTATGCTCTTCAACCCTTCCACTGCTTGTTGTCTACCTTCTCCCACACGAACTGTGTCCTTTAGATCCCCATCGTACCATCTTCCAAGACTCTTCACTGGCTTCTCAGACACTGTTGGTATTGCCTCACCATTAATGAAACATGTTTTATCTACTACTTTGCCTTTAATTATAGATATGCTCCTTGATTTAGAGGGCTTAAATTGCATTCGTGCCCATTCAATGTTATCGGTTAATTTACCCAACAACCGATTAGTGCAGGCTACCGCACTGTTAGTGCAGACTAATGTCCCCAAATTTATCCAGCTAATTTCAACTGTACCAGTTAATCTTTCCAATGCAAAGCATAGATCTGTGTTTACCGTGTCTCATGCAGTTTTCTCACAAGCTCTTGGCCATTTAACTCCAGGCCTGTGCCCGTTGAGGTTCTTTTCTCTCTTATGCTGGTTAGTCTGACCGGGTTCGCAAGTATCATTATGTTCATCACTAACTGTGCAAGTCCTCCTCTTCTCTATGACAGGGGTGCTGATATCTTGCGTACTGTGGTTTGCTTCCTGTCGCTGGATTTCATTCGACTGACTTGACTGACTTCGTAAAAAGTACTGATCAATGCGAGGCCCTTGTCCCTTCTCCCTCAAGCATTTCATTTTCCCTTGATGAATCTTCAAACCCGTGACCGTTGCCGCCTTTCTCAAGCCACAGACACAAGCCTGGAGTTCAAAGTCTTTGCTAACTGCAGATCTTGAACTAGTCTTTTGTGAAGTACTCTCCATACTCATATCCGTTTCCGTTCCTAAGTCGTTAACCGTGTTGTCCAACATTGAGTCATCTTCTGCCCCCGCTCTCGCAGACTCTAGGGGCATTTTCCTCTTTCATTTTTTTAAGTCTTGGGCGGGTGTCTCCAGCATCCTGTAAACACCGAGCTGGATACTGCCGACAAGGGTAGCTAACCCTTACCAGCCCCAATGGGGTCTCTTTCCTCCTGTCAGCTGTCTCTCCAGGCTGTCACAAGGTCTTTCCCTTGTTGCTAGCTGCACTATTCACCGCAGTCACTGGACGTATTCAGATCTTCATGATTTCCATTACACGAGAGTAGATGTTAAAACTTCATGCTGATT
The DNA here is from genome assembly GCA_026230005.1 of Gila orcuttii. Taxonomy (NCBI): domain Eukaryota; kingdom Metazoa; phylum Chordata; class Actinopteri; order Cypriniformes; family Leuciscidae; genus Gila; species Gila orcuttii. The sequence continues at coordinate 26,196,704 of JAPDVR010000002.1, read as the reverse complement.
TGCACTCGGCTTTCGCCAAGATAACCACAGACTAAGACGTAGCTTTACAGTAACCTATGCGTCTCCATCCATGTACGCTTCCTTTCATATGGTGATGTGAATATCCCTCTGTCTGCTGTTAATGGCTGAAGTATATTTCCTGGCGCGTCAGCACACTCAACGGCTGCAATGCTGGCTCCGGGATCAACCACAGTGCGTTCTCCCCAGCGGATCAGCATGACAACCGTCTGGATTGAGCTGAGTATAATACATCTCTGGGGTCTTCAACTGGGCACAGACCACAGATGAATTAAATATTTAACATTGTTAAATTTATTCTCATTTATGTAGGTGCGCTTAACGCTGGCCTTTACAGGTGTTGTGCCAAATTCTGTGACACACCGAATTCTGTGATCTAGTAGGCGCTATAGTGATGGTTGGGTTAGGAATAGTATTGGGATTATCTTAATACAGTGCCTACTAGGGTCACAGAATTCGGTTGTGCAAGTAGTCCATTGATCCTTCCTCGTTCCTTTCTCCTCTGTCCTCCAGCCTGTGACCCCTGTCACCAATCAAAGAAAGCCATCTTGAAGGACATTTTAATTCTCTGATTGCACTGCGAGGAACAAGGAGTGAAGAAGCTTCCAGAGGAGCATCGAGTGAGGATGCACAGGTCTATCCTATGTGGAAGTCTTTCTTTTTGAGAAACCTGACACACGTATAAATTCTCCTCCCTTTCACATCTTTCACAATCATTTTAATTTATGCTTTACCTTTGCAGTTTCAATGAACTATCTGACATATTTAATCAGGGCATCTTGCTTTTTTTTTTCTTAAATAACCAACCTTCAACAGAGATCAAGAATATTTCAATGAACAAATAAGTTTCCTTTGATTCCTCTGTCCTCATTTTCTTTCCTTGCATCCTACGGGGGAGGAGCTGGAACTGAGGAAAGGAATAGAGGAAAGGAAACGAGGATGCACATATAAGAAAGAGAAGCACCCATGATGTTTCAGGAAATTCCTAATTTGGACAGAGACATTCAGATATATCTGTAGCTGACTAAATTGAAAATAGAGACTGATTAAACACGAAGAGAATGAACACACCATTGCGACAGTCACAGAATCACTGAATAGAATACTGTTCAGAAACCACATCAGTTTACAGAACAAAGTTATTTCAAACTAGTTGCCATTAAGTGTAATTGTTCCTTTTGAATGCAATGGCTGATAGCATTATTTATATAAAAAAATATATATATATAGATATTGCAATATAGCGTTATCATGAATTGTGTAGTGAAAAATCTGATATCATGATAAAAGTCCTACTTCGAGTAAATACAACTGTGAGTGTTTCCCCCTAGTGGTCCCACCAATTGGTGCAGTCAATTCAAAGCACACCCAGGTGAGTAAACACCCAGACATGTCAGTATGAATTAAAAAATAACCCAGAAAATATTTTTAAATGGAAAAAGAGTTGTAGAGTCTTAGTTATTTTCCAACAGGCTTAAATGGGTTAAACGCAACTGCAGTCCAGCAAGGCCATTTATGATTTTTTAACCTTTATTTGGCATCAGTATAAATGGGTAAGAATTGAATACTGGCACTCTAAAATGAGCATAATTTCCGCATCTCTAGAAGACTGAAGAAAACAGTTCGCCCCTGAGGCTGGCTTATATCCAGTACTTGCCAGTAAGTGGATGCTGGTTAGTGCCTTGAAGCATGTCTGACCTTACTCTGATTGCACATGCTTTGTTTGACCTATTATGAGCTTTTAATTAGTGGAGAACATGGGGGATTGAGGAGGTCTGTTAAGTCGGGTCTCTTTGTTACATAAGATCGAAATACGGATCCTTTTTAAGTTACTTATTGGCATCGCTAATTAAAACAGTGAAATTTTTATAACTATTATATCTGTGTAATGTATATTTAAACTTTTCAAAAACTTCAAACATACCACAGTACTATTTCATACGTAGGTACACAATGTAATTTTTTTGCGCTCTGGCGGTTATTAAACAAAACTGCATTGTAGCCGGAGCTACTTCTCTCTGTTTCTGTATATGATGAGTCACGCAGCCAGGTACTGTAGCCTACTGGGCTTCTCCGCAGAGGTTTTCGTCCCGCCCTGTCTAAAGTAGTCTGAATATAAACACTTATTATAGGCGTACCGTAATGAAAACGTGGTTCGGCATTTTACAACCTGAACTAACCTTGCCTTGTCATAAAATGTTATGTGATATTTTATGAGAATTATTGAACTTGAGACACAGTCATGAGGGTCTGCTGGGGCCCTCTCTGTTTGTTTGTTTGTTGCATGTAATATTTCCTTACAGTAACAGTCCTTTCAAAGTGCATTTGTAATGAATTTTTGAATAAATTAATAGATGAAAAAAAAGCACCACATCTTAAAAAGAAGTCTTCATGTGGATAGTGGATGATGTTGAGTGATTTAGTACAGTCAGCAGTCAGTCAGCAGTCAGAGGGGTGTTTGCTTTAGCCCATGGCCATTATAGCAGTAATATACAGTCCAATCTGTAAATCTTACACTATGCATCATGCTGTGATCAATGTGATGCATGTTTCGAGTGTTTACCTACAGGTCGCTGAGAGACCAATCTATCATTTGACTCTTTGCTTGTGACCCTCCCCATCCTCCTGTTTTGATTTTTTTTTTAAATGTAATATTGGTGTACACAAGGAAACAACAATAATGCTGAATCCTCTCTCACCAAGGTCAATATATTTGGTTTACAACTTTGTAATTGCTGTGAGCTTTGTTTCTAGCCTCAAAAGTAATTCGTGGAGTTCAAATGTTCAATTTGTCAATTAAAGACAGTATCATGGAACCAATAACAAAAGATTCATGATAAAATTGTGCAATGAAAGCATCATGTTAGAACATCATTACTCACACTTACAGTTCTTTTTTTATCCATTGATCTAAAGTGAGTTGTTTCTTTTCCCCCTATTATTTCTTGACAACCTGGAGCAGAATAAACACTCATGGCTGTAATTTGTAAAATGGGCATGTCACTGAAAAAACATTGGCGTAGAAGGGCCATTCCACCGAATGGGTGACATTTGCTTGTTGTAAGTCTTCAAAATTAAACTTTATTTTTTATATTTTTCAACATTGAATCTAATACTACACATATTTAACTATTCAAAATGTGTATTGGTCAATCTCAGGCAACTTTATTTATTTTTTTACAAGGTTTAAGCAGAAGATGGACGCATGTTTTCTCAATCTTGTTACCGAAAACCATGTGCCATTTAAAAAGCAAGTTTAAAAACATGTCAATTAATTCCTTTGTTTTCCCTACAAGAAAGTGTTTATTTTAAAGAAATTGTTGGTTATATGTTCCAAAAATTGATATTGTGACGATAAAATCCCTATTAAGGCAATGTGTATTTTAATAAAAAACACAAAGCCATTTTTTTTTCATTTTAAAGAAGACCGAAGCTTCAAGTTTATATATTTTTTTAATAATTTAATTTATTAAATAATTGTATAAATGATGGGCCAAACAAAACTGATAAAAACAGTGGTTTAATTGTAATTTTTTAGAAAAATGAAAAAAAAAAAAAAATTAACAGGACTGAAAGTAACAGGATTGAGTTTTAAGCAAAAAGTTATCAAATACATGGCATACATGCTAATAGCATGAGGACACTAAGCCATTTCTAGTGCCTTACCAAAAGTTAATATTTTTAAAATAAACAAATAAAATCTAAGAAAAAGTTTAGGTAACAGGACAGTATGTTGAGATTGACCTTCTCAGTCGTAGTTACAATTTCATCAAATATACAGAAATTAAAATGAGAAGACTAACTTATGGTCTTCCCCATTGCCTTCAGAAGATCCAGATGATGCAACTTACTGTTGAAAATGTGTCTTGTGGGGGGGGGTTGTAATAGGGTAACAGGACTGAGTTAAAACCTGGGGACATGACTAAAATGTGTATTTTATCTAAAATATTAGATCAAATGTTTTTTTCTTTTTTCATTTTAAAGCAGATTGGATATAAAGTCACACAACAATGCAAAAAAATTCAGATTTCTGAAGGATTTGAATCATATTTCATTGTAAAGTTTAGAGATGGAGAGTGGGGACATGCAGAAAATGCAATTTTTTAGTGTTCTATGTAGTTTTTATTAAAGTTTTTAATTATACATTTTAAATTTGTAGTTAGCTTAATGTGCAGGACATTTTGGTTAATAATAAAATGTATTTTAGAGTTCATTTTCATGCAATTTTATAATGTCCTGGGGACAGAAATGTCACCCTTTCGGTGGAATGGCTCAGAAAAAGTTTTCTCTCAGAAATTGCTTGTACATTTCACAATTAATTACAAAGAAATAGCAAGTAACACTTGAACTATTGAATTAAATGTGAAATTTTGAAAGACTGAAATAATTTTTCCTTGTAAAATGTATAATAATCTTTGTTTTATTTAATTGTGATAATTATAATTAGATAATTGTGAATGTGGTCAAATAACAGTTTTTTTTAAGTTTTTTTTTGTATTTATGTCAACTTTTAAATGAATAAACTTTGCACAAGAACCCAGGTCTTTCTATTTAAATAAAATCAAATATAGTTATGTTACTGTGACCTCAATTACTGCCCGGCTGTTAGAAATCCATAAAGCGAATGAGTATTTTAACATTATATTATCTCAGTGGCACTTTACATGTGATACTTATTCTTCTCACCCACATGGTCTTATTTATAGATTTTGTCTTCAACTAAAAGTTTGTTGCGCCAGCAAAACATGTCATCATTCACAGAATTGGTATATAACCTCCATATTTTGCATTATGCAAGTACTCAACTCTCTGTGCTGGAGAGAAATGAGAAAACAATGAGAGAATATCCAAGTAAATATTATGAAATATCAGAGTAAATAGTATGCAAATAACATAACTTTTAAAATGAACATGCCCATCAAAGATAACAGCGATGAATGTCATTAAACCTGATAATTATTTTTGTCACAAGCACCAGCTATATTAGGTTTAATGACATTAATCGCTGATATCTTTGATGGGCATGTTCATGCTATGTATTAATATAGTTTGTAAGGAATGAAATAAAAATTCCTTACAAACTGTATTAATACATAACAAAACTTTACAAAACGAACAAGATATTAGTGAGGAAGAAAATGAAAGGAGTCATATGTACAGTTGGACACCGAGAATAATGAAACCAAAGGTGATTGAACGAGAACTTTAACACTGTTCAAGCAGCAAAGAAATCAGATAAAGACTAGGTAAAAGCATGCGCACCTGACAGTTGTCAGTTAGATGTGATAAAAGTAGTGTGTCTGAGAGAGAGAGAGAGAGAGAGAGAGAGAGATGGATAAAAAAAGAGAGACAAATATTAAGGTGTAGCGCTGCCGTGAAGCCGGCAGTGATTGTAAGGCCTCTCTTCAATTACCCATGACATGGACGACAGATGCCAGCTCGCCTGCCAAAGGCCTCATCACTCCTTGCACCCAACGACAGGCCATCATGGCAGCGGGAAACTCGTAAACATGAATCACCCTGCAGCTGTCACATCTCATCCGCCCCAACCTAATTAAACAATTAGGGCAGTTCAGTAACGATCACTCACTATGACATCCAGAGCTGGGGATACACAGACCAGTCACTGGAGTCCAGTCAACAGCTACAGAGCTGATATTTGTCCGGTCACCGTAAAAGGAGACAGAAGGAGTTACTTCAGAATGATCAAGCTCTTTCAAACATGTGCTGATCAAGGATTAGAAACAAGTTTATTGATGAAGTTGCACTTAAAAGGAATTTGGCTAACTGATAAGAATATAAGTTCTTAAATTAATGATGATCTTCAAAGAAGTTTATGTATTTGGAATGTATAGTAATATTTTGAAACTTCATTCATTCATTAAAAAAGCAAATCATTAATTAATTCTCTTCATTTTTAAAAGCCAGAATTCTGAGAATAATTAGAAATAAACTTAACTTCTCCTTTAGAAAACAAAGATAGTTACAATCATGAAAATTCTACTTGCCACTTTATCTGAGAGCCTACAAATCATATCTTCAACATATGTTGTATTTGTTATTGTTTTATAGCAGAGTATCACTGTCTCCAATACTCCTGTAATTATCATCATGCCAAATGTTTGAGAGAAAAATTGCATGTAAAAAAGAAGAAAAAAAGAAGAAGCTTAAATCAAGTTACCATGGAAATAAGAAGAGAGATCAGAAATGTAATTGATGTCACAATGTTTTCAATAATCATCCGGTAACTTTACAAAATTTTTAATTACCAAATTTGAGAATTTTATTGTAGAAACATTCAATATATATATATATATATATATATATATATATATATATATATATATATATATATACTGTATTTATATATATATATTTTCTTAAGTCAGTTGACTGCTAGTTACACTGTTGTTTCATATTTTGCTTCACAATTCCAAGGCCCCATCAAATTAAAATTTTAGAACATTTTATAAATGTGTTAACTTATATGATTTCAAATAGTCAAACTTGCCCCGAACCGAAGAATGACCCTTATGTACAGTGTCTGTGTGATGGGCTGTTATCGAAACAGGGTTGTGGAGGGTAAAGTCAGAAGAGACAGTTTACAGCACATGGACTGATTGGATTTAATCAGGGTAAAACGCAGCACATAGTGCTGCCCGCTTATTAAGGCTATCAAAACATTTTATGAGAGCAGCTGTGCAGCCATGAACAGGCTCTGGCAAGGCCATCATGTTCTCATCAAAGACAAACCTTCTGCTGACCACCAAGCGCTGACTCACCTTCAGTCTGAAAATACTGTGGTAATAAAGCACAACTCTCTTACCTTCTGGTCCAGCCTTTTTTGAATTTATGAGCATGTAGAGTCATTTTGGCAACAATTTCATGTTGCTACATCCATACAAATATTGCCATACTGATGTCACTACCAATTTTACGTCAACAACAAACATACCAAATTTTACTGGCTAAGTGAACTCTCTTCAGTTAGTATTATTCATTAGAATTTTAATGTTACATATCACTTTGAAATTTGGATAGAAAGAACGTCTCAGTTACTCTTGTAACCTATTACGTCGATACTGAAGTTATGTGGTCTCACTTGTGAGCTCAATCACCTTCGAATAGTAAGAAAACAGGCCAATGAAGATTAGTAAATGAGATTTGCAGGCCAAGCCGAGAGATGGGATCCCGGCATTCAGCAGGTGGTACAGGGTTGTGGTAGGAGTGACGTAATGTCTCCATTCCCTCCTTCAGGGAACAAGGGTTACACAAGTAACAGAGACATTCCCTTTCAGTCAGTCACGTTTGACGTTACGTCGATACTGACATTATGGGGTCCCTATGGAAAGCGCCACAAATAGTGACCCTTCCCAGCACCCCATGTAAGTTGAACAGACCTCTGTACCTTGTGAGACGGAAGGACAGAACTTTCCAAGAGGAAGGTCGAAAGCAGCTCTTCCTTTCTGTTTTATCCTATTCAGCCACAACTGGTTGGATAACACTGGGCAAGCGTGCTGAGTCGAGATGGAAAGAAACGCTAAGGAGGCCAGATCCTACCCATAGGGAGGAGGATGTGCAAATACACATATGGACTGACCCGTGGGGCAGTGCTACGATCTCTGCGGTAGTTCCTACCTAGACAGGGAGGGAACCACTACAGTCGCAGAGACGGGGCAAAGCGGAATTTGCCCAGGGAAAGACACGGGTGAAACTGTACCGTGAAAGAATACACATAGGCGATTACCTAGAGGGGATCACAACATATTGAGCATCTAGCCCAGTACAGGGGCTGACCGACCGGGTATGCATCTCACGTACTGGGCCACGTCTGACTGCTGAAGGATTCTCGGAGGAAACTTAACCCAGGATTCGCCAGGTGGGGAACTCACCTGGAGAGTAAAGAAGGCGATTGTATCCCCCATTTAGAGGGGAGTGGCACTGCAAGCGTGACACTGAGCCAGCCTTCCCGCACATCACCTATTTTCAACCAACACATGGGAAGAAACCAGCTCCACTCAGAGATTGTAGAATCTCGCAAAGGTATTAGGTGTCGCCCATCAACACCCAGGAGGAGGCAACGCTCCGAATGGAGTGAGCCCTTACTCTGAGGGGGCACGGCATGCCTTGAGACTAGTATACCAAGGCGATGGCATCCACCATCCAGTGAGCCAACCTCTATTTGAAGACAGCCTTTCCCTTCTGATGACCTCCAAAGCAGACAAAGAGCTGCCCTGAGCTCCTAAAGCTCTGCGTGGGGTCCACATAAATGTGCAGGGCGCGAATGGGTTACAGCAACGCAAGGGCTGAATCTGCCTCCTCCAGGGGCAACACTTGCAAGTTCACCACCTAGTCCCAAAAAGGAGAGGCGGGAACTTTGGGCATGTATCAAGGCCAGGGTCTCAGGACTACGTGAGTGTCAGCCAGCCCAAATTCCAAGCACATTTGACTGACCAAAAATGGCTTCAGGTCCCCCACCCTCTTAATGGAGGTGAGTGTGGTCAGGAGAGTTGTCTTAAGAGACAGGATCTTAAGCTCGAATGACTGTAGTGGCTCAAAAGGGCAAAATACACTATCAAGGTGGAGGGAGACAGCCTTCACTCCTGGCAGGTAGAGGGGCAGCCCTGGGCGGTCTGGTGGTAGCAGCATCTCGCAGGGGCAAGATTTGCTTAATCACCTCCGTCTGCTTATGCAGGGGGCCCACACCTTGACTTTCGCCCTGAGGACTAGGTCAGTCTCTGTGTGCAGTTCCTGCATCAACCCCGGCTCAGAACTACCCTCATGCTGCTCTTTTAGTGCTTTGTCCTGATGGACTTGCAGGAGGGCCATAGCATGCAAGGCAGAGACAGCCTTTCAAGCGGCACTGTAAGTTTTGACAGCAAGCATAGCAGGAATCTTTGCAAACCCTTTGTCTGTCCCACCATTGAGGTTAGTAAGAGCAGCAGAAGCAGCGAAAGCAGCAGTAAAAGGTGCCTTTCACGACTTTGAGACCTCCTCATGCACCTGCAGGAAGAAAGGTACCAGGCCAGGACGATGCGGTGCAGAACGCCCCGCACTGAGAAACCAAACGTCCAACCGCGAGCTTTCAGGGTGTATGGTTCCACTCAAGCCCAACGCTTGCAGCGGCCTGGGAAAGCATGGCTGTCAACTCTGGGTCCGACTCAACCTGCGCCACTCTCACAGAAGATCACTACTGAGTCTTCATCCCCAGAGGACTCAAGCCCACCCTCCAATACAACAACTGACATCTGGTCCTCCGCAGGAGCCCCAAATGAGACATTGGGTCCCCCATGAGAAGGAGCCTCAGCCTCATCAGAAAGCTTCACAGCCCACAAAGTGTGTGAGCAGTGGGAGGTCCATGGGGGCTGGTCCAGTGGGAGAGCTTCCATTTAATACTCAGATCACCCTGCTTATTAACAAAAGTGTCTCTCTGCAGTGCAGAGAAACCAGAACAGGGAATAATGCAGGGAATAATAAGTGATATGCCGGCCAGTTTATATACCCGTATATCTGGGAGAGTGGCTTGGCATGCAAATCTCACTCGGCAATCTTCATCGGCCCGTTTTCTTACTACCCGAAGGTGATTGGACTCCCAAGTGAGACCCCATAAAGTAAGTATTGACGTAATGTCGAACGTGACTGACTGAGAAGGAAGTATCTAGGCCACATCTGAGCACGCATATACACACACACACACACACACACACACACACACACACACACACACACACACACACACACACACACACACACAAAACTTTTCCCACATCATAAATGTGTCACTGATGTGCATTTGCATGCTGCAACTCCATGCTGTTTCTTGAGTGTATATTTTGTCTCATTAATTTGTTATGAAGAGCTATTACATTACTTTGCATTTATAATATAATATAATACACCTGACAACAATGTTACAGTTTTAAGAAATAAGACACAGAGAAGTAGTTTAAGTTTAACATGGTAAATAATGATTTGCATATAAAAATCAGTTGAAACGAGTTGAATAGAGAGTTGTGTTTATGGTTAGGATTGTCCAAAGGGATGCACCTGGATTTCAACCCATTAGTTTGAATTAAAAACAATTAAAAGTTGTGTGATTTGAATTATATTGTTGATTCTGGAAGCTATATTGTTACTCTAATCCTATATACTGTATGATATTTTAGAAGTTTGGCTCACTGTACTTTGTTATAAATTAACTCAAACCATATCAGTTAACAGAACTGTTAACAATTATAAATGATACATGCATCACAGAAGAGGCTTGTTACTATCCCAAACTGAACCAGAAGAAATGGAAATGAGCAACAGATGGATGGCAGGAAAGAGAAGACGAAAGGAAATGAGTGGAAGACACAACCAGAGATTTGAGAAGCATTAATTAATACTTCGTCAGAAGCGTATTCTAATATCAGACACATGAAGTGGTTTTGGGCATTTCATACCATGCCCACAGAATAACATTATGCTGAAAATGATTAAGTGGCCATCCATATTTCTCCATAATTTGAAGCCAATTTTCGTGCAGGGAGGTGATTGATCGTTAGAGGCACCTCAAGGAAGGTTGGAGACCAGCTGAGGATATTGAGGTGCAGGTTTCCTAGCAACCAGAGGAACCATTGTCTCAGTAAGATGGAGGAACATCTGAGCGAGATTCAGTTCGGCTCCAGCCCGTTTGAAATGCTTCTATCACACTGATTCAGCTGAAAATCTGGTCATGAATATGGGCACGCTATATGATACAGTATTTAAACAGTGACATTGAAGTTGTTTATATTGCTCAAGTCGAGGTCACTTTTCAAAATGCATGTGGATGTTCCCTGCAATGGAGTGTATTTGTAATCTAATATACTGGGTTGAGACACATGACTGAAAGGGCCATAAGGTTTTAATAAATGCAGGGCTTGCAAAAGGGTCCTAAATTTAGTCTGAGAAAGTGACACTTCTGTTTAAGTTTCAATATAGATGCAGTGTCAGGGGTATCTAGCACAGAGAGATTTGATAAATTAAGAATTCTCACAATTTAAAAAAGGCCATGAAACTTACATTTAAAGGGGACATATCATGAAAATTTGACTTTTTCTGTGTTTAAAGGCCCACTGAAGTGCCTTGAAATGCGCAGCTTTGTATGATGCGTTGACGTCATTTTCACTGAAACAGGAAGCTAAGGCAGGACATATTGAATGGCTCCTCCCCCTTTTCAAATAGCCAATAGCATTTAGTTTACCTCACAGACTGCAAGTCGTACTTGACAGCACCATGGAAGTGAATCCGAGCACTGGTGATACGTTGGATTCATTAGTAGAGGTGTGAATAAATTCTAGTCATTTCATTCCTAACTGATGTATAGTTGGGAATAAAAAAACTGAATAAAACTCGAGCAATCGAACACACATCTCTAACCAGTAGCGTAATTTTGCTTTAAAAAGTGGGTTTGGGGAGAGGTTGCTAGAATGCTAAGATATACAGGTCCTTCTCAAAAAATTAGCATATTGTGATAAAGTTCATTATTTTCCATAATGTAATGATAAAAATTAAACTTTCATATATTTTAGATTCATTGCACACCAACTGAAATATTTCAGGTCTTTTATTGTTTTAATACTGATGATTTTGGCATACAGCTCATGAAAACCCAAAATTCCTATCTCAAAAAATTAGCATATCATGAAAAGGTTCTCTAAACGAGCTATTAACCTAATCATCTGAATCAACTAATTAACTCTAAACACCTGCAAAAGATTCCTGAGGCTTTTAAAAACTCCCAGCCTGTTTCATTACTCAAAACCGCAATCATGGGTAAGACTGCCGACCTGACTGCTGTCCAGAAGGCCATCATTGACACCCTCAAGCAAGAGGGTAAGACACAGAAAGAAATTTCTGAACAAATAGGCTGTTCCCAGAGTGCTGTATCAAGGCACCTCAGTGGGAAGTCTGTGGGAAGGAAAAAGTGTGGCAAAAAACGCTGCACAACGAGAAGAGGTGACTGGACCCTGAGGAAGATTGTGGAGAAGGACCGATTCCAGACCTTGGGGGACCTGCGGAAGCAGTGGACTGAGTCTGGAGTAGAAACATCCAGAGCCACCGTGCACAGGCGTGTGCAGGAAATGGGCTACAGGTGCCGCATTCCCCAGGTCAAGCCACTTTTGAACCAGAAACAGCGGCAGAAGCACCTGACCTGGGCTACAGAGAAGCAGCACTGGAGTATCCACAGTCAGTGATAGTCTGGGGTGTCATGTCAGCTGCTGGTGTTGGTCCACTGTGTTTTATCAAGGGCAGGGTCAATGCAGCTAGCTATCAGGAGATTTTGGAGCACTTCATGCTTCCATCTGCTGAAAAGCTTTATGGAGATGAAGATTTCATTTTTCAGCACGACCTGGCACCTGCTCACAGTGCCAAAACCACTGGTAAATGGTTTACTGACCATGGTATTACTGTGCTCAATTGGCCTGCCAGCTCTCCTGACCTGAACCCCATAGAGAATCTGTGGGATATTGTGAAGAGAAAGTTGAGAGACGCAAGACCCAACACTCTGCATGAGCTTAAGGCCGCTATCGAAGCATCCTGGGCCTCCATAACACCTCAGCAGTGCCACAGGCTGATTGCCTCCATGCCACGCCGCAATTTCTTTCTGTGTCTTACCCTCTTGCTTGAGGGTGTCAATGATGGTCTTCTGGACAGCAGTCAGGTCGGCAGTCTTACCCATGATTGCGGTTTTGAATAATGAAACAGGCTGGGAGTTTTTAAAAGCCTCAGGAATCTTTTGCAGGTGTTTAGAGTTAATTAGTTGATTCAGATGATTAGGTTAATAGCTCGTTTAGAGAACCTTTTCATGATATGCTAATTTTTTGAGACAGGAATTTTGGGTTTTCATGAGCTGTATGCCAAAATCATCAGTATTAAAACAATAAAAGACCTGAAATATTTCAGTTGGTGTGCAATGAATCTAAAATATATGAAAGTTTAATTTTTATCATTACATTATGGAAAATAATGAACATTATCACAATATGCTAATTTTTTGAGAAGGACCTGTATGTAGCCTACAATAACAGTTTTCGGAAAAAATTGCATTTCGATGTCCAGAAATAAATTTTAATAGTACATTGGGTTTAATTTGCCATTTAATGAGACCTACTGTACTGATAAATGTTAGTTCCGATAATTTTTATGTGAATAAATCCATAGATCCACAACCGTAACTTGTGTGCTTTCATTGGCTATTGGTATACTTTTGCCAAGCGTGTCAGAGGTTCTGGGTTCTAATTCCGCACTCGTATAGTTTTTTTTTTTCATCAAAACTGATATGTTTATCAGTGTGTGTATGTCAAGCAGGGACACGTTTGTGTGCATTTTGTTTCGTGATTTCACCGTCTCAGCAACGGTGATAGATTGAAGCGCACGTCCGAGTGAAGACTGTGTGCGAGCCACAAGAGAACAAGAGAATCCATGCCACTGATAGCCGCGGCACGAGCTCAGCAGCTTGATGTAAAAAAAAAAAAAACACATTTCAGCGCAAGAACGACTCTTATTTGACAAACGAACGAAATCAATGCCCTGCTAGTTAACTGGAGATATTTTATTTAGTTGTATAATTTACATCCGTGCCGCGAGTGGTTTCAAATAGTGGTCAGGAGAATATCGACCCTGGCAAAAACACATATTGCTCCGCGACGTGTCAGTGTCTACAAACGGTCGCTTTGGCCAGGTGGTATTTATAGCATAGAGGGCGGGACGCTTTACATTCCAGAGAGCATTTGATTGGACAGAAGATGTGATGAGAAGCTGAAGTCCGTGGTGACGTCATAAAAATCCGTGATCCATTTTAGAGGAAGTGGGGGACCGTAAGTTTTGAATGCTTTTATCTCCTAAATGCGAATTTTGCCATTGGTTTGGAACACACCAGCTTATTCATAACCTTAATCCTATTCATACTAAAAGCTAAACAACTTATATTTTGATTTTAGGGGGCCTTTAAGTGCTATAATCGGGTCCCCGGTGGATCTACCCACCCAGCAAACGTGAAAAGTGACAACCCAGTAACTTTGTTTAGGTAAAACTTTCTCTGCAAGCATGTCAAAAAATAAGCAGAGTAGATTTCGCTCATCTTATTATAGCTCATTAGCATTTAAAGGGACACACACAAAAATGGCACAGCCCCGAAAAGGGGTAAATTTGACAAGCTATAATAAATTATCTGGGGCGTAAATTTGAGCTGAAATTTCACAGACACATTCTGGGGACACCATAGATTTATTTAATATCTTGTGAAAAGGGGCATAATATGCTGCCTCTAATAAGAGTTGGAAGGATCCATGAAGACTAAAAACAAAAGCCTGAGCAACAGTTTCATCAATTGACAGGTTGCAGAGAGCATTTTGTGGACAAAATACTAACATTTTTGTTAACTTTTTAGATTTTTCTGTATAAAAGACTGCATCAAAAAATCAAATCAAAAAAAGGTTGAGTCTCGAATCTGCTATTCTGAAGTGGTGGATAGATGACAGGACAGATATGATAATGGACATTTGTCAGTCATCATGGTCTTCGCACTTTAAAGTGTGTAATGCGACATGAATCATATAAACTTTCTGCGCTAAAATTGTTATGTCGCAACACTAACAACAAAGGCATTGCTATTTTGTCAAGGCGACACATGGAGCTGTGACGATTTGAAAAACGTTGAAAAACCCACAAAGAGCGCTTGATATTCACTGTGAAACTAGCCGTCAACGAACTTGACTCATGCTGAAGCAATGGAAATATGACCATGTTATGTGGGAAATTGTTAAGAAGAGCAGGGCAATGTGTCATGGCAAAAGGCTGAATTATACTTGATTAATCTTGATCTTATTTCATAGTTTTCACAAGGATGTATTAAAGGGATTGTTCATCAAAAAATATTGTCATCATTTACTCACCCTCATGCTGTTCCAAAACTGTATGACTTTCTTTTTATGCAGAACATTCAAAAGATGGATGAATGGATGGATTGATGAATGGGTAGATGGAGGGAGGGAGGGAGGGAGGGAGGGAGGGAGGGATGGAAGGAGGACAATGAAATTCAATGGAGTCTGGTGTTGCTTTGGACCACACTGACTTTCATAGTATGAACGCAAACAGTTGAAACATTCTGCAAAATAATTTATTTTGTGTACCAAAGAAGAAAGTCATTCCTACAGGTTTGGAATAACTTAAATAATTGAGTAAATGATGATAAAACTTATTTAAATAAATATTTTTTAAAAATGAGATCAACAATAGAGAAAAAAAACATTAACTAATATTAATAAATGATTTAAAAGTATTTTTGGTTTCACTATTTTAATGTGCTCTTGTTTTAATCCAATTACACAAATAAGTGAGTAGTAATATTATTAAACATGTACTTACTATATAACTAGGCTTAGGGTCATTGCTAGTAAGTACATGTAAGATGAATAACAGGGACACTGTAAAATAAAGTATTACCACATTTTTCATTGTTAGTTTGACATGACGTGACATTTAGTGACATTTAGTGACATTTCATTTCTTTTCTTTTTTTTTTTACGTTTACTTCCTCTGTGACCCACGCATAAAACGGATTTCTAAAATGTCCACAAACCATCTATACATAACTCCCATATTAATAACCCTGCATGGATGACTTGACGGTCTCACACACCCTTCCTTTTCATGTCTCATTAACATATTATTAATGCAAGCATGTTCTCATCTGCTTGAACAACTACCATATGTGGCCACAGACATGATGTTATTTCTCAAGGGAGAGTTTTTGGTGAGAGTCATATGTTCAGATGGGCTGCCCAGTGAGCTCGCCCTGATGTGTGTAACCCTAGATCACTTCTGGCCACAGATGAGACAGACGCCACTCAGTAACAAATGCACTGGCTGACAGAGTGATGGTATATTTAATAGGCAGACATTTTACCCGTTTGCTGCGAAAGTATGCCATCAGCCAAAATGTTAATTTGTAATAAAGAGCACACTGCTGTCCTGGTACATCACATTTTACACAACTCCGAGGCCACCTCAGAGTAATGGCCTAATGAAAAGTGTGTGTTTATCTATTGTGTGTGTGTGTGTGTGTGTGTGTGTGTGTGTGTGTGTGTGTGTGTGTGTGTGTGTGTGTGTGTGTGTGCGTGTGTGTGTGTGTGTGTGTGTGTGTGTGTGTTAGTAAGCTAAATCTGACAAAAACTCTGAGGTGTCCTCAACTGGAAAAACGAATAACATAAATAATTTATAATTAATACTGTCAAGAGTTATGGATTGGGTTAAGGTTAGTCTATAGTATTTATAATTAGTAATGTCATTATCTGAAAATGAAAACAAAAGAGATAACTAACAGAAAAAAAAAGTCTATGAATAAAACCAAGCAAACTTGCGCGCACATGTGTGTGTGTGTGTGTGTGTGTGTGTGTGTGTGTGTTCCTGGCTTGGACCATTTTAGCAGTGGTCAAGACTCATTAGGATGATTTGCCACTGACAGACTGATTTTATTAACCATCTTACCCAGTGATGAATAATTCAATCCAAGATGCAATTTATGTCAAATAAATGTACAGTTAAACAGAAACCATTTCTGACACTTTATTCTGACACTTTATGTCAAGTTGTGTATTAGTGCATCCTCATGTGACAAAAAGTGGAAATGCAAGTGAGAACGCTAGTATATATATTTTTTGAATGGAAGGAGTTTCAATGTTTTTCCAGACTAACCATAAACATAAAAATATATATATATATACATATGAAATTATTGACCTTTTTATTTAAAAAATGCTTCAAATCTAAATCTAGAAATATAATCTGAGATGTAGTGGAAATTACACTTTTGGTGGGAATGTTCATGACGTTCTGAAATAAATAATAAATGACGGAATCCTCTATTGTTGCACATTATTATGGGACCCATCAAATAAACTACTGAGTAAGTGTGATAATTTTCTTTAAGTCCACAGGGCCAAAAGTGGCCATAGTTGAAGAATTACCCGCCTAGACAACATGCAATATGCAAAGCAATATGTTACCTGCTGCTTTTATAAAACATAGGGCAGGTTTCGCGCATACCATATCTCACTCTCTCTCTCTCTCCTCTTGGATGCAGCAGGCCAACATCCCAACATCCCACTCCTAATGGAATGTGAGCGATCTGGGTCATGGGTAATGCATTTCTTTTTCTAAGACACCCGCCCACTTGACTGCACAGCTGCTGGTGGTCTAAGATCAGTGCTGGAAGTTTTGGAGTGGTTCAGATCTGGATTAAGGAAGGGGAAGTTGGTTCCTTGGTAGGACTGTGATTTTTTATCAGACCTTGTTACATGTTATAGTAACAGTTCCTGAAGTTCTTAATACTGTAGGCAAAATGGACTGAAAATTATGATTTAATTAGGAATTTGGTACTGTACATAGTAGGCCTACAGTGGCCTACAAACAAATGGTGCAACTTTGGCATTTCCATCAATATAGTTTATACATGTTTTATATTCTTGAAAGTTTAACAATCGGTTTTGGTCTATACTCCATAACACTTGTCCTTAGGTTTCTTGCAGCTAATAATAACTGTTTCCCTGCTTGCACACCTCAGATTGTTCCCCTGGTTCCAAGAAGCATTTTACCACTGAGATTCCTACTATTTTAATTAGCCTATTTACTAATTTTATGTTTTCAGTGACTTGAGTATCTGAATTCATGATTTGTACAGATCTTAGGCTTCTCTAGATGTATTCTAGATGTAGCTAGATTTCCTGAATAGTGTGAACAAGGACTTCAGAGAACCATTCTCCTCCTGTGCTTGCATAGTTAATCCACTAGATGGCAGACACTAATGGCAGATATTTTTTGCATTAGCCTACAGCACCAATAGGCTATGGATTTATTTTCATAGTGCATAGGCCTACAATATATTGCATCATAATTGCATCATATATATATATATATATATATATATATATATATATATATATATATATATATATATATATATATATATATATATATATATATATATATATATATATATATATATATATATATATATTTATATATTTATGCCCTTTTATGCCCTATATAAATGGTCTGGTCCAGAGAAAGTGTTTAGGGGCAGGGTTATCTGAGAACAAAATGTATTTACATTTTCTTGTTAGTCAAAAAAAAAATGTACAGTGCATAATGCATTTAAGTGATTTGCATAATGAATATGCAGTATTTACTTTTTTTAAAGAAAAACCTTGTTTAAAGGACTGGTATATTGGATAGTAGATATTATTCTATTGATGAAACATTGAACTAATGGCATAAAATTTTCATTTTAATAAATTATAATTAAGATTATTATCCTTCAGTTGACCCACTCTTTTATTGGTTCAGTGATTATGGAAAACCAGGCCTTAGGCCGGTTTTACATAATCAGAGAGGCGAATCTCTCTCTCTCTCTCTCTCTCTCTCTCTCTCTCTCTCTCTCTCTCTCTCTCTCTCTCTCTCTCTCTATAATTTAAAGGATTCTTCTTTCAGCTGCAACTGTTATTGTCTTCAGGATTTCCTCTCCCCAGGGCTTTTCTTCCCGTTTACTTCCCTTCATGCAGTCTCAACTGTTTTCATTCTCCCTTTAATTCAGAAAAGAACCACTATGTCAGAGTTTGCCCTCACAGTGTCCCAGGAGGCATAAAGGCCCACTCACCACAGAAATATCAGATATTTAGCTTATTCTGCATGTCTTGATATTAAAGTCAGCAATTTCAGTGTTGTGACTGCAAAAATACTGTCTAACAATCAAGAAAAAAATGTTATTTTGAAGGTGCTTGATTTTCAAGACAAAGACAAACTGCCCTAAAGGTTCTACCACCTGCATTAAGTGAATATATAGTGTGTAATTCACCTTGATCTCATGAGTAGGCTATTCGTATGTATTTTTTTGAAAAAAATGTGGTTCTGTAAATATTTTAAACCACTTTAATATACATAAAATATTTCACACTACTGGTGAAATATGAGAAATGTGTTCGTTGTTCGTGTACAGGATATTGCACAATTTTGTTATTATACCAGATTTTTCAAAAACGATATTTTTATATAGCCTGCCCTATAGGGATATACGGGGACATAATAATATAATTATAAATAATAAAATATTATTATTATTTTATAATGTTTCCTGAGGTTCACTTAGTGAATAATGTTAGGGTTTTTTTTTTAATAAAAAATGGTCAACTTAGAAAAAAAAGGCAATTTTCTACCCTGTTCTAAGCATTAGCATTTTGTTGTTTTTAGTCCAGTGATCATGTATCTTAGTCTATCTATCACCAGACCAAGCTCAATCTTTTAATATTGAACATTAGTCTGGGGAGTCTGCTCTGTATTTTCTACTGCACAAGAGCCATGATCAACGGGCATAGTTCAAATGACTCTATACGCAGTTGGAATGTCCTTCAACCAATCAGACCAATGATCCGGTCGGGTGACGTACTTTGCATTTGCAGAGCGACACGAAAACTCCAGTCAGAAAACGTGTGTCAACAAATGTATTGGTTTGTAGCATTGATCATTAGTTTGCAGAAGCAGCAATGGCATGAGTGATTTTTGCAGGTTGTGCAAAAAAAAAAAAAACATGAAAATGAGTGGTATTCCCCCACTCGAGAGATTTGTTTGCTAAACTAAAGAAGCCATTGAGCATCGTGGAGAGGTTAAAAGGAATTGGACTGACGGTCGCTTCTTTATCGTCATCGTGTTAAACGCGCCAATAGCGCGCCAGGTGGATAAGCCAGTTTGTGATTGGTCCCCGCAGATTTGTAACGGAAGCAGGATAGAAAAATGTACAGGTTTCCAGCCTGAGCTACAGGGCAAAATCAAATCGCCAGCAGATCGGGCTGTGTACCCAGTCTACCTGTATCTCTCTTCTCTCATTAACGTGCCAGTAGGCGGGGCCAAAAACATGATGATGTAGAAGTGGGCGTTGATTTGATCTGCAGAGGCGGTCTTTCGTCACACTATGATGTCATAATGTGACAAAAATTCAAACGAGTTGTTTTCTTAGCTTGGATTAAAAAAAAGAGCTGTTTTTGGACTAACAGGGAAGTTTTGAGTTCTGAAACTCAAAACTGTGTATGTGTTGTAGCCTACATCTATTTTTTTTAATTAACTGAATACAACTTTTAGATTTAGATTTATTATAAATAATTTTAAATAATTGTTATAATTCATGGATGCATAAAAAAATATTTTAAAGTCATCACGAAACAGTAATTTTCCGAGTAAATTTGGTCCATTGGAAATTGAATGGGTCATTGGATCACTGTCGTTTGCTATTGCTTTATTCTCATGTTAGTTAGTGACACATGTTGTCCCGCCCTTGCGCCAGTAAACACATCATCAGAGATGGGAGAGCATTTTATTTTGAATAAAGATTATGAGGGCACATGAATAATGATGAGCATGGATAAATCATTTATAAACAATACTGTAATATTCCATAAAAAATAAGAATAGTCGATTTTGATCTAGAGTAGGCTAATCTTGTCCCCGGAGAAAGGTGAGGCCCCCTAGTGGGACCCACGGTTAAGAAAAACTGCGTTCGTAGAGAAATAACATGTTGGTGTTTTAGGACCCTGAGGAGGAGTAGCTCTTTTCCTCTCCTCCGTGGCTTTCATGTAGGTGTGTGTTGGCCTGATTTAGTGCCAGTGGAGGGGATGAAGAGAACAGCGGACGGTCACGCGTGTCCAGCATGCGCACATACATCTCTGCGCGTCTCATCTCACCATGACCGGGACTCACCCCAACTATAGCGTCTGTCCTTGAATTACACAGTTCCTGGATTTGTGGACTACAGGGACTTTCACAACCATTTATCTCTCGTAATATATTATATATATATATATTTTTTTAACAAGTCTTAATTCTTTAGCAGTATAAAAAGTTGAAGAGAACTGCTGATTTAACTGATTTCTTAAAGAAAATGCATATTTTTTGTTGAAAAAAGGAAGAAACAACACGAAAGACAACCGGTGCAAATATTCAGAAATAATAGCACAAAACAAGCTGTTTTTTTTCTCTCCAAGGACCAACGCTTGACTTCAAGGAAATAAACATGTCCAGCAGAAGCATCGAGTGGGAGCATTTCGAGGAGCGCGAGAAGATTCACCGGTCCCCGCGGGGCAGCAGCGGTTCTCACTCCGGCTCGCGGGGTAACGGGCTCGTGCCCAGTCCCGCTCACAGCGCGCACTGTAGCTTCTACCGCACACGCACACTGCAGTCGCTCACCTCCGAGAAGAAAGCGAAAAAAGTTCGCTTCTATCGGAACGGTGATAAGTACTTCAAGGGCTTGGTGTACGCGGTGTCCGGTGACCGCTTCAGGTCTTTCGACGCGCTGCTGATGGAGCTCACCCGCTCCCTCTCGGACAATGTGAATTTACCGCAGGGAGTCCGGAGCATCTATGCTATAGAAGGGGGAAAGAAGATCACCAGCATGGACGAGTTACTAGAAGGTGAGGTTGAAGATTGTTCAGGTGCAAATGTAGACACAACAGACACTTAAAATTCCGTGTGACATCCAATAAAGCACAACTGGGAATGGCATTATCCCACTTCCCACAAGAATGCATTTGCAAAGTTGACAGTGTAGGTAACAAGTCTCTCACGCACATACACACTGGATTTTCAATCCATGCTGCGATTTTCAGTATAGCCTACTGGCATGACTGTTCTACATATGGCGATGGCAATGTTTTTTTTTTTTTTTTTTTTAAATAATAAAATGTAATAAACAAAAATAAAATCTCACAATCTCACAGTCACTGTACTTGTACATACATCAAGTCTGTGTTTAATTTTCAGAGTTAAAATTAAACATTACAAGACATGATAAACGGAAAATCCAACCCCCTAAAATAGGTAGTTAACATTGTTTTAACCAAGATTACTGTACTTAATTAACTTTTAGCTAATGGAATATTGAGTAAGCTACAGCAAATCTCAAGTCACTTAAGGCCACAGTCATTATTAAGCTCAGTTCCTTCCCTGACTGAACTTTAAAATAGGCATGGAGCAGGATCTTAAATCGTTAATCTTTGGATTCACCCAAAAATGAAATTTCTGTCATTTATTTACCCCCAAGTTTTTCCGTCTGCTGAACACTAAATAATATTGTTTACACCATATTGTTTATCCATATAATGAAAGTCAATGGGGTCCAAAACAACATTGGATCTGCTGACTGCTTTCACTGTGTGGAGAAAAACGAAACACAACACTAAGACATATTTAATAATAATAATAATCATACAGGTTTGGCACTGGATGAGTTACCAATAGCAGAATTGACTTTTTTGGGTAAAGTATTCCTTTAAGTGACATTGATAATGCAAGCCAGCCAGTACTCAATCACATTGAATGTATTTCTTTATCTAAATGTTAACATGCTCTTAGAATTCCTTTTTGACTTAGGCATGTTATATATTATGTAGAATAGACTGTCATAAAAACAAAGCTGGGCCTTATTGTATCTCTGTGGTTTCAACATAGAATGAATGGATAATTCATTGCATAATCAAAGTATTTAATGTGTAAAATTGTGTTATTCTAAACACACAATTCAAGCCGTATAAGTATATATTTTACTAAATTAGTTTAAAAGCACAATTCCAGTTGCTTTGGTTCAGCATGTGAGAATGTGACGCAGAATGTGGCTCTGTGTTTGCTCAATGATGCAATTGTTCAAGTGCTTTGCATTTGAAGTGCCGAGCTCAGCATCTCTTCACGCTGACTGAGGGTTGGCTTAGTTCTCTTTTGTGTTTCAAATTTGTATAAAGTCTTACAAATGCATGATCAAAGCTATGAATGGTATTTGCTAAAGATTGCCAGGAACAGGGAGCTAGTATGTTGGAGTGTTTGTAGCGACACTGCATATTGTGCTGGCAAACCAAACTTTGTCGTACATCAGGGTCCCATCTGGACATTAAGGCAGGACTGGTTATGGGAGGGTAATGGAGGGTTCATAACCCTTGTGGCTGTTCCAGTCCACACCTGAGGCTCATGTAAATTACATCCATATCACTATATTTCTGTCTTCCCACACACATAGTTTGTCAAATAGCTGCCATCTGATTGTGGGTCAGTTTTTCGTCAGTAATAGTGACCCCATCTGGAGTCTACTTCATTAATTAGCCTTTTGTTAATTTCTCAGCTTAATAAAGCCCAGTGCCTTGGGAGTCCCCCCTCCTAGGCAAACTGGGTGAAACTGAGATTGTATGATCCAGTGGTGGTGGTAACAATGACATTTATGTTGTGGATGAATGGTTGTAGTTCTGGGTCAGTGGTGGAACTAAATGTTAGCCATATTCTTGATTTATGAGTATGAAGTATTATTTGTTTAACTGAAAATGCTTTTAAAAATCTGCATTCCCATTGCATGGTTTTTGGGTTTTGTTTTAGACATTCTGGTTTTATTTTAATTTGGACAAAACGCTAAACATGACATATTTTGTATGCATCAAAGCGAACAGACAGACTGTGTGTATGGTTATATCACGCATCTCTTCTTACTCTCATGTGAATAAACAAATGTTTCATTCACACTGGTGAGTCATATGTTCTCAGTTGCATCTCTTAGCTGCCAAGATGAGAAATATATATGATTTGTCCTCTCAATTTGAAGTTCACTAGTTTCACCAGGGGCTGTAAACTTTGCCATTCAGATTTAGATGAAATTTAGATTTTTTTAGGTGCTTATGCAATGAAGCTCTACATTTTGGTGTGCATAGTATGCATAGCCAGGAGCGATGATGATTAGTAATTAGCCGTTGTTTGATTTTTTTTTCTGTTTCAAACTTAAATATATTGTTAAACATTTAATCATAACAAACCCAGACACAAACATATTCTGTTTCTATTTGAGGTCATAAACTTCAAATTCAAGTGCTGTTGAGATATTAATCTCACTGTTTGTAACTGTGTTGAATCAACTCGATCTACTGGCACAGGTATACCACGAGTTTCGTGCTTTCGTTTGACGTGCTCTTTATACGCAGAAATCACCTTTTACATGGATCTGGTACACAAAATATCCTTGTTGACTTTAATTGGTTGTCCACATTATCCACTTCAAGCCTGCCAAGAACTTACCCATGAATGAAGAACTGCCCATCAAGCAGTTCTAGTGGATGAAGAAGAAAGAGTGCACAAACTTCATTGGTTCTGCGTGTATAAATGTCAATGGTGACAGATTTTAACGTATGCTTCTGAATAGGCCTACTGTACTTCAGTAGGCTTCAGTAAACCTCAACAGCAATGGCAAACCTGACTCACAGTGCAGCTAGGCAAGCTCAAATCCGATACAAAGCTGCTCGGATCGATATTCATTTACATTGAGAGTGGCAAGGAGAACAGAAAACAGGTAAATATTTCCTGATTTCCACTAGAGGAGATATAAAACCACAAAGCTTTGGAGACACAGCTGGGTGTGTAAAATTATGAAATATGATTTACTTTCAGAATATCCTCTCATTTTCTTTCTTAAACTACAGCATAGCAAGCAAAATCATAATAAAAATACTAATAATAATTCCACAAAAAAATGAAAATCAATTTACCACGCAAAAAGTGCATATCAGATGCATGTAAAAGATAAGTTCGGCATATAAAGAGCCCACCAAATGAAAGCATTAAACTCGTGCTATAGATACGCAGTGCCAGGAGGTTGGATCTATAAAGATTGACAAATCATAAGTCAGTACTTTTTTCAAGGTGAGCTATTTATAAATGAACTTTTAATACATTTGTTTCCTATCTTTATTATTTTGTAGATCATTCTATTATTTTGATAAGCTGGCTGCTTTCACTATCTTGACCCCTCAGCCTGATAGTCACCATAAAATCAAAATGGACAATTCTTATTTTTTTATGGAATATTGCAGTATTTATTATAAATGATTTATCCATGCACATTATTATTATTATTATTATTATTATTAAATGCATGTGCCCTTATAATCTTTAATCAAACTAATCCAATCCAATTATCTAATTAATTCCTGATGGACAAAATCTCGCCCTACATTTTTTCTTGTGTCAAAATAGGAAAAAATCATGCCTACTTTATCATGTGGATCACTTTACCACCATAAAGCTTACTCTGCTCAGCAAACATTAAGCAAAATCATATGAGCAAGAGTGATGTTACACGAATATCATGGCAAATCAAAGTGGAGCAACGGAACTAACAGAGTAAATTGCAAAAATAGCATCACACAAAATAATTTTGATTCATATCTTGAGTTATGAATTTAAGTCTTGATGCGTGTTTTCCCTGCTAATTCATCAAATTTCATAACTCATATGTTGTAAATGTTTTTACATGTTTTCTCTGAGGTAGGGAGCAGGAGGGGATGTTTGGTTTTGAGGGTTGTTTTGATACACTGGCCTGTCTTTTGTCCTAAGGAGCACAGCACTGTGCTCCTTAGGATGACAAAGCTCTATTTTCAGACCAGCTGCATCTGCTGTAGTGCCAAGATGTGCCATCACACGTAAACAGGCATGGCCTTTATGCTGCCATGCACACTTTCATGGGCTTTAAGTATTTAACACAATGTCTATCAGACAAACTGATGTTCAATTTTATAAAAAATTCTATAATGAACTCCATAATTATGCAACATTTCTTTGGCAATAATGTTTCATTCTTGTGGTATTCATTTATAAGGCCTATTGGGTTGTGAAGTATCACTGTGGGAATGGAAGTGTATACTTGCTAACAGTTACATTGGAATTCCTTCAAAAAGTAAAATACTTTGCCTTGGACGTTGTCCAAAACCACAGCTAAAAAGTGTAGAGAGGCAGAGTTGGGGTCACAGATGGGATGAGTGTGTGTGTGCTTTTTTATTGTTTATTATTCAACCCAACCCTTTGTAGTCTCAGATGTGTAAGTTTATAATAGGAGTATGTTATTATATTTACAAATTGTTGTACAAGTGCTGAGGTGTTTCATATGGAAGCATGTGTCAAGGCTAGTTTGGTTTATTCTGTTAAAGGACTCTTATTTTGATTTTCATCATTATTTTGTTTTTTATTTTGTTTCCTGTATTCTCAGTTCCTGTATTTAGTTCCTGTTTCCTTGGTTGTCATGGTTTCACCATTATCATATGTTTCACTTGGTTACTGATTATTTTCCTCACCTGTGTCTAGTTTAATTGATCATCATCCCATGCATTTAGGGGCCATTTTCTGTACTGTTTTCAACTAAAAACGGGAAACTTTTTATGTTTTCGCTGTTCATTTACTGTGATGACTGTGTTTTGGGGGCCTGAGACTGCAAATTTTTGATATGGGTTTCAAAATGCACGTTTTTGAAAATTATAGCGTAATCCTTTTTGTGTAAACTACAAAAACACGATTTTGTGAAAATGGTGACGTCATGCGTGTCATGTGTTTAGTCTATAGGCATGTAGTGTTTATTTACAAAACTTTTCAATTTTTAGTACATTGTTGCCGTGTAAACATACCCTTACATTTCTGAGATTCTTCTGTTCATGGTCGGTTATTATTGCTACAAAGATCCTTGCCTCCAGTATACCCCGTGACTCAATGTGACAGCATGTTTTTGTCTCAGAGTAAAAAAAAAATAAAAACAACTGTAATCATATAATTATACAAATAAATAATTGTTTACATTTTACAACTGCAACTTCATATCACAGAATCGCAAAGTTGTATCTTGTAATCATGACTTTATATCTCAGAATTCTGTCTTCATATCACACAATTGTGCCTACAGTATATCTAAGAATTGACTTTATATCTTATCTATATCTAATAATAACTATCTCAGAAATATGACTTTAAATCTCACAATGTGACTATTGCGATTGCGATTTATTATGCGATTGTTTTAAAGCTCTTTATATTCTGTATTATTTAACAAAGACAATAAATAAATTATTGTATAGTAGGGATGGGAATCTTTAGGCACCTCATGATCCGATTCTGGGAGTCACGTTCCAATTCCAAAACGATTCTTGATCTACTTTTTTTTAGGCATATACATCATACATCATATACATAATTCACCTTCTGTATTGCTAAATGTACCCGATTTTTCATATCAACAGAAAAATATACCGGGATAACTTCAACCTGGCCTCAACTCTCAGCATAGTAATGATATGCTAAAGCCCGCCCACACATTGACGTAATTGGTTACAAGGAAGTTTTGTGAAGTCAGAAACACCTGCAATATCAAACCGTCTTTTTGAAAATACTCAGCAATGGTGTTGACTTATGAATTTGCACATGGTTTGTCTTAAAGCATATTAAAAACACCACATAGACAAATAAACATCGTTAAAAACTTGATTTTCACCACAGGGGATCTTTAATATATTAATAATAAGCCATATCTACACCGTAAAAACAAAGTTGTTCAGTTTACTTAATTCAATTGTGAAAACTCATTGCCTTTATTTAATTAAGTAAGCATAACTTAATTACATCAAGTTCTTCTTAATCTATTTAAGTTTTGTCAACTTAATTCTATCTGTGATCTGAGGAAGTGTACTCCCAGAGTGCATTGCGGCATGAATAAATTAATTGCTTTGTTTTACCAATTTTGGCTTTATTTTACCATTAAAATTTTATTTGCTATCATTATTGGGGTTATACTGACAAGCGACAGCAAATAAAATTGTAATGGTCCAATTAATTAAATTAATAAAAAAAAACTTGTTACCATTGTTGTGGTTTGCATGCTGAATGTTGAAGTCTGTGTGTGGAAGCAAAATGCAAGACATTGTCACAAATATAGAGGGATTATATTACCCCAATTAAAAGTTTATGCCATAAGTGTTAGCAATAAAATGTTAAAAGATCATTATTAAACATGAAATATAGTTATGTTATACATCATTAATACGTTCATTAAGAACATATACATAAAATGTATTACTTCACTTGCTTTGAAATCAAATAACTGTGATTTCATGTTGCATCACTGCATCAATTGGAAGAGAATCACAATAATATAAATGAAGTTCCAAGTGCCCAAACAAAGGGAACACTAATCACAATAATGGTGAGAAATTTTAGGAAATCAACATGAATTTATGAAGTCAACTTATGTGACGTTCTCCCAAAATGTTTAGTTGTATTGACAATAACATTCAAGATGACTGGAAAATGAGCGTATGCAACTAAGAACGATGACTGCAGAAATGGAAGAGATTAGTGAAAAGTCTATTAAGAATTGCCCCACATCAAAAACCATTTGCCTCGCCTACTTTTTTTTTTTTTTTTTTTTTTTTTTTGCTTTGGCAAAACGGTACTCAAACCAGTCAAGTAATGTTTACTAGGGTTTTCTGAGTAATGAAGGCAAAGCATGCAAACAGTACAGATTACTAAATTGTTCAACATTACTAAAAAGTTCAACACATTATTGGAGATTAAGTAAAGTTAACTAAAAAAATTTTAGTAAGAACAATGTTAGATTTTACAGTGTATTTGTACATTTTGCACAGGACATAAATCCATCCATGTTATTCTCCTTTGGCAGGAGAAAGCTATGTGTGTGCTTCCAACGAACCCTACCGTAAAGTGGACTACACTAAGAACGTTAATCCCAACTGGTCAGTCAATGTGAAAACTGGGACGTCCCGCTCGATGCCATCTCTTACCACTTCAAAGAACGAGCTGAGAGAACGAGAGAGCAAAGACTTCATCAAACCCAAGCTGGTGACTGTCATCAGGAGTGGCGTCAAACCGCGCAAGGCCGTCCGGGTCCTTTTGAATAAGAAGACGGCTCACTCCTTTGATCAGGTGCTCACAGACATCACTGACGCCATTAAACTGGACTCTGGGGCTGTGAAGAGACTCTACACTCTGGAGGGAAAACAAGTAAGTGATAGATCTAAAAAGCCATTTAATAAAATTATTTAAATAAAGATATTTACTAAAGCCTAATGGGGGTTGAAATGATCCCTATGGATTCAAACGGCATAATTAATCTGAATTGTGATTTATGCCCTGGCATTGTCTGGAAACCATAGGAAACTAAGCCTATATGTGTGCTCTGGTCTAGTATCATTACTACATCTTTAGCAGTGGTGTACTCTACGTGATACGCAGGTATACGCCGTATACCCACTAGAAAATGTCAAGGATTTCCGTATGCCCACTAGGAAATGTCAAAGATCTCCTTATACCCACTTTAAAAAGCGTGAGGATTCGTAACAACATCATTTTGTGAAAGAACTTTCATTCATAAATTCACCCCGCCGTGACGTCTGTGTTTGCGCAGCGACACGGATCGAATCGCGGAAATCAGCAACAAATGTAACTTAGCCTACTGTAAAGCGGAACGTCATGCAATTTGGCCATTTTTTAATGAATAAATCAAAAGTAATGATACAATGAATCAAATCTCGATATGTACTTAGTGTCTATGAATATTAAAGCTCAAAAAGACTGCAATTGAAATAAACTCTGAATGTTCTGCGTGTTTCTGTGAATGAGCGCTCAATGTGTGCTCTACTACACACTGACGCGCGCGTGCACTCGTGGTGTTTTCAGCGTCTATGAGGACATGCACACATTTGAACTTCATTGCAGAGCTTTTATGAGAGTCACTTCACAAGAATTTTACCATTTCATTTGATAAAACTATCGTCATTCATTCGTATCATATACACACTCACAAACTTTAAAGTCTTCATGACAACCTGTCAAAATCAAAGTTTTGTATAACTTGAAGAAAATATAACAGAAATGTATTACTATTCCACAGTAGAGTATACTTCAAGTAGGCATAATAATAATAATAATAATAATAATAATAATAATAATAATAATAATAATAATAATAATAATAATAGTTTATTAAAACACACAGAAGCTCAAATGTCTTTAATTTACAATCCACCAAAATAAAAGTTTGTAGAGATAAATAAAGTAACTCGAGGGAATTATGAAAGAAATTGCATAGTAAGATGTACTTTTTAAAATAATAATAATCAAATCTATTAAAACATAATTTTAAAGGAATATCACATAAGTTTTTAAAAAGTAAATTTTTATTTGTGCTTATAATGTTTAAGTCTTTTAATTATCAGCTGATAAAATCTGTGCTTCAGGGACCATATTCATATAACATCTAAGGTTAAATGTAGCTCTTTACTGGCTGAGTTAGATGGCGATTAACACTAAACAGTAGAAAACGGGTGGTGGTGGCGGCGGCGGCGGGCGGGCGGGCAGTTCGAGGGGGGGGGGGGGATGCTGGTATATCACAGTATACAGTATACTCACTACAAAAAACTAGACTACACCACTGATCTTTAGCTATAACAGCTATAACTTGTTATCCCTATGCTAAAAAAGGTCTGTGGCTAATTTTAGTCCCTCTCCTCATGGGGAACAACTTTTCCTCAAGCACCCATAAGTTTGCCATGAATCATTTTTTTCTTTCAGTTTTTGACATTTTATTAATCTAATGGATCTGGGATTTTTTAAATTTCCTCTCAAGAGATGATTATCAAAAGTTTTTTGAATTGAGAAATTAGTTGTTTTCTCATGGCTCTCAAAGTTAATATTGATCAGACAGTCCTATTAAATATAAACAAGTCATGCCTATTTCTTTGTGTTAGCTTCCTGTACTCACTGGATTCCAATTGATGCTATACATTTTTAAACTAAAACAACCTTTTTTTCCCTTGGATGCTCCAATAGAGCATTGTCCTGAAAAAATTTGGCCACACTTCAGTATTTTATCACCTTTAATAAGTGTGAATGCTTCAGTGATGCTACCCTCAATGGACTCCTAAATAATGATGTGAGCTGTTTGTAGTATAGATAGGGCAAAATTATACATTAGGGTATGGTAATGACCACCTGGACCCTTTTTAATTCTGAACGTGCTTGAGCCAATCCAGACAGGAAATCCAGATGGGGCATGTCTTTAGTCACCTCTGTGGTTGTTAGAACATTAAAACAAGTAATTCTCATTAAATTTATGTGGTTATGGTTAAACCAATCTGCAGTTTATTCTAAGGACAGCAAACTGTCAACTAAATGAATGTTTGATTCTGTTGCAGCTTCACATCATTCTTTCATATTCTTTCTATCTTAGTAAATATATTAACTACTTGACTACAAATTATCAAAATACTTCGGTTATTTACAGGAGTATCCAGTGCTTGAAGTGGGAAAAGAAAGGTGCCGGTACTCTCTTGCATTGGCAAATCATGACATTTGAGATTTCTACAGTGAAAAACAAAACTTATAACAAAACTTATTGTTATTTATTAACAACATAAATGTATTAAAACAAGTCGTGCGTGTGTGCACGTGCGTGCGAAAACGGAACTCCTCCAAGTCTGCAAGTCCAAAAATACATTTAGATTACTACATTTTAATTAAATGCATTTATGGTGAGATTATTATATTTTCATGTCAATCTGTGTTTTGACCACGAACCATGAGCTGTCACTTGAATTCAGCGCGTGCAGCACAGCAAAAATAGACTCGGAACGATCACTGCACTGCTGTATACGCACAGCACCAGGAGCGCATTGACGGACCGCATGCGCGTGCAGTGTGAAATCTCGAACCTGTTAACATGGGTGCGGAAAAAACACGAACTGCATACGGACTGCTATATCAACGGGCGTGACACTGGCGCTTTTTCTGTCAGTGGTCGAGTACCGGCTACATGCGAGAAGTAGCGGTACGCAAGAAAAAGTGCAGGTTCTCTTAAGAGTAAAATGTAGAAGTGCCGGTACTGCGTACCGGTGAGTACCGCCCCACTTCGAGCACTGGGAGTATCTGGAAAAAAGTTATATATTGTTATATAAAGTTATATACATTATATTGGTACTTAGTGTTTGGAAAAGTATAATGTCGAGGACTGGCATAAAGCACATTTGAACTTTGTATTCTGGTAATGACAGGAATAATGAGCATTCAGTCGTGGTCTTTCCAACAGAGACAGTATTCAATACATAGTGTGTCCCACTGTTTTAATCTTCTTTCATCTATACACCTACAGTAGACTTTCTTTAAAGCTTTTTATACAGTGTATCTTTTTCAATGCATCTAAAAACCAAAATGTGGATTTTCAGCAAATGAAAAATAGTAATTGTTCTACACAAAAAAAAAAAATTCTAAAGAATCTCCATGCAGAAATCTTATGAAGGCATGGGAATTATCCCCTTCTGTTCTCTTTCAAAAAGCTGGGGTATGTGGGGTATATGTATATAGCTGACATGTTTTGATGATGTCGTTGGGGATTCAACTCGGCAGTGGTGAATTGTATGTAGAGAGCTCCTGGCTGCCTCTCGGCCACTGTGAATCTCTTTGGAATTTAGTGAGAGAACTCATGCGCATATTTAAAGTCTGTCCTGGCTTGATCTGCCTTAATTATGCAAAACTGCCTCCAAGAATTGCTTAGCAAAAGTGAATGTAGAATTATTATGGTAATGTCTTAGGCTGCTTTTGAATGAGTAAAGAATACAAAGAAAGTAGTTGAAATAAGTTGCTCACCTCTTCCTTTGTTTCTGGGTGTGTGATATTGGTGGAAGAAATATTGTCATTATTTTTGACTGTTCTTTTAAAGACCCCCTATGGTGAAAATCAAGTATTTAATGTTGTTTATATGTCTATGTGGTGTTTTTACTATGTTATAAGACAAACCATGTGCAAATTCATCAGTCAACCACCATTGCTGAGTATTTTTTCCTTAAAAATACTGATTACCAAAGACAGTCTCGAAAACATGGTTTTAAATTGCCAGGTTATCTCTGTAGATTTTTCTGTTGATATGAAAAATCGGGTACATTTAGCAATATAGCGGCTGAATTTTGTATATGATGTATATTAAGATGTGATGATGAACTATATGCCTTTCTCTACTGAGGTTCTTAGTTGTTCAAAGCGTTTTTTTAAGGATACTGATTTTTAGAAGGCAGCTGTCTGACTCTGAGATGGCGAACAGGAACATTGTCTGTGTAACATTAGCAAAACATTATTAGCTGTTTGATAACGTATTCAAGCCAAAGGCTAATCATATCAATTACCGTTATGTGTCTGACATAGAGAGCAATACATAAACTGCATTACCATTCTGATACATTGACTTGTAGACAAGCCTGTATAATTCGCTCTTCCACTTCTTCTTCAGTTTCTGGTTCAAACATATATGGTGAATTAAACCAGAATTTCCACTTGCCATTGTGCAGTGTTTACTACAGTAAAGTTGAAAGTGTAGATCAGGTATTCTGAGCTGGTGTGATTGAGTTGAGGCGGGGACCAATATGCATATTCATGGTTCCACGTATACTAAATTGAAGCAAGGGTGTAGAGTTACATTCAAGTTATTTAAGGCATGAAATATAGACTAGTTATGGAGGCAAAAAATCAGCCCTGGGAGGAGTTCGGTGAGGCCATGGAGAAGGACTATCGGTTGGCTTCAAAGAGATTCTGGCAAACCGTCCGGCGCCTTAGGAGAGGGAAGCAGTGCCCTACCAACACTGTTAACCGTGGAGGTGGGCAGCTGTTGACCTCAACTGGGGATATTGTCGGACTGTGGAAGGAATACTTAGAGGATCTCCTCAATCCCGCCGACACGTCTTGCATTGAGGAAGCAGAGGCCAAGGGCTCAGAGGTGGACTCGTCCATGACCCAAACTGAAATCCCCGAGGTAGATAAAAAGCTCCTTGGTGGCAAGGCTCCGGGGGTGGATGAGATCTGCCCTGACTACCTCAAGTTTCTGGATGTTTTGGGGCTGTCTTGGCTGACACGCCTCTGCAGCATCGCGTGGCAGTCGGCACAGTACCTCTGGACTGGCAGACCGGGATGGTGGTCCCTCTTTTCAAGAAGGGGGGCAGGAGGGTGTGTTCCAAATACAGGGGGATCACACTCCTCAGCCTCCCCAGGAAAGTCTATTCCAGGGTACTGGAGAGGAGAATTCGACCGATAGAGGAACCTCGGATTCAGGAGGAACAGTGTGGTTTTCGTCCTGGCCATGGAACACTGGACCAGCTCTATACCCTCTCCAGGGTGTTGTAAGGTTCATGGGAGTTTGCCCAACCAATCCACATGTGCTTTGTGGATTTGGAGAAGGCATTCGACTGTGTCCCTCGTGACATCCTGTGGAGGGTGCTCTGGGAGTATGGGGTCCGGGGCCCTTTGCTAAGGGCTAGCCGGTCCCTGTACGACCGGAGTAAGAGCTAGGTTCGCATTGCCGGCAGTAAGTCAGACTTGTTCCCGGTGCATGTTGGACTCCAGCAGGGCTGCCCTTTATCAACGGTTCTGTTCATAATTTTTATGGACAGAATTTCTAGGTGCAGCCAGGGGCCAGAGAGTGTCCTGTTTGGGGACCACATGATTTCATCTCTGCTTTTTGCGGATGATGTTGTTATGTTGGCCTCATCAGACCAGGACCTTCAACATGTACTGGGACGGTTTGCAGCCGAGTGTGAAGCGGCTGGGATGAGAATCAGCACATCCAAGTCCGAGGCTATGGTTCTCAGTCGGAAAAGGGTGGCTTGCCCGCTTCAGGTTGGTGGAGAGTTCCTGTCTCAAGTGGAGGAGTTTAAGTATCTTGGGGTCTTGTTCACAAGTGAGGGAAGGATGGAACAGGAGATTGACAGACGAATCGGTGCAACTTCTGCAGTAATGCAGTCGATGTACCGGCCTGTCGTGGTAAAGAAGGAGCTGAGCTTTAAGGCAAAGCTTTCAATTTACTGGTCAATCTAAGTTCCTACTCTCACCTATGGTCATGAGCTGTGGGTCATGACCGAAAGGATAAGATCCCGTATACAGGTGGCCGAAATTAGCTTTCTCCGCAGGGTGGCTGGGTGCTCCCTTAGAGATTGGTTTGGAGCTCGGTCACTCGGGAGGAGCTCAGAGTAGAGCAGCTTCTCCTCCACATCGAGAGGGGCCAGCTAAGGTGGCTCGAGCATCTGTTTCGGATGCCTCCCGGACGGCTTCCCGGGGAGGTTTTCTGGGCACGTCCTACCTGGAGGAGACCCCGAGGAAGACCTAGGACACGCTTGAGGGATTATGTCTTCTGGGAAGGCCTCAGTATTCCCTCGGAAGAGCTGGAGGAAGTGTCTAGGGAGAGGGAAGTCTGGGAGTCTCTGCTTAGACTGCTGCCCCCACAACCCGGTCCCGGATAGGCGGAAGAAGATGGATGGATGGATGGATGGAAATATAGAGCTAATTCTAAAAGGAGTCCCACAGGGCTCTGTTTATGGCCCTTTTCATTTCAATATTCACATGCTCCCATTAAATCACATCTGGGGCCTATACCATGATTGTTGTTAAACAAACTCAGGGTTACAGGATTAGTTTAAATTTGACAAAACCAAACCAATTCAATCTGACTTTGTTGGTACCATGAATCTTATTACGCTTATTTATTTAATTAATTAATTAATTAATATTTATTTACATTCTACATAATTCATTAATAAAATGCTGATGAAAATGCTAAAGCTGGCTGGCAACTTTTTTTTTTCGAAAACGCTGTCCGGGAAAGAATAAAAAAGTTTAGAATGTCAAGAGTTGTCTTAATTTGTAGACAACATTTAAATTGGACCATAGGACAGTCTTAACCTGTGAAATGGACTTTTAGCCAAAAGTGACCTACACTTTTAGGCTAAAGTGCTCTACATTATTCATAGACTTTAGCTGAGATTGAGCAGCCAGTGGCAGTTTACCACTAATTTAATAGGCTCTAGTGCTGTCCTTGATTGGGATGAACATGTCATCTACCCTGCAGCTCAGGGAATCCTGATGTTTGTGAGTGGCTCAGTGGGAGTAGCTCCTGGCACACACACAAACAAAAAACATTAAAAATGTATGATGGAATAGCACTGCTTTGATACCATGGGTTTAAGTCAATTCAAGAACATCCCTGTTTATTGAAGTGAAAACTTATGAAATCTTAACACCAGCAACTGGAAATTTTAGTTTTAGATTGCAAGATATAGTTTAATGAATATACTACATTTTTAATGTTTTTTGTGTGTGTGTGCCAGAAGCTACTCCCACTGAGCCACTCACAAACATCCGTCCTTCGGATGAGACGTTAAACCGAGGTCCTGACTCTCTGTGGTCATTCAAAATCCCAGGATGTCCTTCGTAAAAGAGTAGTGGTGTAACCCTGGCATCCTGGCCAAATTTGCCCCTTGGCCTCAGTCCATCATGGCCTCCTTATCATTCCCATATACTGATTGGCTTCATCACTGTCTCCTCTCCACCAGTAAGCGGGTGTGTGGTGGGCATTCTGGCACAATATGGCTGCCGTCGCATCATCCAGGTGGATGCTGCACATTGGTGGTGGTTGAGGAGATTCCCCCTTCCATGTGAAGCGCTTTGAGTACCTAGAAAAGCGCTATATAAATGTTATAAATTATAAACAAATTATTATTATTATTATTATTATTATTATTATTACTAAGGGAACATTAATTGCAAATTAAATAATTAAAAAATATTTTAAATTATGTCTTCTTTTTTTTTTAAAGCAGTGACCTTTTTATTGCTTGGTTATTGTTAGAAAATATTTTTAGTAGCAGTTTAACTATATTTTAACTATATTGTAACATGAAATATATCTCATTTGTGCCTTAAATATTTTAAAGTCATGGGACACCAAAGTGTACCATATTTGTACAATATGCCCTTCTGTAAATAAATTGGTCAGCTTGTGCATTTCTCTGCCGTTTATATTGTGTGCTGCTCAGCTCAGTGATGCGATCATGGTGAGGCGAACACATAGCTCAATACTGTTGCACTCTCACTGTGTGTCTTGTCTAAGCCTTATAGTAAGATTAACGTCTTTGAATGTCTTTAAAACTGAGGGATGAGATAGGGGATAAGAAGTAAAAACATTAAAGCCTTGAGATTGGAACTTTATATTTGCAGACATACATATAAGATTCCAAGAAACATCCAACTAGATCAAATCCATCAGACTGACTTAGATGAAACGTGTCTTACAGTAATTTTTCATTTAAGCTGCTTTTCACACACTGAATACACATCTTATTGCTTTCATAGTGTGTGTGTGTGTGTGTGTGTGTGTGTGTGTGTGTGTGTGTGTGTGTGTGTATGTGTGTGTGTGTGTGTGCGCGCATATATGTAAATATTGCATGTCTGTGTGCACACACACAAGACAGAATTTTCTTTATAACTGTGTTTACTTAAGAGCTTTTTTGGTTGCTTCAAGCAAGGCATCACTGCATGTCATATGTGATTACAGTTGGTACGCCCTCACTAAGACTGTAAAGAGTTTGAGGCGGCATGTCCTCAATGCACAGCTGCAGACACACTCCATGAAAAGTATGTCTCCCGCTCCAGAGCAGAGGTGGAAAGAGTAATAAAATATTCTACTCAAGTAAAAGTACTACTACTTCAATGAAATTTTACTTAAGTACAAGTAAAAGTACCGGTCTAAAAATCTACTCAAGTAAAAGTAAAAAGTAGCTCATTTAAAATTTACTCAGAGTAAAAGTTACTGAGTTACTTTTTTAACAGCGGGGGTGGGTGAACAGTGGGTGGGGTGGGGTGGGGGGACTCTCCCGCGTAGGGTTGTAATGGTATGAGATTTTCACAGTATGGTAACGTCTCAGAAAATATCAGAAAATTAATCAATTGTTAAATAAATAAACTGTATTATTAAATTATGGGTATTATTATTATTATTATCATCAATTAAAATCATAGACTGTAAAAAAATATGGACGTAGTGTCCGTGACGTCACCCGTAGGTTTCTGAAGAGCGTTTTTGAAGCCTAAAGTGGGCGGGGCCACCCGTCGCCATCTTGGCAGCGCGTCATCTCTTGTCACTCCCGGATAAAAGAAAATTGGCAAAGAGGCGGGACGTGGGTGGAGCTGAGGTGCTAATGCTATGCTACTGGCCTCACGCTAAAGCGACAGCTGAATGTAGAAGTAAAGCCAATAGTTAAAGTTCATATTCTTGCCCTTCGAAATACTATAATAATTAAAAGACGTAACTAAAAGTGAGACTGTGTATCGTGATGCATCATTATTCTGCTAGTTAAAAATGTATTATCATGCAGTAACTTACAATATTGCTCTGAGCTTGTACGTGTGACAGTGATTCATGCAGTCAGCGCGGCATCGCACATCAAGTTCGTAAAGAGCTTTATTCAGTTCAGTCGATTTTAAAATCTGATTTTGGCCGCCTCTCAATTTCTCAAATGGGTTAAACCAAAAATATTACCTCAGAAGTTCAAGTAAATGCACTAGAAATCCGCACTCATTCAAGGGTGTGCATCTATTGCATGGACGGAGAGAAAGCACTGACACCTGCAGGATTTCATGTCATGGTACTTTTTATTTAACACTTAAAAGTTAAATAAGCATATCTGTTCCGTGAGAGCAACGGTACCGCATAACGAGTGTAGCCTGTATACTCCAAAAAGCAAAGAAATTGTCAGACATCCATTAGTGCATGCGAGGAAAACAACTGGAAATACAGCGCTGGTTGTTCTCTCCATACTCTACAACGACGGAATCCAACGGCGTGGGCAAAGGTATAATGTGTGTATTTAATTGTATGAAATAATCCCGAAAAAAGCACAAACACTGCAGAGATGGCAAGTACAGCAGCTGCTGGAATTAGCTGAGGGTGACGTTAACAGATAGACAAACGTCGGCTAGCAGTTACAGCAGCCTCAATCCACCAGTCACTCAAGTGGCCACGCCCTTAATTATGCAGAACTTTAAGGCTTAATATAATTTAAACGGATGAGTTGTAAAAAAAATTCACCCCCCTCACAGTTGTCATGAAGGGCAAAATTAGCTGTATAGACCAAAACAACTTAAGGCACCAGGCTGTAAACATATTTTTTTCGGCTGTAAAGTTTTTAACATGGGAGAGATACAGATTTGGCTCACTTTTGCAGTAGGGCTGCAACTAACGATTATTTTGATAATCGATTAATCGGACGATTATTTTTTCGATTAATCGATTAATCGGATAAAAATTCAATTTGATTTTTTGTTTATTATAACTAAATAAAACCGTAAATCAGGGTATTTATGTGTAAAAGTGTACTTTAAAAAGTGCAAAAGCCACACATTGAGTTTTACTAATATCAATATTTGCATTGTTTTTAATGATAATTGCTGATGGCAAGTTGACAACCATGATTAATGTAAAAAAAAAAAAATATATATATATATATATATATCAAACATATTATGTTTTAACACAATTTTTGTTAAAACAAATTTACACAGACATGTTGTTCAGATGTGAATATCTGAACTATAAACAAGCTAAAAGCATCTAAAATATATAATTCATTTAATTTTTATTTAAAATTAATTGAATTATAAGGATACATTGATAAAATAAATATAGAAAGATTAAAAACAATTGTGTGAACGTAGAGCCGCAGTAGATCGCGTTTGAAAAACAATTAAAACTTAATAGTAGACAAATACTGTAAAGAGAGCGGAATGGAGGTACGCAGCAAGCTAACAGGCTTGAGTAAAAGGACAGGAAAAATGATGCATTAGTGCACAATCATTCGCTGAAAACCACTGACTACAGTGACTAAAAAAAAATCTTTTACTGCTGCTGTTATTAACTGCCTTTATATTTAGTGCTTCACTTTGTAAACACCGTTTTAATTGAACCTATTTCTGCGGTAGCGCTATTTTAATCCATCACTTACGTTGCGAGCGAAATGATTGCACAACCTGATGCTCGAGACAAAATACAGACATCCCAAGTCTCCCGGAAGTTCCGGCAGTCACCCGCATATTGATAGCGGCTCCCTGATGTCCGCAAATTAGTTCAAACTCCCAGAATCTAGAGCGCGCAAGTAAGAGCGCGCATGCGAGACAGAAGAGACTGTGCTCCAAACCGTGTAGAGCGCGCGCGTGGCAGAGCGGCGGAGGGAGAGAGACCTTGCGTGTGTGTACGTACCAGTAAACGCTCCCCGTGGCGTAAGCAGACCAAGTAATCGATAATGACATTCGTTGACAACGATTTTCATAATCGATTATAATCGATTTTATCGATTAGTTGTTGCAGCCCTATTTTGCAGTCAGCCTCAAGCGGCCAGTCAATGAATTGCAGTTTAATTCACTTCCGTGTTGGTTTCAAGAGGGAGACAGGGAGGTTGCCGCTTGGTTAAAATGACAGTTAAATTAATGAAAACAGGAATTTTTTTTTTTGGTTGAACAAATGCTTTTATTATAACAAACTTGAAATAATTTGTTTGTTTATTAAAATTTCAATAAAACATGTCTAATCAATTAAATTCGATAATTGATAATGAATTAGATTAACAACTTATTTTTAACATTAATAATTTATTAAAATGTTTAAGAATAATATTGTCCTATTAAATGTATTTTATTCAGAAAATTAATGTTTCTTTTTATGATTTAATCCAAATATTTTATCAAATACGGTGGTAATCAAATGTAAATTTAAACTTGTGGCCTTTTATTTTTTGGGGAAGCGCTGCAAAAACAGATTTACTAACTAAATTAAACCATGGACAAAAAAAAATATTCCTTTAAATAATGTTTAAATAAAATGTATTATTGTTGTTATTATTATTATTTTGAGAAGTAGGCTACGTTCTATTGTATGCCTACAATAGTAATATATTTCTGTCATAATTTCTCCTAGTAAAACCGAACTTTTATTTTGACGGGTTGTAGTGAAGACCTGTTTCAAAGTGTATTTGACAATGGTTTTTCTCAAATAAAATTATGAAAATGCTCATTAGGCGTTCTCTCAGAGCAGCTCTGGAAATGTTCATGTATTCATATCCTCAAATTGTTTGTGAGACGCTGAAAACACCATGAACGTCACAAGTACTTGAGTATGTAGTAGAGAAACGCAGCTCAGCAGAACAAATAGGGTTATATATTTACATGCAGTATTTTTGTGCTTAGCTTAAATATTCACAGACCATGTCGCGATTGGATTTATTGCACAGTTCTACTTTCCATGTATTCATCCATCCATTATGTTGCATGTTTTACGTGACATCTGCATTATGTGAATTCCATTTTCATGACTGGATTCCGGGATTCCCTTTGCATCAGGTAAATCGGGATATACCTTTAGTTTATCTGCAGGAGGGATGGTGTCCTATATCCTCTTTTTGCAGCCACTTTGCATCCACATTTTTTGCAAATTGGATATCTATCCTTGAGGACAACAACGCTTTTTTTCTACTTTTCATAATGGCCATAATTCGCTTGGCGCTTCGCTTTCAGCTTCAGCTGGGTCTGCGTCACCTTTTTTGCGCGTTTGTTCTCCCGCCCTCCAATCAATTCAGTAGTTTTCGGAGTGTGTTTTTTTTTTTTTTTTTTTTTCTTGTATTATTATTTTTTACTCAGTAACGGATATGATTTCAAATGTAGCGAAGTACAATACTTCAAAGAAAACGTACTTAAGTAAAAGTAAAAGTACAGATTTTAAAAACTACTTTAAAAAGTAGAAGTACACAAAAAAACTACTCAATTACGTAACGCGAGTAAATGTAATTCGTTACTTTCCACCTCTGCTCCAGAGTGTATATTGTGTCACTTGACTGATTTGATGATATCGCTTGAGTGTCTCTGAAGCCCAGGGCCCCATATTGAGCAGGGTCATTTTGGCTGGGATGCATTTATTTTATTTTATTTGTGAATTATATGTACTTAAACAACCATTCAAAAGTATGGGGTTAGCAAGATTTGTTTAATGTCACCCAGCCTTTTTTTGTTTTAATCAAGAATACAGTAAAAACAGTAATATTGTGAAATATTATTACAAATTAAAATATTTTTTATCTGTTTAAAAAGGTAATTTATTCCAGTGATGGCAAAGCTGAATTGTCAGCAGCCATTACTCCAGTCACATCATGATCCTTCAGAAATCATTCTAATATATTGATTTGGTGCTTAAAAAGCATTTCTTATTATCAGTGTTGTATATCAGTTGTGCTGCTTAAAGGCACACTATGCAGGAATTCCGTTTTTGTCAAACAGCGCCCCCATGAGTCGCTGTAGAGTACTTGTATTTAACGTTACTTTCGTAAATAGCCTACCACTCACGCAGAGCGTCTCTGATGGCTTATAACGTTTTTACATGATTGCAGCTAAATTACAAGTAAATAGCCTATAGCCTAGGCCTACTGTATAATTTAATTTTTGTATTTTGAGTGTAATGTAAACATTACAAAATGCCAGATGACATCAATAAAGTTACATGTACGTCGCATTATTTCGTAACAATGTCCGTTATGATGTCGTTAGACATGATTATTGCAATTTTGAAAATCGATTTGCATTATAGCCTGAGGCAAGACACTTTCACCAGAAAAATAAATAAACAAACATGACTATCAGCCTGCAGACATTAGGATAGTTAACCTGAAAGATTATTTATTATAACCATCATAAACTAGCATGTTAGTGTAGCTACCAGATTGATAATTCGCTACTCTACTAGCATTACTTGATTCATGAAGATAAATGGAGGACCAGATAGATTCCGTAACATGGCCAGCCATGTTTTTCAGCCTTTTACATTTCGCGCGGTAGTCAGCTCCCTGACTCCCTGATTTATTTATACATTTATAAACACTTTATAGATGACTGACTGCTGCGCTTGTGACAGGGTGCATGTTACTGAAAGAACGAGGATAAGTAAGAGAGAGAGAGAGACGGTCGCGCGCGCGCACACTCTCACCGTCTTCAAACTGTCTTGCTCTCCCTCGTTGATCCTCGTCCGGTCTTTTAATTCGTCACTCTCCCTTTTTCTTCTTTTAGTCTCCTCTAACAAAACCTTTGCCTTCTTCCTTTTAGTTGTTGCTTCGGCCATGACAACAACATAAGACGGGTATCAAACGCTAGTTGGGCTCTCACGTCAGAATTTGAGGAAGTGGGGGAAGTGACGTATGCCGCAAAGCAGTCAAATTTTGTAGTTCTTTTTGTGCTCGGGTTCCTACCCGAAACCTGAAGTTACATAGTGCCAGTAAAAACGATACAGACACTGTCAGGCTACGGCAGACGTGTCATTCAACCTATTGTAAGTCGATGTACCATATCAAGGGTCTTGGAAATATATTATGAAGGTTGAAAAACTACATAGTGTCCCTTTAAGAGTTTGCTTTAAACAGATTTTTTTTTTTAGGATTTTTTGGTTAATAGAAAGTTCAAAAGAACATTTGAAATATAAGTTGTTTGTATCATTATAAATGTCTTTACTGTTGCTTTTAATCATTTTAATGTGTCCTTGCTGAATTAAAGTTTCGAGTATTGAAACTTTTGAATGGTAGTGTATTATATTCATCATCAGCTATTTTGCTATATACAAATATAATACGCTTAATATTTGCAAATCTTATAAGACAATACATTCTTAAATAAGCTATACCACTTTAAACAGGGTCAAATAACCATCTGAGCCTGAGAATTAGCCATTGCCTTGAAATCAAAGAAAGCCCTTCATCAAACAGTAAATTATGAATATTTAGGAGTAACATGCATGTTAACACGATAGCCACTGGATGCCATCTGCTTCTGAGGATTCCAAGCCTATAATTCTCAGCAGGTGGGGGTGGGGATGCTGAATCGTGGACACCCCACTGAGACTCCATCCAGCTCTGCTGTAATTGAACCTAAAGGCTGGGGGATTTAAAGTGCAGCTGGCAGGTGTTGGCCGCGTTTAGGGGGGCTAGCGGATCTGTACTAGCCAACACAAGACTGTCTCAGCTTCTTAACGGCTAACTCCATGAATGCCAATCGCTCTTTTCTCTTTAGTTTTTAGTTTCTTTGCTTGGTTTACCTCACATAAGCTGATGGAGAGAAAGAATACGGACTTTCTTTGGCAGGAGTTTACTTTTTTTTTTTTTGCCAAATTAGTCATTTGTAAATAAAATTTACCAATTTTTGATGTATTAGCCTAGATGTTTAATGCATTACTTCCCCTCCCAGCTACGTGCTTTGTGATTATCTGATAATGGAAACCAATGACATGGTAATAGACTATCCATGATGGTTTTATAAATCTCCATGAGGACAAGTCAGTCTCCAGGGAAATGGCAGAGAGGAGGTACCGTGTGAGTAGTCAAGAGGCTGGGAAGAGGGGTCATACACTTAAGTTATCAGTGCTAACCCATATGCACCCTATATGCCTCCATCTCTTCCTGCCACTTCCTCATTTACCATACAAATAGCACTTCAAAAACTCATGATTAGAGCTCTGTTGGTTTTAAAAGTCATTTGTATATTAGTTGAAAACACTCTACATCGATCTTAAGACCTTAAGCTTTTTTCAAATCTGCTCAGAAATCAGAAATGTGAATGTTGCTATGT
Organism: Gila orcuttii; assembly: GCA_026230005.1. Classification (NCBI taxonomy): domain Eukaryota; kingdom Metazoa; phylum Chordata; class Actinopteri; order Cypriniformes; family Leuciscidae; genus Gila; species Gila orcuttii. The sequence goes on along the minus strand of JAPDVR010000002.1, from coordinate 26,152,349 downwards.
CCCAAACACATGTTTTGTACCCAAGCCAATAATCTCAGTGCGTAGTTGGAAAGGAATCTGATTTGCAAAGCTGCAGACCTGAATGAAAGTGGAAAAATAAGTGGTCCTTAGATAAATGAAAGGGTCTACAAATGAATACTACAAATGACGACCTGGCTGTAATATGAAGTCTGCAGTGACTTTAAGTGACCTACAACTAAACAAACTGACAAATAAAATAACATCATCGCATTAAAATAAAACTCATAGACAGACTTCTGATTAGAATTCAGGTCAGTGACAAATAAGAATGTGCATGAAAGTGAAAAAGAAAAATCTTTTAATAGTCTAGTTTAAAACATGTTTAATATTTCTGTTGGATTCTTGTGGATAAAAAAAAAAAAAAAAACTTTTATTGCATTTTCAGGAAAGAATTATAATTTAATGACTCTAAAAGTGTCATTTTATGCATATTTCTGCATGCAGTTTTGCTTTGGCAGATTATTTATTTTTAAATATTAAGCAGTTTTTTTTTAATTATTGTTTATATTAGGCTATATTATTTATTCCCCATAGTTTTTAAGCATCATAGCCTTTTTCAGCACTGACAGAGAGATACACATAGATGAAGGGATGTGTAAATACGAGTGTTCTAGAGTGAATAGGTGCTGTGGGTATATGTTGGGTGCGGGGCAGTGAGTGGGGGTTAGTGATTGACATATCGCCCTGGAGTACATTAAAGCATACTAAAACCCTTAAAGCGTTCTGTGTTTGTATGACATCAGTATAATTTGAACAAGCTAATGATTTCTGATACAGTCTGATAGCAGAGACAACAGACTTCATATCACATCTCTTCAGGTCTTTTAAATCACATTAGATCATCAGCTCACAGCAATAAATAGTACACTTTGTTTTCAGTACTTCACAATCTGTCTGCTAGGATTTATTTCGATGTATACCATGATCTCTTTGACCTGTCAGTCACCTATATTAGTTTTACCTAGAAGAAATAATGCAATGATATAATTTTATCTCACTGAAACTGAAAGGCTTTTATTTTAAATTAAATAAATGAATACACAAAACAAGTGTTGTTACTTTAGTTGCTTTCTTGCAATATAAAATGTGAGATGACTCTGGATTCTTCCATCCTTCCAGACCTATATGCTTCACTTGTTTTAAGGGCAGATCAGGATTAAAAGACTAATTGAGGTCAAACTTAAAGTATCATGAATCTGAATAACAATCATTGTTTGTCTTCTAATTAATACAACCATCACCATCTGCATATGCTGCATTGATTTAACTAACAGTCTGTGGATGCTTCATGTAAGTAGCAGACAAATAGAGTGTCTGGTGTCCATTTTGTTTAGTCTGACAGGCCATCCAGCCCCAGCAGGCATCTTTAGGAGACACTGAGCTTGGCACATGACCAGAAACGTGTCAGTGGAGCCAGCCGGGGTCACTGATCTCAATGCCCTCTATTGTTTTTTTCTGCCCAGTCTGGAGTCTTTATCGAGTGAGTCTGACGGGTGCAGAAAAGGATTTCCACGTACCCCATTGTTCACCGGTATCAGTTTCCTGTTTGTTGTCATTTGTCATTTTTGGTTTCTACTTGGGCTGTCAAAATTAATTAATTTTGTGAATAATTTTGTTCAGTTAAACACATTCAAAATATTTATTGCAATTAACGCAGCATGCGTTTTTTTTGTTTTTTTTATCCTTTGGCTGCTCTACAGTATATGATCACGTTATCATTCATTCAAGTGCTATTAAACCATTCAAGCGCGATAAGATGCAAAAAAAAAAGAAAAAGAAAAAAAGAACTCAAATCTGTACTGGCACGCCGTGGCTCTCTTACCCCTTTTCCACCAAAGCATTTTGAGAGCCGGTTCGGAGCCGGTGCCTGCGCGCGAACAAGTTCTTTGTGTTTCGACAGCCAAAGAACCGGTTCTCGGCCAGGAAATCTGGTTCCAAAGCGGCACCAACTCTTTGCTGGACTAGAACCGTTCTTTTACCACGTCATGCTTACGTCGGGATCTGGGGGCGGGTTTAGATGTGTTCTAAACATCTTTTCTGACCATAATATAGGATCGCAAAGCCAGGAGAAACATTTGCAGAAACATGATGTAGTCCGCCTTTGTAATTGTTATGCTTGAAGTTGGAGCAAGCGTTTCTATTTTTTTTATTATTTTTTTTGAAAACATTATAACTAAGCAAAGAAGAAAACAGTCACAATATAGAACAAATAAATGGAAAGGGAAAAAAAGACACAAAACATGGGTACATAACTAATCAGAAAAGATTACATATCAAAGGAAAAGATTAAAAGACTTAAATATTTCAATTGTTTTTGAAGCCTTCTTGGTACACGAGTTAGAGATAATCCCAAAGTAATGTTGTACTTCCAAGCGTTTCTAGCTAAGAAGTATGGCGACGTACACAGTGACGTAACGACGTCGTTCGCTGGGCGCTCTAGTCAGTGGAAAAACAAACAGGTTCTAAAAAGGTTCGCAAGTTGAACCAACTCCGAACCAACTTTGAACCAGCACCAGTTCCGAACCAGTTCTTTTTTGGTGGAAAAGGGGTATCAGTGAACAAACACCCGAAATGCACGCACATGATGCCTCACTGACTCACTGCTCTTGACTGAATATGTAAACTTTTGTAGCTTTAATAAGGATTAATCTATATTCAATTTAGAATTTATTGCAGTGAAGACTGTGCAGTGTTTGATTATTCAGTTTCTGTATGTTTACCAGTTAGACCTACCTGAAAGTCTTAAATCACTAGGTCACATGGTTAAAAAAAAACGAAAACAACTTTTTTGTGCATTTTAGCGGGGCAGGTAAAAATCTGAACCGGCCCGACTGGGCCAGTAGAAAAAAAAAGCCTGTGTTGAACCCTGATTTATTAGGCCTAAATGCACTGCTAAATATGACATGAATTACAATGTGTTTATTTTTTAATTTCACTTAAATTAAAAATAGTTATATTTTTTAAAGCCTGTTAAATTTTAAAATTGATAGCTTTTAATTATACTGTAATGTTAAATGGCTATAATTAATGGCTAAAATTGAGAAAAATTTTTTTTTTCTATTTAATAGAGACATCAGTATCAGCACTGGTATCATTGATGGCATTCATTAGTGCTTAGTAAAAAGATGCCATTAAACAAATATTTAAAATATACAGTCTTTATGTTTTCAACATGAATTTGGAGATTCAATGTGAAAGTATTACAATATAAAATATATATGAAAAACTTTAATGTTAGGTGTGATTAATAGCGATTAATTACAGAAAAATGTGTGATTATTATTATAATTTTAATCGATTTTAATCGACCAATTCCTGTCACTCATATTAAGTTTTTGGAAAATAAATAATGCAAGACACCAAATAAAATGCTGTTTTCAAGACTACTTGACTAGTTGAATCTCAAAAATGTGTTGTTGGGATTCCAGTGTCTCATACAGAATATTATTTATTATTTATTAATATTATATTGTTTTATAATGAATCCCGAAAATGTTGAACTCTACTCAAACATGAATGAATTTGGCATCACTGTTTCTGTTGCTAATTTTATTCAAGTACACAATTCAAATAATATTCATATTATAAAATATAAATACATTTTTAAAATTCAAATTCTAATGTTTAATATTGTACTGGCAGATAAGCCATTTGATTGACTCTATTCCACACAGCAGATTTAACGTGGGGGCACGGTGCTACTGATGTTACTGTGGTTTGACAGCTCATCTCATCGCAGTGATAAATGAAAGCTGATGTCCCAGTTTCCGCCTCGTCCTCATCAGTTAGACTTTTGATGACTGACTTCTGAGACTGCCTTTATTTTTTTGTTGAAGCTGTGGGAGCTGCTTAAGCTCCACTTTAAAAAAAAAAATTGGTAAAAGAGCAAAAATATTTGGTAAACTAAAAAAAAATTCCTTCACGTGGTAACATCAAAATGTACTGTTTTTAATTAAGTCAAAATATAATTTATTATACAAAGGTTTTGATCCTCTAATCTGATTGGCCAAGAGAGTTTAAACAAATGTTTTTGGAAGTATATTATGAAAATAGTAATACTTTGAAATATTATGACAATTATGACACATTTCTCTTTTATTGTATTTTAAAATGTAATTTACTCCTGTGATTGCAAAGCTGATTTTTCAGCAGTCATTGTCAGTGTCACCAGTCTGAATACTTTGATAATTTTTTTCCAGGATTCTTTGATGAATATAATGTTCAAAAGAACAGCAATTGTTCGAATATAATATTCTTGTAATATTATAAATGTTTTTACTGTCACTTAATTAATTTAATACGTTTAATCCTTGCTGAATCCTTGCTAAGTAAAAGTATTAAATTCTTAATTAAGGAGCCCAAATTTTTAATGGTAGTGTATGTTTAACAACTGTATACATTAAAACAAACAGTAAAATGGTCTATTCTGTGTCCTTGCCTGCTAAACTATGTGTACAATATTAAATAGTTATTAAACTCACAGAATTTTGATTTATTTTGTTCTTGACCCAGTCATTGGCACTCATTGATTTTTGTACTTTTTACATTATTTCATTTCCAACTCACTGATCTATTTGGCAGCAGAAGTGCCCCATTAAGTATGACTTTAAACGTATCGGTTGCTGAACACACAATCGTAACTTCATTTTCTCTGTGAAAGGCTCATTTGTCAACGCTGCCTTTAATGGCATCAATTATTAATGGCTGATGTGAGGAAAGCCTCTCCTGTGCTTCAGTAGCTAATGGTTGACAAACTCCTCCAAGCCTAGAAGGTTCCAGCTTATCCAAAGCCTCTGAGTAATCGATTTTGCTTGAAAGAAGCAGCAAAGCTAACAGTACATAAGCAGTAGTCAGACATGTGCTGGAGCTATTGTATAGTAGATGTTCTGTTTCTCCCTAAATCAAGTCTGTTTTGCTAATGCTATGATCTTGGCTTGTGTTATCCTCTTTGGTTAACATTCCTGTATTTTGCTTTGGATCAAAAAAGCACCCAAACACCCCATGCAGTGAACTGGCAGTATACCATAGTGTGTGACTTTGTTTTGAGCATAGACTTCATCCCCTCATCCCATTTATATGCTTTCTTTCTTCCCGTTTTGACACAGTGTAGAGCAGTTCTGCTCTTATACCCTTCATTACTGTCAGCCAAATAAAGCTGAGCTGTTATTACTCTCAGCACCCTGCCGGGTCTCTCTAGGCACAGGCCTGTACTTTACTGGGCTTTGTAGACAGACAAGACTTAGAGGAGCTTAATAATAAAAGTCTTAATGAACACCTTGCAAGAAACTTAAAATAAAATGATCTGTAAAAGACTTGTTTAGAAATTTGTAATGCTCATTATAATAGTCACTTTTTAGATCTAACAACTATAGTAACAGCCTAGCAACAATGAGCAATGTCCTAGCAAACCCACAGAACAACTGATTAGAATACTCATAACTTCTCAAAATACTGAGAAAGTTGGCAATGTGTGGTGACAGCTTTTGCACTGTTGTTTATTCTAGAATTCATGAACACCCTGCTGTCTAAAATATGGTTTTAGAAGGGCCACATTGGTCTGTTATCGGCACTAGCTGGTTATTGCATGTAGACCAGCATGACTAGTTTTTCAGGCTTGAAAATGTATTCTGGTAACCACAAATAAAATGGTTTTAAATGTTTAAATCTATGTTGGTAGGTTGTTTTTGTTGTTTTTAGAATAGGCCATGCATGTCATTTTTATGTCATCTTGCAAAATCTATTGATCAAAACCAATAGAGTTAGAGTATTGCTTTAGTGCAGTGGATCTTAATGGGAAAGTTCACCCAAAAATGAAAATTCTGTCATCATTTACTCGTCCTCAAGTTTTTCCAAACCTATATAAATGTCTTTGTTCTGCTGAACACAAAGAAATGTATTTTGATATATCATCATTGACTTCCACAGTTGGAAAAAAAAATACTATGGAAGTCAATGGTGCTCCAGAACTGTTTAGTTTCCCACATTCTTCAAAATATCTTCCTTTGTGTTCAACAGAACAAGTACAAATTTACACAAGTTGAGGGTGAGTAGATGAATTTTCATTTTTGGGCAAACTATCCCTTTAACCTTTTTGACTCCATTAGCAAAAACAACAGTATTTGAAGGCCCCCAATACATTTATGTTACTTCTACAAACGTTCATTAGCTAATTAATTATTCTTCTGGGTTTCCACTTTTTATTACCAGTTCATTTAAGCCTACATTCATTTTGTTCATTTGTGATTACAAGTTTTTTTTTATAATTATTATTATTAGTTTTAGACAAATAGTTGGTTTTGTTATCACTTTCGGTTTTCATGCCTTTTATTTTGTAATTTGGCTTAGTTTAGGTTCCTGGTTTTGTCATGTGATTCCCCTGTCATCATGTGATCATGTCTTGTGCTTTCCTAGGCTGAATCCGAAATCGCCCCTTAAACCCCTCATTCACTATTCCCTATATTTCACAAATACTGTTCACTTGAAGGAGTGAATGAAAAGGAGTGAGCGAATTCGGACAGCCGTTGAGTGTACATCGGTTGTACACTCGTTATTGCAGTGCAATGTGGGATTGAATAAGTGCACACAATAATATCCACAATGGTTTTGGACACCACTACAAATAGCTGTCCCCTCAAATAACACCTATTTTAAGGTATGGGGGGTATTTCGGATTTAGCCCTAGTCCTATAGGTGCGTTCGACTTCGGCTCGATGTAACCAGTCAGGGAGGAGCTGAAAACGGAGAGGTGAAGTCGGACACTTTCTGCTTCCCGTGGTGTTTGCCTACTTTATAAGAGATGTAGTGAATTAAATGCAATATTTGTCAAATACACAGACGTTTTAGAGATGTTTTCATTACAGAGTTTGTTTGTACAAGAATAAAGTTCAACATAAGCCTATACTATTTAAATACCAATGTAGTAGAGTCTACATTTTTTATCAGTTTTATTTTTATAAACGACACAATATTACATCACGACTACTTGATAAGAGCTTTTATTGTTATAAAAATGCAGATTTGTGAGCATCAGTGGAACTGAAGGTGTCAGAATGGGTAGATCGACACACGTCTCGAGTTTTCGACACACTAGTGCATCGAAACATTTTTCCGGAGCATTGCTTGAAATGAGGCTGTCACGTGACCTGTGGAAATGAAGCTTCGTTACCTCACTGACACGTCAATCTGGGCTCAACAACAAAGCATATCGATTGCGTTCTCCTATACCCGCTATCCATTTAGTGCAATATTATAATTATATCGGTCATGCCTATATGTATGTAGGTTTTTTATTTTTTACTTGGTGTATTGTTGTTAATTATTCTTGAATAAAAATATGTAGGCTAATTGCTGTTGTATTTGTGCATTGGTGTTTTTTTAACAATGTTCATGTTTGTGTTGTTTAAGGAAAAAATCACATAGGCCTAATTTATGGCTAGAAGGTGAAAACACAAGTTTGATGCGAGTAAAAATAAAGAACAGAAAATATTTATTGTCCATTGTATTGTGCAAAATACAATCAAACTATCGCTGCACACACACACACACACACACACACACACACACACACACACACACACACACACACACACACACACACACACACACACACACACACACACACACACACACACACACACACACACACACACACACACACACACACACACACACACACACACACACACACACACACACACACACACACACACACACACACACACACACACACACACACACACACACCTTGCTAATGGTATGCGTATGCTTAATAAATATACAAATAAACCTTACAGTGACATCCCAATAAACAAAACATCTAAATGACACAGTTGGTGTAGGAATGTTTATTAACCACCAGATGGCGAAGTAGAGCACTGTCAGAAGCTTCGAAGCACCAACGCAGTTTGTTGTAAAAGCCTCTCTGCTTCAGAAGCCTAGTTCGGCACATACCTAGTCAGAATAAAACCGAAACACACGTGATCGTTGTCATGCGGTGAATCCAGCCAATCGTAGAACAGCTATGTCGTCATCAGAGCTCGTGTAGCCGCTCTTGAGAAGCTGCGCTGGTTGAGTCAGCCATCTGTTCTCGAATAGTTCTCGCAGTACTTCGATACCATCGGCACTGTATCAAGTCAGACAAAATTTCTAACCGGCATGCACTGCTTCAAGTCAGCCGCCGATCGGTCTGCACAGAGCTGCATGAAGTCGAACAAGCCTTCTTCTTCTTCTTTAGGTGCTTTATATCGTCGCTGCCCGATGAAACTCACGTATGTCCAAAACGGTTACTTTTCAGGAAGTGAAAAAAACACCGTAATTCAAAAGCAGTTGAACGTAGCGGTGTCATGCTTTGTATGGCATCTTTAAATGTAACCATAGTCTTGCCAGTGTAATGATATAATCCACATTTGACCAAAATCGAGTTTAAATGGACATACGTGCATATTTTACAGTAACGGTGGTCGATACGCGTTCTTCCGATCATTAATTAGAATGGCCAAGTCGGGTTTCATATTGACAGATGAATAGGCTACGCTCAGTTTATTAAATACACTCAGTTTATTAAATGTCTCTTGCAAACTATGAAGGGACAATGAATCAATACACTCATTGCTGAACCCAGGGCAGGCGCCTGCTATGTAGCCTACAAAAAAATACAGCCATTTCTGTTTTTTTCTTTTAAACAAAAAAACAAGCTGCACCCTTTTTTTTTACATTTCATCTTTCATTCCAAAATGAACGAAAAAGTACACCGACCCAACATGTATTAGCCTTTTTACCCGTAACGTTATCAATCTAAATTAATCTCGTTTTTCTTTATTTAAATTTCGTTTTTTTTTCTTTATTTAATTTTCGTTTTTTCTTTATTTAAAATTCGTTATTCTATATTTAAATCTACCCTTTACTGTGTCAGTAATTTATTAGTCAGAAAAATATTAGACTACCTTAAAAGTAGACTATTAAATTAACAGACCCGTGCTTTAACATCTCCACAATAAACAGTGACAATTACTTCGTCTAGACCATTTACCGGTAAATAACAGTTGTGAATATATTGCGAATATATAATAAACTTGAACAGTTGTCAAAAACAAACATTTGCTGATACTTTACCTCACAGAGTTAGACGCTTAGACCTGCGAGATGCCTCAGGGCGGGAGATACGCGGCGTGATTGACAGCTTTGACAGCAAATGGATATACGTGAAAATCAGATGACATGATTTCACAACTTTTCATTGGTCATTTACACATGTGAAGCATACTGTATACGGAAATGAACCTGGACATTCTATCCGTCGAAAAATCAAAAAATCGGCAAAATGGACATACGCGGTTTTCATCGGACAGCGACGATATATATATAAACAATTCCTACACTATATTCTGTTAAACAATCCTGATTCCCTTAGGTACCTCATTAGAGCACTATAAACCCTTGTCTCTTTTTGTGCGTTGCTAAATATGATGTTTAATGGCAACTTATTAATTCCTAGGTAACTTAATAATTCTGAAAGATTGATTCTTTCTCTATTATATTCTGTACAATGAATCAACACGTGCTCAACTCAATTTTCAGACTCTCTTTTCCCTATGAGAAACAATGAGTAGTTAAGTGATACATGTCCTATTCGAAGCCTCGATATTATGGAATCTTCCTTTCTGCTTCCGTATTTATTTCTCTTAACCCCAACTTTATTTTGAATATTATACAGATGTCTACTTTTTATCTCCTTATCCCATTTCTCTTGCCACATCTTGTTTAGAGCAGATTTTATTAATACTTTAACAACAGTTTTACTCAGTGATACGTTAATATCTATTTCAGTGTGTTTCATGGATCTCTTTGCTAACTGATCTACCTCCTCATTACCCACTACCCCCACATGCGCTGGAACCCATAAAAAGGAAATGTTTACTCCTATTCTGTATATTATGTATATTCTTGTAGTATTTCATACAAAATATCCTGCCTGGACGTTGATTTTCCATTGTTTAAACTCATCCATCGATCCATCTGTGAATATTTGAATACTTTTGTAATACTCCTGCTTTACTACTACTGTATATCCTCTGATATGATTATATCCTTTGCTTGTATCTTGTTTTGCAATGTTCGATCTACATCTGGTTTAGGGAAAAGCCAAGGAGGTATTGATGGTATTACCACTGTGGGACTAATATTTATATAATTTATTTCTATGTTCTTGGCTTCTTTTTCTATATTCCATCCAACTATTTATTCCTTCTTTTCCCTGTTCCCAACATTTTTCTTGGACCTTTTTCACTGGGTGATTCTCCTTGTGTCCCTTTAATGTGCTCCAGTATGTCATTTTTAATTGTAACCTCCTAACTTCCAGGGGCATTTCTGCCATTTCTACCTGTATTGCTGGAATAGGGGATGTTCTGAATACCCCACAACTTATTCTTAAAGCGTGTGACTGAATAACATTTATTTTTTTAACATAGATGCTGAGCTTATCATAGCACAGTATATTCTTTTTAATGATTGTCGACTTCAATGATTGTCGCCCCAATCTACCCCTGCCAGACATCTTAAAACGTTTATTCCTTTTTTACCTTTATCTATTACTTTCTTTATGTGACTGTTAAATGTAAGTTTTGAGTCCATCCACAACCCCAAAAACCTAATTACTGATACTTGTCGAACGAGCCTTCTTCTTCTTCTTTCGTTTTTTGGCGCGTTGCAATCTTAGTGCATATCGCCACCTACATTTGCTGTTATGCAGTCATGATTTCTTATGATCAGATTTTCCTTATTTTATTATTTCTTTACTTCTTTCTCAAATATCCATCCTTATTTAATTATTTGGTGCTTCATTTAATTCCATTTCCCATAGCCCACCTGTCGCTGCGTGTTCAGCTCCTACAGACTGGACTATAAAAATCTGGAATAGACCAAATCATCCTTATTCTATATTTAAATCCTTTCACTTAATCCAGTACTATATATATATTCTATTAGTATTCTATATCCTACTCTATCTTTATTAAACTCATACCCTAACAAATAGGCCAAATCCTTATTAACCTTCCCTCTTTCATTTAAATACGATATCAATTCCTTTCTTTCCTCATCATACCCTTTACAATCATATAACACATGCTCCACGGTTTCTTTCTCCCCACAATTCTCACATAACCCAGTCTCATGAAGTCCAATTATAAAAAGCGTTGCGTTCAATCTTGAATGACCAAGTCTCATCCTAGTAATTATGACCTCTTCTTTCCTATTTCTACCATTTATACTTTTCTTAGTATCTACCATTTTTTTTTTATATTATATAAATACCGCCCCTTATTATCTGTATTCCATTTTTCCTGCCACTCTTTAATAATATTTTCCTTAATAATAGATTTAACTTCACTTTTACTTAATGGAACATTAAAATCTATGTCTTCCCTTTTTAAAGCATTTTTTGCTAATTCATCAGCAGACTCATTACCAGCTACTCCTACATGCGCTGGCACCCAACAGAATCCAACTTCTACTCCTTTCCTTTGTATTCGCCATAATAATGAAAATATTTCACACATCAAATCTTCTCTAGAAGTACAATGAGTAACTAGTGATGTTAAAACAGAAGCAGAATCAGAGCATATCACTATTCTGTCTGGCTTTACCTCCTCTACCCATGTTAATCCTATTATAATAGCGACCATTTCCACTGTATATATTGACAATTTAGATGTTAGTCGTTTAGAAATTGATATTTTAACCTCTGGGATATACACTCCTATTCCCGTAATCCCTGTTCTTGGATCTTTAGATCCATCAGTATAAATGTGCATACTTGCATAGAATCGTTCCTGTATGTACTTTTTAACTTGATACTTAATCATACCCATTTCCTCCCATTCCCGTTTCTTATCTAATATTCCTAAATCAATTTTAACCTCAGAGATAATCCATTTCGGAACCTCTCCCCATACAGGTGACACACTACATTCAATATTTGCAATCTGATATTTCTCTGTTAACTGATTTATCTTCCATCCATATCCTCTCTCGATACTAAAGTATTCCCAACAATTATTTAAAATATCTTTAGCTATACTTTCTCCAGAGTAACTCTTTAAAGATGTCCAAAATACCAAAGACAATTTCTCTCTCCTTAATTTCAATGGCATTTCATTCGCTTCTACTAATAATGCATTAACTGGTGTTGTTTTTATTGCTCCTAAACATATTCTAAGAGCTCTATATTGTATTCTATCTAGACTTCTTAATAGTGATTCTGAAGCTGACCCATAAATCATGCAACCATAATCAATTGTTGATCTGATCAAGGCTTGATATATTGTTAGCATTGAGTCTCTTTCTGCTCCCCATTCTTTCCCCAGCTATTGCCCTCATCACATTTAAGATCCTCCTGCATTTTTTATCAATTTCCTCAATATGTTTTTTCCATGTATATCTCTCATCTAACCACATTCCTAAATATTTAAATGTTTTAACTTGTTCTAAAGGTTTCCCATACAATACTAATTCAATATCCTTAAAATATTTTTTCCTACTGAATATCATAAAACATGATTTACTAGTTGACATTTTAAAACTCCATTCTATACTCCAATCTTCCACTTTTTTAATAGCCGTTTGCATACCTGTAATCACTTGTCTTGTATTTCTTCCTCTCTTCCAAATGGCTCCATCATCAGCATACAATGCACATCCCACACCATATCCCAAATTATCAAAAATATCATTAATCATAATATTAAAAAGAATTGGACTTATAACACTCCCTTGAGGAATGCCATTTTCTGCCTTATAATTTAATGACTGACACACTCCCACTTAAACTACAAATGTTCTTTCATACAAAAATTGACATAACCAATTATACATATTTCCATCTATTCCTATCCTTGATGCTTTAATTAACAACCCTTCTCTCCATAACGTGTCATACGCTTTTTCTATATCAAAATACACTACTGCCATAATTTCTTTCATAGCTATTGTCTTCTCTACTTCATTACTGACCTTGACTAATGCATCCATGGTTGATCTTTTACCTCTAAATCCACATTGATACTTACTAAATGTACCCTTTTTCTCTAGATCATATGTTAGTCTATGAACTATAATCTTTTCCATTAATTTACATAAGTTTGAAGTCAGAGCAATTGGACGATAACTTCCTGGGTTTGTTGAATTTTTTCCTGGCTTTACAATAGGGATTACTACAGCTTTCTTCCATATTTTTGGAATAATTCCTTCCATCCATATTTTATTATATAACTCAAGTATCTTTAATAATATACCATCTGACAAATGCTTTATCATTTTATAACTTACTCTATCAACCCCAGGAGTGGTATTGGCACATTTTTGCAACGCTACTTTCATTTCGGTAAGTGAAAACTCTGAATCCATACAGCTCTTACTGCGATTTCTTTTCTTCATTATTTCTGGATTTTTGTCTAAAATTTCCTTTTTCCTTATCTCATATTCTTCTCCCAATTCTATTCTATGTGCTCTTTCTAAAACCTTACCTAACATGTTTGCTTTATCTATATCTAAAACTGCAGCTTTTTCTTCTTCAATTAAAACTGGTATTATAGTTGACTTCTTTCCTTTTCCACTCATATTCCTTAACATATTCCATATTTTATCCATAGGAGTATCTTTTCCTATGGTAGAACAAAATTCTCTCCATCCTTCTCTCTTTGCATTCTTAATTATTCTTCTTGTTTTAGCTCTTGCTTTCTTATATTCCATCAGATTACTCATACTCATATTTTCCCTGAGTTGTTTAAATGCCTTATTTCTTTCTTTAATTGCATGACTGCACTCTTCTTTCCACCATGGAATATTTTTGTTTTTCTGACCTGATATTCTTTGTGGTATATATAATGTTGCAGCTTCCATTATTATACTTGTAATTGAATCACAAAATGTTTCTACTGAATCTTCTACCATTAAATCTTTATTTTCTTCACAATGCTTACTAAAATAATTCCAATCTGCCTTATCATACAACCATTTCTTTTGCAGTAAACATTCTGGATTATTATCTACATTTATTTTACAAATAATTGGAAAATGATCACTTCCAACTGTGTTCTTGCTATTTACTTTCCATTCACATAATTCAGCCATACCATTTGATATTAATGTTAAATCTATACTTGATACCGAATTCTCCATTATATTATACCTAGTTCCTTCTCCTGTGTTTAAACATACTAATGATCTATCGTCCATGAGCTGTTCTATTACTTCCCCATTATAATCTATATTTTTACTCCCCCATAACCAATTATGAGCATTAAAATCACCACACCATAATTCCTTTTTCTCTTTCTTAATCTTCTCAAACAACTTTATTGAAATCTTCTTACATGGATTATAAAAATTATATATTACAATTGAATCTTCTCTAAAATATATTTCAACCACAACACATTCCATATCTTTAAGCTCACATAATTCCCTATATATAGTTCCTTCTTTTATAAAAGTTACCACTCCTCCCCCTTGTTTCCCAACTCTATCCTTTCGAACAGACTTATATCCTGGTAATGCAAATTGCAGGTTTGGCTTAAGCCAAGACTCTTGAACACAAATTATACTTGGCTTATGATCCAAATCCAATACAATTTTTTTAAATTCTTGACCATTTGCTACAAGGCTCCTTGCGTTCCATTGCATTACACATATCACCATTAATCTACTCAGATACCTGTGAAACTTCTACTGATGTTGCTCTAGTTAGAATTTCATGTATTGCGCTTACTGAAATCCCAGAGATCCCTAGGAATTCTGATGCAGCCTCTAGAATTGTTTTAATCTTTGCTGATCTGCTTGGCAACATAGCAGTGACATTAATTACCTTAACAATAAAGGCTAGAAAGTTCTCTTTAGTCATTATTAAAGTATTTTCTTTTATAGCACACTGTTGTTCTGATTCCTTAGTTTTCTCCATTCTTATGTTCCTTGAGTCTTGGTTGAGATTATCCCTCATCTCTTCCCTCCTGTCCTCCTTACTTTTGCAGACCTTCACTGCTTCCGCGTAAGTGACTTTATGCTCCGTCTTGTATTTTTGTACTTCTCTTGCTTTAATTTGTACCTCACGTCCTCCATATGCTGCACTGTGGGCACCTCCACAGTTGCAGCATTTTAATCCATTCACTTCTGTGCATTTATCATAATCATGCTCACCTCCGCATTTTGCACATCTTACCTTCCCCCGACACACTGCAGCCACATGTCCTATTCGTTGACATTTAAAACATCTCAATGGCATTGGGACATATACTCTTACTGGGTAACTTATATATCCCATTTGTACCTTTTCAGGCATTTTCCCTTCAAATGTCAACAAGACACTTAAACTTTCCTGTCGTTGTCCTTCCTTCGTCTTATACAGTCTTCTCACTTTAATAACCTTACCTCCTCTTATATTTTCATGCAGTTCTTCAGTGGTTATATATGTTGTAATTCCATATATCACCCCCTTTTCCCCCTTTTCTACTCCAAGCTCTTTGGTTGTGACCTTTTCTCCATTCATTTCTTTTATCTTGAGTAGTTTTTTTTTTTCCCAATATCTTTCACTATGACCAAAACTCTCCCTTGTCCCAAACATTTAGCCAAAACCACTGACCCAATGATTTTATCGATCGCCTTGGATAGTCCTATTGGATGCAAATGTGTTCCTGAACTCTTTTCAAATGTCAACATAACTTTGAATCCAGACTCTTTACCATTTTGTACAGTTTGCTCTCTTACAATTTCTTGATTTTCTTTTGTCTTTTTTTTTGTATTATCCTGCATTGATTCCGTCATATCTTCGCTATCCTCTTGATCCTTAGCTTTCTTACGTTTTGCATTTTTTTTCTTTTGACTTTTTCCAGAGTATACCTCAGAAAATTCTTCCTTATACTCCATTATCGATTCTTCAGAATCTTCCTCCATGACTGCATAACAGCTGTTCAAAAAAAAAAAAAAAAAAACGCCTCTCTCTCGCTCGAGTCGTTCGTCTTTCTCTCTCCTGGCAGTTTCTCAGTGATCACTCAAGTTACTGTACCTCTCACCGATGTCCCCGCGTACAGTCAGTGAACAGATCGAGATCACATCTAACTTCCCGTCATATCTCGAACAAGCCTTTTGTGTCATGTCCTCATTTGTTCTTGTCATGTGTCCTGTGTTCTCATTGGTTCATTGTTTGATTGTGCACAGGTGATCCTTGTTAGTCATTAGTCTCTGTGTATATATAGCCCTCATGTTACCATTGGTTCTTGTTTGGCTTTGTTCTAACTGCTTTTTGGTGAGTTTCATGTCTTGTTATGTTTAAGTTTAGTTTTCACATTCATGTACTCATGTTTGTTGTAGTTCTGTCTATTTTGTGTCACGTTAATAAAACTGCATTTTGGTTCACTACACTTGCCTCAGTGGACTACATTACACAAATATTTATACCCAATTAAATATTTTAGAGCTTGAATTTTTGTGAAAAATGACAAATTATATAAAAAAGTTGTACCCCAGTGCAATTTTTTCTGACATGCTTCTATTTGCTTTTTGAATGTATAGGTTGACAAAAAAAAAAAATCATGTGCTTTCAACAATCAGTTTACAGAAACACTTTTCACTCCGTTCCAGACTGTACTTTAATTCACAGATCCAATAGGCTATGTGCACAACCGTAGTTTCGAACTTCCGCTTTTGTCAGAAGTCGGCATATCAGTTTCCGGTCTACGACTGGTCATCCGCATCCACTAATAAACACACAAGATGAGTGCTGCTGTTGTACGAAAAAAAGAGACATCTAAGTTTCTAAGAACTGTTGGTGGATCTAACGTCCGTTTCACACCCGTTTGCAGTGTGTGTTGCGGTGCAGGAGCGTGATGTTAGTGCGTTCACATATTATGATGCGTTTGCACAGTGAATAACTGATCCGCGGCTGTACAACAAACACATACTATATATTTTTATTTAAAGTCCAGAAGTTATGCTGCAACTTATTTTTAAAAACAAAAAGTTGTTTCAGCATTGCGATTCTTTGTATGCACATTTAAACACAATTTAAACTATGTATTTTAGGGCTGTTACTCCATGCATTACTTATAAGTTGCTCAAGCAAGTGGTCAAATATTAGCTAAATTAAAATCGCAAATAATTTTAATTAAAACTTGAAATTGACAAAAGCAGCCGACTTGCCTTTTCTTTTGCATTTTAATTTTAAAACAATAGATCTTGCATGTCACAAATAACTTATTTTTCCACCTCCACGATTGAGACGAGTGTTGTTCATTCTGTCGCCTGGTTGAAGTAAATTGTAGTTTTCCTTGATTAAATGTGCATTTATGGTGAGATTACTACATTTTATTTAACTAAACGCATTTATGGTGAAATTACTACGTTTTCAGGTCAATCTTTATCATTTTGACCACCAGCGTTTGCAGCACAGCAGAAATAAATTCGGCGTGGAAACGATCGCTGTGCTGCTGTTATGGTGAGGTACATATGTTATGGTGAGGTACATGGTGAGGTACATATACCTCACCAGTGAAAAGTGAAAGCCCTAACCTGTTGACATGGTGCGTTGGGAGACTGCTGTGTGGCACTTTGCTCGCTAACAGAGCTTCTACTGCTTCCTGATAAACAAACCTTCGTGCGCAGTGGCTGCACAAAATAGACATTTTGATCGACGCGCAAAAAAAGAAAAATATATAGTATGTGTTTGTTGTACAGCCGCGGATCAGTTATTCACTGTGCAAACGCATCATAATATGTGAACGCACTAACAGCACGCTCCTGCACCGCAACACACACTGCAAACGGGTGTGAAACGGACGTTAGATCCACCAACAGTTCTTAGAAACTTAGATGTCTCTTTTTTTCGTACAACAGCAGCACTCATCTTGTGTGTTTATTAGTGGATGCGGATGACCAGTCGTAGACCGGAAAACTGATATGCTGACTTCTGACAAAAGCGGAAGTTCGAAACTACGGTTGTGCACATAGCCTATTCCTCAGATAAAACATTTCAGGCATGTTTAATAATCTCCCATTGTGTCCCAATAACTGTAGAGCGGTGCATTTTGATAAATATATGCACTATATTTATTCATTGAATAAATCTGTCATTAAAACAAGTTTTTTATTATAGACATGGTTTTAATTCCCGGGTATTAAAGGGTTAGTTCGCCCATTTAAGACATGAAGTTGTATGGAATCCTTACCAGCACTATAGTGCATACACACTGACCCACTCTGTAGTCACCTCCCTGGTCAGAGTTCTGGCCGCTGGAAGTTTTTCAAGAAAGTACTCCCGGTTAGTTTCCGGGCCTCAAGACTGTGCGTTTTTACGTAAAATTGTTTGCGTTTCAAAGCTTGATTAATTTAACACACAAAAAACACGCCGGTCAAAATTCATACCTCAGTTTAAATCGGCACTATTTTCTTTCCATTTCTATCAATCCGCGCTGCTGTCAACGTCAACAGTGCGCACGTTCAGGTCAGCTGTTCCATAGTGTTTACACAATCGATTACGAAACGACGTAAAACGTAGAAAATGAACGATGGTGCAAACTTGTAAATTTCCAGGCTGTGACCACAAGAATGTGCCCGGGATCACCGTTCAGATTCCATCGTTTTCCTGTTTCGGATATAGCTACGAGACAGCTTTGGCTGGTAGCCATCGGCTACTCTGCGGGAGCTAAAATATCCAGAATCAAGGATTATCGTGTGTGTAGTGCTCACTTCAGCGAAGACGATTACATCCAACCAAGGAGGAAAAAGAAAAAAACTGATTTTAAAGAGTTTTGCTGTACCAGTATCATGGGTGAGCTCTATTTACTAACTTTATGATCCCATGTCTAAACTTGGGTCTAGACATGTTGTCAGCGAGTCGCGCTATCAACAGCTGATCGGAACGTGCGCATTGACGTTGACAGCAGCGCGGATTGATAGAAATGGAAAGAAAATAGTGCCGATTAAAACTGAGGTATGAATTTTGACCGGCGTGTTTTTTTTGTGTTAAATTAATCAAGCTTTGAAACGCAAATAATTTTTTCACGTAAAAACGCACAGTTTTGAGGCCCCGGAAACTAACCGGGAGTACTTTCTTGAAAACTTTCAGCGGCCAGAACTCTGACCAGGGAGGTGACTACAGAGTGGGTCAGTGTGAATGCACTATAGTGCTGGTAAGGATTGCATACAACTTCATGTCTTAAATGGGCGAACTAACTCTTTAACCTCCATGTACAATTCTGAACTAAAAATTATGGTTTCTATTTCTTGCTGTGTTTACAGTAATATATAGTAATACACACTTGAAAAATTCAAGTGTGTAATTTATTGGCAGGCCGACACGGAATCAGCTCCAACTCCATACAGAAGAGGAATACCTGTCATTAATAAAATTCTACAATCATGCTTTCAGCTACCAATAAAAGTGTAGGCCTACTGCCTTCAGTTCTGGTTAACAGATTTTATCACATTTGTGCAAAATAAAGTGCAAACAATCCGCAGATTCAGTCTGAGTCTAGATGGTATTTCAAACTCCTAGTTTGAATAGACTGCAGCGCAACATTGTGAACTACTACATGCTTTATCAGTTAATCCAGTGTTTCTCAACCTCTCCTGCAGGGACCCCCTGACAGGACATGTTTTTGTTTTAACCCTGAAATGGCACACCTGATTCAATTAATTAAAGGCTTAATGTGCAGCTGACTAATTGAGTCAGGTGTGCCATTTCAGAGTTAAAACAAAAACATGTCCTGTCAGGGGGTCCCTGCAGGAGAGGTTGAGAAACACTGAGTTAATCAGATAGCTGTTGCAGTCACATGATTACTTCCATTCATTTCTCAAACAGTGTTTCTCTTTTTCTCTTCCCCCACCCCTTCCTCTCTCTGTTCAGATTACATGTTTGCAGGATTTTTTCGGGGACGATGACGTATTCATTGCGTGCGGCCCTGAGAAACACCGTTACGCACAGGATGATTTTGTGTTGGATCACAGTGGTAAGGCTTCCACAGCCTTTATAACCGGTAGGCTCAGCTAAACACTAACTTCATTTCAACCAAATTTTTCTCATATTAAACTCTAATAAAACATTGTACCCCTTCACTACACACCTAGGAAGACATATCAGACACACACACTGTATATACATCACATTGATCCAGAAAAGTTGGGACATTTTGTAAAATGCAATAAAATCAAGAATCTGTGATTTGTTCTTTCTCTCAAACCTTTATTTAACTGACAAAAGTACAAATAAAACTTTGAGTTTCTCAGTCCCAAAGGTGGAAGGGTACGGGGGTGCATCAGTGCAAACAATATGGGGGACTTGCATGTGTGTGAAGGCACCATTGATGTGGAGATATATTGGGATTGTACAGAGACATTTAATGGCATCAAGATGACATCTTTCCTGGGAAGCAAGACAATGCCAGGCCTCAATCTGCATTTGCTACAACAGAGTTGGACGTGCCTCTGTTCCAACTTTTTTGGAGTGTTGCATCCATCAAATTTTGTTTACATTTACAAAATACAATTAAGTTGGTCAGTGAAAACATTGTAAATCTTTTCTTTGTACTTTTGTAAGCTAAATAAAGGTGTAAGATAACTAACACATCACAGATTCTTGATTTTATTGCATTTTACAAAATTCTCCAAATTATCTGGAAATGGGGTTGTACATTAATATACAATTGCAATTTTGAAAAAAAATAAAACTTTTATTCAGAAAGTATGTATTAAAGGAGAACTCCGGGCATTTTTTAAGTTAATCTTGATCGTTATACCTTTGTGAGTAATGTCTATAGAAAAAAAAAAAAAACGAACCGGATTGGTGCTTGCAACACGGAGCTGTTCCCGCAAATGCCCAGAGCTCCCACTCAGCTAAAACGGCAGTTATGGGGGCATATACATAAAGAGTGTCTTTGTGCCTCATAACAGACACACAATTCAATTAAAATGTCTGTCCAACATGAACAGGCCCCTTACATGTGAACAAGATGCGTTTAGCAACTTAGCCATTGTTTAAATTCACCTAAATAGTGTTTTAGACGGTTAGCTGTAGTCTCGCGCTGAAGTCCCGTGGGAACTCAGTTGTAGCCGGAAAAAGGTAAATACCAGTGTGCAGGTGGGAGTATAAATATAATTGAAGACATAGAAGCTAGTGAAATAATTAAAGTTTTGCAAATAAGACTACAAAAACATATTACTGCACATCTCTCCTCAAGCCGTGTGTGCCCAAATGGAAGGATAAATAAAGTTTACATTACCTCCACGGTGGTTTCACCCGTCTTCGTCCATGGAATGGCTTTTTTCTTCAACCGGCCCCGCTGTGTTGTGTCTGTGTAGTCATCCTTGTCAAAGTGTTCGCTGCAAATGCGTAATCTTTAGCGCGTACTTGTATGGGAGTTTGCACATCAAGTTGAAGTAAAACTAGCCACAACTGCAGAATCTCGAGGTCATGGAAAGGAAGACGATGAAAATGTAAGTTCTTGTATTTTCGCATTCTGTTGCCACAATTCGGAACGACACAAACGCAAACCATTTCTTCTTCACTTGTGAGCAACTCCGATCATCACTCTTCACACACTACGCTCCTCCCACGTGCACACTGTTTACTTTTTTCCGGCTACAACTGAGTTCCCACGGGACTTCAGCGCGAGACAACAGCTAGCCGTCTAAAACACTATTTAGGTGAATTTAAACAATGGCTAAGTTGCAAGGATGACTACACAGACACAACACAGCGGGGCCGGTTGAAGAAAAAAGCCATTCCATGGACGAAGACGGGTGAAACCACCGTGGAGGTAATGTAAACTTTGTTTATCCTTCCATTTGGGCACACACGGCTTGAGGAGAGATGTGCAGTAATGTTTTTGTAGTCTTATTTGCAAAACTTTAATTATTTCACTAGCTTCTATGTCTTCAATTATATTTATACTCCCACCTGCACACTGGTATTTACCTTTTTCCGGCTACAACTGAGTTCCCACGGGACTTCAGCGCGAGACTACAGCTAACCATCTAAAACACTATTTAGGTGAATTTAAACAATGGCTAAGTTGCTAAACGCATCTTGTTCACATGTAAGGGGCCTGTTCATGTTGGACAGACATTTTAATTGCATTTCGTGTCTGTTATGAGGCACAAAGACACTCTTTATGTATATGCCCCTATAACTGCCGTTTTAGCTGAGGGGGAGCTCTGGGCATTTGCGGGAACAGCTCCGTGTTGCAAGCACCAATCAGGTTCGTTTTTTTTTCAATAGACATTACTCACAAAGATGTAACGATCAAGATTAACTTAAAAATTGCCCGGAGTTCTCCTTTAAATTGGCCAAAAGTCACAGTAAAGACATTTACCTTGTTGCAAAATATTCTATTTCAAATAAATGCTGTTCTTACAAAAAAATCGTCAATTCATCAAAATAATCCTGAAAAAATGTATCTGTTTCCACAAAAACAGTTTTTTTTCATCAGTGCTTTAAAACAAATAAACTGAAAAAAAAAAAAGCACAGAACAACTAATTGGTATCAGCACACGAATGTTGTATTTGTGCATATTAATAACTTGCTGTCAGCACAAAAACACCATATAATTGTCTCCTACAGAAAAAAGTGATAGGATTGCAATAGTATCATTTCCATAATGGAATCATTCATTCACATTCATTCACTGGGTTGCAAAAATGAATCCATTTTCCAGAATGAACACAAGGGACCAAAGGATTACCATTGTCAGAGGAAGTGACCTTGTTATGAGAAGTTCCTCACCATTGTTCAGTGTGCAGTTTATGTTTGTCTACTAGTGAACATGAAAGTGCAGGTGGGGAAGTGAAGATGTTCTGTGGCAATGAAGTTCTAAATAAAATCATATGATTTTGCCTATAATTTTCCTGTTTTGCTGAAACGCCTCCATTTCCTGTAACATTTACCACACACACACTGTGATAACTTGATTCGTAGCTGTGTAAATTTAGTTCAACTTCTTGGCATTTTGTCCTAGTTCTTCTCCACTGCCCCACTTAGACTAAGTAGGACTTTTCCAAAAATATAAAGAAACGTTAAGCTTGCATCTGACTGTATTTACTGCTCAAACTCTTCTTTCCGCAGCAGAAGTGGAGTGTCCTTAAAATGCAAGCCCACCCCAAATCTAAATCTTCTGTAACTAAAGAACTCATTACACGTTCTCTCTCTGATTCTGCTTTACATTAAGCCCCATGAAACAGATTAGCTTGGCAGTAATGGCATTTTAATAATGTAATTTGGCTTGTTTTAACTTCATCGCTCCATGATCTAGTGATCATCCGCTAATTTATCACTGCTCTGCGTCATTAGCAAGTGCTGTGTAATCGACAGGACAGATCGGGCCCACTATAGCTACTGTTAAGTATGAGTCATTCCTTACTAAAGTTCTGCATCCACTGCTCTCATTAGAAAGATGGGCTGCTCTCATAGGCATTGGGTAGACAATTTGATTATGCCTCTGCAGAAGGCTTCACAGTCTTGGCACATGCGAATATATCTGCAGATACCACTTATTTACTAACAAACATTCATATCAGGCCTGATACAAGCATTTTGTGTACGTTTTGGTGTGTACATGGATTTATGTTCCTGTCTGTGTAACTGTTGTACTGCACATACTGTACATCACCAGATTTATACACAACCATTCAGAAGTCGGGGGTCAATATGATGAAATGTGTAATGTGTAACAAAATTTGTAATTTTGAACTTTCTATTCATCAAAGAATCCTGAAAAAAATGTATCGCAGTTTCCATAAAATTATTAAGCAACGCAACAGTTTTCAATACAATTTTGATAATCAGAAATGTTTCTTGAGCACCAAATCAGCATATTAGAATGATTCCTTAAGGATCATGTGACACTGGAGACTGGAGTAATGGCTGCTGAAAATTTAGCATTGCAATACATGAATAAATTAAATTTTTACATATATTACAATAGTAGACAGTTATTTCAAATTGTAATATTTCACTGTATTACTGTATTTTTAATCAAATAAATGCAGCCTTGCTAAGCATAAGAGACTTCTTTAAAAAAAAAAAGTAAGAAATCCTCAAACGAATGGTAGTGTAAAATTAGTTAAACAGGCAAAGAGGTTAATTATTTGAAATGGGTAAAGAAAAAAAAAGGGTTATTCTTTGTCTGTTTTTGCAAATGTTCTGAGACCTCATGAGACATTATTGACATCAACTATATACATTCCATGCTAATTTATGGTGTCTCTGTGTCCAGAGTGTCAGGTGCTCAAGTCGTCTTATTCTTCTCGTTCTGCTCCTCCTGTGAGATACTCTGGTAGTAAAAGTCCAGGACCCACCCGCCGCAGCAAATCCCCTGGATCAGGTGAGGATACACTGTGCCGCCACTATAGTCACACTCAGTGTTGGGGCTAACGCATTACAAGTAACGCATCACTTTTACATTTATAACAAAATATCAGAGAATTTTCAGATGAGTAATGAAAACTTTGTTTTCCCATTTATTGACTGACACCTTTCCTGTACCCATGCTGAGAGAAATTGGGAGAGGCAATGTGTGATATGATAGTTATTGTAGATCTAGACAAAATGTGAGCATGCATTTACTCAAAAACAGATTCAGTATTCCTCAATATGAATAAAAACAGTGAAATGCAAACTTAGAATATTAATATTAAATGTTAAGTACAAATATACTTTACGTATTTAATCTCATTTTATTAACCAATGTCTTCACTGCTGACCTTTTGATTATCCAATTCAACCATACAAATAAGCAAAAATCACTTTAGTTAAACATCAAGTAATTTTTTTTTAGTTTTTATTACTGAAATAAGAGTGTTGAACTTCTCCTGTATTTTTTTTAAAGGTTTGTTTGAGGTGCGCTCTCTACTGTACAGGTGTGAATCTGTATTTCCTTCAGCCTCACTTTTGGTGTGAAAGGGCCTTTACACTTACCAAAAATATAACTTTATTATTATTATTATTATAAAAAAACAAAACAAGCAAGCCCAGCCCAGGTGAGAAAAAGTAACGCAAATCATTACTTTTTGTAAAAAATAACTAAGTAGCGCAATTAGTTACTTTTATCTATCATACTTGGTTTACCTCTTATCACAGAAGGCAGGTTTGGGAAGAATAACAGCAACAGAAACTGAATTTCTGAATCTTTCTGACTACTGTGATTCACCTGTCACCCCCTTTCATTTTTCTTTTCCTTCTACTTTCTGAAATGCTCTGTTCCTTGTTCAACTGCTTTCCTCTCCACTGTAGTAAGAAGAACTCCCGGACACTTCTCTACAAATAGCCAATCTCCTGTCAAATCACCAAGTAAGTTTCAATGGTAATACCTCTGAAAAGAAAACTATTTTATAGCACTATATTTTCCCCCTGAAGTTATTTGATAATAGTTGAGGTTTCTTGCATCAAAAAGAGCCATCATTTAGTTTTACGTTACCATTTCCACCTTCTTTTTGACCCTTAGAAATAAACAGATTAGAAATAACCCTTAGAAATAAACTGCTTTTCTATCGTACCTTTAAGACTTCTAAAGGTAAATGACTTCTGTTGTGATTTGCTAACCTCTTCTCATGTGAGACTTCCTCAGAACTTTGGCTAACAAATGTTTTTCCATCAACATTAATAAAAACTTAGTGCAGAGTTATCTAATCTTTAATAATGTTCTCAAAAGTGTGCACAAAAATGTTATTTATGCATTGTTTTATTTCTGATACGTTTTAGTTGGACGTTCAGTGTTTTTGTTAATACTTGTTTCAGAACATTCAGAGAACATTCAAAAGTAACTTTCCCATAATGTTTGCAAAATGATAAAATGGAATGTTCCCTTAAAGGTAGGGTAGGCAATTTCTGATAGACTGGCTATAGCAAGCTAGCTTTGAAAGCATAAGACCCCACACTCCCTTCAGAGCATCTCCAAAGCAACACCTGCTTCAAAACACAGGAACACACAGCCAGAGCAGAGTCTGCAAAGCATCACGAGACCACATTAAATGACCTTATGTCTCAAAGCACATGACTTTTAATATTTAGACCACTTCTATTATTGATTGCTAACAGGATGTGAAGCGTTTCAATCAGTATAATAAAAATGGTTAATGAAAAACATTACCTACCCTACCTTTAATGTTTGCACAACCAATATTTATATTAGTGGTGGGCATAGATTATTTTTTTTAATCTAGATTAATCTCACTGGAATCTTGTAATTAATCTAGATTAATCTAGATTAAAATGGCTCATTTGAATTCTGCCAAAGGCATTCAGAATATGTGTGCTACCCAAATAATGACTAAAAGTAAGTCTTCGAGAACGGGTTTCTCAAGCCAGGTGGCGCATTAGACCAGGGACTCATCTCCTGTTTCCAAAATGCATCACAAACTGCTTGAGAAAGCTGTTCTACTATGATAATTGGTGATGAAAATAAAGCATGTTCAATCAGATGTACTTGTGTTTACTAACTGATAGAGCTGTGCTGACGGGCTTGCCTCGGTTGCACTCAAACATAGTAGTTTGACGACGACTCTTCCCCTGCGCTACATCATCAGTGCTTGGCCCGGCATCTGCCGCATTAGCTAAGGGATGCTTTGCTTTTAATATGTGTGAGGGAGAGAGAGCAAGACAGCGTTTAGTGTGGAGATGAAGTCGCCTGGCTCCGAAGTGAGAGAGTGCGCGCGCGCGACCGGGTCTCTCTCTCTCTCTCTCTCTCTCTCTCTCTCTCTCTCCCAACCCAACTTTGAGAATAGATTAACGGCGATATTTTTTTTAACGCAGCACGTTAACGCCGATAGCGGCCCACCACTAATTTATATATAACATTCATAACGTAATGGGAACATTAGCTAAACATTCTTAGAACATACTTTTGTTAGTTGGTTGTGACCTCACCTTAACAGTGCCCCCACTGCCAAGCTGAAATCCGAATATGCATTAGTATGTAAAAAGTAGGCTGCCGCATGTTAATTTTCTGAAATATTCCTTTTAATCACATCCACATCCATTAGATTTAATAACAGATACTTTTTTGGTAGTTGTTGTTGCCTTTACCATAACTAAAGCCCAGGACACACCAAACCCACACCAAAGAACGTCTCGGTTACCAGAGTTGGGTATAACGCGTTACAAAGTAGCGCGTTACTGTATTCTAATTACTTTTCGTGGTAACGCAGTAATGTAACTCATTACATTTTAAATTTATGTAATTTGATTACAGTTACTGATGTCAATAAAATTAAGTTACTTGCGTTACAAATGTATTGTTAAGAAAAAAATATTTAGTGAAATGCATTTCTATTCTAATCACGTTTGGCCGACTGCGTCAGGATGCGCTTAATGAATTACCGGAGAACGCGCTTCATGAGGCACACACACACACACACGCAGCGCTACACGGTTTGGAGCACAGTCTGGCCGTTTCTCAATAGAAGTAGCCTACGCAAACTTCGGACTTGCGTCCTTGGTAGTTCAGACTTGCCAAGTTTGACTCAGGAGAACGAACTCCCGAGGACGAGAGGGCACGAGTCCGGTTATTCTGCAAACGGAACCGCGGCGTTCTTGATCGCGTCACTCAGCACGCTCTGACTACTCCGGTTATCTCTTTATGTAGCTATATTTCAGGCAACAATAAAACGAAATATGGTATAAAGTACAAATCTGCCTCTTTTCGTCAACAATAAAACATGTTATAAAACACAACTCTGTCTCTTTTCATTTAAAAAAATCGTAAAAATTAATGGCCACACAAATGTGGTTCAGGCAACGCGTACGTTGATTATCTTCACTGCATATATTTATAACAACACGATATATAAAACACAACCCTGCTTCTTTTTGTTTTCATTTTAAAAATATGAAACATTATTGATCATTAAAACAGACATTTAACAGAGGCAGGCTTGTCATTTTATTCTATTATACATGTACATACAGTGAAGAGAATGTATAGTAAAATAAATATAAAAAATATTCTATACATTTTAAAATATATAAAATAAAATTACACAACCCTGTCTCTTTTTGTTAAATGTCAGTTTTAGTGCTCAATAATATCCAGTATAAAAGTATAAGTAGCCTAAAAGGTATAAGAAGCTGTACAATTAGAAATAAAGCAAACAGTTCAGTCAAACATTAGTCAGCTCTCTAATAGGCTACAAAGTTAAAGTCACCTCTCGATGCATCCTAGGTAAAAGGGGCGGATCAGGAACAAATCAGGGGTCTTGAACTGGACTTGGCTAGATGTGAACTTTGAATTGGAACAGTACTTGGGCAGCGACTGATGACGTTTCACTAGTCCACGAGAACATATTGAGAAACAGCACTCTCTTCTGTCTCGCATGCGCGCTCTTTCTCGCTCGCTCTAGATTCCGGGAGATTTGAACTAATTTGAACTCACTTTGTAGTGTATTCTTGTAGTTTTAATAGGTTTTCAAAGTAACTTGAAAGTAAAGTAATTAGTAATCTGATTACTTTTTACATGCAGTAATCAGTAATGTAATCAAATTACAATTTTAAAGTAGTAATTAGTAATTTGTATGGATTACTTATTTTGAGTAACTTACCCAACACTGTCGGTTACATATGTAACCCTCGTTCCCTGAGTAGGCGAGTAGAACGCGCATTCTAACTGGCAGTTTCCTGTAGCTCTCTCGGTGTGTTCAAGTGCAGCTTTTTCCCCCCACGCAGGCGAGGCGACAACACAGCATAGCATAGTCCCTACAAGTTACTACTCGTACTACGAGTTACGTCGTGACGACGAATGGGGTTTCGCTTAGAAAGCCTATCAACTTTGAGTATTACAAAATGGGCCAATGGCAAGAAATGCCATGGGTCTGCGGAATTTGCATAGCGTAACTCCACCCTACCTCCTGGGTATATAAGGAAGTACGCTGGCAACATGCAGATATGTTTTTCTGCTGAGGAGTCGAGACTGAACTTCCTGAAGTCGAGGCGTTTCCCAGCGGTACAGTGGAAGTGGCAGGGAGACGTAACGTCTCGGTTACGTATGTAACCCTCGTTCCCTGAGTAACCCTTTCCCTTTCGTAGTCACTATGAGTTACGTTGTGGCGAGGAATGGGGTTCCCAGTCTAATCACGCCACCTCGGCTGTCTTCTGGCAGTCTGAGCTTCCTGTCATGAGACTAGCACGGACGAAGGACTCCTACTTAACACAGGAATTCCAAGGTACACTGGGAAGCATATCTCAGAGGAGATATGCAACACAATGCCTACCCCAAGGGAGGACTTAAAATACATATGGCCCGAGAGGGGGTAACATGGAGAAACACCAGGCCGTATCCAGTCTGCGGGAGTATCCAGGCCGCAGGGTGTAATCTTTCAACTCTGGGGTGGCAAGGTGGCTTGCCAAGGGAAAGACACATGCTCAGAGAGGCTTACAGTGGAAATACACATGTGGGGGTCGCCCAGGGGGGGAACCATGCACATGGAGGCACCTAGCCAACACGAAAGCTGCCGCAGGCATAGACTCTGGCGTTGACGTCAGCAGTGCTGGAGGAACTCAGGGCTTCTCGGGGAAACTCACCTGAGGAGAATATCGCGCGTATCCAGTCCGAGGAGTGGAATTGCAAGCAAGCGATGGCACCGAGCGGGTCCTATTATCAGCCACTGGGGGCGAGTACATGAGAGGACACAGGCTCCACTCAGAGATTGTAGAATATCGCGAATGTGTTGGGTGTCGCCCAGCCTGCAGCTCTGCAGATATCTTTTAGTGAGGTGCCATGCGCTAGAGCCCAAGAAGAAGCCACACTCCGAGTGGAGTGGGCCTTCACACCAAGGGGGCATGGTCAACCTTGCTGCTGGTATGCCAAAGCAATGGCGTCCACTATCCAGTGAGACAGCCTTTGCTTGGAGAGAGCCTTTCCCTTCAGCTTCCCACCATAACAGACAAAGAGCTGGTCTGAGGTCCTGAAACACTGTGTTCTGTCTATGTAAGCACGGAGGGCGCATACTGGACAGAGCAGTGGCAAGGCTGGGTCTGCCTCCTCCAGGGGCAGTGCTTGCAGGTTCACCATCTGGTCTGAAAAGGGAGTGGTGAGAACCTTGGGCACATATCCAAGCCATGGTCTCAGGATCACGTGAGAGTTAGCCGGCCCGAATTCCGGGCACTCTTCGTCAACCGAAAATGCCTACAGGTCCCCTACCCTCTTGATGGAGGCCAATGCAACCAGGAGCCCTGTCTTCATAGACAGGATCTTAAGCTCGGCTGATTGCAAATGCTTAAAGGGAGCTCTCTGCAGGGCAGATAAGACCACTGCAAGGACCCAAGAGGGTACGAGGGGAGAGGGAGGATTTAATCTCCTGGCTCCCCTCAGGAACCTGATGACCAGGTCATGCTTCCCCAAGGACTTACCTTCAACTGCTTCATGATGTGAGGCGATAGCGGCAACATAGACTTTGAGGGTGGAGGGAGACAGCCTTCGCTCCAATCCTTCTTGCAGGAAGGAAAGCACGACACTGATTGGGCATTTTCTGGGGTCTTCTCAGCGAGAAGAGCACCAGGTGACGAAGAGGTTCCACTTCAACGCATAGGGCATGTCGAGTGGACAGTGCTCTAGCGGAAGTGATTGTGGCCACCACCGGAGGTGGTAGGGTACTCAAACCTACCTCTTCCCGTCCAGGGACCACACGTGGAGGTTCCAAAGATCGGGACGAGGGTGCCAGAGATTGCCCCGTCTCTGAGAAAGGAGGTCCTTCCCCATAGGAATTGGCCAGGGAGGTGCTGTCGCGAGGAGTACTAGTTTGGAGAACCAGGTCCTGGTGGGCCAATGAGGCAGAACCAAAGTGACCTGCTCCTCATCCTCCCTGATCTTGCAAAGTGTCTGTGCAAGAAGGCTCACTGGGGGAAACGCATACTTGCGGAGGCCCCGCAGCCAGCTGTGCACCAGTGCATCTGTGCCGAGTGTGTCCTCAGTCAGGGAATAAAACAGGCTGCAATGGGAAGAGTCGTGGGAGGCAAACATATCTACCTGTGCGTCGCCGAATTGTTCCCAAATCAGCTGGACCGACTGGGGATGGATTCTCCATTCTCCAGGAAGAGGCTGAAATGAAAGATACTCAGAGAATAGGCTGCAGGAGTGAAGAGGACCTCTTGCCTCCGAAGCAGAAACATATCTGCATGTTGCCAGCATACTTCCTTATATAACCACAGGATAGGGCAGAGTTACACTATGCAAATTCCGCAGACCCATGGCATTTCTTGCCATTGGCTCGTTTTGTAATACTCGAAGTTGATAGGCTTTCTAAGCGAAACCCC
This sequence comes from Gila orcuttii, assembly GCA_026230005.1. Lineage (NCBI taxonomy): Eukaryota > Metazoa > Chordata > Actinopteri > Cypriniformes > Leuciscidae > Gila > Gila orcuttii. The sequence goes on along the minus strand of JAPDVR010000002.1, from coordinate 26,121,045 downwards.
ATTCGTCGTCACGACGTAACTCGTAGTACGAGTAGTAACTTGTAGGGATTATGCTATGCTGTGTTGTCGCCTCGCCTGCGTGGGGGGAAAAAACCTGCACTTGAACACACCGAGAGAGCTACAGGCAGCTGTCAGTTAGAATGCGCGTTCTGCACCTGTGTGTAAATGAGACAACTGTCTATTTCTGCAGATATATTCATCTATATTCATCATTCAAAAAGGGACACCGATGCTGCAGGCTACAGATACACAAACCATAAACAAAGCAGTGCGTGCTTACCGTTTTGAATATCAATCCCTCTAAACACTTTCTTTATTCCACTCCGCTCATGTTAATATTGAAATATTTGCCAAGGAACACTCAAGTAAGGTGACGTAACATTAGAACAGCCTTCTATCTGTACCGTTTTGACTTTTTTGCTCGCTGTTTTGCTATTATTCTCGTACACTGACCAGAGCCGGATTAACGCAAAGGCAAACTAGGCACGTGCCTAGGGCCCGATTGGCGGGATGGGGCCCAGACAGAGGGACAAAAATTAAAAAAATTAAAAAAATTTACAAATATCCTACAATTTATTTCAATATTTATTAATTAACTAAAAATAGTGACGATGTTTATCTTAACCATAGACTTTTACATTACGTCACATTAACGCCAGCCCATCAGGTGCTGCGTAGCAAAAGCCTATCGCAAAGAAGCACAGCTCGTAATGCAGGTGTGTGCGTTGTCGTCATCTATTCTGGAGTGATTGCAATGTATTCTAATTATAAACTTGTACTGTAGATCAGCTTCATTTCTGTAAAAATCATTCACCGCTTTATTACGAGTTTAAAAGAGCGCGAGCGTCATTAACGTTCTCAGACGCGACGCTTTGAATTTGCGCGTACAATGAATAACATCGCGTCGGGAGCTGACTAAAAACGCTACAAAAGTAAAAGTCAAGACGTTTGTATTCAAAGTTAAAAAGCCAACACACTACAACATTTTTAAATGTTTCAAATAAAGGATCTCATGGGTCTATCTTCTAAATTCTCCTGATGATTAGATTATACCCTGTCTGACATCAGCCTACTTACGCCAATAATATCGCCAATAATATCAGTTTAGATTTTTTTTTTCTAATCAGTAGCGATCGTGTCTTTCTCGTCCACTTGATTTGTGTATAGCATATTTAAGGTAGCAATGCAATGCATAATATATTACTTATATTAATAATATGACAATATCTGCAGTCAATATTGATTAAATGGGAGGGAGAATCCTGCCCATACCAGCTATGAAAAAAATGATAAAAGCATATATCACTGAAGTGGTATTCTGGAACTGTGAATAAATTGAATAAAACAGCAAAATAACAATAACAATAACATGTTCATTAAACAAAAAAGAGATTACCTTAGATGAAGTTTGATTAATATGCACATACAGTAGCCTACTGGTAAAAAGTCTGGACCAATTACTAGTTTGAATGTTTTGAAAGAATTTTTTTATTATGCTCTACAAGCCTGCATTTATTTGATCAAAAAAAACAAAAACAAAAAAAAAAAACAGGAATATTCAGCAAGGATGTGTTAAATATATAAAAAGTGATAGTGAAGACTTTTTTAAAACAACTTTTTAATAATCAAAAAAAAAAAAATCCTGAAAAAAAGTATCACAGGTTATAAAATAAATATTAAGCACCATTTCTAACATTTGATAATAAATCAGAATATTATAAAGTTTTCTGAAGGATCACATGACACTAAATTCTGCTTTGCATCACAGAAATATATTTTAAAGTATAGTAAAATTGGAAAACCATTATTTTAATTTTTTTATAATATATTATTTTTCTGTATTTTTGATCAAATGAATCCAGGCTTGATAAGAGACTTCTTTCAAAAACATTAAAAATAGTAATGTGTCCAAACTTATGTACTGTGTAAGTAAAAACATTTAAAATTAAATGTTGTATAAATTAAAAGGTTAGGAATCATATTTGTTTCAAGAGTTTTTTATTGGGGGTGGGGGGCCTCCAACATGAATATTGCCTAGGGCCTCCAAATGTCTAGAACCGGCCCTGACACTGACTCGTTCACTAAGCTGAACAGCCAATCCGAGTTCCCTCTTTCACTGACGGCCAGACACCGCATTCAATCATACTAACAGCTCTCCTGTGTGGCCTTCCAAATCCATCAGCTTGTATACAGAGTGCTAACTCCCATACTGGCCACTGCCCCAGACCCTGGCTTGCGCATACTCTAATCTATCAGACATGCCAATTGGATGTGTAAACTAAATGCAGTCATCCTCAAATGCCTGCTGCTTAGACTGGCTAATGCAGTACACACACCCTAAATTCCTATGTCCCTGAACTGTAAAGGCTCTATCGCATGCCTGGAGAGAAATCTACTCATGCCACACACTCAACGGGAAATGCCAAGAGCAGCTTTTTACAAATCCAGGCTCCCTGTGGATTCTGACGCAACTTAGGATACTATCCATAATGTGCATTATAGTTTTTTTGTTAAATTCTTCTGCTACTATATTTGTGGATGGTGTTAATGTGTTTGGTGCTTGATATCACTGGGTTATTCTATGACATAACATTGTGGATTTGGTGTCAAGTGTGTGGTGCATGTGAACCCTTGTCTCTGTGTTAAGAGACTTATTCTGGGCCAAGGATACATTTGCACATGCATTCCTGAGAGGAAAATGTTGGGGTCATTAAGATTTTATTCTTAAAAGTTATTGGTTACACTTGACACGGTCTCATTTGTTAAAATTAGAAAATGCATTAGTTAACATGAACAAATTTTAAGCAATATTTTTTTTTACAGCATTTATGAACTTTTAGAACATGTTAGTTCATTATACAGTTACAATTTTACAATTGTTCATTGTTTGCTCATGTTAGTTCTCAGTGCAACTAATATTAACAGATGCAAGTAAACAGAAATTGACATTAACTAAAATTAATAAATGCTGTAGATCTAATGTAGTTAACATATGCAACATTATTGTACATTTAGCAATTTATAAATTGATAGTGACAGACTTGTCCATTGTTACAAAACAATCATTTTAAATAGGCCTAAATTTCTATTGAACTTAGTTTATCAAGAAATAAAAATAAATATATATATATATATATATATATATATATATATATATATATATATATCTTCATGGGTTCGACAAAAATATTAAGCAGCACAACTATTTTCAACACTGATAATAATAATAAGAAATGTTTCTTGAGCACCAAAGCTTACTTAACATCTTTTGAATAGTAGTGTATGTTTATACACCAATATTAAATGAAGACTCCAGTTATACAAGTAGAAAAATATGCCTTGTTCTGCTTAAAATGAAAATTTAATTCAAAATAAATGAATTCTGCGATTGTTTACATAATTCTTAAACCGATATTGTTCTTTCATTTGTGGAACATAATGTTGGCACTTCTCTTGTTCATACAATGGAAGTGAATGGTGTAAATGTGCTGTCAAACTGTAAAAATGAACAAAAGCACTATAGAATGACCATACACAACTAAAGTAGTCTAAAGCTTTGTGTGAGGAAAAGAATAATTTTAGTTATTCATTAGGAATTTTCTTTTCCAGTGTAGCTCTTCAACCTCAATCACGTTCAAATTTAAATAACCACACATTCAAATTTGACTGCTTGGATGAAGTGAAAGAATCATACAATTTCAAAAGCCTGGGAAGTCATATAGACTTATTTTGTTATATTTTTCAAAGCTTGATCACCACATTAACATTCACTTTCATTTTTTTGAAAAAAGCCATTTATTTGTCCTTTTATTGTCTACGGAAGAAAGTACAGGTTTGGAAATGTCAGAAAGATGAGTAAATGATGACAAAATTTGATTAAGTGTGGTCCCTATTCATTGTGGCCGCCATTTTGAGATCACATGACCAGCTGAACTCAGCTTACTTTATGTAGGTAACATCATCTTCAAACAGACTTATGAGGTCTTAAGCAATGCATGTGTAGCAGAAAATGAGTGTAAGAAGTAACACCATTTTTTCTCTCTCATTTCTATGTCTCCCTCCCTCTTCTTGCTACACTCCTCAGTAAATGGAGTACCTAACAGCCAAATCACTACCCCCAAATCCGCCAAATCCTCCAGCTCCTCCCCAACCAGCCCCCGCAGCATGCGCAACTTCAAGGTAAACCCATTGGCATGGGAACTCTGTGCTGCTAATCAGTTTACAGGCAAACATTGCTAGTTTTAAAATAGATTATTCTTCAAGTCAGATTACTTCAAGTCAAAAATAAGATCAGGCTTCTGGATGCTGACGCATGGATGATAGCATAGCATCATAACACTCTCATTCGTGATTAAGAGTTTAGTGATGCTGCCTAAATTACTGACTCTCAATAAATTGAAGCAGTTGTAACACCCTTAAATTTCAAGTTCAAGTGATGACACTTTATCAGAATATGCTAACTTCTCTTTTTTTATTCTGCAATTCAGGGGAAAAAATGATTTTGAGTTAGAAAGTCATATATTTTTTCTGCTGTCTAAGGTTTTCATACTTTTAATGATAAATGCAAGCTTTTATTTTATTTCTATGTTGTATTTTTGTTTTGATTCTGTTCAGTTGTTTCATTTCTATGCAGTATATGACGTCATTGATGTCTCTATACACAATTTTATCTAGACTATAAGGTCGACAAATTATGAAATAAAAATTGAAAGAGTAAATATTTAAAAATATGAAATGAACATTGATTAAAGTATTTAGCTAAAATGTTCTTTGACTTATCAGCTTATCAATATACATTAATAAATTGTTATCAGTTTAGTATACTATTTCATATGTTGTATAAGAATGCAGGTCCACTATTAATACACTATATAATCTTCTACAGTGATATTATTAAAGTACTACAGCGATGATATTATTTCTCTCACTTGCATCTGTCAAAGGTCAAAGTCAAGTACAATCATAGCCTCGAGAACTCCTGGTGTTAATCTGCTTAACTGACCTGTCTATCAGACAGTAAGCTTCTTGGTGTACGGGTGCTATCCTTAAAGCTTTTTGAAGAAACACACAAGGAGAAACTTTCATACATTTTTTGAGAGGATCTAGTCTAGTAGTGAATAGTGAGTTATTTGGCACACACTAAGTGAACCAAATGAGATCTCAATTGTTTTTTGTTTTTTGTTTTATGAGAGAGCAATGAAATTAAACAGAGAAAAACACCTTATTTTTTCCACCAATATTATGCATATAAATTCTTTGTAGCACTGTACGCCATAAATTGCCGTTTTTTTATATTTATTTTTTACCTAATATGAACTCTGAGGTGCACATCTAAAACAAAGTTAAATGTTAGTTAAATAAAATATAACCTTATACTATATAAGAACAATGCACAAATTGAGAAATGCGCTATTTTCAGAAGCCTGTGAATGTCTATCATGAAACAAATTATTTAGCCTTTTGTTCAGCCTTTAACAAATTATTCATAGTATTCCACCATTATTGTGCACTTTTCTGAAGATAAGACTGAATAAATGGTTTGATGGAAAGTTGCTGGTTCTTTGCACATTGTTCCTGAGATTTCAAGCTAATTTTAGTCCAAACGCGCCAATGTTATGGTTACATAAATATCTTCCCACTTGCCTTTAGTTTAGTTGCAACAAGCGGATAGGAGTCCCCCTGCATCTCTCTGTACAGGTATTATGAAACTCTGCCTTCTGTAGCAGCATTCATATTAGCTGCAGTTCCTTCTGGATATTCAAGTTTTCAGTTGGGTATGATTGTGTGAGTCACTTTAATAGCACAGTAGTTGGCTTTGTATATCATTCTGCTATGCATTGGGGTATTTGATTCCTTCAGGGTGGCACATAATACCCAACTGTTGCTTGTGTACCTAGAGGAACCCTGTAGCCTTTATTAAACCAGCTTTAACCAGGATGTTGCCAGTATTTGTCTCCATTGGCTTACTTAGTCTATTCTCACGTCACTGTCGCGTCAGTTTAATTCTTTTTTGGCTGCTGAATCAAGATTACATACAGGCTTTTTAACCATACTGATTGCCAGTCCATTTTAAATCTTTTAAGACTAGGTCCATTATTTTTTGTGTGAGTCGCACACAGTTTGTCTTTTAGATAATTATTTTTGTGTACTCATCAACCATTTATTTCACTAAGGATGATGTTCAATGTCAGATGGTATGTTGTTAATAAACTGACTGTTTTATTGTGAAGGTTTTGTATAATTGCATAGCTTCTATAACCATCTATGCTTTTCTTTTTAGTAGGGCTGGGCAATATAGCGAATATTATGTTTTATAAAGATCTGGCGATAAATATCACAATGATTTTAATTCACTTTTATTTGGACATTGGCTTGTTTTGCAATCCTTCCTTGTCTAGCGACTTGTGAATATGAGAGTGTTAAGACATGTTTTAGCATCTGTGATACTGTTAAACTTCAGTATCAAAAATAGTAAGGCAGTGATGTATACTTTTCCAAAATTTGCAAATATTACTATTTGACCTTTCACCTTTTAATGCTTATTATAACAAGCATTTACTTGGCAGGAATATGGATTTGTGAAATTAGAAAGTTATAATTCATATTTTTACCAATAATGACTATTTCTAGTAAATGCACATTCAATAAACATGCAACTTAAGCGTTTTCAAGTAAAGCTTGTTTTATGATTATTTTCACAAACACATTTGCCCAAATATTGCAGGTGTTCTGTGAGTCAGATATGAATCTGAACGAATTCAAAATTCTGATTCAACTTTTCAAAATATAAAAAGTAATTTTGTTTCTTTAATGGAAAAGCTGAATTTTCAGAAGCCATTGGTCCATACAAAATGAAATTATTATTGTTTTTCCTTTTGTTCATTCTTCCCCGTTTTCATTGTAAAAAACTGTGGAAAACATGCCTTGATTTAAGGATACAACCAATTTTTCCAGATTGGCCGGTAACAAATGTAAAAGTATAATAATCTTTCATTTAAAAACGTACTCTGTTACTAACGTAACCTCGGTTCCCTGAGAGTAGGGAACGAGTATTGCATAGCTATACGCAGTGGGAAAACGTCTCTGGTTACTTGCGTAACCTATGTTCTCTGAATAGGGAACGAGACGCTGCGGAAAGCGCAGTGGGATATCCTCTGGATGTGCCGATTGCCTGAAGCCCTATAGAATCACGCCAATTCATTGGCTGATGGCGCTCGCGCAAAGCTGGCTCCGCCCCGACGCTCTTACGTCGTAGCATGACGAACGCGCGCGCGCCATCCTCTCCTCAGATTTCTCTGCCGAAAAGAAGAACTGTCGGCAGCGCGAGGAGCTTGGCAGCGAACGCAGCGTCTCGTTCCCTATTCAGAGAACATAGGTTACGCAAGTAACCAGAGACGTTCTCTTTCATAGGTTCACTCAACGCTGCGGAAAGCGCAGTGGGAACGAAATACCAAACTCGCCAAGCTTAAGCGCTGCCATAACTGGTAACAAACCAAATAATAATAACCATGACCGGTTCAAGCAGATAGAACCTGGGAACCTGGAGTCATGTCAAGATCTAAATTATAGAACCTCACAAAGGTGTGCGGAGAGGACCAACCTGCCGCCACACAAATGTCTTCCAAGAGGGCCCCTCTAAAAAGAGCTTGAGAGGAAGCCACACTTCTGGTGGAATGTGCTCTGATGCTAAGAGGTGAAGGCAAACCACGCACCTCGTAAGCCAGCGAAATAGCATCTGTTACCCAGTGGGAAATCCTCTGCTTTGATGCCGCAAGCCCGCGGCGGCCAGCACCAAAACACACCAAGAGCTGGTTAGATTTCCTCCAACCGCCTGAGCGATCTACATACAACTTCAAAGAACGGACCGGGCAGAGTAGGTTAAGTTTCCTTTCTTCCTCAGAGGCAAAAGGAGGAGGGTGGAAAGCGTTAAGGTTAACAACCTGAGAGCGGAACGCCGTGGAAAGAACCTTGGGTACATACCCCGACCTTGGCCTCAAGGTAACCCTAACCAGGCCAGGAGCGAAGTCCAAGCATGACTCACTAATAGAGAGAGCCTGCAAATCCCCCATCCGCTTTAGTGAAGATAAAGCCAACAAAAGAACAACCTTAAGAGTCAGAATCCGCTCAGGGGCTGACTCCAAGGGCTCGAAGGGAGCCTCTGTCAAACCCTCCAGGACGACTGACAGGTCCCACGAGGGAACACCAGGGGGGCGAGCCGGTTTCAGGCGCCTAACCCCACGCATGAAGGCCGAAACTAACCTCAGTTTCCCTAAGGGAATCTCATCTGATTCTCTATGAGCGGCAATAGCTGCGACATATACTCTGAGAGTGGTAGCAGCCGCTCCGGAAGCAAACTTTTCCTGCAGGAATTCCAGCACTGAGCCTACTGGGCAGCCAACTGGGTCCCTATCATGTGCTAAGCACCATGCCTCGAATACCCTCCACTTGGAGGAATACAGCCTCCTCGTAGAAGGGGCTCTAGCACTCGCAATGGTCTCCTGAACGTCGGTTGGGAGATCAAAGCTTAAAGTTAACGGCCTCTGATAGGCCAAACGTACAGCTTCCAAATGTCGGGGCGAGGATGCCATATCCTGCCCTGAAGCTGGGAAAGCAGGTCCTCCCTGACCGGGATCTCCCAGGGGGAGGATACCAACAGAGGGATCAGCTCCGAAAACCATGGCTGGGACGGCCAGAATGGGGCTACCAGAAGGAGGCGGACTCCGCTCTCTCTCACTCTGGACAGAACCGCCTGGATCAGCTTGATGGGCGGGAAGGCATAGAGTTTCTGCATCGGCCAAGGGTGGGCGAATGCATCTATCCCCAACGGAGCTGGAGGGCTCAGGGAGAACCAAAGCGAGCATTGGGACGACTCCTGAGATGCAAAGAGGTCCACTTCCGCTTTTCCGAACCTCTCCCAGATCAGGGCCACCGTCTGGCGGTTCAACATCCATTCCCCAGACCTGAGCTTCTGCCTCGACAGGAAGTCTGCTGCGAGGTTCAGAATCCCTGGGACATGAACTGCTCTCAGAGAGAGGAACTTGTCCTGGGACCACAGAAGAAGGTGACGCGCATGCCTGTCTAGGGTGCGCGAACGTGAACCCCCCTGTCTGTTTACATGGGACACTACTGCCATATTGTCCGTTCTGACAATGACATGGTGCCCTTCGAGGAAAGGGAGAAAGTGGCAAAGAGCCAGGAAGACAGCCCTCAGCTCCAAGCTGTTTATGTGCCATGAGAGGGTCTCGCCAGTCCAAACCCCACACGCTGGCCTGCCCTCGAAAACCGCTCCCCAGCCGGTCAGAGAGGCATCCGTCGTAACCATTTGACGACGGAATACCGCACCCATACCGACTCCTTTCTGAAGGAAGAGGGGGTCCCGCCAGATTGACAGGGCGCGAAAGCAACTGCGCGACACCTTCAATAGGCGAAGGGCTGGCCCCGTGGGCCGAGCCCCTGAGAGCTTCATCCACCACAGAAAAGGTCTCATGTGGAGTAGCCCTAGAGGTAGCACAGGGGAGGCCGCGGCCATAAGGCCCAGAAGTCTGCGGCAGGTGCTCACGGAAACATGCTGGCCTAGCGCAAAGCGGGACAGACATGTCTCCAGACTGGAAATCCGTGCAGGAGCCAAACGGGCCTGCATAAGAACGGAGTCCATGTGTACCCCCAAGAAAACCGTGCTCTGAGCTGGAGTAAGAACGCTCTTCTCCGTATTCAACCTCAAACCGAGAGACTGAATATGACGGAGGACAATGTCCCTGTGGTGAGTCACCAACTCTCTGGAGTGGGCTAAAAGGAGCCAATCGTCCAGGTAGTTGAGTATATGGATGCCCTGGAGCCGCAACGGGGCCAGAGCAGCATCCATACACTTTGTGAACGTCCTTGGCGCTAGAGCGAGGCCAAAGGGGAGGACCCTGTATTGGTATGCCTTCTCTCCAAAGGCGAACCTGAGAAACTTCCTGTGTCGTCGTACGACCTGGATGTGGAAATAAGCATCCTTGAGGTCTACTGTCACGAACCAGTGTCCCAGCCGGATATGAGATATGATGGCCTTCAGCGTCAACATTTTGAATTTCCCTTTGTAAAGAGAGAAATTCAACCGGCGAAGATCTAGTATCGGCCGCAGGCCGCCTCCCTTCTTCGGGACCAGGAAGTAACGGCTGTAGAAGCCCTGTTCGACTTCCCCCGAAGGAATCTCTTCTATCGCCCCCTTCAGCAGAAGGGATGAAATCTCCTGCTGTAGTACAGAAGCCTGAGCGGCGCTGTCGACTACTGTAGGAAAGACCCCGTTGAAGCAGGGGGGGTTGCGACAAAACTGAAGCGTGTAGCCGAGCCGAACTGTGCGAAGGATCCAAGGCGATACCCCTGGTAAACGCTCCCATTCTTGAACGAAATGTGATAGAGGGAGAGGAGTGTTGCAGTGCAGGGGACATACCTGAGATAGGGTGTCGCGCTGTCCGTGAGGAGGCGTGGTTGACCGTGGAGGAGAGCGCTTGGCGTCCTGACACGTACTGGGGGGTACCACCACCTGGATAGAAGTAACTGGGTCCGCCTGCTTCAGAGGAAAACGAACTGTGCCTCCGAGGAAGCGATTGGCGGGTATAACGTGCGCCGGGAGCGAGGGGAGAAAGCAAGACGCGTCTCCTTCCTCCTGCTCCGGACTGGGTGAAGAGAGTGAAACAGGACCTGCACTTCGAAACACACTGGGTGGCGAAGGTGACAAGGTTGGAGGAGGAGAGCCGGTTGGAGGAGGGCAGAAACGCTTGCGCGGTCTGTCCCAACCTCGTAGATCTGGTGCGGCTCTCCTCCTTCTGACCTGCGGGTCAGGAACGGCTCGAGGAGGCTGGAGCGGCCGATTTGTTGGACCGCTTCAGCTGAAGGCGCTTGTGAGGGCGCTGGCGGGGAAACGGACGACCTCGGGCTCCCCAGACCGTAGTTGGTGGGGGATGAGCCGGGTCATTCCTTCTAGTAGGGAATTCAACCCTATGAGCAGAGCGTTCTCGGGTCTGAGAAGGGGGAGGGTTGGAGTCTCTTGGCTCTCTAGATCTCCTGGGCATAAACTGCCTGAGCGCCGCCGACTGAGACTTAGCGGCACGGAACTTCTCAACCACCGTGTTGACCGCTTCCCCGAAAAGACCTGAGCGGGAGATAGGGGCGTCCAGAAGAAAACTCTTATCCTTTTCTCTGATCTCCGTGAGATTCAACCAGAGGTGGCGCTCTGCGGCAACCGAGCCCGCCATAGAGCGACCTACAGCCCGAGCAGTATGTTTGGTGGCTCTTAGGGCCAGATCTGTGGCTTTGCGAAGCTCTTTGACAGCTTCGGGCGTCAGTCCCTCTCCTTCGTCCATGTCTTTAAGGACGTCCGCTTGGTAGGCTTGAAGGATGGCCATGGTATGCAGGGCCATGCCTGCTTGACCAGCCGCCATGTAAGACTTCCCAATAAGGGAGGAAGTAGTCCTACAAGCCTTGGAAGGAAGGAGGGGACGCGACTTCCAGGACGGTGCAGACGACGGGGCGAGGTGGTTAGCCAGCGTGTCCTCGACCGCTGGAATAGCGGAATAACCCTGCTCCACAAAACCCACAAGGTTAGTGAAGTCAGCGGCTGCCGCATTAGTTAGGCGTGCGGAGAAAGGCTGCTTCCAGGATCTGGAGATCTCGTGATGCAGATCGCTGAAAAAGGGCAGCTTTCTTCGCTCTGGCCTAGAATTAGGGCCACTAAGGAATCTCTCGTCGAGTTTGGACGATAGAGACTCGCGGGGCTCAACAGGCCAGTCTATAGAGAGCTTCTCTGTAGCGCGCGAAAGCACGTCAATAAGCTCAGTGTAGGCCGGAGTAGGCCGCGCGTCCTGGCCGCTAGGCGGGATAACGTCATCAGTCAAAGCAGGCCCGAAATCCTCGGAGTCGGAAGCTGCAGTGTAAATCACATCATCCAGACCGAAAGAAACCGATTCGCGGGCTCCCGGGCTGGGGCATAAATAATCATGCGCGAATTCAACCGCGCCACGTGCGTGCTCGGGGGAGGGAGGGAGAGAAAGGGCGAGGCCCGTCTGCTCGTACTCAATATCCTCGAGCTCAACATCCGAGCCCCAGGCCGCGGATCCACGAGAGGCCTCAGCGGTCTCGGGAGCGCGACGGGGGGAAACGAATGACTCCTTCTCAAAAACCGCGAGTCTAGAGCGGAGGGTTTTGAGAAGGAGATTGTCACAAAATTTACATTTTGACAATCCTAATACAGCCTCACGCGCATGCGAAAAACCCATACATTTAACACACTTACTGTGAGGGTCGTCGTTCGAAATGAAACGAACGCATGGCGGAGAACAGCGTCGATAATCCATGACACTTCACTGTAAGGAGAACAGAGTTCCACTTATGCCAGTCGCTGAAGTGTTGAGACGAAAGCTGTAGTTGAATTAGAAAAATTCGGGCTCAGAAAAACCGAACGAAGGGAAAGATGTGACCGCTTCGTGAAGGCAGAGAAATCTGAGGAGAGGATGGCGCGCGCGCGTTCGTCATGCTACGACGTAAGAGCGTCGGGGCGGAGCCAGCTTTGCGCGAGCGCCATCAGCCAATGAATTGGCGTGATTCTATAGGGCTTCAGGCAATCGGCACATCCAGAGGATATCCCACTGCGCTTTCCGCAGCGTTGAGTGAACCTATGAAAGAGAACTCCTTTTCTCAAGAATATTGAAGCCATTATTTTAAAACGCTGTGCAGCTGCACTGCAATTTAAAGCACAGAGCAGAGCGTCTAGCTCGCTCATTGGCTTGCTGCATCAACTGCACGAACCTATGGCACGGCAGGCTACACAAATACTCGTTCCCTACTCTCAGGGAACCAAGGTTACATTAGTAACCGAGTTCCCTTTCAAGAACGTTCACTTCGTATTGCGTAGCCGTGTCTCGGTCTGAGCATGACTCTGGAATCGCCAGGCCCAAACTCAAGCATGCAGCGCTAATGGAAAGCGCTTGCAGGTCACTTACTCTTTTGACCGACACCAGCGCTAGCAGGAGTAAGTTTTGAGTGAAAGCGGTTTAAGGTCAGCCATCTGGAGCGGCTCAAACGGGGGTCCCTTAAGGGCCTTGAGGACCGTAGATAGGTCCCAGAAGGGGACAGGGGGGGTTGAGGCGGGTTGAGCCTCCTGGCCCCCTTGAGGAAACGAATGACCAGGTCACTTTTCCCCAGGGAATGGCTGGCCACAGGGGCGTGAAAAGCTTCTATGGCCGCCACATAGACTTTGAGCGTGAAGGGGGTCCTGCCCGCGTCCAGCAGCTCCTGAAGAAAATAAAGTACTAGAGGTACTTCACATATGTGTGGGTCTACGTTTTGTGCTGCACACCAATCATGGTCAATCATGGTATTTTGAACTCCTCCTAGGAGATCCCTGGGTACCCATTGAGGGGCCATAATGTAGGGCCCACAGATCTGGGCAGGGGTGCCAGATTGACCCGTTCACCTGCATGAGGAGGTCCTCCCTCAGCGGTATGGGAGAGGGAGCTGCCTTCAGGAGCTTCGCCAGGTCTGAGAACCAAGTTTTGGATCTCCAAAGGGGGACTATGAGGAGGACTGAGCACTTGCTCTCCCTGATCCGCTCAATGACCTGTGGGAGCATCAAGACCGGATGGAACGCATAAAGGGGGCGGCTGGGCCAGTTTTTGGCCAGCGCTTCCCTTCGAAAAGAATATTGGGCAGTGAGCATTGTCTTCTGAGGCGATGAGGTCGACCTCTGCCTTGCCGAAGGTGCTCCAGATCATGTGAACCATCTGAGGGTGGAGAGACCATTCCCCTGGGGGGACATTGTTTCTGGATAACATATCCGCGCCCTGGAACAGAATGCCCGTGTACCGCCCTTAGCGAGCGCAGGTTGGAATGTGCCCAAAGGAGGAGGCGAGTCTGGCCATATTGTCCAGGCTGGCCCTTCTGAGGGTGCCCTAGCGATTTATATAGGACACCATTGACATGTGGTCCATGCGGACCAGGACGTGGTGTCCCTGCAGTTTTGGGAGGAAGGTTTTCAGGGCTAAATGAACCGCTCTCATTTCGTGGTAGTTGATATGTAGGCACTTCTCCATGCTCGACCAGAGGCTGTGGGTTAGCAACTTGCTTTCCGATTGGGCTAGGACGAACCAATCGTCGAGGTAGTTCAAGATGCGCATTCCCCGTTGTCTCAGGGGGAAAAGCGCAGCCTCCATGCATCTTGTGAATGCATGGGGTGCCAGAGACAGACCGAACGGTAGGACCATATATTGATAAGCCCGTCCCTCAAAGGCGAATCTCAAGAATGGCCTGTGATGGTGGGCTATTTGGATATGAAAGTAAGCATCTTTCAGATCCACTGAGAAGAACCAATCCCCTGGGCGAGTTTGCGCGAGGATTTGTTTGGTTGTAAGCATTCTGAATGGCCGTTTCATAAGGGCCTCGTTCAGGTGTCTGAGATCTAGAATTGGCTTGAGGCCGCCGTCCTTCTTTGGACCAAGGAAGTAGCGACTGTAAAAGCCCGACTCGCTTAATGATGGGGGAACTGTCTCAACAGCTCCTTTCATTGGTAGGTTTGACACTTCGGTGCAAAGGACGTGAGCTATGTTGCTTCCCACCAATGTCTCAACTACTGCGCAAAAGCGCATTGGTTCTGTGAGCGAACTGGAGCGAGTAGCCTTGCTTTATTGTTTATTACCCAGTCTGATACCCCAAGGATGGCCTGCCAGGTCTCAGCCCGTGTGACGAGGGGTTGAATGAAATCTGGGGGCGGGCCGCCGTGTGACGGGGACCCACCCGAACTTTGAGAGCTAGAAAAGTATTCTTTTCAAGTGTGTCTGGGTTTGCTATAGAGACTGCATTCGTTATCAGTGGCGCATGCTTTGTAACGGGCCTGGTGATTGACTTTTGAACATTTCCAGCCAGCCGAACTGTAAGGGGGGCTGTTAGGTAAACAGTCAGTTCTCTCTCTGTTTGAGCTGCTGCAAAAAAAGCGTTTCTCTGCAGTGGTGTGCGCCTTACAGCGGGCCCATTGACTGCAGTTATGGGGGGGGGGGGGGGTTGACAGAAAAGTGCTCTTTTTGTGCTTCATTTGGGTCGCTGTTAAAACAGCGTTTGTTTTCAGGGGTGCGTGGTTTGTAATGGGCCCACTTAATGCAGTTAAAACATCTCCAGTCACCTGAACTGAAGAGGGGACCGGGAAAAGCGCACAAGCTTTCTTCGAGGCAGGTCCGGCCGCAGCGGGACTTGAACCCTCTCTTTTCCCCCGTCACTCGACTAGGAGGGCTTCCAAGGCTCAGGGTCTAACTCAAGTTTTGATTGGGGGCCCTGACGTTCCGGGAATGGGTAGCGCTTTAGGCGTCGGTGGCCTTCAGCCGCTGGGCAGGTCTTGGGCAGAAAGTGTCGCATGGCCTGCGACGATTTCTGCGCCTCAGTGAAGCGCTCAGAAAATCCCTTCACCGCTGGACCGAAGAGGCCGTTGTTGGAGTTTGGGGCATCGAGGAAAGCGGTTCTGTCTGCGTCCTTGATCTCCATCAATTTCAGCCAGAGGTGGCGCTCCAGCACAACCAAACTGGCCATACCTCTGCCGATCGCCTGGGCGGTGGTCTTGGTGGCGCGCAAGGCTAAGTCAGTGGCGCTGCGCAAGACCCCAAAGGCCTCAGGGTCCGGGCCAGCCTCGTCCATAGAACGGAGGAGCTTAACCTGAAACACTTGGAGGATTGCCATGGTGTGCAAAGCTGATGCAGCCTGGCCGGTGGCGGTGTAAGCGCGACCGGCGAGAGCTGATGTCGTTCGGCAGGGCTTGGATGGGTGGACCGTCTTGGTTCTCCATCCGCTAGAGGTGGGTGGGCACAGCTTCCTCTAGGGGGGCAACGTGTTGTAGCCCTTCTCAGTACCGTCAATAGTTGAGAGCGTTGCGGAGGTTGATGTCTTTAAGCGAGCCGAGTAAGGGGCGCACCATGATTTAGTCAGATTGTCGTGTACCTCGGGGAAGCAGGGTGCTGGTCTTTGACAAGGGGTCTGCTAACGCCCCGACAGAAACCACCCGTCGAGACGGCTCCTGAGGCGGGGACCACTCGATGTCAAGGCCTTTGACAGGGCAGGAAGCGCGAGGGGCGGAGTCGCTGTCCAAAAGGAGAGCTAGCCGCGAGCGCAGTGTAGCAAATTAGCTCTATGAAATATTAATAACCAATCATAACTTGTTATAATTGATTATGAATATTTGGGTCAGTTAATCGGATTAATTTGATGTAGCTACATGACATTACAACCAATTACTCAGTTCATCCTGTGAACCCTCAATATTGGTAATTAATTAATAGAAATGTACATTTCAGGGGCATGGGAAATGTCTTTCTTGCTAAGTACTACTAAGAGCAAGTAGTCAAGATCGATATGATTAGTGACTCCAGATATGAGCTTGAGACACGGACAACTTTACGTGTGACATGAACAAGATTTTATTAACTAGATTAGACACTTAAACTACTCTAACATACACATACATACATGCATACAGTTTACCAAGGGAAAGAGAGCTGAAGCAGAATACAGGAAAGTGAGAAGTTATAGCATTGTTTGAAATTCAGCAGATC
The DNA here is from genome assembly GCA_026230005.1 of Gila orcuttii. NCBI lineage: Eukaryota > Metazoa > Chordata > Actinopteri > Cypriniformes > Leuciscidae > Gila > Gila orcuttii. Next base: position 26,104,477 of record JAPDVR010000002.1, on the reverse strand, counting down.
AACAGCCTTGAGCAAACCATCAGTTTAGTTCTAAAACGCCCTTCTTTAAAAGGTGTAAGGATACTTAATGTATCAAATAATGAGACTAAGTTTGATACTTGCATGTCTCACCCATTTGAATTAAATTGTCCTGATGCAATTTGTTGAGGCTCCAGTTAATCTGTGCTGATGTTGTCTTGATGAGAAAGAACCAGTTGGAGTCAGAGGATTTTTGGTGAATGGAAAGACCAGGAATGGAAAGACCGCAGCCTGGCACAAGCTTGGGGGTCCTTAGAAAACTCCTAGTTCAGCCTCATCTTAACATCAGGACTTCTCAGGAAGGACCAAGAGAGTAAGAGAGCCTGATCTGGTGATCAGTGATCTTTAAAGCGGAGGGAGATTTTATGACCCTTTGTGTTCGAGCAAGGCATTTGAATCTGTAATTTCATTGGGTGTTTAAGCAAAAGATACCCATGTGTCACAAAGTTAGCAAAATGTAATGTAAATTAACAAATGGGGAACAAAGATTGGAGTTTATAGAGACCAAACATGCCACACATATGATTTTGGTTAACCATAGTATGCAAAGTCTGAAACATTAACCCATTAAAGTTTACAAGAAAACATAGGCCAAACAACATAAAAAGGAAAATCATGAGATGGGAAAATTAGATACATGTTTATACCTTTCTCAAGTGGTTATATACTATATAGGATTAACAGGGTTTATTTCTCCTTCTCGGTAAGAATTCAGTAAGAGTCACATCTCTCAGGAATTCCCTTTTTGGGGTCGTAAAAATTCTTATCAATGTAACAGGACACTGAGTTCTGCCAGTGGTGTTAGCTTCATTGTGATGTTGGTTTCGGGGGGAAGTTACATAGACCTTTATTGGGAGAGTGAGTTTGCCGGACTATTCATTAAATATAATGGATAATTTGTGTGTGTGTGATTGGTCCAGATGCTACAGCAGGATGGAGATGGGCAGGCTCTCGCAGTGCGGGCAGCCGCCTTTGTTGAATGCAGTCCCAGGCATACGGCACACTCACTGTGTCCGTCAGCTTCATGCAGAGGAGCTCTGCATGAAAAACATCCGGAACACGGCATTTGCAACAACGCCGTAGAAATTTGCTCTTTCAGCTTCTGGAGTGTTGCGACAGCAAACACACAGAAGTAGCAAAAAGGATATGAGGCTTCTTTCGCCAGATAGTCGCAGGTTAACGGTGATTCAGGGGAAGGCGGTGCCGCATCCGCTGATCAGGTCGCTCGTTCCGCTCGTTGAATGTCACCGAAGAAAGTGTTAGCTGAAGGAAATTAAATCTGATTCTATGACAAAATGGTCTGCTTATATAGGCATAAGCCACGTCCATTTGGGCGAGTTCTGACGCGCCATGGGTGCGAAGCGACCCGATTGGTTCGCACGTCTCAGCCGCCTCTCCATAGGTTCGTGCAGTTGCTGCAGCTATGCAATACGAAGTGAACGTTCTCGAAAGGGAACTTAAATTGATCCACCATTAAGCTAAATAAAGTAAGTATACTCCCACCTTGTATACGATTTACTACTTAAATTTTTAAAATGCCCGGCTAAATTTGATGTTGGTTTGCATTAATGATTCATTTTATATGAAAAAAAACACTCTTAATCTATTTTAGACTGCATAAATATCATACATTTTAGTTATATCGCCTAGCCTTACGTTTTAGTATTTAAATAAAATGTCTAGGGTGTTTTAATTTTTTAAGGTTTTTGAGACTTATTTTGTCTCTGTTTGCAGATTCCAGCACATCACTCCTCTGCAACCAATGTGAACGGCTCCTCTGAGACGCCCCAACAATATAACAACAGTGTGAGCCCTGAAGGTAAGACGTCCACCCGCTATTCATCACTGTCATACACTCACTCATTCACCTTCGATCTTAGTGTTTTTTAAGTCCAAAAGTCCCCAAAGGGCATTTCAGGGGCATGACAAGCTTTGGCGGTGAAAGTGCTGACACATGCCATTCTGTGCCACATTTGCTCAGGCACTCTCCCACTCGTTCACACACTGTGGTGGCAGTGTATGAGCAAACGTCCCTGCTCAGCAGTGCATGAGTCAGAATGACCTTCTGTTGTTTATCTGCATAGTGCACTAACCAAATTTGAATTGTTGGATGAGGATGTTGGGGCTAATCTGTTATTTGGGGGGGGGGTTAAAAATGTCTTTTTACCTGAAAATATTTTTCGATCATATGGTATGAAAATTGTTATTATTTGTTTCAATCTGATATGTTTAATGTGTTGGTTTATTCCCTTTAGTTAATGGAAACAGGAACATAGCTGCTTCCACTATTTTGGACAAGTACAAAATTGGAAAAGTTATTGGTGATGGAAACTTTGCTGTGGTTAAGGAGTGTGTCGAACGGTAAGAAAATAACTAGTTATAAAAGACTTGCTTAAACAAAGATGTTCTTTCTGTTAAGATCTGTCAGAAAGAGATAAAATGGTCCTTGGGGGTCAATAAAAGTGTTGCTTTCTGTTTTCTGTTCTTTCTATGTTTGTTATTGTCATGTTCCTTGATTAAAATACAGAAAGAAACAGTACTATCTACATCTAGATTCAATACTCCTGTTCATATTTATAAGCTAAAAGGTTCAAAAGAAGATCTCTCGTGCACTGAAAGGACATCAACCTTATAAATTGGTCCCTGAGGCTCTGAATGCACTCAAAACAAACCTTCATTAACCTCCTTGGAAAAAGTCTATTGTTCTGTTTCTTTCCATAGATCAACTGGAAAAGAGTTTGCACTGAAGATCATCGATAAAAACAAATGCAGAGGCAAAGTGAGTTGGACTTTATAAGAACTTTTTGCCACAACAGCCAATGGAGAGTGAACTGAGAAAAGACCAGCCATTACTATTCCTTACCAGACATAAAACTTTATTTTGCATTGTTTTTATTAATTCATATATTTTGTCCTTATGACAATGCAGTTATAGCTGTTTATTAGTTCTGGGCCCTGGCTTTAGGTGGGTTATTGCAATGTGAATTATTTACTCCCCAGTGGTCTGTAGAATTTTTGGTCCGTTTAGTATGGCTGATTAGATTTAGATTTTATTCATTGCCATTTATCCAGCCTGCTGCTGCTCTTGTAGGTTTTGAGAGAAAAGCTAGCCAACACCTAACACAAATGGTTCAAATGCAATCAGTAGATCTTATGAATGCTTCAGAATAGGTTTTTAGTTTTTTAATGATTTAACAATGAACCTCTGTGTTTTAACACTATATGATCAAAACTATGTGGACAATATCACACCCATATGTGCTTTTTTATACTCTTCTGAGAAGTCGTTTAACATTTGGATTCGTGTTGGAAATATGGATTCGCTCCTATTTGGACAAGAGTATCTGTGAGGTCAGGCACTGGTGTTTGGCAATGGCTTGTAGTCGCCATTCCAATTCATCCCAAATGCATTCAGTGGCATTAAGGGGTTTTTGTGCAGGTACAAATAATTTCTCAGTAAATCTTTTCTTTATGGATGTCACTGTTGCCTCAATGTTGGAATGTCACAGAATGCTGTTTAGTTATTATTTGTTTTCACTAGAATCACTAGAACCTGTTAATTAGGAGTTGTCCACATACTTTTGGCAATGTATGAATGCTATGTAAACAGCAGTTATACTGGCGGCCAATGTCTCATAATCTAATTTCAGTCTGTGCTTTAACCAAGGAAGTTAGCTTCCTGTTTGCCTTGTTTCCTGCAAGAGCAAACCTCAGGAATTCATGTGGATTTATGCCTAGGCAGCTAAAGACAAAAGACTGCTGAGAAATGCTGTATGGTTGGGAATTTGTAGTGACACATGCTTTGAACACCCAGGAGCACCTGATCGAGAATGAGGTGGCGGTGTTGAGGCGTGTTAAGCATCCTAATATCATCATGCTGATTGAGGAGGTGGATACGCCCACTGAGCTCTATCTAGTCATGGAACTTGTGAAGGTACTGTTTGTTAGTCACCTCTTAAACTGTATCTCTCAACAACGCACACTTACTTGTGTTCTTACCACACCATATATATATTGCATTTAAAGACAACATAAAAAATAGTATTCTTTACTTGATAAATGTCCCTGGTCTTATTATGCATGATCCATTGGTGTACACTGACAAAATTATTTAGTAAATATGTAAAACTTTTCTCTGCTTCTGAAACGTATGAACTTTATAATTAAATATGTATAATTTTTAGATTTGTTATACATCATTTGATCGGTGATGAAGCCAATCAGTGTATATATAGGGATGATTAGGAGGCCATGATGGACAGAGGCCAGTGGGAAAATTTGGATTTTTAATGACCACAGAGAGTCAGGACCTTGGTTTAATGTCTCATCCGAAGGACGGTGCTTTTTGACAGTATAGTGTCCCTGTCACTATACTGGGGCATTAGGACCCACACAGACCACAGGGTGAGCACCCCCTGCTGGCCTCACTAACACCTCTTCCAGCAGCAACCTAGTTTTCCCAGGAGGTCTCCCATCAAGGTACTAACTAGGCTCAACCCTGCTTAGCTTCAGTGGGCAACCAGTCTTGGGCTACAGGGCGATATAGCTGCTGGCCATATCAAACTATCTCATCTTCAGAGCCTGGACTTTTTTGTTTTTACCGAGAACTTCTGCCTCCTAGCCGTCACCAGCCCATTTGACGAAGACCCTGAAGTCACTGTTCTGGATCGGGGCAAATTACCATCACCCCGTAGACCTCCCAGACACCTCTGGACTGAACTGGAGGGATGCTATCATCTGGTGTCTGGAGAGTGTCTACCCCCCGTCCAGGACACAGCTGGACCCAGAGTCCATTCCACCACCATCAACCATGGAGGAAACGTGTGAGCCCCCCGCAGACGGAGAGCTACCACCCGCCCCGCCGCGTGCCCGAAGATAAGAGGTCAGCGCTGACCCTCGCCTAGGAAAAGGAGCCCCCCAGTGTGTCTGACCAGGGGTGTGAGCCCACAACATCAGTGGCCGAGGGAATTTTGGTGGATTTTGAGACTGAGAACTGGCTGATGGACTTAGCGTGGAGGTTTCGTCTCCCACCCTATCCCACCCCATTTCTAATTTTTCTTCGCTGTTCCTAGACCACACCATGGACTGTATGAACTTTCTTCCTGTTTCCTCTGAACCTTCATCGCTGTTTCTAGACAGCACAGACACCTGCATGAAAAATGTATTGTTACCTTTGACCCTGTCTAGCCTTAATTTGCCTCCATGACTGCCCTGCTCAGCCAGTCCTCCAGCCCCGCCTCTGCTGGAGGTTGTCAGCCCTTCGCCATCTCCTGCAATGCCAAGCAGTCATGTCGAGCCTCAGGTCCTGCAACCATCATCAACGCCTGAGCGGATAGATCCAGACCGCCTCCATCCTCAGATCGTCTCGCTCCGTCTCGGCCCATCGACCAGTTGGCACCACATTTGGCTCCACCAGACACCCTCTGCCTTTCGACTCTACCTGGTTCCCTCGTCACACCAGCTCCCACTTGGTCAGTCATCACACCACCCCTGCCACGGACTTGCGGATCTTTAACAATGCTGTGTTCCTCCAGCCCCTACGGCTGTAGCAGGCTCATCCTTCCTTTCAGATACACCTCGGTCCTCCATCACACCGGCATCGCCTCAGTCCTTGGGCAGCCTGGCTCCACCTCAGATGATAGTCGCCGTGGCGTCTCCTAGGCCTCCTGTGCCAGCGATGTTGCTCTTCTCCATCGGCTACCTGACTACGTACCTGTGCAATCCTATCTCGAACTATTTCATCTTCTGTCTTTTGTCTTCTGTGAATAACCGTCATCCAGTCACCTCTCATCTCAGCCTGCAACAGATAAGACCTGTCACTTTCATGCCAGTATCACCATAACTATCTGCAATCTAAAGACTCACCTGTGTCATTCAATAAACTATTCAGATAATAATTCCTGTGTCTGCATTCTTCTGTTCCATGACTATAATATATAATGTTTCATGATGCAATAAAATCCCCATGTATAAAATCAGGTCCAACATACATTATTGGGTAGGTCAAATGCATTGAGAATTCTTTGTTTTATTGTCAACAATATTACTCTAAACGGACGCTTTTATACAGAGAACAAATGTATTTTGAACGTGTGTTTTATACAAAATAGTTTTTTTTAGTTAGTTGTATTGCCATTTGTGTTTCAGGGTGGAGATCTGTTTGATGCAATCACCTCCTCAACAAAATACACTGAAAGAGATGCTTGTGTGATGGTATTCGACCTGGCAGCAGCTCTCAAATACCTGCACAGAATGTGTATCGTCCATCGAGACATCAAACCTGAGAATCTGCTGGTATGAACACATCTTGCACAGAGACTATGAATCTAAGAATACTTTAATCCACACATCTTTGACACACACAGCAATTTAGAGACATGAAACCTGTGAAATAAAAACTTTGTACATGAAAAATTACTTAAGGTAAGAAATAATGTAAATCCTGGTGGATAAAAATAACCCTTTTCCCTCTTTCACTATATGAATCGTCGTAGGTGTGTGAATACCCTAATGGTACAAAGTCTTTGAAGTTGGGTGATTTTGGCTTGGCCACAGTGGTTGAAGGCCCGCTGTACACTGTTTGCGGAACACCCACTTACGTTGCCCCAGAAATCATAGCAGAGTCAGGGTAAGAGTCATTGATTGTTTTGTTTTTATATCATCAAAAGTGATATTGCTATGGAAGCATGACTATCTGTGTTTAATAGCCTTTAAAATGCTGGAGGATGAATGCTATTGACTGTGTCTTTCTATCCGGGCATCGTTGCAGTTATGGGCTTAAGGTGGATATCTGGGCAGCTGGAGTGATTACCTATATCCTTCTGTGTGGCTTCCCACCTTTCCGCAGGTAACACTAGATAAAACTGGCTCAGTCATTCATGTTAAAGTCAGCATGAAACAGTAGTTGCGATAGTCTTTTCTTTCCAATAGTGACCTATATCCAAATGAAACGGTTTCTAGAGAAGAGATGTCATTGCAAGTGGGAGGGGAAGTTATTTTGGTTAAAGATTACCAGGACACATGAAATTAAAATGTAATTAAAAAAATTAAATATTAATGTGCACGGATAAATCATTTATAATAATTACTGCAATATTCCATAAAAAAACAAGAATTGTCTATTTTTATTTCATATTTTGACTTTTTTAAAAATTCAGTCTCATTTTGTTCATTGCGTACTGTTCTCAGAAGTTATTGTTCATTAAATATTGTGTGTGTGTGTCATTTGTTTTTGTAGTGAGAATAACCTTCAGGATGACCTATTTGATCAGATTCTGGTAGGGCGTTTAGAGTTCCCTTCACCCTTCTGGGACAATATCACTGATTCTGCTAAAGTGAGTACAGACAAACACACGTTTTGACACATGCTACATTTCTTAAAATGCACTGTTTTAATCTCACTCATTTATCAACACATCCTTCATTCTTCATCTTGTATACTCTGTCCTGACTGCTGCACTCCACTTTCTTTCATCCTACTCACCATCATCTCATCTCATTCACATCCTCCCCCTCTCACACTCAGCCCATCCAGCTTTAGAACGTTTTTTGCGTGCTAGGTTTATAACATCTTTCTCTTCACTGAATGGCAGAATATTTTGCTGTGTTTGCAAATGTGAGTGTTTTCATACACTTTAACGTTTATCACATTTTAATTTAGAAAATTACATTTTATGTACAGTATATAGGGGTGTGTGTATATATATATATATATATATATATATATATATATATATATATATATATATATATATATAAATAAATTAGGAGTGTAACGGTACACAAACAATGATGGTTCGGTACATACCTCGGTATTGAAGTCACGGTTCGGTACGGGTTCGGTACAGCAGGGGGAGAAAACTAAGCATAAAATTGCTTTTTTTTCAAATTAAACTATACACATACACATTTGTTTTTAATTAAACAAATGTGTATATGCGTTTAAATAAATTGTATTATAATTAATCTTAATCTTAACAACAGAGCCCAAAATGATGCTGTAAATTGCACATAAGGCAGGTTTTGTGTTAACTTCTAAATCTAATTATAAAGTTAATTTTCTACTCCAATTCATCTTAAATCTTACCTCTTTTGTCCACATCTTACATTAAATAATCAAGACATTACTAACAGGTTAAGTAAATATAATAAATAGGCTAATATAGAGCATATACAAAACTAACCTGCTGTCGACACTAAATGCCTGAGGTAAATGTAATGCTACTTGAGATATTATTCTTGATATTGATATCTTTCCCCAGTTGAAACACTGGTTGAGAGATGTAAACACATCGATTGATCATCTCTTCTGAGCTTTTCACTGGTAACAAAACAGTGTTGTATTGCCGTGTGTGCCCCCTTCTGGATTGGAATGTGGATCGCCTGTGACTGATTGTATTCGTTGTGCGACTGCATGCACCGAACCGTGACGTCCGTACCGTACGGTTCGAGATGAATTCATGCACGATTACACCCATAAAATATAAATATAGACAGTATATATACTCGCTCTAGACGGAGCATTATTAGCCAACTCAGCTGCTTACTCATAACACATAGCAACACAGCTAAAAGTATTCCTAATACTGTATGTTGGACCTTTTATTAAAAGTAGGCTACTTTTACCTGTTGACATGCCTTCACAAGCACTGTAAGAGCTAGGAGTGTGATGTTTGAGTTGGGGAAGAAACAGCGTGTGAAAGGGGCATGCAAGGTTGTTTGAAAATATGCTTTATTTTTGTAATTCCGCTAGGTGCCACTAGTGTCACAGAAACTAAATACTTCACCTTTAACTTTGTGCAAAGATTTAATTTAACAGTATTTGTTTCCTGTCCTTTTGTGTACCTTTTTAATGCTAAAAATCTATTTAATCAACAAATTAATGATCATGATGTGTTCATACAGGAGTTGATTGGTCACATGCTGCAGGTGAATGTGGAGGCCAGATACACAGCAGAGGACGTGCTGTCTCACCCCTGGGTCACGGTAAATGTGAGTGGATGGGTTTAGTGTATATGTTTGATTTGTTTTGGGGTTTTTTTTGTCAATATTGTGGAGTTATGTAATGCATATCCTACACTGAAGTATCACATTTCTATATATATATATATAATATACGAAAATCAAAATGTATTTTAGGCATTGCATGTTGAGCAGCATGGATGGCCACAAGGGATTCACTCGCACACTTCTAAAACATTATTGATGTAATTTGAGCTGTATTAGTGGTGGTTTTGATGTTTTAAAAAAAATTCAAACTGAAACCTACAATTTAGTCAATATGCACTGGTGGACACAGTTACAGTATATTGCTCACCATTAGATTGGCCTATCCTAATCCACTTCAATAACCAACAGGAGGATGCTGCAATGGAAAACAATATGAAGATGGAGGTGGCAGGTAAACTCAAAAAGCACTTTAACTCTGTGCAGAAACAGAGCAACACTTCCCCTGGAGTCTCTGTTCTTGTGGTGAGCACACACACTCACATATGAGAAACAGTCTGCCCATCATAACTGCAGCTGTTGTCATCTGTTAATATGCACTGCTTCAAAAAAAAACAAAAAAACAATGTCATCCTCTCGGTCCCTAATGATTAGTACTTGGATTACACATAATTCCAAAGCATAGCGTCACTGAAATTACAGCCACTGTGGACACCAGAATCAAATCAATCAGTTTGTCTCCCTCAGCGCTCATGACTTACATAACTGCTAAGTCTCAGGAAATATGAGAGATTATTGTATTGCAAACAAGCACAGCACCAAATATGCCAGAGCTATGAAATTGGAAATGACTTCAGAAAGCATCACATCAGGCGCAAGTATAAAGATTCCGTTCATTTTCTCCATAAAAAATGTTTTTGACTTTAAGTGATACTGTATTTTTTCAACACACCTTTCAACCATTTAACACAGACCTAGAGTCGTGTGATTTCAACTTTTGTATTTAAAATAATTAACCAAAACAAAACTGTGTTTCATTACGGTTGACTGGGAAGGGACATGTTCGGTTCACATGGAAACCTGGAATTATCGGAAATGGCCAAGACAAAACTATGGTCACGTAGTTTATTTACACATTTTAATTCGTGGCCACGAGAAATAGATTTCGTTCTCTCAACATAGATTCTCAAGGCCACACCTTTACATCGCATGACCACGACATAAGGATGTCGTTACATCGAAAAAATGATCTCTTGGCCACGACTTATCACGTTCCCACGAGTTAATGACCATGAATTAATATCTCATGGCCATGACATATTATCACGTTCCCACGAGTTTATATGTCCTGGCCACGACAAAACTAAGTGAACCGAACGTGTCCCCTCCCGGTCACCATATCTAATAGCCAAATTGATGGTTAAAAACTACAACCAATCAGAGACTTGTCAAACCTAAATCACTCAGCAGTGATTCCCTTTAAAGCTGTGGGCACACTTAAGTTAACGACTGTAACATAATTTGATACTTTCGACTGATCATGCCCAAATGCGCCAAGTCGCGTTCAGTCGGTGTTTAAAATCAGCTATGGTCGATGGAAACAGTCTGTAAGTGTGTTTAGTTCAGTCTTAGAGTGTTTCAGCTAGTCATTAAGTGTCCCCGGCTTAAGTCAAGGATCCATACACTTTGAATTGTGTACTCGTATATTTGAATATATTGCTATACTTGTACAAGTCATTAGTTTATTCATGTGATGCAAAGCTGAATTTTCTGCATCATTACTCCAGTCTTCAATATCACATGGTCTTTAAGTAGTCATTTTAATATGCTGATTTGGTGCTCAAGAAACATTTCTTAGTATTATCAATGCTGAAAACAGTTGTGCTGATTAATATTTTTGTGGAAACTGTGATAAATATTTTCCAGAAATATTCAGTCTTATATCCAACAAAAAAAATTACTGATACCAAACGTTTGAATTGTGATGTAACCTATATACATAGTGTTAAATACAGAAAAATGTGCAGTCAGCGCTGCTCTCTATAGTGCCTCAAAATGGCTGAAGGACTCAAAGGAATCATAATCCTTTTATTGTTTGGCAGAAGCAGTACTTTATGAGCTCAGAGAGAGACATGGGAGAAACATTTTCAGCCATTTCCACCCTCATGTCTTATTAAATTCCCATCCCAGTTCACAGCACCATAAACCCCTCACTGCCAGTTGTCTTAGTTCTTCTCACTGTCATCAAGGTGTTAGTTTCTGTAAATGTGTTTTCAGTGTTGTCATTGGTCTTAACATCGACTATATTGTCATGATGAAGAATATTGTCTATTACTTATTCTTTGAACTTGACCCCATCATGCAGAACTTGACCTCATCATGCAGTTTTGACAAGACATCGGTATATATTTAAAGTACTCAGCACATGGGCAGAGCAGTATATTGAATATTCATGATATATTTGCAATGATTTTGCTAGAGCCTTTTTTGTTCACTACACTGCTTGAAAAAGCAGCAAGGGGGTCTTTGGCTGAATGTGTATTGATGTGAATCTCATTTGACAGTTTGAACTATAAGGGCAGGGCTGTACCTACACCCCTTCCTTGCTCTCCCAAGACCCGAAGTGATGTCTGCCACTGGATATTGGGTATTTGAATCCAAATCTAAACCTATTTTTAATGAGCTTGAGAGCTTATGACTATACTAAAATCTAGCTCTCTGGCTGCCTCATATTAACCCTCACTGGGGTTTTTCAGCATTTCTGGTCTTGCCTCACAATAATCATACCATATTGTACTTCATGTCCCAACCATAATCCGGTCCGGTCCACTTTCTGTGTTCCCATCTCCTCACTCCACTCTATGTTCATGGTGGCTCTTTCATGGTGAATACTTTATTGCTGTAATATTCTGAGCCATATGGCTTGTGTTGCACATTTGTGCTGTATATTGTTTCTTTCTGGGCTTTAGTTGGAAGGTTTGTATTGGCATGCATGCATTACTGACTGCTTGAATATTAACACTGCAATCTGATGGCCTCTTTCTCTCTCTCAACAGTATTTCATGGCCGTTGCCAATGTCCTCAAAATGAACCTCATTCTTAGGATCTTGACCATTGCCATCAAAATATCAAAGAAAGTGGTTTAAGAATATAAAACTCTGCCACCATCGCAGTATTGTAATTTAAATTAATAAATCTAATGACCGGGAGAGAGAGAGACATAATAATGCACAAAAATTGCCTTGGATGAAATATTTTATTTAAAGTTTGAAAGACTTGTTTAGAAATGTTTAGATGAAATGGGGTTTACTTGTTGATTATTTTACTTTTTTATTACATTTAATTGATTAGTTAAATTTTGCAGCCAGTATATTTATCTATTATAAGATATTAAGAATCCGGACAGGTGCTATTAATTTTATCAGCTTTCTTTTAAATTTTTCGGTTTTGTCCACATCAGCTGAGGAACTTGCCAAATAAACCAGATCATATCACAGTTTAAAAGAATAGCTCACCCATTAATGAAACTTTTATTAATTACTCACTCTCATGTCATTCTAAATCCATTTTAATCATCACAAGGATATTTTCCATTAAACAAAACAGCAACAGTTCATACTGTTGAAAGCACTATAAAATGTTAAATAAAATAATAATAAAAAAACACTAAAGAAGTATATGACTCATCTGCTATATTATGCACGGATAATCAGCTCTCAAATTAAATATGGTGCCATTGACATTGGTTCTCGTCTTGTAACCAAACATCATTACATCAGATATGCAACATAGTTACCAAAAGCTATCATATGGCTTTAGATGGCCATATTAACTAAATTGATGGTGCTTATATAGTGGTTTTTGTCCTTTTTGGAATTTGACAGCTTGTTTGGATATCAAAAACAGCAGCATGCAGGTTTGGAACAATATGAGGGTGAACAAACAATGTCCAGAATGTTCATTTCTGAGTGATCTGTCCCTTTAAGTGGCTATATTTAGCTTTATTTAAGCAAGCTGGTGTTTCTAAAGTAGTCCTTGTGAAATGTCCCTCAGCTGAACTGTTAGAGGTTATGTTAGTGTTGTGTAAGAATGTGTGCTGTATGTGCTCTGTGAGTAAGACTAGTCTTTGTCCTCTGCTTCTGCTCTCCCCTTGGCATTGCTATCCTCTGACTAGTTCCAAGGCAATGGTATGTACTAACACTAACTGCTATGCTCCTCCCTCCCCGCCGCCGTCTCCTCACACGTACACTCTTATACTGGGAGAAAGTGACCGTAACATCTTAATTTATTTAATTATTTAATTGAACTTTTTTAACTAATTTGAATCTATATTTATTATTTATATATTTTAATCTTTTTATTTATTTAATCTTTTTTTTTTCCACCGATTTTCTCTAAACATTTCCTCGGACTCCCTAGCACTTTCTTGGGCCCCCAGTTTAAAAAAAAAAAAAAAACCTGGCTAAGCGTTCTTGACTCACTTTAATCCTGCCATGAACTTCAGTGGTGTTTTTCACTCTGCCATTTTCTGTCTCTTTCTCTGCTGTGGTCTATTTCCACCTGCGACGTAATCAATAGTATTGACTTTTCAATGAAACCGGGTTATGCATAATGTCTTTTATATCTTAGTATGGACCTGTTTTCTGTTACAGCAACGAGAAAAAACACAGAACAGCTGCTTTATTGAAACCTTAAAGGGTCATGCAAAATTAGAATTCTGCCATCATTTTCTCACTCACGTTTATCATTCCGATGGCTTTCTTTCTTCTGCATAACTAAAAAGTTGATTATTGTGAAGAATATTTTTGTGTTCTTTTTTTCATTGGAGTAGCAAACGAGAGTCAGAAAAATGTCTTTGTTAATATGTAATGGACTTGAGCTCATTGTTAGTTTATGTTAATTTATACATTAACTAAAGTAAACTAATGGGATCGTATTGTATGCATGGTGGGAACATGCAGATGTTGTCTCACATAAAATCTCTCAAACCTTATTGAATGTGTATTTTAGAACAAAAATCTACCTTTTACCAGTGCACAAATTGTTTACACCCTACAGAATACTTTTGTCCCCACAAAGATAGTAGTACCAGAAATATTTGGCCTTGTGGGGACATTTTTATTTTTTTATTTTGTTTGGTCTCCATGAGGAAAACAGCCTATACATCATATTAGGTTATGCTTTATAAAAAAAGCAAAAAAATGCAAAAAAGTCTCCTTTTTATGGGTAGGATTAGGATAGAATACAGTTTGTATGTTATAAAAATCATAATGTCTATGGAATATCACCTTAAAACATTAAGTGTGTGTGTGTGTGAGAAGTAAGAAAATCATAATTTTGGAACAACATGAGGCTGAGAAAATGATGATAAGAGTTCTCATTTTTTGGTGCTGTCTTGATTGAATTTATCGCTTTCTTGACCTCCCTGATTGTAACTTCATCTCACTTACTCTTTCCCTACTGAATTGTTTTCAATTTCCTTTCCATTTCTGGGTGGGTGCACCTCATGTGAACATTAACATGCAGTATTGTCTCTCTCGTAGAACACAGCTCTAGATAAGGAAACCATCCAGCTCTCTCGCCGGCGTAAGGACAGCAGCCCCCCTCCAGGAAAAAGCCCCTCCTCCACCCATCCAGAGAGACGACGCTCCAATAGGAGGCGGTCATCTGCACAATCGGTGGATTCTAGGAGTGCTCCTCTGGTTGAGCCTTTAGCCTCAACAACCCCCAATACTCCATCAGCACCTCTTCCCTCCCCTCACTCTGCCCCACTTCCCTACTTCCCAGAATGCAATGCTGAGGCCAACAAGGGCTTGCCGAAGGAAGAATAACTCTACTTAGGAGAAACAATATGGAGAACATTCCAAATATACATAAATAAATAATTAAATAGCTACTCTGCAAATCTTTATTGCTTCATTCTAGCTAAAGACTGGAATACACTACACAAGATTTGCTCTGATTTTTGCCCTAATTTACAGTCTGGAAGAGTTGCCAAAAGTGTTTTCTTATCCATTGTGACAGACATCTTTGAAACAGCTTCTCGAACAAGAAAAAAATATTGGGCAAATCAGGAATTGATTGGATCATTGTTGTCTGCTATTGATCATGTGAGTGACAGGTTATCCCGTCCTTGTGCCGAAAAACACATCATGAAAAGAGATGTTGCTGCAAGAGGGACAGGAAGATCACAAGGGCACATGAATTGTAAAAAATAATTTTGAGAGACAATTCATTTATAGGCTGATACTGCGATATTTCATAAAAAATAAGAATAGTCCATTTGGATTTCATGGTGACTTTAAGGCTGGAATACACTACACAACTTTAAAATCTGAGCAGATTTTTAAACGCTATACTCAGTTCCTAACGCTACAAACTCACGCAGAAACACTCGCCTCATTGCTAGACGCATTACAAATGTATCTGAAGCTAAACATTTCGGAGTCTGTGCCCATCATACACTATGTGATGTTCTGTGAAATCTGTCAACTTAAATCTGCAGACTGGCTCTGAGCGTCTGACTTTCAGCAACTATAGCGTTGACTCATCCAGACTGTAAATCGGGGCAAAAAACAGAGCAAAATTTGTGTACTGTATTCCAGTCAAACAGTACAGTCAGAACTGTCTGTATAGTGGTCGTCTGCTCGTCTCCCCGCTTTCTTCTTCTAGTTTGGCTTTGGATTCCAGCACCCAGGGTGTGTTTGAAAACTTTTGTGATTGATTGTATATAGGTGCATTGGATATCAAAGATCCGCTCTGCTTTTGTGTTTACTGACATGAACTGCTCACGTCTCGATTGTGAATAGCAAGCACGTTTTAGGGTGGATCTAAATCTGCTACTGGAAAGAAAGACTTTGAAACTGGCAAGAAACTTGTCCTGCTAAAACTTGAAAGTATGTTTGAAAATAGACCGCTTGACCTTTTGACTCTGCTGAAGAAACACAAGAAAACTATTTGCATTTGTGTGTGTGTGTGTGTTTTTAGGAGGGTGTGCCTATATTGCACTACTGTGTTCTGGAGTCATTCTGCAGTAGTTTAGAGTTGCCTTCATATGAGCCAGCAAAGCAAGAAATCTGTAGAGATTGTTAACAGTTCTGTTGTTTTGCTTATTTATTTGTACGGATTAGACATGATGTGAAATTGTATTTTAGAATAGTTGGATCTTTTCAAGCCGGAGTCATTAAGTGCACGATATTTTGATTTACAGTATTAGATTACAATCTGTCCTGGATTTGTCAGCTATTTCTCCATGTACTGTCTGTACTTGTTATCTCTTTGCTCACCATGGTCCTGATTCAAAGAGTGAGATGAAGCTTGTTAATAAATGTATATGACATAATGAACTGATTTTTGACATGTTCAAGGCTTTGATAAATATGGCAATATTCAGTATCATCTCTGGAAGGCTAAATATTTTATTTAATAGATGTCATTTTCTATTAGTGTTCCATATCATAATCAAGGAAATGCAATAAAATTCTCTGTTGTTTATCCTTGTCTTGTCCTTATTAGCCTACGGAATGATCCCAGTAAACTCTACAAACCAGCCAAATAGCTGTTTTACTTTCTCTAGCATAAAACAAATAGGTGTAGGTGTAACCTAATGCAACATCGCCATCTGTGGGTGGAGAATGGAGCTAAAGGACACCCGGGGTAAAACGTGTTTTTGTATTTTTTTTCCCCAGTCAAATGAATAATACATTCACATTTCCTACATCACTCTATTTCCTATCGCTTATTTAGGAGACCTATTGCTTATTTAGAAGACCCATATGGCATAAAGGTTTGTCCTCCTGAGAACCAAAAAAATAATATTTTGTATTCATGTTATGCTATGTCCTCTAGTAGTGGACACCAGTAGGCTTCAGTTGTTTAAAAAGTAAAAAGACATGAAATAAAAAGGATAGATAAAAAAAAATGGGATTTTTTATTTTTATTCACGAATACATTTTTAGGTTTCAGGTTCCAAAATTGAATGAATTGATTTACCATTTTACTTTATGCAATATGTTGGTTATTTGGGTAGTTCTATTCAATTCAATCTATGATGGTGTATCTATGATCTATCACGGTGAAACCTCCAAACATTTGGTATCTCTAAGAAAAGCCCTCAATGTCCTATACAGGACATCAAGACTTAAAACATGTTGTCAGAGAAATTCAAAATATAATGCCCACAGTGTACAAAAGTCTATTCCTGGGTTCCAGGAAGAATATATATATTGCTTTAGTTGCTTGCTATAGGCTAGCCTAAGCATATACTGCTATTTAATATGTTATTTGCAAGCTGTAATAGGCAAACACTTTAAAATGAACTGAACCTTTTTTTGCAAAACACCGTCCTTGACTAACAAAAAATCATCTTAATTTCCTTTTAAAATAAACAACTAGCTTTACACCATTTTTCTAATTTCAAAACCTGCTTCTCTGCCTACTCATAAATGATCCATTCTTTCCTTAATGTCTACTTTATAATTTTGGATTTTCGTCTAATTTGTAGACAGAAAACAACAAAAGTGACAAAACACATCCTTGAGGTGCCCCCGTGTTTAAAGACAATAGGCTAGGCTATATTTTATTTTTAACACCCCGGGCGACAGTTCCGGTCACATCCTACTTGCAGCTATTCCCCCCCGGCTTGTAGCCTAAACTTTAGCGATGGCCCTAAGTAAAATCGTAGCTCTAAGGCTACAGAGTTTATTTATAGCAAAATGATACAGAAGTATTGTTTTGAAAAGTCTACAAAGTGATTTAAATTATATTTTCTAAAATTATTACAGTAATTAAATTCATAAACAAATAATAATAATAAAACACAACATTTGGAGTCTTTAGACAAGCTGCACTGCAATCAATAATTCATTAATTTTAATGGTTTTAATTATGTGTGAAATTTGACTCTCAGATCACAGTTGAGGGCATCAGTAAACAATATGTTGCACGCCACACACCGCATTCATTTTACAAAAAAAAAAAAAAAAAATAAATAAAAAAAAAAATCTTATGAGGAATACAGGATTCTGATTAGTCTGGCGGCATTGAGTTGTCCACTTTTACTGTCTAATGGCTGTCCATAATCTATAAATTGGCAACGCAAGTTGGATAACTCATTACCGCCATCTAACGACTACAAATGATTACTACGATTACCGTCTGTAATTATATTTTAAAAAAATGCCCTCTCTCGGTCAGCGTTTATTTTAAATTATTATCTAGAAAACGAAAATATCGATGAGAAAAACAACGCACATACTCAAAGAGCTTGACGTGAGAAACTCTAAAATAGAGCAAGATTATTCAGAATTCGCCATGAGCTTTATTCGCCATTTACGCTCGCATACACAATAAATTAGATTTTGTAAAACAGTCTTTCAGCACCAAGACAGACACAACATCTAATCAAATAATGCTAATAATACTACTAGTAATCATAATAATAATAATACGTGGTCGCGTCCTCTTAAAACTCAATTTCCCATAAGCCCAAGCGCACTATACGATATTGCGTCATGGCGTAAACGCCATTGGCCAATTCCTGTTGGGTCGGCCATATTGGAATTTGAAGTCTGCTATACTGTGAGCAGGTTGGCAGTCTCATAGATTATATCTCTCAAATACAGCTATATTTTATCCGTGTCCGCAGCGTAAGAGCCTGGCATTGCACCAGAGGCCCTGCTGTTTGTGGACGGAACACTGTCTGTGTATTCCGTGGGTAGAA
The DNA here is from genome assembly GCA_026230005.1 of Gila orcuttii. NCBI lineage: Eukaryota > Metazoa > Chordata > Actinopteri > Cypriniformes > Leuciscidae > Gila > Gila orcuttii. The sequence goes on along the minus strand of JAPDVR010000002.1, from coordinate 26,085,792 downwards.
ATGAGTCCTACAGACGCCAAACGCGGAGCAAAGCGCAGGAAGAATAAGCGGGGCGGCGGCGCAGGGAAGGCCGGAGCTCCGCCAACACCCTCCAGTGGCACTGCGCACGGAGACCCGAGCACCATCCCCAGCCTCAACGGAGAGGTGAGCGGCGGCTGGGGCATGTGGGTTGGTTGATGGTGCATGTGGGTGTAGTTTACTCCAGATTCTATGATATTGGAGGCCTAAGAGAAGCTCTTGTAGCTGTTCTCACATTTACATAGAGCCTGAGCTGAGCTTCACTGATCTAGAGCTTTAATCTTACACATTTCCTGGTCTGATCATCGAAACATGGGAAGAAAACTGTGAAGACGTGTGGAAAGCACATTTAGAGTGATTTTATGCAACGGATGTGGAGGTTTGATTGGTTTTTATCGCTCTGTGTGATGTGAAGCTAACTTGTCAAGCGCTGCCCAGTTTTAGCTGATGTGTTTAAAAGGTGTACTTCAATAACCATGTGATTTTTATCAACCTTCCTTAATAAAAAGCAGTAAATGTATTATTGAGGCTGAAAATATCACTGTTTATGAACCGCAGTCAACAGTAATGTAACCATGTCGATAGACAGATCAAATGCTAAAGTCCACCGTTTTTTGACATTCAAGTTCAAAATATTCCCTCGCACGTTTCTTTATGTATTCTTTTTTAGCACAGGCTCTCTATTTAAAACTTTATGTATTGCGTTATTAAATACAATGGAGGTAATAACTGCCTTTCTGAACTTTCTGGCAGTTAAAGCATGATCAAACCGGAAGTGCTTGAAAATATTCAACCGTCAATGTCAACAAAGCCTGTTATATGTCTTTCATTGGTTTTAAATTGAGACTTATACAAAGTTTGTGATTTGGACGTAAAAGTAATGTGATGCATAGTCACTTAGCACTTAATCCATATTTATAGACCTACACACACACACACACACACACACACTCTTACCTCAGTTTATCAGCTGCTTTCCTCTCGTTTAAGTTGTGTATTTATGCAGTCCAGCCTGAGAAGTGTCATGTAATGAATAGGTCACTCACAGCACCTGGTCCAGTGTCCAGGGCTTTGTCAGAGACTTGTTCTTTCTGATGGTATACCTCTGTTTCCAAGGCAACCACATATGTAGCTTAACAAGATTATCAGTCTGTATCAGAAGCAAGCAAAAGCGACCATTTCATCTCTGGACTGAATCGTGGCTATTTTGCTGGCATACAGTGCACATATTTCAGTGACCAGAGGGCAAAACATGAGGATGTCTAACTGTCTATGATTTCTGAATCTGCCTAATGACATGTTCTCTTAGGAGTTCAGGTCTTATGTGAATCATTTGTTGCAATATTTCTTTTCATGAAATAACACAGCCAAACAACCTCTGGTTAACTCCGGTAAAGCTGTTTGTAATCTAACTGTACAGAGCTTGTTGGCAGGTTGTTGTCTCAGGAATTATTGTGACATTTTTGTGTTTAACTAAGCACATGCTCAAGACATCACATTCTCCTATTCCAGATAGCAATTTTGGTTAAAACTGAAGCGTGTAATACTCTTTCTCTCAAACAGATTTTCTAAATACTGCCATTGGTCGGACAGACGGCTATTGGTTTAGCCAATGTGTCTGTTGGTCAACAATTGGCTCAGGCTAAATGTTGTATCTGCATTTTAAACTGAGATATGAGGAAGGCACTTTACCATGGAAAATGTCACCTTCTTTTTTTTTGGCAATGTAATATTGTGGCCATAGCTGTCTGTATTTTCGCAAGCACTGATTTATTGAATAGCTGACAACCTGCTGGCTATTCTAAATAAAAAATGATTATTTTAACAGCCACATAACAGCTCTGACATTATTTGTGAGCTGCTGCAAATTCATTTTTTTTTTTTTTTTTACATTTATTTATGTTTAATAGGACATTTAATATTACTGGATAGCTGCATTGTCTTGACTGTTATTTTTAAATTACATTGTTTAACATAATAAATATGTCTGGACAGGAAATGCTCATCTAGTTTTGCTTCAGGACACAGATTTTAGAATAAACATCAAGTGACAACTCCACACTCTATTTAACAACATTCTTTATTGTTTATTTTGTGGAAAAGTAAAAAAAAATAAACAGATTTCTTTTTTTACTCAAAGTTTATTATTGAATTGTAAATGTCTTATTTTGATGGTTTCATGCCAGTAATTCACCATATGGAGCAAATTTTGGTCTGTGCAAATCATGTTTATCCTCTTAACACTAGGACTCCCGGAATTCTATAACTACTATAATGGCCATAGCAGTCATTCTGACTGCTCATACATTATTTGCATATAATTTAATAAGCTATATCAAATCTAAGAATAAATGGATCTGTAATGTTAGGATAGGTAATAACAAACATCAGAACACTACATTTTAATTATGATTTATGTAAAAATGTATTAGTTAACCAACAACCACTCAGCCTCATCAAGGCTCTGAAGCATGGCTAAAGCCTCTGTGGCAGTCATTCTTCTTGCTGACATTGTTCTGATATTCTCTTTTCAATATTTCAATTTGGTTTTAGCTCGAAGCTAAAGCTAGATTTCAGTTTTGCAATAGACTAAACAAACAACAAGAGAAATTGTTACTAGTCAATGGTGATGCATCTTCAAGAGCGGGAAAAAGGAGCAACCGACACACGGTCTGTAATGCATACGGTCCGTATGACTGCTATGGCCATTCAAGGTAGAAATACTCAAAACTCTTTTGTGTCTTGTAATTTTAATAAAATAACAATGATAGAATAAAATATAGGCACATTTAGGAAAAGTAAGGGTCCCATAGTTACATGGGTTTTATTTCAAAATAAGTTATTACATTGCAAATTTTTAAAGCAGTCAAAATGACTGCCTTTGGTAGTTCTAGGTAGAAATACTCAAAACTCTTCTGTGTCTTGTAATTTTAATAAAATAACAATGATAGAATAAAATATAGACACATTTAGGAAAAGTCAGGGTCCTATAGTTACATGGGTTTTATTTCAACAAAGTTATTACATTGCAAAATTTTAAAACAGTCAAAATGACTGCCTTGGGAGTTCTAGTGTTAATGTAGTCAGATTTGTATTTTTTTTATTTTGCATAGTTCATGGACATATCATTACACCTGTCCATGTTGGCACTTGCATAATTTGTCTTCTACTAAGTGACAGATGAATTTGTGCCAAAATATTATAGTTTTAACATCAACAACAAAATATATTGAAAGTGTTTTCTCTTATTTTGCTGTCTAAATGCATGATTGTTTCATTAGTTGCATTGTATTCTTTTATTGTATTGCTGTCCACTGCTCTATCATAAGACCAGCAATCCATTTTGAGTTGTGACTCATCAGTTGAGAGGACCTTTGGAAAATGAAGTACATGTAGAATTAATACTTTCATCTTATGTCATCTTCACAGAATTATTATATAAAAATAGGTGTTCTGCTACTGTCAGCGGTTCATTCGGGGTCAACCTCTATCCAGTGGAGATTTAACTCTGCTGCATGGTGCTGCGAAAGGTTTTTTTTTTTCTTTTTTTGACAGCTACGAGTAGTGCATTTAGAAGGCACTCTTTTAGCTTTGAGCTGAAGTCGTAAACAACATAGTGTATGTAATTACATTATTGTAATAAGTTTGTAACCTTGAGCCTGGAATGATTTGATTTATCGCCGGCTTTCTTTTTAGGTCCCATTGAATGGCGCTCCACAGTTTTCAGAAGGGCCAGTAAACGCTGACTTCTCTGGAGTCCTTCAGGTAACAGGCAAATCTCTCACTTTGGAACACAGCGCTCTGCCGTATTTGCATTTCCTGTGTGCGGTAGCCGGTTGCACAGCTGTGATTTCCTGAAAGTCTGATCCGGTGTAAGTTGAGTTAGCCTACTGTTTTGAAGCGTTATTCTAGTCTTCTAGAGTGTTGAACCATTGATCTCCTGTAGCGGATGACCATTAGTGCAATTTGAGAATAATCCGTATGGGCATTTTACGTATCTAGCAGAAGGGAAAGCTGCTTCCTCACAGTTGATCTGTTTTGCTGTCTCTTACGCAGACCCCGTTCACTTTCGGGGTGAACCAGAGGGCACCCTACACCACTGGTGACCGTTGCCTGCTGTGTCGCAGCGAGCGTAAGGATGCCGTCTCCCAGGATATTGGAGGATCCAGTCAGAATGGCACATCCCAGTCACCCAAATCTTCCAACGCCCTGCAGTTGCCTCTGTACGTCTGCTCTGACTGCAAACGCACAGTGGAGAAGGACGATCGTCAGCCCTCCCTCGACCAGTCTCTTTTCGTACGTTCCTTCAACACTTGCATGTTTCTCCTCTGCCTCTAGCCTTAAAAAAACATAATTGGGCAAATAATGAGTCTGAATTCCTATAATTAACATGCTCATTTTCAGCTGAGTCAGAGAAATTTAAAGGAAGTGTTGATTCACTCAGTATTTTTCCCTCATTAAAAAAGGTTTTCCTAAAGCAACAAATAGTACCTCTCCAGTCATGTTTTAAATAAGGAAAGATAAGCATAATTTTACATGGATGGAGCTGCCTCATGTTGAGATCACATGACCAGCCAAATAGTACTAGTTTTATCTTAGTGACATCTGATTAATTGTGCCATTTGGAATCTGTATAATTCTAAGATGGCTGTTAGGGTAGAATAAACAAACAAAAAAATCGTATTTTCAAGCATTTATTTATATCAAAACATTTTATAGGGGGTCGCAAGACTTTCTCTGTGTTCTCGCTGTTACACCGGCACAGCCAATAAGTGCGCTTCACAAAAGGCTCATTGCAGCAGGCTACGTTTACATGCAACCAAATAATTCGTTAGTAAACGCATTGACGGCTCAATCGGACCGAAAAGCCTTCATGTAAACGCCTTAATCGATCCTAATGAGCTCAATGTGAATGAAATTTCGATCGGGTTGAAAGGGGTGGTTTATTCCTTTTCTAATCCAATCGAGACGACATGTAAACACTTGATTGGATTTAAAACCGAAACTGAAAGGACTGCGCATAGCATAATGATGTATGACGCACTGAACGAGCTGTTCTTCCTGTTGAATAAAGTGTCATATAAATGAGTGTCCCGTCATTCTATAATTCTCCTTTCACTCACTCAGCGTCAGTGAAGTGGAGCAGGACAACTTCCCACCAGTCCTTGTTTCAGACTCTCATCCACAGACGACTGGTTTTGGGCATTTTTACTGCGTGATAAATATAAGCAGCAGCACGGCACAACGGTTCATATGCTCATTGTCTCCAAATTATGACCAGAAATGGATAAATATTAAGTCTGCTGTATAAAACAAATAAAGAACCAATGTAAGAGAATAGTTAGTATGCGCAAACAGCGGGAAACTCTGTATATTCGTGCAGTGTGCGCATGTCAAAAAATAGATTCCCATTTGAAGCTTGTGACATATATAAACGCAAACATCAACCCTATCACGTTTAGTGTTCATGTAAACACTACATTCAGATTCATCAATCGGAATGAATTCAGTCCGATTGAAACAACGAATCGTATTTTCGAATGTCGTAGGTTGAATCGTTATTGCTGTAACTTTCTAACGCTGTTTTTCAACTGTCCTATCACAATAATTTATTATTGCCACGAATGGCTCTTATGGGACAAGGTCCTACTCTCTTTACGTAGTGTTATTCACACTAGCCCTATTGGTATGCCAGACCTTATTATAGTGTATGCAGCCACGAAAACACAAAGCAGGAATAGGCTGACAACAGCTAGTTTGTGCGACACTACGAGTCGCACTTTTCCAAATTCCACCGCGTCTGGATATGATCATTTCAGAGCGGCAGTCTCAAGTGTCACATTAATGTGAGTAAAAAAAATCAGTTTGCCTCAGTCTGCCTAATTATTGAAAATGTTTGTGTTTTCGTGAAATTAATTATTAGCATATATGTGCTGTCTAGGCAGCACATGTACTAATTATAAGCATACAGTGTAGCCTAGGTCTAAGAGGCATTTCAGTTAGGCTATTGATTAATTTCCAGCCTTAGTGGGTCGTATGACTGGCATACAAGGAAAAAGTGGGTCGCAGTAGGCAAAAGGTTAAGAAACCCTGATGTAAGATACACTTTTTTCCCTTTGCAGCTGTGATGAAGACAGCTGTGTGTTACCACTAACATCCCATGTTATTGCTTTCGTTAGTAGTTTCATTTTCACTCAGCATTGATTGCACAGGCAGGTAGATGTACTGTTTTCCTGTTGACATGTTTTTGATAAAGATGTTTTTAGATCAGTTTCCCAAACTTCTGAGTCATAAAGCTAGGGATGGGTACCGAGACCCTGTATTAAACTGGCCCCGGGGCTGAATTTTGAAAGGCCGCTGTATCGATAAGCTCGGACGTTATCGGTTCTGCTGTCGGTACTGGAGAAATGAAGAAAATACACGTAGGCCTTATTATTGCTATAAAGACGTAGGCTAATTTTGAACATGTTTATCTCGCCAGCCATTTCTATATATAATAATATTAAACTTTTGTCTGTGATGCAATTTTGCTATTCGCAGTCCAGAAGACAGAGAGAGAGCGATCTCTCAAGCGGAGCCACAGCGTGCACAACACGACAGCCCTGCTTAATGAGAGACAATGAGGACAGAACTAAACATTCAAACGTGGTTGCACTTTAGATCTGGGATATTATTCTAATTTTATTTTAGATTTCGGCTTTCAAAGATTATAAAAAGAAGATATTTGAGATGAAACCATTACAAACTAGACGCATTTGTCTAGCGCAACTTTCCTCCCTTCACAGCGATGCGCTGTCATTTCTCCCTAAAACCCAAACGTACCGTCAGTATCAGCACGATCGGTGATTGTTGTAAAATGCAGTCTCTACTGTTGCTAAATTGCGAACGCATTTAATCATTAAAAGAGCGATTAAAAGCACAAAAATCTGCGCAAGAGACGCTGTTCACAAGGCGCGCACTCCGAAATGGACTGCAACGAGACAAGAAAAGTATACTTAACTTTGGACTTCATGTGCGCATCTAAACTATCTAATATACATAAAAATATAAAAATGACCAGCTCTGAGATTCACTGAAACAGTTTATTCACTTAAACACAGTTTATGTCTTTAATGGATGTAAATAGTTGAGAGAAAATGATGGTGCATCAGTCACCTATTAGATCTGCACTCGGTCTTAAAGGGGCAGCGTCTAATAAACCTGCTGATGATTGAGCCATTAATGCGAATCAAACAACAAAAGGCCAGCATCCAAATAGGGTTGGGCCGATGGATGATATCATCGTCCATCGTGATGGGTGACAGACATCACGATGTTTAGCCGGCATTGCTGATGAGATATAGAGGAAAATATCTAGTGGAAAAGGAGAATGTTACCCCCCCTCCCCCCTCCCGATATCATCGTCCATCGCGATGTTTCACTGTAGACATCTTCTGATACCAAATTGGTAGACATCGCCCAACCCAATTTACCTGCTGTCTTTCTTAATGTTAATGCAAATGGTGACAACAAGAATTATGAAATTTCAATTGTATCAAACATTTATATATTGCTTTGAGCAACATTTTAAATTACATTATTACAGCTCCATTTTAATTGAAAAGTAACGTGAGAGACATGTTTGTTTGTTTTGTGCAGTGGCCAAAGATGTCCAACTAGTGTCCACCTGACAAAGAAAAACAATAAAAAAAACAGTGCAGTGGAATACAAAAATGCATTCTGTGTGAATGACCCTTTAAAGATTTGATGTCCGGCTGTATAGACGCCAATTTAAGGTGGAGATTGGATTAGCAGAGAAACATTACCTTGTTAGAGAGGTCAGGGTATTTGAAGGACAGGTGCAACCAGAACTGCTGTACTACAGGTATGTACTATTGTACATGCAAAGCACTTTACAATCATATCAGACTCATATTGAGTCTCTCCTCAACCACCACCAGTGTTCAGCATCCACTTGGATGTTGCATTGAAAGCTACAGAACAACGGTGCCGGTGCGCTCACCACACACCATCTATAGGTGGTGATGGGAGAGAGTGAAGGAGCCAGTTGAGTGAAATACCAGGAAAGTCCACTAGTTCACTTGCTTTGACCAAATACAATGTTGATTCTTTTTTTTCTTCTTTTTTTTTGTGTGGTTAGCTAAACCAAAAAATTTGTGAACAAAGCCACACGTGTGTTAAGGTCATCCATTCATTGGGCATAAATGATCAAGCAGGGAAAAGCTGGAAGTGCAAAAACAGGCTAATCATGAAACTTATGAGCATCATAGGATACAATGTCATCTATACGATGTTTAATTAGGAATTTGCGAAGACGAAGATGTGTTGCAAGACGGTCCCTGCGGAGAGAGCATGCTCTTAACTGATAAAGTTCAAACATTAAAAACAAGTGAACAGTCAAAATTCACAAATACACAAATTACAAGCATATATGAATGCTAAATAGCAAAATTACAAAGTCTAACAGTAGTATTCAGGTACAGAAATTAGTAATTAAGCCTAAATGTAGCCTTTGTTCACTGTAGAAATTAAATAGTTTCATCTTTGCAAAATCTGTATTTTGTTGTTTTATTAACATTAACGAAACAGACAACAGTAGGAAAGTTAGGTGTGTGCTGTCACTTTAAGACCGAATACACGCAACGAAAAAACTGACAAACATTATGGTTTCTTTCTCAACGGTTCACTTATGACATAACCAAGATAATACTTGCTGAGACGGGTATTTAGATGAGTTTTTAAACATAATTTTGTGTGCATGTGTCCGTTCAAGGTCAAGGAAACGCAAGAGAGGAATCAAATCGGTGTTTGAGCGTTATCTGAAACACGTGCCCCCCCCCCCCCCCCCCCTCTCTCTCTCTCTCTCTCTCTCTCTCACGTGCGGGTCCCGATTTAACGCACGGGTCCCAATTTTCGCCTCTTCTTCTGCGTTTAAAATTGGCAGTACAAAACCTGTCCAAATTACAAACTTTCACTCTATGATGTTTAAATTTAGCAGTTAATCTGCGAATCACATGCATGCCGAACCGTGGGGCAGCTGGTCCGTACGGATCACCTGCGATGTATAATGTTTCATCACCCCAAATTACATAAAAATCCGACTGTCAAAAAAGGTGCAGTGCTTAATTCTGCAACTGGGTCGGGTCATGTTCACAACTTAAACAAACCGTACCAGAGTTTGTTTGGAACCAGACCGAGTCTCGGTATGGTTGTTTGGTCTACACCCGAGTGTGATTGCTACATTCACACCTGCCCAAAAGATCCGCACCAAGAGGGGAAACGAACTTGAGTTTGATTCAATTGAACCAAACAAGATAGGTGTGAATACTCCCTAAGATTGATAAGGGCCAATGGGGAGAATGTGGCCAGGACACCGGGGTTACACCCCTACTCCTTTACGGGAAGTGCCATGGGATTTTTAATGACCACAGAGAGTCAGGACCTCGTTTTGTTCATCTCATCCGATGGACGGTGTTTAAGGCACTATGTTCTTCAAGCGAAATCGAAGAATGAACTGATGTGACGTCATTTCGAACAAAATCAGGCCAAAACGAACTTCTTTTGGAGTTTGTTCTGGGAATTCGAAACGGCTTGCCAAAGCGAACTTTCCGGAGTTTTCTCCGGCTGGTAAACACTTTTGGTCCATTGCGTAATGGGTAGGTGTGTGCGGAGGCTCCGCCCCCTTTTCTGCTTCATTTCTCCTGTTCAGTCCGTTGAGGTGAGACGTCCGCGAGTGAAAACATGAACACACTGGAGAGCTGCTTTACAGTAGAAAATGAAAAAAACTTCTGATGAAACGAGACACTGACAGTGATTTTCATGTTTAATACGGTAAAGTTGCTTGATTTTAAGCAATATATTGTGTAAAGTGCTGTATAAATAAACGTGATGTGACTAGAGTCTCAAATTGCAGAGCTCGTGCAAACATATCGTTGCTATGATCAAATGCTTTTCTTATGCTCTATTACAAATGCTTACTGTTTGCTCAATTTTGTTGTGTTGATTGTTATTGAGAGGAAAGCGCACAGCACATATTTACATCTTCATCCAAACTTCGCTCTCGTTAGTGTGGGCGGCATCGGACGAAATTTTTATTACCCCTTTGTAGCCACGATGTACAGAACATCACACAAACATATAGAAGAAAATGTATAAAGACATGTTGGATAAATAAAACTAAGAAATAACATAACTACAGAAAGGCCACACTGCAGACAGGATTTGCATTTCACATGTCGCCAAATCAAATTAAATCGGCTAAATTGCCTGTGTGAGCAGGCTCTAAGTACAGCGCAACATCGATGCACCGAAAAAAATCAACAATTAATTTACAGAATTAAATTAGAACAGAATATACCTTTCTAATAAATAAAAATACAAAACGAAATAAGTCAAAATCAAGTCTCAAGGTGCAGAACAAATGTGTGCAAAATGCCTAAAGTACAGGGGAACACATATTCAAAATACAAGCCACAAGTAAATTAGATAACCCTGAGTTATCAATAAATAAAATAAAAATAACAAAAGTATAGCCAGAATTGTCAACTTTGTCTTTTTAACTGCAGAGACGACAATAAACTCTAAACTGGAGTGGCAGTCTTTTTAGCTAAACATGTTCACTGCATCCAAAAATCAAGTTAGAACCGGCTGAAAAGTTTTAAAATCACTTGTACCCTACCTTATCGAAAGAAAAAAAATCTACTCTTTCACTTTGTCTGTGTCCGTTTGAGTCTTTTCAAATTGTGTGCGAAAAATGCTTTATCCTAAAAAAGACAGATATATTAAAAGATCAAATTCTGTACACATCTTATTAATAAAGTATACTTTATAGCCTACAGAAAAGCAGACGAGCCCAGAATATGAACGCAACGTTTTTAATGACACGTTAAGCATTTTCCTTCCATAGAAAACCGTTATTATAAAGAAAACGCGTTCTGTGCTCAATTGCTTTTCTGTACATAGCTTAGTATGCTTAGTATGGTCTTTACTGAGTTTGGTCTCTATTTGACCACTTTGACCTCTATTTGTGGCCACTATGACCACTATTTGTGACCACTTTAAAGTGCCCTTTAAGCGTTTTTTCACGTTAAGCGTTTTAGAATGTCCCTAGGAAAACCAACTTATTAACATTGGCTGGCAGAAGTGCGATGATGGTTTTCCTGATGCTGAATCCAGCCTTGGAGAATATCCTTTCTGATGGTGTGCATCCACTTTAGATCTTCTTATCCCAGACATTGTTATAGATTTAAATCCCTGCGGCCAAGATGCTCTCTGTTGGTCACGGATTGTGGAAAGTAAAACTTAAATCTGTCACAGGGGTGGTTGGATTTATTCACGCACGTTAAAAATATTTATTAAAAGCTTCTTTCTTTTCACATTTTTATTTACAGCATTATCATAATAGGCTGTATATTAACTTATTGGCAGAAAACTGGTAGTTAGATGTGAAATCAGACATTGAGCACCCCCATATAGCCAAAATGGCATGATCACCTCTGCGAAGATTCGACTGTGAGATTGGTTAATCGAATCAGGCTTCTGTATTCGGGGTCACCCCTAAAAAAAAAAAAAAAAAAATATATATATATATATATATATATATATGTGTGTGTATGTGCTTATATATATGTGTATGTATGTGCTTATATATATATGTGTGTGTATGTGCTTACATATATACATATATATATATATATATATATTAGTGCTGGGAAACGATTAAAATTTTTAATCGCGATTAATCGCATTGTTATGCGCAAAATTGAATAATGACTTCTAAAGTAGTGTATTGCGCACTTTTGATTTAAATGTACTGCTATATACACAAAAGTGCAATAACTTTAAACAAATAAGGTGCTTTTATACCAGCAGTATTCCCTTTACACAGTAATCTCAAATCTCAACTTAAACATTAATGTAATCAAATCAAATATTTAAACAAAGCTATTTGCCACTGCCAGGGCATTACCTTTTATCTAGTTTGTTAAAACGAGTCCAGTTTTCTTGTTTTTTTTCTGAACCGGTATCAACAGGTATCTTTTATCAGGGAGCAGCAGAAACAGTCTATGTAGTAGTCAGAGGTCATGATCACTACTATATAAGTCGACCAACGTTACTTATAGTAGCTTAGGTTTGGTCATGCCATGGTTTCCCACATAAGATTACATTAAACAGAGTAAAAAAAACAATTTATACTTTATACTCACGCTGTTGCTGTGTAGCGCGCGTACACTTCGGCGTACCCTGACGTGCACCTCTCCAAAAATGTAACGTCAATTCTACGTGTACCGCAAGCGCTGTGATTGCTACAACCGCTCCCCGGGTTTCACATGCTCCCTCTGCATGTGTAATTGCGCGTCAACGCGGACAACGACGCAGAGATATAAATGAAAACCAACGCGTAGTCTATAGCGTATTGTCTTCGGCGTAAGTCCGACGCATTAGTATAAATCAGCCAAGAGTGAGGTGAAGTGGTCGAGCACAAGGTGCAGCGACAAGCGGGTGCGTTCCTGTGAAACCTTTGCGGTCATGCTCGCCTCAAGCACGCGCCCGCGCCCGCTCTTTGCCGAAGTTGAATTGTCTATAACTTTTTATAAAGGACGCGCAGCACAAATCATTAGAAGAGAGACTGATCCTCGGCTCGCTGTTAGTGAGTTTCCAGAATCTAAATAGTTATTATCTATAGGTTTTATAGGTAATATCCATAGAGTGCCTGTCATTCACTCGCGGAGCGCAACCCTTTAACTGTTCACCAGAGAGAACCTGCCTCTCTCCACTGCTTGTTTGGGTGGGTTATTTGCTGGCTGACCAACATCCCACCCCTCCTGTGATCATGGTTTGACTGTAGGCCTATGTGTATTCAGAGCCAGTGAGCAACGGACTTTCAAAATAATAATAATAAAAAAAAACTGCGTTAACGTGCGATAAAAAAATTGTCGGCATTATTTAATAAATGCGTTAACGCGATAATAACGCGTTAACTTGCCCAGCCCTAATATATATATATATATATATATATATATATATATATATATTTATATATATATTTATTAGGGGTGGCACGGTTCACAAAACCCACGGTTCGGTTCATATCACGGTTTTAGGGTCACGGTTTTCAGTTCTGTATGGTTCTTGTTGTTATTTTTTCTTTTAATCTTTAACACTCCAAAAAATGACTTCAGCATATGTTATATAGCTTAATTATCTAATTATTAATTTATTTATTTCATAAATGGGGCGTGTTTGCAAAACGCAGCTTCTCATTTACCATTTCGAAGTAATATAGTGAGTGAGCGGTCACTGTGGGGACACTTTCAGTGGCCCTGGAGGTCCAGTTGGGAGGTCCATTGATCTGTAGTGAGAGCTATGTGGGCTATGTCGGACAGTTTGCAATTTCTCCTCGTGTCTCGTCATCATAGGCGTAATTTGCGGGTAGGACATGTCCCCACTTTTGAAACATCTCGCGGCACGGATGTACCAATACAAATAAAGAAAACATCTCCAGTTAACTAGCAAATTATTCGTTCGTTTGTTAAATAAGAAGCAGTCTAGCGCTGAAATGTGTTTTTTTTAATCAAGTGATCACAGTGCTCGTTGCCGGTGCGATCAGTGGCGCTGATACAGTGTTCTCTCGTGGCTCGGGCACACGTCTTCACTCGGACGCGCGCTTCAATCCGTTGAGGAGACTCTCTATTCGTTTCGGTAAAATCACAAAACAAAATTCACACAAAATCTGTCCTTGCTTGATATACAACCACTGATAAACATAATCGGTTTTGATTAAAAAAATAAAATAAATATACGAGTGCGGAATTAGAACTCAGAACCTATGACACGCTTGGCAAAAGTTATGCCACTGGACCATTAAAGTACGTTTGTGGAACAGTCGATCTATGTATTTATTCACGTGAAAAAACAACATATAGTGGAGTAGATCTCATTAAATGTCTAAGTAAACCCAGTGCACTATTTAAATCGATTGCTGGACATCGTAATGTTATTGCTACATACATCTGATTTATGATTTAGCATTGTATTAGCACGTGCACGAGGCTACATTGCGCATGCGTCGAACCGTGCGACGCACACACGCACCGAACCGAGACAAGCGAACCGAACGGTTCGGATGTTTTTTCATGTACCGTGCCACCCCTAATATATATATATATATATATATATATATATATATTTTTTTTTTTTTAGTTGCCAGGAGTTTATACACGTGTAAATAGCATAAAGAAATAATTGGTGGTACCTAATTATTTTCTTGTTCTTCACCAGAATCATGACTTCTTATTGCACATGCCGGTGGGTAATGGCGGTTTGTCCCAGGAGCCTTTGGGTCCGGGAGGGAGACTGACAGTCGGTGCTCCTACACTGCCTGCTCCAGATCTCAGCTCTGCCCTCACCGCAGACACAGTGTGTAGCTGTGAGGCCTGTTATGAGCGGAGGTATGTCCTGCATCAGTCCCAATTGGATTTTTTTTTATGTATGTTGTGGGATCAGCTTTTTCATAACCGTGCAGTGTTCAACTAGTCTGTTGTTTGACTAATCAGTCTAATTAAATGTATTTCGTCTTCTAATATGTCTTGATTGTGGTTGCTTTGGTTAGGGAGATCACGGCTGAGTCAGAGCGGGAGTCACAACAACTGCAGAATCACTGGTCTGAGGTCAGATACCTGGTCCGGTGCATTTACCGTCAGACTGGGACTCCGCTGGCTGATGATCAGGATCAACCTTTAGACCGGGACAAAGAGAGCATGAAGGAACTCGTTGACAGGTATTCTTTCAGAATGAATTTATCCTAAGAAACACAAGATGCAGTTGTTTAATAATGTTTTTATCTATAGGATTGAGCCAGAACAAATCCATCTAGCAGTTTTTGGGAAAGGACACAAAATATATTAATATATTATTAAGATAACCATCAGAGTTGTTGAAAGAATTCAATCATGTGTTTGCCACTGTAAGTGATTTTCGCTTCCACTATTTTGCTAATCACAGCCACACATGTTCTTTCTAATTTCAGCAAACCCAAACACACAAAATGGTTCACAGACAGAGCTCTTTTCTCTGTCTAGGTTTCTTATTGGTAAAATAAAAAGAAAACTTTTTTTTGTCTTTCCCTCTTGATGTTTACACACCCTTGGGCTGAA
The DNA here is from genome assembly GCA_026230005.1 of Gila orcuttii. Taxonomy (NCBI): domain Eukaryota; kingdom Metazoa; phylum Chordata; class Actinopteri; order Cypriniformes; family Leuciscidae; genus Gila; species Gila orcuttii. The sequence continues at coordinate 26,070,619 of JAPDVR010000002.1, read as the reverse complement.
CACAGGTCTACAGGTGTAATTTCTCAGATTACTTAGTATTTCAGGGAAATTTCTCATACAATGGGGTCATTTTATGCATAGTGTTCCAGAAAAAAGGCTGATTCAACCACATTTGCCATCATAAGTAACTTCATGCTACATATACAGTTCCTTTCAAAAGTTTGGTGTCAGTAAGAATTTTTTGAATTTCAGTTTTTACATTTTGAAATAAATTAATACTTTTACTCAGTTGTCACTCATTAAATTTTCAAAAGTGACAGTAAAGGGTTCCATAAGAGTTTCATTTCATATAAATGCTGTTCTTTTTAACTTTATCAAATAATCCTGAAAAAGTTTATTACGTTTTCCCCCCAAAATATTAAGCAGCACAACTGTTTCCAACATTGCTAATAAGAAATGTTTCTTGAGCACCAAATCAGCTTATTAGAAATATTTCTGAAGGATCATGTGACACTAAAGACAGGAAATATTATATTAAATTGAAGAAAATTATTTTAAACTCTAAGAATATTTCACAATATTAATGCTTTTGATCAAATAAAAGCAGCCTTGGTAAGCATAAAACACTTCTTTTAAAAAATGGTTTTGTAAGTGATGTATAACACACATATTTTATAAACAATCAGGTTTGCTACAAATAGTCTTTATCCATCACTGGGATGTGTGTTTTATGTATTGTAAAATTGGTGTATTGCAGGCTCTTAGCTTTTTTTTTTGACAATGTGAAAATGACAACGTGCACTGCGGTGTTGTGAATCTGCCAATCCTATGTGATAAATAATAACTAGGGCTGTTAATGCGTGCGATTAATTCAAATTCCTTATGTGTTAAAATAATTTAATGCAAATAAATTACTGAAGCACGTAAAATTGCATTATTAACGCCATTTATGTCACGCAGTTAGATGATCTTAGAAATCGAGAGCATCTACAATGGTGCAAGACCCTGTAACCCTGGTAGGTGGAAATGTCTATATAACCCAATTTTGCTTCTCTGTTTGCGATCAGAGCATTTTAAGCCTCTACACTCATTTAATACTCATTGAATTAATTTAAATGGCACTAATATAAAGAAAACCAGGATGATTACATCAGAGAGTGCAGGGAGAATAGAGACTCGCGTTGCATTTTCAGTGAATTATTCATTCCTGTTAGGCATGTGACGGTATCAAATTTTCATGTTGCAATAATTGCTCAAGCTCTTATCACATTATACGATATTATCACAATATTAAAATAAGTTGCAAAAAAAGTGTCATACTATAACAGGTTTAATAACTTTTTTCTTATAACAAAAAGAACTGAACATTTAAGTACAATAAAACAATACACAAAAAAATTTATAAAGTTGAACAAATGTTTCAAACATTAAACTGCAAAAGAATTATAAAGAACAATAGGTAACACTTTACTATAAGTAAATAATAGTTAGCGTTAGTTAATGCATTAACTAACATTAACAATGAGCAATAGCTACATATGTTACAGAAGTTATTTTATAGCGTTAGTTAAAAAAATAAAACTGGTCATTGTTAGTTCATTTTAGCTCAGGTTTTTATTTTAATAATTAAATGTTGAAACTAAGTATTTTTCAGTTTAACTAACGAACTAACTAATGTTAACTAATAGAGTCTTATTGTAAAGTGATACTGAAGAATAATAAATAATCAACTTTTTAATTCAAAATCTAAAGGCATTTTGTAGTCCAGATTAAAATGTAAAAATGTTTGAAAATAAGTAACCTATTAAAGTTGCAGTAGGGAGTTTTGAGAAAATGATGACTTAGCCTGAAAATTTGAACAAGCACAACCTCCAGGTCCAACCCCCTTGCTCTCTGCTGCGCTACAGCCCTCCCTCCACAGCTCCTCCCCCACAGCGGAGCCTGCCGTGAACGCGCAGACTAGTAAGCAGGACCACCGATGACGGCGGATTATAAACAGTTATGGAACATTCACTAATAGGGACGAAACATCAACAATATGTTTACATTGACTATGGCCTGCCCATACTTTGACTACAAACTTGGTCCTCAAATCATTATGTATTTTGCAATACATGTAACTTTATAACGTTGCACTCTTTCTATAAGTTATAAATAGCTAGTAAAATAACGTTAAAGGATTAGTTCACTTTTAAAAAAAACTTTTGCTGATAATTTACTCACCCCCATGTCATCCAAGATGTCCATGTCTTTCTTTCTTCAGTCGAAAAGAAATTAAGGTTTTTGATGAAAACATTCCAGGCCTTTTCTAATAATGGACTTCAATATAGGACACAAACGTTTCAAGGACCAAATGACAGTTTCAGTGCAGCTTCAAAGGGCTTTAAACGATACCAGACGATGAATAAGGGTCTTATCTAGCGAAACGATCGGTCATTTCAAAAATAAATACAAAACTTTAAGTTTTATAAGCACAAATGCTCGCCTTGCTCTGTTCTGTGATGTACGTTCGTGATCCTGTTCGAACTCGTTCATCAAAATGAACAAATCTTTTTTCGAGTCATTTCGTTCGTTGAATGAACGAAATGACTCCGAAAAAGACTCGTTCAAAATGAACAAATCTTTTTTCGAGTCATTTCGTTCGTTGAATGAACAAAATGACTCGAAAAAAAGATTCGTTCATTTGGATGAACGAGTTCGAACAGGAGAGTCACGAACGACGGTACGCGCTCGCGCTGTGCAAGAGAGGGGTGATCAGCGCGTACACGAGCGTGATTGACACTGCTAAGACATTCCTCCTGGCTCTGATTGGTTGTTTCTGACCGGGAGCGGTGTATTTCTGCAAATGGCAATAGGACCACAGGGAGGAGCCAGAGGAGCTTGATTTTTTCCACAGATTATATGTCTCATATTCTACTGTCAGGACATAATGACAGTTTTAACAAATACTTATTTACAAAAGTGATCTACTGGAGCTTTAAGTCTAAGTATTTGGTGCTTTGAACACCATTGCGAATACAAACATCTGATTGGCTGTTTAAAACACTTAAAGGGGTGGTTGAGGATTTTGGACATCGGACCTCATTTCCAAGTTAGCCTGGGTGGTATTTATCAGTGGAGACAGTTTTCAAAAATTTTCATCCAGTCCTTCCAGTTGCATAGTTCGCCGGTGCTAGACTAGCGCAAGTCAACGGTATCTGCTAGCCTGCCATTAAAAACAGTTTTACCCACTCCACAGTACAGTATACTGTAAGTACCACAGCTGCTTTGTTTACGGGGGTTACGGCTGCATTTCTGATGTTCCATCAGCGTCTTCTGTCATTGAAAGTGCATTTCATTCAGCGCGTTTCCTTCACTCGTTCTGCCATGTTGCTCATGCGTGTTGAGCTTGCCTCTTTGGCGCAGCACACACACATTATATTTTAACTATTTTATGTTCATATATATATATATATATATTTTAAGCATTTGATGGAGAAGTATTCTTAAAACTAATTCAAAAAATCGGAATAATTTGTAATAAATAATTATTCATGGTATTTTAAATTGCCCACGATAACAATACAGTGCATGTTCATTATCGTGATATATCGTATTACCGTATATCGGCGCATATATAATGTAATTCTAAATGTAATCTAATTTCAGTGAGTGTTTTGCTTTAAAACACAAGCTCTGTCATATTCTGTGATTGTTTCTGAAGAGCGCGAGCCCTCACGCAACACTCTGTGTGAAATACAGGCTGAACAGATCTTCAAAACATCCCACCGCTGTATGGCCAGATGATGCGCAAAGCAAACTACATTTCTCGGCTTGGTAAAGTAAACCAGCGTCTCTCTAGTGTAGTTTTGATGGATGAGTATTGCAATCAAGGTAAAGACGATTGCGGTGATGTGCAGGAGTCTTACTACAAGCACGCATGAGTCTGTTATATTGATGTGCAAATTCCCGTTTGAGATCGCAGCTTGACTTGTCTAAAATATAAACACGCTCTTTGCTCTGCGCTGGTTGTATACATACTATACACTGTGAATTCTGAAAAGGTTTTTTTTTCTGTATCGTGTTTTTTTTATATATATTTTTTTTTTTAAATGAATGGGTGCCCTGGTTTATGAATTAAATGGACTTATATCATTTGGTAATTTGAGTCTCCAAGTGTCCTTTTTAGGAAAGACCTTGAAACAAGCTTGTAAAAAAATACAGTTTTGTCAGAATCACCCTTCAATCTGATGATTTACTTTGATGGATGTAGCAAATGATGACAAAATGAACGTGTTTAACAAGATAAATTGTGTATGCTTAATTTCACGATAAGTGTGCTTTTGAATTGCGATTAATCTCACAAAAGGGTGTGATTAATCGCAATTAAATATTTTAATCTATTGACATACCTAATAATAACACATAAGTCTACTGGACGATACTTGGAATCTCTCATTTCTTTCCTCAAAGACTCACCTTGCTTTTTCTTTATTTAGGCTTTGTGAGAAGGATCCCTACCAGTTGTACCAGCGTCTGGAACAGCAGGCAAGGGAGTACGTCTTAGAGATGAAGGTGCGTCTACTCAAACACCTGTCCACAGGCTCAAAGACACCCAGTGCAGTGGATCAGGGGCCTCCGCAGGCCCACCAGTTCATCTCACTGCTGCTAGAAGAGTACAATGCACTTTGCCAGGCGGCCCGCACCATCAGCAGCTTCCTGCTCACCCTGGTGTGTTGATGCCACCGTAGTGTGAATAATGATAGTCTGTTTAAGCTCAAGCATCAGTATGACCTACTACTAGCCCTGTTCTTCCTTTTCAGGAGAACGAACATTTGCAGAAGTTCCAAGTGACATGGGAGCTCCACAATAAGCACCTTTTTGAGAACTTGGTGTTCTCTGAACCCATCCTGCACAACAGTCTACCTGCCTTAGTGGCACAGCTCAGGTATGGTCTTCAGTGAATCAGTTAAAACTTTATCATTCTTATTGCATTTCTCTGTGTGTATAGGATGTCATTGGTGTGATTTTGTTTAATAGGCAGGGCACGACATCCCATGATTCATACAGTGAGGATATGTATCGTACACTCCTGGAGAGATACCACAATCTGGACCAGGAAATGAGTGCAGTGGCTCTCGAATGGCTGGAGTGTGAGAAGAGGATTGATGACTATGTTGATGAGCAGGTACATTTCATTCGTAATGTGAATGTAGTCTTACTGAACTAAGTAATCTTTTGTGGCTCTCAAGGCTGATCTTGCATCTAATGCCTGTTTTGCCTGTTTACAGTTGCTTTTTAAGGTTGAAGGTCAGAATCTCACAAATCAAAGGACAGAACCACATAAGTCTTTAATTAATAGAAATGTAAGTTGCCGCACAAGTCACTCATTATGCATTAATACTTTTCATCATGATTTTTGAGTGGAGCTAAATGAGGTTCTACATTTTTTTTTAAAAGATGTCTTTAAGAACTAAGCAGCGGATGCTCAAAGAAGACGCCGAGATCTTCAAACAGAAAAGATTTTTTGAAGAGCAGGTAAGATTTCCTCCAAACCTGGTCTGATTGACCCTTTGTTCTTAATGAGAATAAGAAAGGTTGTTGAGGTAAATGTATTTAAATTACAGTCTGCATGTACAGTGCATTCTTGTAAACGTATGGAATTATTGAAGTGTTCCTGAATAATATATGAAAATTCCCCATTCATAAAACAACACACTAGATTTAGATGCAAGGCATACATGCATTCAAAGGTAAAGATACTGAGTGTCTGAATGCTAGTTACAACAATTATGAAATGATTACTTGAATTGCTCTCAACCTATCATTTAAATTGCCTAACTAAGTACTTTTTATTGGTAATGGCATGTTCGCTAAGCTTTTTTAGCATTCCTGACAGACTTATTTCCAGCTCATAGTTCTGAAGGATATGGTGGCCCAGAAGTGCACAACACAATGAACAGTAAAACAACAAACGGTTACACTTTATTTCGATAGTCACTCTAGACATTCTACTAACTAAAAGTAACTTTTCAACTACATGTCAACTAACTGTCATTAGAGTATTAGTAGGCTGTAGTAGACTGTCAGTAGACTGTTAGGTTAGGGTTAGGCGTTAGGGTTCGGGTTAGGAGAATAAGTTGACTTGTAGTTGCTAAGTTACTTATAGTCAGTAGAATATCTGTTGGGGACCAACAAAATAAAGTGTTAGCAGATATTAAGCAGACAGACTACTAATACTCTAATGACAGTTAGTTGACATGTAGCTGCAAAGTTACTTATAGTTAGTTGAATGTCTAAAGTGGACTATCGAAATAAAGTGTTACCAAACAAACAAATATAAGTTAACACAAAACAACGAAAATGCTCCTGCTCCTTTATCGGGCACTATAGAGGTTCAGTTAAAGCTAAGGGCTTTATACAAAGGTAATGGTCTAATGAAATCTCAATTTTTACTGTAGTACTAATATTTTTTTAATAAACCGTATTTTTTTTTTAAACTGTATTTATTGCATTTGAAATTAGCCAAGTCATTAATATAGCTATGTAAATTTTAAGTGCCATTTAAGAAGCCTGGTAAAGTAAAAACTAAAATTTGGATTTTGTTAGACCATTACCTCTAGTACAAAGCCCAAACTTTACCTTTAAAGCATCCTTTATGTGGCTGAGAAATGCTGCTCTGAAATGACTGATTCAGCACTAATAATATGTGCAAAGTTCAAGGGTCCATAAACAAACATTAGAATGGGAAAAAATAAAAATATTTTGGATTTTGTTAGATCATTAGTCATTAGAACCTGCATTAAAACCGTGCACTGCATTATTAAAGAGGAGCTTCAAGTGTCAATAAGTATCTTTTGAATAAGTATTTTAATGCAGACTCGTTTAGTTTTTAACTTTGCTTTTTAAATTTTGTTGTGTTGTGCACTACTGGGCCACTGTAGATGGATGATGATTACACAATTTTTTTTTTTTTTTTTTACATATTAAATGAGCAAAAACGTCTCTTCATCTAGCCTTGTATACTCCAATTACACTTGTCTTGTGGTAAAAATATCTAAAACACTATCGTTAAAAAGTTAAGGTTCAGTACAATTTTTTAACAGTTTTTGCAAGGACGCATTCAATTGGTCAAATGTGACAGTAAAGAAATTCATGTTACAAATGATTTCTATTTCTAATAAGTGATCTTTGGAACTTAATATTCATGATAGAATCCTGAAAAAAATTTATCACTGTAAAAAATGTACTACAAATGAATGTTTCTTGAGCAGCATATTAGAATGATTTCTGAAGGATCATGTGACACTGAACGACGGAAGTAATGATGCTGAAAATTCAGCTTTGCCACAACAATAATAAATTACTTTTTGAAATGTAATAAAATATAAAAACTTAAACCTTTTGAACGGTAGTGTGTGTATTGTACAGTATATATCTGTATCTTGAGGGTTTTCTTTGTAAAAGCAACTGTGTTCATAGCCATTTCTCAGTTTTCAGCACATATATTCTATTATATATGTCGTGTCTTAAAAACCCACAATCATTGTTTTAATATTGTGTTTGCAGTTCCTACTGAACAGTAAAAAGTCTCTTGGAGGTGACAGCAAGTTCACAGACACAGTGAAACACATGCTGTCCTCCAGACTGAGTATCCCAGACTGTCCCAACTGCAACTACAGACGGAGGTACTTTCCAGTTATATTCAATAAAATTATTTGTAGCTCTTATTTGCAGTTCTTCCTTGAATGTGATTAATTTTTGGAGCTATATTTAAAAAAATTCCAATGGAAAATAATAACCTTTTGATCCTTTGAGTATCTTTGACCTCACTGTTTTGTGTGTATCGTTAGCCTCAGTGCCTCATAATAAAGGTAATACATTTACCTCCAGATGCACCTGTGACGACTGCAGCCTGTCTCACATCCTCACCTGTGGCATCATGGATGCTCCCATGGCAGAGGACCTGCATCTGAAGCTGCCCCTGCAAGCGGAGCCTCCCCGGGACTACCTGTCAGATGTCCACCCCCCCAGCATGTCATCGGGCAGCTCAGGGTCCGGCTCGGCCCCAGGCTCCCCCATCACCATCCAGCAGCACCCACGCCTCATCCTGCCGCAGGGTGGCACCACCACATTGTGAGTTAAAATAGTTTTATTCATTCTCTTTTATTTGAAATGTAGCTGATTACTTGGACACTTACAACTTTGTACGTTGGGACGTCGGTCCCATAAGTATTTATCTAACCTTTTTTCTTTTATGAAAATGCTGTTTATTACAAAAAAGGAACTGCAATTGTGTGTCTCTAACTACGCATTGCTATATGAACTATCAGTCAATTGATTTAAAGGATTCATTAATGGAACCAGCTCATAAGACTCACTTTTTGTGAATCAGATGACATTGTTCACACAACAGGAAAAATGGGAGGACATTTTCTTTTCTCACTGCATTCAATTCAGATGGCACACTCAAATTCAGATATTTCTTTTTGCAGTGGCAATGCAGGACACAGTGATTTTAATCCTGATAATAATGAAACCCAAATTTGATTTAAAAACATTTGAATGGTAGTGTATATAAATGTAAAATGCAGTTTCATGGACAGTGAAATAATCATCTCAGTTCACCTGTCATTGGCAGGTGCGGCATAACGTTTGTTGTTCCTTGTCTGCTTGCTTTATGGCTTCATTTCATAATAGTTTTATGAGCTGTCAAGGGTTTTTACGTGGATAATGCTGAAATATAAGCTTGGGAATAGAGATGCACCGATGTATTGGCCAAAAATCAGTATCGGCCGATAAAAGCAATTATTTTCACCATCGGCCGATTGTTTAAAAACAGGCGATGATCAGGGCCGACTATATCCTGTCAATCAAAAGGGTGCAGTAAAACATGACCGACTGCAACTCACACAGTGTGTGAAGAAAATCTTTCGTGTTGAGTTAGGGCAAGTTAATGTGACAATAACGCATTAACAGCTAAAAACAGTTACATAAAAGCATACTCTATTCGACCCTATGAATCACGTGTAGTTCAAGCCAGGGTTGCCAGATCTGTTTTTCCCTATACTAACCCTCTGGGGTCGGCGGTATACTCTTTTGATTTTGATCTTACATATTAAGTGTTGTACATCATTAGATCCTGATAAGTGTCTATTTTTTTGTGGATACTCTCAATAAAAACAAAGTGTTGTGCTTTTCAAATAAAGAAAAACAAACATGATGCGCCTCTGCCTTCTCTCTGTCAGTTAAGTCCATTCTGAAACGCGTCCGAAAATTAACTGTAATTCCGCGAATACTTGTCATACAGGCTCGAGTGTTTTTCCATAATGAAGCTTGAACTCATCTTTTAAATGAATTAATTTATATAAAAAAACAAATTTTCTCAGTTTATGTAATCTTTATGAAAAGAGAGAGATGTCAGTCTTTTTCTTTCCAGCTCATTATACCTCATTACGCGTTAATGTGCCACGCCCACGGAGAGCGCGCGCTATTCAAACGCAAATGATCTAAGGCAAGCCATGCAAACATGCCAACGCCCACCAGCTGGATTATAAAATCATGTTTAGTAAGTTTCTTACTACCGCTGTGAACACAGCGAATCCCTACGCTGTGAGGAATAATACTATCTAATAACCCTGGAAAATGTACCAGAAGTGCTGGTAGTTTCATTTCGAGGAGCAACGGATCCAGCTGATGTAGTAAGTCATTTATTCTTAGGTCTTTTTTGTTCTAATCACGATATTGAATAGTGTCTATAAACCGCAAAAAGACGGTTTAAATATGAATTGCGTGTCTGTGTGTAGGCTAAATGATGAATGAACGGCACAGGCGCGCGCGCTTTGTTTACTACAGTTATACAGCGCGTGTCTGTGCCGTTCATTCACTCTCGCATCTGCATTAGTAAACATGTTATTAAATTTACATGAACACATCCAAACTATATTGCTATAGCCTACTATGATGAGTAAAAATAGACTATAATATGTTGAAATACAATGTCTGTATAAGCAACAAACTCCAAATTAACATATGCTAATATATCATACACAATATGTTACAGACTAAATATGAATGTTTAGACAAGATTTTGTGATTAGTTTTGGATAGATTATAAAGTTTTGACTGTAAAAAAAGACTACTGTCACATTAAATAGGTATGCTTTTGTTCACCAATATCTGCTCATAGTTAAATATACTGTAGTATGATGTTTTGTCAAAAATAAAGTAGGCATATTGAATTATCAACTAAGATGTTATTATAGTGTTTGTTCCAATATTCAAACTAATGAATCCTTACCTTTTTTAATACGTATGATAAAATGTATACTTTTTTACAAAGAAATACACTTGAAATATTGTTAAAATTGTAATTGTTGTTGTAATTGTAACCTATTTATAATTGGTTACAATTATAAATTGTAAAATATGTATATATAGATAATTTCTTTTGTCCTTGCATTCTTTGGGATCCTGTGACACACCTGTGTGAGGCTAATTAATATGCAGCTCATTATGTGGAACATTATCCGGCCTTTGTCTTCTCAGGTGTGAACACGCCTCCACGCATATTGCCTTTCCAAACAAAAGGTGTCTTATAAAATTTAAATCAATGTATTGTTTTGTGTAAATGATTAGGCAGGATGATTTTCAGATCATTTTGAAGCAAAAATTCTAGGCAACAACCAGGGTTTCCGTTGTCCGGTAATTACCGGGCATTGGCCGGTAAAAAAATTAAATGTCCGACAAAATTAAATCTCTCCGGTCAAATTGTCCGATTAAAATTGCCTAATAATCCCGCCCCCCTAACACAATCTGAATTTGAGAATAAGCCTAAAATGTATAAAGCAAAAATACACCGATCTTTGGCTATGTTATAAATATAAAGGAACAGGCTCTACCGTTTGAAAGTTATGAAACATCGCATGCTGCATTTCAAATAAAGCGCACGCCTAAAACCTAATATAGACCTAAACAACGAACGATTGAGTGAGGCGTTTCAAATATGGCCAGGCCCAGGCAGACTAGCCTTAAAAGCTTTTTTCAGAGGCCACACGATGGTGAATCAGGAACATCTCATTATAGCCTATAGATCAGTGGTTCTAAATCGGCGCACTCGTACAGATTTTTTTCTCTCTCATCAAAACTGAATAGCCTATGTTCATCAGTGGTTACAGTCTATATCAAGCAGGGACACGTTTGTGTGCATTTTATTTTGTGATTTCACCGGAATGAATAGAGAGTCTCCACAACTGCGATAGATTGAAACGCGCGTCCGAGTGAAGATTGCGAAACTCGCGCAGCGCGTCGTCCATGCAACTGATAGCAGCGGACACGAGCGCTCAGCTTGATTTCAAAAACAACAGATTTTAGCGCTAGATCTCTTATTTAATAGCGAACTAAATTAATGATCTGCTAGTTAACTGGAGATGTTTTATTTATTTGTATTAGGTACATCCGTGCCTCAATATTTCAAAAAGTGAATGTGTGTGAAACCATAGTAAAAAACAATTGGCGTTGATTGACGCCAATCGGACGTTCATGTTTCTTTCCGTCTATTTGAAAGTTAAGCTAATAATAACATGTTGCATGAGTTACATAGACTGCCTCCAGTTTTCCTCAACTTGATTAATTAAAGCCTTGTTCACACTACATGATTTTAAAACGTCGGGCTGAACTGTGCGGTTCACACTACATGACGTGCTCTCTGTGAAATCAGGAGTGTTCAAGTTGTTTAGCTGTTCACAACACAACATAATTGATCCACAACAGGACGTAACGGACTACACGAGTTGACAACGCACTACATAGAGATACAACCACGATCGGATGATAAGAGCAAATCATTTGTGACTCTAATGAGAGCTGTTTCAGTACTATGGTACGGTCTAAATCCTGAAAATAATCAAATAAATAACGAGTTGACAACAACTCTGTCACCCAACGATTCTATCTTGTCTACAAACCACGTTTTGTCACGAAAAACCACGCAATAAAACGAACCAGAAATGACGCGAAACTGCATGTGCGCCAATACCCAGCGAAGAAGAGAACACAACACGCGAATATGGACGTCAGACAGAAACTAGTGCTGCACACTCACTGTTTGCGCGAAGAAAAAAATGCAAAAAAAAAAGAAAAAATAAGATTTACCCGGTGACCTCAACCGATGCCTTGCTATGATTGGCTGTAGCTCATGACATCACTGAGGTTGAGTCGCGCGATGGCTCTGGGTATCTAGCATGCTAGATATTTTTCTGGGCTCGGCGACGCGTCTGCGAGGCGTCTGCGAGCGTCTTCGCTGCGTTGTTGGCTCTTTCATACTAACAGATTGGCAAGCGTTCATCGCCCGCTAATCCCCCGCGATTTGCACGCGATAACACCCTGACCTGTCGGCGAGCTCAACGATTTGCAAATCGGCTTAAATCGGGCTTAAAATCCTGTAGTGTGAACTTGTCTTAAGAGGCGATATTTGACCGGCATATCATCAAAATGTCCGTAAAACGAAACCTCTGCCGGTCATTTTGACCGGCACCATTTTTTTCTAGCAGAAACTCTGGCAACAACACTCATTAGTCAAAAGTCTTTTGGACACATATTTAGTATGTGTTTTGTGGCCTTATTTCAGACACTTTAAGTTTTAGTTTTTTCAATAACCACTCATAAACATTATTCTCTAAAAAAATACAAACATGTACATACATGTTGCTCACATATTACGGTAGCCCCGTTTGTACTATATAGACTGAATTTACACCTTTTCCATTAACATGTTTATAAATAACTGAAAAAAGCACAAATGTCAGAGCATGTCAGAACACTTCAAGGACCCCAAAAACCCCTTAGACCTCAGAGGGCTAAACATTATTTGTAGCGCGCCTCTCACCCAATTAATCGCAAATAGTTGTTACTACTTCTTTGTTACTTCTAAAAAAATTATGTTATTTTTATCACGAAATTAAACAATAAATGGCATTTTGACGCTCTTCAATGTGACGTGACAGTGCCTCAGTTCAAGCAGCAGCACGAAGCACGAGTCTATTCTTCCACTTTAATACAAATTATATCTAGAAACACATGCATGAGTATCAGAAGGTAAGTTGAAAGTTACAGTACAACTTACCGAAATCCGTATCATGTCTCATGTTAATCACTCAATCTGTGTTTCAACTGTGGAAAGATGTCAATGAAACTTGCTTGTGAAGCTTGAAACTTGCTTGTGAACAATTTCACTTAATGTTGCATTTACCTCAGGAAAGTCATCCGTTTGTTAGTTAGCTTTAAAAAAAAAAAAAAAAAAACTAGAGAGAAGCTTATTTGCTGTTAATTATATATGTATGTTTGTATAAATTTGCCATGAAGGCAAGTGCTTATGAAAACTACCTTGTATGTGTAACTGAGTTGTAAACATTTCAGTTTTTTTTTTTAGTGTAAATATTGTATCTGTAAATAAATAACACTTAAATATAATAGCTTTGTTGTTAATGTTAACCTCTAATATTATAGTGTAGCAAATGAGAGGGTTATCTGTATAGTTTGCAGCATTATTTGGGAGAGATTTTTTTATCCATAAGAAAAAACAAACTATCGGCATCAGCCGATATCATTCTGATAATCGTCTATCGGTATTGGTTGAGAAAATTCATATCGGTGCATCTCTACTTGGGAATATTTTTTTTTAGTTGGAATTTGTAGTACTAGTAATGTCTCCTGTGGACAGTATTGCAAAAATCAGATATGGGTCAGATCAGGCAAGTTCCAATTATTATAGTCATTACTGTATTTATGATTTCAGTGACTTAATTATGTACTTTCCTGCTAAAGCTCACTCAGTTTCTGTTTTTCATTTTCATCAGTGTCATCAGTTTCTTATTACATCACACAAGTCCAACAGCTGAGTCATTAGACTCCTTTTGCTTTCTTTCTTTTTCCTTTTCTGCCTCAGTGATGATGAAGTGCCTCCGTTGTCTGCTATCTACCCTCTGAGCGGGTATGAAGACCCTTCGGTGGTGGCCAGCATTAATGGCATCCACAACCAACTCAGTGGAGGGGAAGAGAGAATGACCCTTAAAGAAAAAGTAGGTGGCAGCTGATCATCTGACAGTTTTGTTGCTGCCTACAGTGTACAATAAACATTTGTCAACTGGAAACATTTGACATTTTGAGTTTAAACAGTGGTAATAAGCGCTCCTCTCGTTTTCTCAGTCTTCACGGGGGAGCAGCAGCAGTAGCAGTTCCTCTGAAGGTGATGAGGGGGAGAGGGAATGTGGTGGGCAACCTCCAGGCCAGGAGTCACCGTTCTCTGGAGGGAAAAATGACTGTCCGCCTCCATCATACCCTCATACACAGGTAGAGCTTATGAAAAGATGTTTTCATAAGGGACTATATATTGAAGGTTAACTAAACCCGAAAACAACTTTTTTTTTGTTAATGATCTGTAAGACTGGGGCTTTATTAGTGCTGTTCATTAATTTGAGTAAATGTTTTGACATGTGGGTATAAAGTGTTTTAATTCTACAATATATAGGGTAAAAACGTCTGAGTGCTGCCCTCTTCGAGTTGAACAGTGGCTACTGCAGTTGAATTTTCCTATTTGAAGTTGTTTCCCCGCGTGATGTATGCAGGCTCTGCCAACGGCTCACTACCCACGCCCCTGGCACAAGCTCACCACGCCCTTCGCTAGCATAGTCGGCATAAGACCGCAGCTTGAGCCAGCTGCTCGAATTGATAAGGCTCTGGCCCTGTGTCCACAGACAATTCACCCTCCTCCACTTCAGGTGAAGGTGGGGGAGAAAAGTCTTTTACTTCAAATGACCGCTCTGTTGCAAAGCTCTCCATCTTTGCGAGTCTAACAGCTGTCAAACAATCTGTCACTGCGGGTCTCAGGTGCACGCCCCCCCGCTCAGCCCCTCCCTCGGTTCGTCTCCACTGTCTCCGCTAGGCTCTGACCAGGGGTTGAGTTAATTTAAACATTTGCCCCATGGCATCAAGATTAAAAACTGTTTAAAAATTGATTTTTATCTATGCAGCAATAGTACAATGTCAGAGAGAGTCCATTGGTTTAAGTGGTTTGCATTTGCAGGTATTGCAGTAGATGATCTCGGATATAAATGACCTCTTCTTTTATTTTGTTTTTAGATGGATCAGGTACAACATCCATGCGAGTGTCACGTGTGTAATCAGGGCACCGGGGATGGTAGTATTTCCAGCCTGAGCTCCACCTGTCTGCCTACCAGCAGGCTGCACACAGGGGGTCACCAGTTCTTCTCAGAGAAGACAGCAGCCCACCCTGCCCTCCATCTCTACCCCCATATACACGGCCATCTCCCCTTGCACAACCTCTCCCACCTGCCCAGACCACTGCTGCCCACCCTCTACTCCACCCCTCCGCTCACACACAGCAAGGTTAGATGCACGCACATACACAGGAAATTCCCATCTTGTAGGGACTCAGTGCCTGTGTTATTTTTCCAGCCACAAGGGGGGTGACTTGTATCAAAAATCATAATCTTGAAAAGAGGCACAGGTGCAAAATTTCACTTCCTACTGGGCATGTCCCTTTCCACATGGCTGACTATTGCTTATCAAGCAATGACGTAATGCCACTATACATTTTTATGTAATATTTTCAGTATCCTAATTACTGAATTTCATGGTATATCATTTTAAAAGGACATTCATTGAATTTTTTCATGTAATGATCCCAACTCTCTCCACATCATCTTCTCTAGACTCTCCCTCCCACCCCCACGTCCAGTCACACAGGCGGAAAGCAGCAAGTGTTCAACCCCACCCTACCGGAGCATGTCTACCAGAGCTGCTTCAGCACGGCGGGGGACTGGAACGGCTCTTTGCCATGCCCCTCGCTCAAACTAGAGAACCTCTGGGACACACACATTATGAAGAACTGGAACCCTTCTGTGCTGCTTCAGGAGCCATTACCTGGTCAGTTTCTCAAGCCTTTTAAAAGATGTTCTGCACACTTCAATGTAGATAATAGTAAAACTAAAATGCATTAATCTGTACAAGTAATTCAGATGTTTTAAACCATTGAAAGGCTCCATTTAGATCTGGTATTATGTGTCTGGTGATCAGCTCATTCAGAGTACATTCAGACGGACACTCTAAAAGTCACCATGAAATTAACTTCCCTTACCCTACTGTCAACATCTCTTTTTTTAATAATGTGAATAATGTCCTAAACTGCTTGAGGACTGGCCAATTATCCATCCCTTCCAGCAACCTTTAACTGACATGAGTTTGTTGCATTTAGCAAACGACAATGATCCAACAATCAAATCAATTCACAATGGGCAAAGTCAAGCCCTGTCCTAATCTGTCCTATTTTTTTTTAAGAAGCTGTTTCACTCAGATATACGTTACAATAAAAAGTAAAGATGATTGGAATTTCCTTTTCATGTCTAATTTAAAAATAAAGGTTCTGTATTGGCATCTATGGTTCCATAAAGAACCTTTAACATCAATGGAACTTTTGTAATGCACAGTGGATCAACATTCATCATATTAAAATCAAGAACTGTTCTCTGAAAGGTTCTTTGAGGAACCAAAAATGGTTCTTCTATGGCATTACTGCGAGAGGTACTTTTATTGGAACCTTTATTTTTAGGAGTGTAGTAGAAAACGCATTTGACCAGATCACAGTTGTAGTTAAGCACTAATATGTCCAAGACAACCACAAATAACTGCCTACTTGCCTGTCAAAGAATGTACTAAAAATAAGTGTTTTAAATCATTTTGAAAACATTAAGATTAAAATATTGGAATACGATCAGATCATTTGGAAAAGCACAAACAGACACAGAGGACCAAGATCTGAAGTTTAATTCGGATACTTGACTAAAAGAACAGAATTAAGCTTGAAATATGATGAATGGATTGTATACAGTCACAAAATCAGAGTCCTACCCCTGATCCGATCAAAACGTGTACCAGAACAGCCATAAAGTACTGACGTACTAAATTAGTTGAGTAAATCCATTAAATTATTTTCATTTTCTAAAGTCTTAACCCCTAAAAATATATATGGGATTCAGGAGTCACTTACAAGAATTGGATATAGTGTTAACAATAGGAAAGTTTTTGACTTTTTGAAGCCAAGAACTAGAAACTACAAAACTTTTAAGCTGTTTGGTGGAGCTGTTTTTGACCCAAGTAATATTAGCGATCAGACACGTGTAATCGCCCAGCCATCATTACCAAAATGTCGTCCACATAGGAGGTGTGTTTTATCCTCGTTAAGCGTTTGCTTTTAAATGGTGTGCTCTCTCTTGACCATAATTGATGGGTTTCCCCGAGACCGCAAGACTGGTGGTGAGAAACTTTTGGAGAGAGATCAAAATTTGTGAATGAGTCAAAATGCAATTTCTTGCACCACACATCAGACGAGCTGTCTGTGTCCAAAAGAGGGTGACATAACTGTAGTAACAACTAGTTGTTCAGTTCAGCTCCTTACACATTAGTATTTTATATACATTTAAATGGTCACTACATTACCAAAAAGGATGTGCCAAGTGGCTTTTATTGTCTTCAGTATCTCTATGATCCCACTGAAACTCTTCTCCCGGTCAAAGGTGACATGCTGGGTCCTCCTCTTCCCGACGTGCCCCTTCTCGCCTCCAGTTTGGACCCCACTGTCAACCCCCATCCTTCCCCAGATGGCAAAGAGAGGAAGAACAGCGCCAAGAAAAAGTGTCTCTTCAACTACCAAGATGCCTTCATGGAGGCCAGTGAAGTGATGATGGCCACTTCCTCTGCCACCTCCTCTGTCTCCAGTGCCGCCACCACTGTCCAGTCAAGTAATAATCACTTTCACGTTTCTAAATGACCCATCATGAGTCTTAAGATTGAATTTTTGCTTTCATTTGCTGAATTTCCTTTTTTTTTCTTTTTAGATGAAGTTTTCCACAATTTAGGTAAAGAGGACCATAGACATCCCACTCCTGTTGCTCCTAGGAATAGCCCCACCAGTCTCTCGTCTCTCCCCCCTCTCAGCGGAACCTCACACCCTTCTTCCCCCAACACACACCTACCAAGTATAGGCACCCAGTCCTTTACAAAGACTATAAATCAGACTCCAGTCTTCATGGATGTCCATCAGAGTCTGTGTTTGTCATCTGAGCAGCCAGCCGCCTCAGTTGAAGGTTTAATCAGTGGTCCAAATAGCGTGTGCAGGTCAGTTCATAATCTATAGTATTTATAAGCCTTCTGTGTGCTGTTCCTGCTGTCCCGTCATCCATAAAATAGACAGGCTGTTATGTAATTTATATGGCATGTCAAGCTTTTAATATTTAATAAAGAAACTGGAATATGAGCTGGAATTGAGTTCATATACTCACATTTGGAATGTTTTTGTCAGTGATCCAGACTGTGAGGGTCATCGCTGTGAAGGGAACGGAGGCTACGAGCACCAGCCATATGAAGGAGAGGAGAGCCAAGATGATGACAGCAGCTCGGAGCACAGTTCATCCACTTCCACCTCAACCAATCAGAAGGAAGGAAAGTACTGTGACTGCTGCTACTGTGAATTCTTCGGTCACGGAGGGGTATGGAAACACTCTCCCTTGGCTTTCACCAAATATAACAGTATTAATAATATATTACATAATTACATTATAATAAACAATAGTACTTTGATTGTCACCTGATATTCAAGCTTTTTTTATCTATAGTATCTGTTGATATTGGATATACGGTAGTTTTGGATATTTCATTGTTTTGCTCACTTCCCTGTTTTTACGTTCAAATTATCTTTGCCATCATCTAACACTCACTCAAAGTTGATCTTTTAAAAACGCCTATAATTTAATAAGTGTTAAATTTAATCTTTAGCAAATCTAATATTAAAATCCATTTTTCATATAGCACATTATAATGTTGTGATGCCTACATTCATCTGTAGCATTTAAAACAGTTGATTTTAGTTTTTAGTGTTTTATTTATGCATTTAATAGTGTCACGGCTGGTGGCTGTATGAAGCGCACGATGAAGTGAATTCAGGAACAATAAATTAATAAATCCTCAACAGAAAAATTGCTGAATACAGAAAACACGACCACATTAATACTGACGTTGACAATACTAGACAAAGAACTAATTAAAACTCAGGGCTTAAATACATGTGGAGTAATCAGCATGAAACAGAATTGTGGAATTAGGGACTATGGTAACTTATTAACAAACACGGAAACTAATTAGGAACTAAGGAAAACAGGAACAGAGTGAAAACTAAACTAAAACAGAACATACATGTGACTACGCCTTGGAAACTACGGCGTCCTCACGCCGACAACTGAGGTGGCAGGGAGAGGGCTCTGGAGAAGGACGTGGAACAGGTGAAGGGCAAGAGACAAGTGCAGGTGACGGTGGGAGAAACCAGGGTGGTAATGACGGTGGGAGGAGCCAGAGGAAGGAGTAGCCAGGCGGGGACCCGTTGCGGAGTCGATGGAGGGAGGAGTCATGGTGGAGGCTTGGCTGTTGACACTTGGGGGATGACTGATGGAGATGAGGCAGATGGAAGTGGAGCTCTAGGCGCAGACACAGAGCAGATGGGACCGGCGACACCAATAATCCTGGAGGCAGAGGCGGAGTCATAGTGACAAGTGTCTGAGGTGCAGCCGGTGGGCCGGAGGGAAGGCAGAGCCAGAGAGAGCTGAAGGGGTTGAGATACGGAGCGCAGCGGACAGCTCGGAAGTCCGTGTCTCAGGCAGAGCTAAACTTATTTAAACTCAAAATCTGAACTCTTTTGGGCAGTTCCTGGACAGGGTTTAAATTAAGCCAGGAGTAGGCCTTAATCTAGAGTAGTTAATCGTGGCTTAAAAAATGGCTTTCTGAAACACATATTTATTACTAACATCTTGACTATGAAGTCCTGAACTAAAACAAGATTAATTTAGAACCAACTGCTAATCTGAATTAGCATGACTGAGGTTGCCTATAAAACATGGAATGAACCAACTGCAATCAAAAAAGCTTTATTGAACAAGAGAAAACTCTTAAAACAAATAGCAAAGAAAAACTGCACACATCATCTGTGGAATCTATGAAGCCCCTAAACTAAAGGGACATGCTGAAGGGAAAAAATATGAGATGGGAGAAAAAAATATTTATCAATGCTTCTGTGTTTTTTTCCACAAATGTTTTACGATCCCCCGAGAAACTGCGTTTGCTCTCAAAATGTTTTGCATTCCCTCAAGAAACTTTGCGTTCACAAAAATGTTGGTAGCGAACTCAAAGTTTCTTACTCTACCCACTCCGAGCAGGATTCAAACCAGAGTCTCCAGCATGGAGGTGTGTGTGTATGTGTGTATGTGTATGTGTATGTGTATATATATATATATATATATATATATATATATATATATATATATATATATATATATATATATATATATATATATATATATATATATATATACATACATATATGTACCTATCATTTTGGTTCGGGTCAAACTGAAAAGTCCGAAAATCCAGACCAAACAAGGTAGGTGTGAAAGGGCCCTTAGTCTTCCTCCAGGAAATCAGTTTATTAAACTCTGGTCTAGACCAAGCCTAGGACTATTTAAAAGACCATGAAAGAGAAAGCAGATTTCTCTTAATTTGGTTTAAAAGGCCATTTTAGTCCAGGACTAGGCTTAATCTTTGTCTGGGAAACCGCCTCGTGATGTTTTCAAATAAAAACGTCTGCACTCTCAAACTCGCGCTCAATTACTACTCTGCAAGGTTCGATGATTGAAATAGTTTCTCAAAATAAATATCTGGGATTTTTAATAGATGATTCCCTCTCTTTTGGGCCTTATGTTCACAACATTGTGAAAAAACTAAAGTTGAAATGGGATTTTTTTTTTGAGTTAAGTCCTTTTCTTTTGAAGCAAGGAGGAAATTGGTAGCTGCTACTTTTTTGTCAGTGATGTATTATTGTGATATTTATATGCAGGCGCCTAATCATTGTTTACATGTGTTGGATTCTGTTTATCATGGAGCATTTAAGTTTATTACTAATTCAAAAGCACTTACATATTTTTTACTGTACTCGGGATAAATCCCTTAATTAACCAATATACATTAGAGAAAGGGCAAGCAGAATGGGTAGTTAAATTTCTTAAAATTAAAATCCTGTGGTTGGGAAAAGATGTCTACCCTTTTAAATCAAGACACGACCAAGTTGTATTTATAAAGCCCCTTTCACACACCGTGTTGTTCCTGGGAAATTGCCGTAAAAATCGTGTGAACGCACTCACAGATTCCGGAAAATCACTGGCAGTGTGAATGAACCAAAATCAAAAGATACCGGGACAAATCCCGGGACACATTATCCGTGTATTTTCCTGAATCTCTTGTGTGAAAGGCGCTCAAGGTGCCCGATTGGCCATACTAGACTGACTCATGGGCATTTATTGAAGGGTGAAGCACCAAAATGTCTGTAAAACATATTCTTTTGGACTGCCCAATCTTTAATGTAATGAGACAGCACTTTTTATCAGGACAAGTTTTGAAGGACTTATTACAGATCCAGATTTTTTTTTTTTACATATTTTTAGCACAAGTACATTTTAAAGAATCTTTTATAGAATTGTACTCGCATTAAGTTTGTTTTCATTATATTGTACTTATGATGTTATGTTGTTAAATGTTTATGTAATAGCCAGTGATGTTGATATGGCAATAAACTCAAATACTACTACTACTACTATTGTACTCTCGGGTTGGAAGGCCTGTTGTCATCCCATAGACTCAAGCACTGTATATATATAATTATATATACAATTATTTTGGGTTTGCTTCCCTCTTACAGCAGTACATCATTCAAATGTTTATCTTTTAAACATCTGCTTAAATTTATCTTGTAACAACCAGTTACAAGATAAATTATGCTTTAAAGAGTTGGTATCACTAAATTAATTTAAGGGTATTTTAAAGGATTTGATTTCGGTTTTACTTGATTGTATTTGTTTTGAGTGATTTGTGTACATTATTTGTATATGTAAATTAATCCATTATGTTTTTATGTTTAAATAACTGTGCTGCCTGTCTTGGTCAGGTCCCTCTCGTAAAAGAGTCTTTAAATCTCAAAGAGTTTTATTTCCTGGTTAAATAAAGGTTTCATAAAAATGTATAAATAAAAGAGCAACATCTGACCAAGGCAGTGCCGGAGGGATGAGGGAGCCCGGTAGAGCCATAAGGATGGAGGTCTCTGGTGGAGCCATGGCCAATAAGCCGACGGGAACCAGCAGAGACCGAGGATACTTGGAGCTGGGCAGAACCAGCGGGGACATGTGAATAAGGGAAATATTCTCTTCCAAATCAGAATAGCCACCAGAGATCAGCAGCAGCTCACCCTTAGCAGTGGGAGTGTGGGCTGGTTCTACATCCATTCCCTCAAACTTAATTGCGGTCCGACGATGGCACATGATCTAGCCAGCTCATGCACTTAATCAGACTCACAGTGGGGCTCGGGCTCCAGGGTGATGGTTGGCTCAGTCCTTTTCTCTGGCGCTGGCTCTGGCTCATGCATCGCGGCAGGCTCCATGCTCTCCATCTATGGTGGGCTCTGACATCATGTCCTTGCTTGGAGTGGGGCTAGTGATGTCTTCCAATGGTGAACGCTGATCTGTTGTTCACCAGCACCCACTCCACAAACAAGGTGAAGGTCCCCCAAGACCGACATCGGGCTGGCGTGCTTTTGTGCTTTGTTCAAGCTGGTGTAAAAGAAGACATACAGAAGAATGCTCAGGAATGTTTGTTTGACATGCTAGTTCTAAAAATCCTCAGGTGTGGTCCTCGAGAGATTGCTGCTCCTGCTCCAATGAAGCGCACGACGGAGGGAATTCCAGAACAATATATCCAAAAAAAAAAAAAAAAAAAACTTACCACAATAATAATGACGTCGACAATACCAGACAAAGAACTAAGGAAAACCCAGTACTTAAACATATGCTGAGTAATCAGCGTGAAACAGAACAATTCTGTGGAATTATGGACTATGGAAACTAATTAACAAACATGGAAACAAACTAGGAACCGAGTGAAAACTAAACTAAAACAGAACATGTGACAAATAGTGATTTACCGAAATTTGTTTAGAGAATATGAAAGTATATTTATGTGCCATTTTTCGGTTATCGATCATAACATAATTGACGGTAAGTGGCTTATCGGTATTTGCAAGAATTGGAACATGATGGAAAGTAATATTTCCTGTCACTTTAACATTATCATAAAGCAGTCCTTACTCACAGATAGTCTTGAAAATATACACCTACCACGGTATAATAAAATCTTTTCTGCTCGTGTACACTGTATACATCAGAATGGCCAGCTCTATTTCCATTATTGTCAGTCACTTTGAGGTGTTATCAGAGCTTTTTTATGTGTGTGGTGTTCACAATGTCTGATGGATCAGTACATGCTCTTATTTCCTGCATCAAATCAGTTTTGAATGCTCCAGTGCTTTTGTCAATCAGCCCCTATTAATGGAATATTTGTGGAAGCAGTTCATGTTAAGCGTTTACCATAGAAAGCGTCATGAATAAATAACTACTCATGTTGTTTGTGGTTTGTAGCCTCCTGCCGCACCCACCAGTAGGAACTATGCAGAAATGCGGGAGAAGTTGAGACTTAGGCTGACTAAGCGGAAGGAGGAACAGCCTAAGAAGGAAGAATTGCTGCTGGAGCGGGATGGGGTGGAAGACCATCGCAAGGTAGAGGACCTGCTACAGTTCATCAACAGCGCAGACAACAAACCTGTTACCAGCTCCAAAGCAGCCAAACGTGCCCGCCACAAACAGAAGAAGGTAAACTCATATCATGCTTTTTTGTCTGTATCTACTAATTTATGCAAAAATACATAAATGCTATACTACTGTTCTGATATCGTAATGAAGAATATAAGGATGTATGTATATGGGTGCTCTGATTGATCAGGTGCCGATGGTTATCGGCCGATAATAGCTTTATATAGTTTGATCGGTGGTCTCTATAAAGGCTGTTCAGAAAAGCGGATCAGATGATGCAAAAATCGCGAGACAATTTTTCTATGCACAGCTAAAATTCCTTCACTGCATTAACTGTCTGACAGTTCTATCAAGCATCTGAAAAAAGTACAATTAATTTGCAACGTCTTTGTGTAGAGCGGAGACATTGCAACCACAGCAACTCCACAGCAATGACAGTAAGAAACTAGAGGTTTGCAATTTTTATTTATTTTTTTTTATTATTTTTTTATTAGAGAATTTCTTTCCTTCACGGCGGTGCGCTTTCTTTCCTCCCTAAAAGCCCAAACTTAACATCCAAATCAGCTAGATAAGTATTGTCGGTAAATACAGTCTACTGTTGCTAAAACTGCATGACGTGCTCTAATTAAAAGAGCAATTAAAGGGATAGTGCTGTTTTTTTGCTCTAAAGCTGTTCACAATTAATATTCCCAATACATTAAGAATAGTATCATTTATTTTGGTGATCGCATCAGCCAATACTGCTTTTCCGTTATCAGTGATGGCCCAAAAATATAATATATATGTATGTGGGATCATGTGTGTATATCTCTTATGTGGGTTGTCATGAGATTAACTGTTTAGGGGTTTGTTTGGGTGCAGCTGGAGGAGAAATCCCGTCTTGAGGCAGAGGCTCGGGAACTGGAGATGCAGCAGCAGCTTTTAAAGGAACAGAGAAGGCAGCAGCAGGAGGAGGAGGAGGCACTGAAGCAGGAGCTGCTCCGTCTCCAGGAAATGCAGCACTTGCGGGCATCTAAGAAGAAAAAGAAAGACAATAAAGCCAAGGAGGTGACCAAGTCTGAAATTCCTTCTCTCGTTCCAACAACCAACAACCCTCAGCCTCTTCAGCAAACAGCACAGAGCGTTTTAGAAAAGAACATGCAGAACGGCAAATCACAGCTACTGCACAGTCTCATCCGTCTCGGTCCTAAGGAACCTCGTCTAGAACCTGAATCACCTACCAATGGGAAGAACGACCCATCGCAACAGCCAAGCCCAAAGACTTGCAAAGAGAGACCCTCAGACTTTCCTGCCCTCCAGAATGGCACCACCTCCCTTCCAGAATCCTCCCATACCAAGTTCAAACCCAAACAGCAAACAAATGGCTCCAAAACCAACGGTGAAGCCACAAAGAGGCCAGCCGAGACCTCCAAAGCTCCAGAGCCTCCCAAAGCTGGGAATGCGGCCAGCCCTCAAACTGACGCCAAAGCCAAGCAGAGAGCTTCAGAGGAGTCAGTGACCGAGATCAAGAGGGAAGAGAGGACTAATGGGAAAAAGCCACAGAATGGAGGGAAAGACGAGAGGAACTCTCCCATTATCGAATCTTCAGCTTTAGACCCTCCTCAGCCGAATGGCAAAGTCCCAAACAATGAGTCCCCTCAGCCCAAAAGCAAACCCAAGAAGAATAAGAAGAAAAAAGGAGACAAGATGAATAACTCAATAGGTGAGTGTGAACTGCCAAATTATCTGAAGATAAACGATAAAACAAATGTTTTACAATTTGTTCACTTTTGAACAAGTCAGAATTCTCTTATTGTCCAACAGATGATGTGTTTCTGCCCAAAGACATTGATTTGGACAGTGTAGACATGGACGAGACCGAACGTGAGGTGGAATATTTTAAAAGGTACTGTTTGATAGTATTCAGTAATATTTTGAAGTGCGGTCACATTAGCGAAATTTCACATGCAAAAACAGGTCCATTGTTAATAGCATATATAAAGGTCTGCTTATACAGTAGACACTTTCAAACCAGGCAGCTTTCTGTTGGTCAGTGCGGCAAATATTTGTGTGACCAACTTGAACGTGCAAAATCTGTATGGGGAACTTTTTCATCCTCACACGAAACTCCCTGTCGTGTGGATTCCTATTGGAATAACTGTATTTTGCCATTTGGAATTTCGCTAAAGAATGTCAAATGTGACCTCACCTTTTCTCAGGCATTCATGACCTTTTGTTCCCCAATTAATTTATTCTTCACCCTTTCCGCAGGTTCTGCTTGGACTCTGCGCGACAGACGAGGCAGAGGTTGTCCATCAACTGGTCCAATTTTAGCTTGAAGAAGGCCACATTTGCTGCCCACTAATGGGTCTTCCAGAGACAATGGCAGGAATCGATAAGCGTTCCTCTGGTTTCTTCTCTCTCCCACATTTCTACAGACTGACTGCTGACCCAAGTGCTGCTATGCTTCAACCGCTCCTCTGGTCTACATTATTCATGCCGCCTTGCCTTTTCCTTGTTCCTCTGGGTTCTGCAAAGAACCCAAAACGGGCTTATATTCCTGCAGTACTTCTAGAGAGAGAAAAAAAAGAGCAAAGTCAAAAAACAACTTCAGAATGCTACTCTATAAGTTTATCCCTATTATTTTGGTTTCCCTTTTCTTCTTTTAAAAAGCGTGTGCGCTTTTTGTCAGTGAGTGGGCCGTTTCCCTTAGGTCTGTGTGTCATGTTCTGGGTTTTCTCTGACTTTATGTACATTTGGATGAAGGCACTGCAAATGAAATGCATAAAGAAAAAAGATGAATATGAAAAAAAAAAAATCCTTTTATTCAAATCAACTGTGGCTTTGCTCACCTTTGCACCTAGCACTGCACTTCCTCACATCTCATCGTCAAGAGAATCGGACTGGTCAGCTTCACGTCATTGTCCCCTATCTCTTCCTTTATCAGGAGAACGGCTAATACTTGACAATGTTCACGTCAGTTCCATTTAAAATTGTTCAGAGTAACAACTGTGTTCAAGTTACCATTTTATTTTTGGTTTTTCTTTTTCATTTTTTTTCCAACTTGTACCAAGCTTGTATCAGAATACTTTCAGAATTGAATCGAAAAGAACAATACTCACACTATCAATCTGTTATAGAGTGTATATTGTATTAACACTGAAGCCGGACTGGCTACTTTTTAACATATTGTTAAGTGATATTAAAATCTTGTCTTTCTTTTTGAAAGATGGAATACAGTAGAGTGGCAGGACATTTTTGTGTCAGTTGTCTTTTTTTCCATCTGCATCTTATAACACTTACCAAATTCCTAACCTTATCCAATCAAGGGGAAATACAGAGCCAACTGCAGATCAACATATCAGGAGACACCTAACACCCTAATTTGCATGACCTGGCACCTTTGCAACGGGTCCGTCCCCATCGTTCTGGTAAGAACGGATGTGTGTGAAACATCACAACTGTTTCACTCAGTGTTTATGGTTTTACACTGGCTATATCTGCATACTTAAAGGGTTAGTTCACCCAAAAATTCTGTCATTAATTACTCACCCTCGTTTCGTTCCACATCCGTAAGAGCTTTGGTAATCTTCAGAATACAATATATTTTTAATTAAATATGAGATTTCTGTCCCTCCATAGATATCCAATTTACACATTCAAGCCCCAGAAAGGTAGTTAAAGTAATCCATGCGACTCTCGTGGTTCTACCCCAATTTTATGAAGCAACGCGAGTGCTTTGTTTGCACAAAAAAAAAAAAAACATAATTTAGTTTTATTTATTTACTACCTTTTTGGGCCTTGAAAGTGGTAGTTGCGTTGGATCCCTATGGAGGGACAGAAACACCTTGGATTTCATTAAAAATATCTTCATTTGTGTTCTGAAGATAAACAAAAGTCTTATGGGTTTGGCATGACATGAGGGTGAGTAATTAATGACAGATTTTTGGTGAACTAACACTTTTAGCAATAACAGTGATAGTTACCCAAACATTCGGGATAATTTGCTCAATTTGAGGTGAAGTCATAAATAGTTTAAGGTTTATTTTGCTTTGCTTTCTTTCCTCTTTCCTTATTACCAGGGTGTGGCAGGTACAATCCCGGTTCAGGCTGGTGTTTTCACTAATCAGTAAAACCATCTTTTCCAGTGCAATCACCAAGCGTCATTGGACGCCATTGGACAATGCAGTATTATTGTTTCTGCTGAGAGGTAAGTGTTTGTTGAAGGTGAAAATAACCTTAAAAGTATTTCAGATTTTATCATTTAACACTACTTATTTCAACTAAGCATGACCTACTGAATACATATTGAGATAAAGGTGATGTTTATGCTGGCGGCTGTTTTTGATGAGAAAAAAAATAGGGAGGGAGGGAGGGAGGGGGGGGGGGATCCCGCCATCCCATAAAGGGTGTGTTAAAGTCAACATGAAATTAAAATCCACTTTCTAAATGTTCCTTGTGTTATTGTGCATGATTCTCCATTTCAAGTTATTTCAAGGGAAAACCAGTCCATTAAACTAATAATTTGGTTGTTTCTTTTTATTTCTCTTTTAATTATAAGTCTATCATTACCTTGTCAGAAAGGCTGCCCTACAAAGGTGAATCATTTTGTTTAAGTTGGAGTACTGATCAATTTGAAGTTTTTCTTACAACTCTTCATTTGAGCTAAACTTTGCCTGATACATTCTTGTGACTCCATTCGTAAAACGCTGAAATAAACATTGAAATTGAACTATTTTTAATATAAAAAAAATTTAATTATTAAAAACAATTTTGTTGATAGTGATCAAAAGTTCGATTTAACTTGGTGTTTAAAGTGACAGAGCATTTAAAAGTATTTACATGATTTGGCTTTCACTTCAAAAGTGCAACAAAAATTATGATTACCTCACTCTTCAAGAAATGTATTGGAATCACATTTTAAAATGGGAGGGAGTGCATATTTTTAAGCTTCGAAACCACTTGACAGACTATTTCTAAACTTACAACTCCCACAGAAAGGGAACTTTTGTCACTATCCGTCATCATCAAACTTTGTTTTATGTAGGGCTTTTTTTTTCTTTACTTCCTGCCAAAAAAACTTTTTCGCTGTGGTAAACGCCTACCTCCTTTTAGCATGTAACAAAGAAACAGATATAACAGGTTAGAGAGACTGTTGCTTGCCTTGTTCTGGAAGAGATGATCTCATTTTAGTAATTGATAAAATATTTAAACATAGATTTACACCATCATGCCATTCTCAATGGCAAGTATAAATTTAGTGCCTGGTTTATAAATCTAACTTTATCTGGCAATAACTTTATACTTGCCATTTTAGAATGGCATGATGGTGTAAATATATTATCAATTGCTAAAATGAGATTAGCGTAACCAATGGCCATCGCATATGCAGACTGATATCTGAAAGTTTTTTTTTTCTTTTCTTATTCTCACTAACATTTAGATATTTAAAAACTATAAAAAGAACTAGCTAGGTTAGCTGATTACCTTAAAAGTCCATAGATATCTGCGTCAGTTCGTACTGCCATTATCACTTCCTCCAACAACTAAATATTTTAGTGTAGTAATCTAGAATTGAAATGTTAATGTAAAATAAATATGAATTTATTTATTTTTTATATTTTACGTTTAAAATAGAAAAAAAATATAGTAAAATAATTCACTTAATTAAAATTTATTTATTTATATAATTAAAATCAACACGTGTTTGGCTGGGAAATCGGAGAATGAACAATGGGAGATTTTGTGAATCTCCTGGAAGTGCTTCTGTGAGTCTGCCCACTTTTAGTCCCCCATGATGCAATGCTGGAGTTACCTCATTTATGTAAAATCTTTTTAGTAAGACATTTCTGGTTGAGACCAGATTCATTTTGTACTTTCAACATGAAGTTGACTTGTTTCGACTGAATAAGAAAAACAACTACACAAGATGTCTGCATGCATATCAATACACACACACACAAAATAAACAAAACTTCTCCTATAGACTTTTGGGAATTAAATTTAAGTTGAGTGTTAGATAAATGTAACATCATCCAAGTATGTTCCCTTACCATATTCATCTGAATATAACAACAACTGTCCTTTATTATCCTGTCTTGACAGGACTATGTGCAGAGCCTAGATGTCTAGAATCAGTCTTCCAAAGAGGGACTTGGACAAGAAAAGGGTCTGAAAGAGAGCGAGAGCTGGGTTTATTAAAGAGGAATCAAAGATCGGAGAGGAGATAGTGTAGTTTGTAATCACTCATGAAGATCTTTTCTTTGAGGATGGACCAGAGCTGAGGAGAAACAGAGAGTTTAAGAGGGAAAACCCCCTTCGTTCCACATACTGGAATTGACAATAGTGTTCTGATCGCTCTTATCTAAAAAAAAAAAAAAAAACACAACAGGTCGTGATAACTCTTAAGACAGGCAGAAACAACAACAGTGTAAAATAAAGTGCTGCTCTTTCAAATGAGCTAGCCAGTGCTTGGGAATTCCCTGCGTTGAAGATTAAAGGCCATGTTTATCTGTTTTGGCATGGCATTTGGCAAAGTTTTCCCAGCCGGAACAGCATGGCAGGTAAAGTTTAGGATAATAATGACAAGCTACACCATAATAGGCTACTTGTTTTTTGTTTGTTTTCTCTCTCTCTTCTCCATTGTAAAAGTGCAGGATTCTTTTGAAGTGCTGACCTGGTGTATCTCAAGTCTGGAGCTTTTGTGTAAGTCTTTACTGTAAAAGTCAGGTGATCATTTGACCTAATTATTTCCACTTTCTGAAGGAGGATTGTGGTGTGTGTGCTTTTCTCCAATAGATGTACAGGCATCACATTATTATAAGTGTGTGTGGAGGTGGAGGTGGGGAATCCCTTCCAGCCTACCTTTCACTTCTCCAAGGAAAAAGGTTTCAGAAAAGAACAAAACATCCCACACATCCATTACTTCAGCTTTTCGCTAATCTCTAGTAACGTTCTTCACAGCAACACAATTTTCTCAATGACTTTGCAACTAAAATGACTCTGTTCTATGCAGAACTGCTGCGGCCACAGAGCATCTTTCGAAGTGTGTGCTAGGGCAACGTCATTTCGAGAGTGGTGACTTGACTGAAGTAGAGAGCATGAAACTCCTGCTGGAGTTTTCCCTCCTACCCCCGTGGCAGCTAGCTAGGGCCGTGTGTCTGACCTCATCAGGGGTTTATTGACTCAGGGGACCATGATGTTCCTTTACATGTCTGACGTGATCTTGAATAAGCTGAATATGGGCCTGAAATAATGACTGGTTTCCCAGATATAACACAAATGCCTACGGAGCCATTTAGGAGACAAATTACTTTTTGTGTTGACAATTCACAGAAATGCTCATCAGAAACTGTTTGGTTAATGCTGTCACTTTAGTAATAATTGTATTTGTATAATATTCAAAAGTGTCACTCTGCTACTTGTGGATCCAACTTGTCACCCACCTAACATTTTTACTCCCAAACAAAGTTTAAATTTGACCTCACTAAGCTAAACAATGAACAATTATATTTTTTAGAATACAGTTTATTGTTAGGGTTAGTAATGGTTACCGGTTCATTCTGATTTAAAGTATAATGAAAAATCTATTTGCAGTTCAGTGAAGGAGTCGGTTATAACTCGGTGGTGATTTACTGATGGAGTGAGTCTCATTTAAAACAATTTCAACAAACGTTTTGTAAAAAGATTGTAATTTCAATCGCAATTCAGACTTCGCGGCTGCATTACTGTGCCGATGATGAAATTTGAGTCACGTGTACCCTAGCATGCTCGTAAAAAATAAAGTATACTTTGGGTTTAAGAGTCAATTGTTTGCGATTCGGACATCACTGCTGGTGCTGTGCTGCTTGTTGCTTGGGATTTTTGTAGGCCAACCTGTAATTTAGAATCACCCTGGTTCCCTAGACAAAAACCCAATAGAATTTTTCCATTGGCTTTTGGATTGCAGAAAACCCAACAAAAGCTTATGATTCTTACACATTCTTTTTTCATCATGATAATCTTCACAAATGAAACAACTTTTATGAATTTTGAAGCCTAAAAACAATCACCAGAAGACATAAACGAACCTCGCCACTATAAGACAACTCTTTAAATCTTCATTTCAAAAACATTTTCCCTTAAAGTTTGAGTTAGAATAGTTTGCAAGCATGCGATTATAAACACGAGGTTGTAAAAGTTGACTAGCGAGTAGATGAGGTTTCGATTCGGTGGGATGTTTAATGTCCCTGAAAACATCTGAGGTCCCATTAAGCCACTTGTTAGCAACCACCTTTTTCAAGACAAGGTATTTTATGTTTTAGGATAAAATGTGAAAATATCTTGAGCTTGTGACTCTAGGACGATGGAACCGGTAATGCTAAAATGATTCTGAATGTTTGAGTTTTGGACAACAAAAATACATCATCCCAGTGGCACTCTATCAACTAATGCCATAAGATATCATATAACAAATCACATATCGACACACACTGTTTCCAATCTGTCACCAATGGCCACTATAATCTATTTTAAATTGTCACGTTTTTGTTGCATTTTAGTCAGTCTGAATCACTTCATAATGGATGTTACTGGCCTCTCAAAGCTACAGCAGCGGTTCAGCTACAGTACTAGGTACAAAATGTTTATCAGACAATAGTAAATTTGATTCCGTGAATATGTATTTGATAAGAGATATTAGTTACAGACCTTGTTTGGTCCCATAGCCTCCTCCCCTTTAAATAGCCAGTCCCACTATATCCCTCTACCCGACAGTCACCTACTTCTCTTCTGCTATTCACTTCCAGGCCTCAGGACAGCTGAGAATTTGCTGCAGTTATAGCCTCTCAATTCAGTTGTGCTTGGGAAGGGGCTTTCCACCACTTTGGCAAATCACACAGTCTTCAAAATCCCGTGGGACTGGAGTTTAATGCTTTGACACACTATGCCTCATGATCTTACTAGCATTATCACGACTGTCTCATTGTCTGGTTTCCCATATCTTACTAATAATTACCATTGACTGTACAAATACACTCACAAACACAAACAAGGTTACAAATGG
Organism: Gila orcuttii; assembly: GCA_026230005.1. NCBI lineage: Eukaryota > Metazoa > Chordata > Actinopteri > Cypriniformes > Leuciscidae > Gila > Gila orcuttii. Next base: position 26,037,925 of record JAPDVR010000002.1, on the reverse strand, counting down.
TTTAGAAAATGATCTTTAAGCAAATATTTTATTATAAAAAATAAATCATCTTATAGTTATCACATTTCTGTTTTATTTTGCCATCTCTGTCATAATGTCTTATTGCCAATTGATTGTTGTTGTTAGTGCCTTTAAACCCTGTAAAAGTGTGCTGCAATAGGAGGCCATTTTGTCAGAAGCAACAACTGAGACGTCACGCCTCAATTTACCAGGATGTAGGGAACTTCCTCTCTTACTTAAAACTAGAATGTTTTTAACTGCAGAGGGGGATCAAATGGCAAGTACCTCACAGTCAAAAGGTGCCTAGAAGTCTGAGAAAGTAATGACATGTTATATGTCGGAACCATATAACATTTATAATCGGAAACTGAAGTTTGATATATACGGTATATGAATCAAATAGTAAAATATTAAAAGATTGTTAATAGTGTGTACTGTGCTGCTCTGTATTTCTTGGTACAAATAATTATCTGATAATTATTTAATGTGATACATTTAACCTCAAGGCAAGTAATAACAATATACCTACAAATTAAATATATAAACATTACAATATACTTTACAAATGACACCATGACAAAAGTATGAATTATATTCAATAGTCTAATAACAGAAGCTTATGTATTAAATATAAAAGAATAATGTATTTTTATCATCTGTATTTGGAAATAATTATAATATAGCAAAAAGTGCAAACCAGCTGAAAAAGAGAATACATATCAGTGAGGTATATGATACCCATTTTATGATCCATCTGAACTATACACAGATCTGCAATACAGCATTAAGCAAAATTTGACTGAAACTCGTACCATGCTTAAAACCATGACACCAAACAAATGGTAAAAACCAGTGACTTATAAACCACAATTGCTTGATTGAATAACTTTTCATAACCAAACCATCTGCATTCTATGACAGCCATGTGAGTAAGCCTTTGAACTGGAAATGACCAACCTAAAGTCATTCTGAGTCCTATGCCACAAGCAACCTTCTTAACATCAACCAAGTCCACAATCGAAAAGAAAGAAAAAAAAGCTCTTCCTTCGACTCCATCCTGTTTAACCGTGCCCCTGCCTTCATCAACACCCTGTCGCACATCCCACAGTCTGCGAGCTTGTAGTGATTATGTCCTCAGTGCTTTTTGTGCTCTGTAAAAAGTCAGTGAGGTAAAAGACTCACAGCTTGGCACACTCGTCCCAGTGGTTTAGGTATTCGGCCGCATGCTCATCGTCATATGTGGTGAGACACCGAGGGCACTGCAGTTCAGCGGCTCCCTGTGGTGCAGTGTTACTGATAGTCCTTTTTGAGCTTGCTTCTGGGGGACTGTTCCTTAGTGGTTCGGCAGTGTCCGTTTGTCGGGGAACTTTTTTAAGGCCCATGTGAAGTCGGCGTGAGGATGAGGCGTCTTGGACGCTCTGCATGATGAAGAAACGAGGCATGTTATTAGAAGGAAATGGCCTTTGGAGTAAAAAAACAAACAAACTCATGCTGGTTGGGTTATACTGGCGTTAAATGAAAAGCATCTCTATTGTAAATACATTACAGATCTTATTGTGAATTAATCATCCATGTATATAAATTTTTTTTACCGAGTAATGTTTAATCAAAATGTCATAATGACAGACTTTTCTCTATAATGTATGCTGGACTTCACCAATAATTTAGTCTGCTTTAATTATTGAGTGCAAAGTCCACATCTCAAAATCAAATCATCAAACAATGGACAGTGCTCATCCTAATTTTTTTATTTTTTTCAATAATCCATTGCACTTGGATGTAAAATTAAAGAAAGGATCTGTTGCTACACCAATTTCATTGTTACTTAAAACAATTGAATATATATTTTGAAATATTTTTGAGATGCGTTTTCAAATATTGTGAATTATTCATTCAAAATATCATGCTGTTTGGGTTTAGTAGTAAATAACGATACAGAAAAGAAAGGAAAAAATAATGTTTTAAATAAGACATTTTTTGTAAAATATCCTGAATTATTCATCTGTAAATATCATTCGTATTTCGGGGAGTTGCACCAGATTACATTTTACATCCCAAACTAATTTTGTCTCAAAGATTTAAAATGTTCTTTTCAAGAATATAATTATTATTTCATCATTTCAAATTTCATTTATTTCATAAACTTTTTTAAATGATACATGCCTGTGTGCGTATTTGCAGTTGAAGTTTCCCAACTTCGTCTTGAAGGTCAAGGATTTTACCCTGAGCCCTCTCTCGGTCTGCCCTCTCCGATTTGAAGTCCTCAATATAGGCCAGAACCTATGAGAGAACAAGGAAAGGACTTGGTTTATGGGCAGCAAACCAAACAAATTCTCATCTTTGCTGTTACAAAAATACACTGACTTCCTGTTTAAGAGGAATTCAAATTCTGCTAGTTGAACTGATACACAGACCTGCTGCTCAAGCATCTGAATGCGCTCCTGGTCTCTTCTTGTATTGTCATCCCTCTCTCTGCAGAGTCTCTCGCACTCCATCATCCTGTCCTGCAGGAGGCCGTTGAGCCGTGCGATCTCCTGCTGGAACAAAGCCATGCTGCCCGCAGCCTGAGTTTGGGTCAGGGTCGGACCTGCAGATGCCAGGCCGTTTGATTCTTTCAACTTTTGACACAAACCCCTCACGTACTCCTCTCTACTGGAGTCATACTTCTGCCACTTTGAGTTTAAACTTTCCACCTGAGATGGAACAAAAACATATATTTATGAAAAAAATGACATGACATTTTCCAGGAATATTTTTACATTGTTGTTTATTTCCATAAAATGTACTGTGACATTTTCTGACAAATGTCAGTGATCATGTGATCCCTTACATAGGCAACTCTCTTTTTAAGCTGGTCATTCTCCTCTTCTAACTTGCTGATGATGACATTTAGATGGGGTATTTCAGCGGAATCTTTTGTCTTATAAAGATACAAAAATGCATGTTCAAATATAATTGTTAAACAGCAATTTCTCTAATATTTTTTAAAAGATGGTCCAGATTTTGTAGAATGCTGATAATTTCCAACACACCTCATTAACTTGTGCTCTCTGATCAGTCATGGCTGTCTTGCTTTTATCTTTCTCCATGTGCCCCAAAAGCTCCTGGCACACCTGCACAGTGGCCCCCAGTTGGGCCCTCAACTGCTCTGCTTCTTCAGCAAGAGAATTGCAAAGGACGGCCCTGGTGGCCTGGGTCCTATCCCTTTCGGCCAAGGTGGAGCGTAGTTGCTGGATCTCCCTCTCTTTCTCCTGCTCAGGCCTTTCCCTGATGGTCTTCAGCTCTTGATCCTTCTCCTTCAACTTTTCTTGCAATCGCTGAATCTCCTGGAACAAGCAACCAGTCAAGGAGACTCTTTCATGCAGTTCAGGTGAACGTTAACAACAATTGCACTTGTTTCGCCACAGCTCAAGCATACAAGTATCCAAATACTCTCAAAGGCAAACAAACAGTACAAATCTGCTGAAAAACATTTTAAACCATGATAAACTGATTTGCTGGTCAGGCTTATCTGCTTGGATTTTGGGCACTTTTCAAATGATCACTCTGGCAGACCACCTTAAACCATTAAGATATATATATATATACATATATATATATACATATATATATATATATATATATATATATATATACATATATATATATATACATATATATATATATACATATATATATATATATATACATATATATATATATATATACATATATATATATATACATATATATATATATATATATATATATATATATATACATATATATATATATATACATATATATACATATATATATATATACATATACATATATATATATATACATATACATATATATATATATATATATATACATATATATATATATATATATATATATATATATATATATATATATATATAATATCACTTATTAATTGTTTTCTTGAGTAAGGAATTGAAATACTTTACAAAAAAGATTCTCTACAGTGATTTAGGGTTGTTGGCAAGAAAAAAAAATGACATGATGTTGTACGTGATTGCATAGGAGAAGTAAGAACAGAAGTGAGAAATGTGTTGTAACTTACTGTTTTACTAGTTTCCAATCTCTGGGCGGTGTCCACCTCTGATTCCATGAGTTTTTGCTTTAATTTGCAAATTTCCTTACACAAACTCTCGATTAGAGATTTCGACGGCCCTACAATATAAGGGTCCTCTCCCTCAATTACCACGGTTTTCTCATACTTCCCCAGTCTTGCCTTTAAATCGGCGATAATTCCGTCTTTGGATGTAACCAAGTGATTTAAACGAGCAATTTCTTGTTGTGTTTCGTGGTTAAATGTGTTGAGTGTAGAGCAGCTGCGCAACTTCGCCCTGAGCGCCTCGTTCTCCCTCTTCATCTCATCCATGCTGAACAATCCGCTCGCGCGTTAAAACGAGTACATAAAGTACGAATTTCCCATCTATGGATCTATAGATTGTACAGGTTTGAGTGTCATACGCTACATACGTCTGCTGTAGACCAAAAGCAGAAAGCTTCAGCCTGTGAGAGCCTCACTCAATTTCGAAATTATTTTATGAAGAGGGGATTTCCTTGCGGGGACTTCCCCCATCTCAAATTGGGTATATTTTTTCTTGTACTTCAAATAAAACATCGAAAAATAGTTGGGTAACAGTCCCTATTTTGGCATTAAAAGAGGATAACTGTGTATTCGCGTGTGATTTAAATGTGGTTTTACACTTTTAAAAGACAGTTGTCTCTCTTTGGTGTCATATCAGGTTTGGGCAGAGCACAGTTTAGCTTGACGCCGCCTGGTGCGTGTGCACGAATAATGCGCGCTACCCTTCCTGTACGCTGCCAGTGACGCTACGCGAGAAAAAAATAAATAAATAAATAATAAATAGTGTAGACATCTTCCTGATTATAATAGGGACGTTTTAGTTTGACAGTGTAAAAAAAGGGGTGTAGGCTATAGCCTACTGAACTTTAACACGCACGTTTTAGTCTTTAGTTTTAGCACGTTATTTTTTGTGTGTGTGTGTATGTATATATGTGTATATATATATATATATATATATATATATATATATATATATATATATATATATATATATATGTATGTATATGTATATATTTCCCCCCTCCATACAATGGAGGTAAATAGGAACTGAAACTGTTTGGTTACCAAATACCAACATTCTTCAAAATATCTTGTATGCTCCATAGAAGAAAGTAAGTCATACAAGTTTGGAATGACGTGAGGGTGAGGGTGAGTAAAAAAAAAAAAAAAAAAAATATATATATATATATATATATATATATATATATATATATATATATATATATATATATATATATATATATATATATATATATATATATTATACACTTTTTGGCTGTTTGCAATTAACAAATCAAACAAAAGTAATTTGAAATAGCTCAACACAACAAATTTTTCAAGTGGGTTCCCCAAATTCCACTGAAAATGCAACTTCAGTCTCAAAATTATTCAACACTTTGAATAGAATATCTTACAACAATCTGCAAAACAGGTGTTGTCTCAAGCACACCTGATGCAACTAATCAAGGGCTTCATTAATTGCACCAGGTGTGCTTGAGCTAGAACACATGAAAAATCTGAACTGGGTTTTTCAGTGTCACATTTGACTGCATGTAAGAAATGGGGCTAAGTCAAAAGAATGGTCCAAAAAGTAGAATATATCATTGCCATTCACAAACAAGTAACAGGATTCAATAAGATAACAAAGGCACTAAATGTTCCTAGAGACACCGTTTGGAAGCATGGTTTGCAATTTCAGTTAATGGAACAGTGGTAAAACTACCTGGATGGGACAGAATAAGGAAGTCATCAACGACTGCAACCAGATTTCTGAGAAGGCAAGTTCAGAAAAACCCTCTAGTGACTGCAAAAAACCTGCCGCAAGACTTGGTGGCAACAGGCACTGAGGTTTCAGCTTGCACAGTAAGGCACGTAATAAACGCATACGGTTTTCATGCCAGAACTCCATTACTGACCCAAAAGCACAAAAAAAGTCAGCTCCAATTTGTTAAAAATCATATAAGCCACTGAAGTTTTGGGATTCTGTTCTATGGAGCGATGAAACAAAACTGGAACTTTTTTTTGGACCCTATGGATCAGCGGTATGTCTGGAGGAAGAATTATTAAGCACATGCCCTCAATGAGAAAGTTGAACATTGGCCGTCATTGGACCTTCCAACAGGACTATAGTCGCGTTTCCATTACAGATTTGCGCAAAACTTTTGCGATTTTGTTTTTTTCCGAATGTCGACAAAAAACGAATGCAAAATGATGGCGTTTCCATTAACCGATGTTATGCGACTAAAAGTAATTCCAGAAATTATGGCAACGGACGTTGGTAGGTTAATGTATATCTCAGCCACCACGCTGGACATTATTAATAATCAAAGGAGACGTAGGCCTATGTGTGTTATCCAATCATTAATGACAAGGAAAGACCCTATATACGTATGTCTTTCTGGGTGTTTTTCTGGGTGTTTCTCCCTCATATCGCCTTCAAGGTCTTGATTGTGGCATTTCTTTGAGGTTTAGAATCCAGTATTCCTGTAATTCTTTTGTCTTTTATGAATTTAATAAAGAACTCTGTCTTGTATTCTGTCCGAATGTCCTGTCATCATCTAAGTCAGGTGACCTGTAAATGCGCAAAAACGGTTTCCATAAGAAATATTTCTTTTTCGAATTGCCTGAAAAATCACCTCATGCAAGCGCAAACTTTTTTTTGTTGTTTTTGCGAAATTGATGCGTTTCCATTGGGCGTATTTTTAATTAGCGCAATTTAAAGGGTAATGGAAATGTGGCTAATGATCCCAAGCATTCCTCAAATTCCACCAAGGCTTGGTTGGTGAAGAAGTCCTAGAAGATTCTACTAGCCATCTCAGTCACCTAACTTGAACTCCATAGGAAATCTCTGGTGGTATTTGAAGAAGGCAGTTGCAGCAAGCAAACCCAAGAATATTACTGAACCGGAGGCCATTGCTCATGAGGAATGGGCTGAGATTCCTCAGAAACGCTGAAAAGCTGGTGTCTGGTTATACATCTCGTTTACAGCAGGTCATAACAGCAAAAGGGTGTTCTAGTCCTAAAGATGCTTGCCATGAAGGGGTTGAATAATTTCGAGACAGCAGAATTCATTAAGTTGAATTTGGGGAACCACTTGAAACATTTGTTGTGTTGAGCTATTTCAATTACTTTTGTTTTATTTGTTCATTGCAAACAGCTGAAAGTCTAAGTTTTGCCAATAAATCTGATTTGCAATAGGTGGTTGAATAATTCTGATTACAATCTTTCTTTCTTTCTTTCTTTTTTCTTTCTTTCTTTCTTTCTTTCTTTCTTTCTTTCTTTCTTTCTTTCTTTCTTTCTTTCTTTCTTTCTTTCTTTCTTTCTTTCTTTCTTTCTTTCTTTCTTTCTTTCTTTCTTTCTTTCTTTCTTTCTTTCTTTCTTTCTTTCTTTCTTTCTTTCTTTCTTTCTTTCTTTCTTTCTTTCTTTCTTTCTTTCTTTCTTTCTTTCTTTCTTTCTTTCTTTCTTTCTTTCTTTCTTTCTTTCTTTCTTTCTTTCTTTCTAGCACTCACATTGGGGTCCTATTAAGAGCATGCAAAATGAGTGACATTAAATTGTAGCTGATTGGACAAACTCAGAATAATCTCCCACATTCTCATAAATCTATTGCATAACTTTAAATAAAATATCTAAATAACAAAAAGTCCAATGTGTTATATATATTCTAGAAGTATTTTAGCTGTATCTGTTGAAACAATCAGATATTTCGATTTTGTACTTTATGTCAGTTTTATTTTTAACTATAAACCTGGAGAAAAAGCACATCTTGCCTAGGTTGTCTTTTAAAATTCTTTACTTCAAATTTTTGGATTTTTTTTTTATAATACACTGTTGTCTCTAAAAAAAAACCCCTGTATTTAAAGGTTTCATCTTAGGCCATCCCTCCTAGTCATTATCTTGGATCACATTATGCCAATTGTCTAGACAATGAAAGCCAATGGTGCTTAGTCTGTTATCTGAAGATTGAACCATAAAACAGTAATTTTAATTATACAGTAATTAACAAACTTACAATGTCTAAACCCTCATTCTGGAATCTTTATCCCTCTGCCAAAAGCAGCATACATGAAACAGCAGAAAGTCCCGCTCAGTGTGTAATGTTTGTGTAAGTTCATGATGTTCTTCCTTGGGAAACCCCACCTCTGTTCTTTAAAGTTTGCCACCATCTTGTGGTATCAAAACAGTAATGACGTGTTTGAAAGACATGATATATTACTTGTAAATTTAAGTCAATCACACATAATTTAAATAAAAAAAAACACAACAACACATAACTTTACAATTGTTTCAATATTCCTTACTGCTGAAAGTGATCTTTCATAGCTGAAATGAGTGTTGTGTAAAATCAAGCAATGTATACACATTTTTATTGCTTAATGTTTAGGCATGCTTTTGCAAAGGTATGAGCTAAATCTTTTAAATTATAGGCAATGAAGTTGTAATTACTCTTGGATTGCATTAGGGCAACTCTTTCATTTTATGAATGTGGAGGTGCTTGCATTTGCAACTTTTTAGCATGAAGAGTTCCTGGGGAAAAACAGCACTAATGCAAACAACGGCATACTTTTTCTTTACTTTATTTGAAAATGGTTAATACCAACAATAAAAAATAAATGACTATAAAATCTATAAATAGCAATAAAAAAAACAATTCTGCACACAATTCGGTAACTTTGCAATAATTTTTCGTTTGTTAACATTAGTTAACTGCATTAGTTAACATAAACTAACAATGAACAATACTTTTACATTTTACAATTTGAATACATTTTTAAGATAAACACTAGTTAATGCACTGTCAATAAACATTAACATTAATAATGGTAAATATATTCTGTAAGAATATATTGCTCATTTAGTTCATGTTTGTTAATGCATTAACTAATATTAACAAATGAGATCTTGTAAAGTGTTAATGTGGTAAAGTATAAAAACAAATTATCAATGTATGCCTATAATATATTTTTCATTTTAAGTTAAGAATGATCTAGACTGAGGTACCTTAAAAATATTATTATTAACATTTATTTAACTGTTTATATTAATATTATATAAATTTCCTTACATACCCTCCTTTAAATATTTTCCTTAATAGAACATTCCCATTTTAATATGTTCCTGGGATTTCCACTTGCAGATATCAGAGCATTGAGTCATAAGATCATGTCTTAAACTGCTGCTAGGGCTCAGTGACATCAGGCATTAGGAAGCCATTGAAAGGGTCGGTTGCACCATCATCACCGATATCCTGAGGAAAGTCTTCCTCGCTGTCACATTCTTGGCTGTCAGTCCCGGGAAGGCACTCAGTTGAGCGACTTTCGCTCTCCACTGCACTGCTTTTGGACTCAATGCTTTCACTGCTACTGCTGCTGCTGTTGCTTGTACTATACTCAGTACCTTCAACACTATGACTGTGTTCACTGCTTTCACTTGTGTCGGCACCGTTATTCTCTTCCTTTTCGCTCAAAACAACCGTTTCCTGGCTTTCACTTGATTCACTGCTTTCGCTTTTTTTTGATGCATCACTTGTGGATTTGATGTCTGGCTGGCTGGTCACTTGCACTTTGCCGCTGTTGTTCGTATGGACCCATTTGAGGGTGTAGATCCAGCCCTGTATGAATGCATCATGACGGTCATTATTCTAGTGTAACCACACATTTTGTATGCTGCATACCATTCGATGTTCCTTACCCTACGAACATTCTCTTTACTGCTTTGGGTGTTATCCGATGTCAGTGCAGTCTCGCTTTTTCCAATCTAGATAAGCATAGATAAAACAGAACCGTATAAACAGAGAATCCATTTCTATGCAATGTAGGCCTATAGGCTTTAGAGCTTTTTCTTTTTTGTTGGATTAGAGCAACATAACTTACCAGACTTTCCACAGAATGGCTTTCGCTCTCGTTAGAGATCTTGAAACAAAAATTATAAAAAAAAAAAAAAAAACATTGAAATTTTCAGTCATATTCATCTGTTTGGTGATTTTGTAAATTTGTGAAAAAATATGAACAGTAATTATTATTTTTACCGTTTCATCCGAGTCAGATTCAAGCGATTCCGAGCTCTGTCAAGAAAATAGAGAAATTGAAGTGAGCCTATATCCTTAACCGAAATATATTTAGTATAGTCATTAAATTTGTTGACATAGGCCTAATAGTCTTTGTACTCACATTGCTGTCGGATGCATTTTCCTTGGACTTCTGTAAAATACATTATTTTTATATAAATTAATATTGTTTGACCTCATAAAGGCAAAGACTATTAAAAGTCTAAATCAAAAATATTCTTAAGTTTTTGTTCTGTTTTTTCACAGCAGAACTTTTGCATTACATACATGCATTAGTAGCCTAGTTGGATATTCTTGATATGAGCAAATGCAATTATTCTCCTATATGATATCAGGTGAGAACTATTTTTTGTTATACTGTGAAGACGTCACTGTAAAAAAAAAGTTGCTGCAAATTTTTAAGTACAATCAACTTGGATGTTTAAGTCATTTCAACTTAAATTACATTAAACAGACTTTAAAAATGAGCTGAATCTTGTATAACATAAAAGAAAAAGTTAAAAATTGCTGAACTTATTTAAAGCAATGTAAAATCGTATATGTTGTCATAACTATTTGATCATATATTTTTTTTTACAGTGCAGCTGTTTCTCCGTCTAGATACACATTTAAGTTTATGACGTGGAATTTGACTGGAAGCGTACCTCTTCTGAAGGTTCTGAGGTATTACTCTGGTCGGAGGATTCAGATATTGAAGAGCTTTCCGACTGGAATATAAAAGATTATAAGAACAGATTTACTTAAACCACTCTTAAAGTTAACACAAAGTTTCTTGAAATTAAACCCAGAATCACTTACAGAGTTGGATGCATGTTGAATCATCTCCATAGCCATTTTATGCAAGATCTGTGTGATGTAATTCAAAGAAGGAAAAATCTTTACTCCTTGAAATGTATGGAAAGATCATTTAAATGCTTTTTTAGGTTATTCACTGCATACTCACTGGATTAGCATAGGCTGCTCCCAGCAGACATAGAATCAGTATGACAGGTTTCATTCTGAAATACAAAAATCTGAAGATTAAAATCTATATTTCTGTTTAGTATTGATTATGTTTTAAGAGTTCTTGAAACCTTTTTTGCATACGAATAATAAATAGGGTTTGAGGACCTTACCTTGCTCTTCTTGTAGTCCAAATTCAAAGTCCAAGAAAGCAGAGGAGATCGACTAAATGGACGAGTGTTTATAGCTAAAGCTATAGACTGAATTTAATGGAATGTCTAGAGAAAGCGCTATTTAACAGGCTGACTCTTCATTAAGGGAACAGCATCACTTCCTGCTCGCCAACACTCAGATTACTGTGGGGGCACATTAACTCAAGCTGGAATACAAGAAAATGAGAGTGCCACAGTAAGTGTTTACATAATGCAATGACACACTAAAGCGTGCGCTCACCCAAACTTCCTCTCCTGTACGTGTCTATTTTAGGATGCTAAACTATAGGGTGTGTGGCCTCTAAATGCTAAGTAAGAGTACAGTCTGGTCCCACACTGGGACAGGAAGTCCATAATGAGAGCATTCCAACCTCCTATGTTTTTCATAGACAAACAGTACTGTGTATACCTTTTATAAATTCTGTTTATTATGCACGTTGTGGATATATTATTGAAAACAATAAATGGCATCATTCCTTTGTAATAGTTCATGCTTGTATAAAATAATCCTATATTAACATCCCATACTTTTTTTATTTCTTTTGCTAAATTAATTACATCACCACTTCCTGGAGCTCCATATTTGGAGTGCTGCTGTTTTTTTGTTTGTTTTGTTTTTCCTGCCTTGGTGGAGAGTGGAATATTTCCATTTTACAAACATTCCTCACAATTTTACTCATTTAATCATTGCAGTGTACCCAAAAACCCACATAGAGCTGTGCTCTGAGATGTTTGTTGATAACGGTCGGAGCAGAGGAAATATAAAACAATTCACAGTGGTTCACTAATGAATATGCAACTCTTGCAATTTAAGTGGAATTTGCTTGCAGTTATAATTCGATTTCCTGAGAAAGGTGAATGTGGAAAGGGTAGATGGGACAAAGATAAGTGAGAGAAAGGGTCTAATATTTAAGAGATCTAACTTAGAGATTTATTATTATTAGATTGTTGTTGTTAAAACCGATTAAGAATATGCCAAGCTGTTTTGTAGTGTACAATGCAATCTTTTAAATTACTTTACATTTTTATTTGATCACAAAATTAAGATATATGTATATATAAAATATATAATTATAACATAAACCGGGATGATACATTTCAGTTTTCTTTGATCGATAGAAAGTTCTTTAAATTGTGTGTGTGGGAGGGATAGAATATACAGTATTTACAGTATGAAATAATTACGTCTATGGAGTCCCCACAAAGATAGCGAACCAGATATGTGTGTGTGTGGTTCAGGTAAACCCTACATTATGGGGAAAAATGTCCCCACAAAGATGGCAATATCCAAAATACTTTTTTTGATTCCCATGAGGAAACCAGGTTATACATCATACTACGTGATGTTTTTTGAAAATGTAAAAAAAAAAATTGTGATGTGTTGGTTTAGGGACATGGTTTTTACAGTATAAGTCCCCATAAAACATGAAAACCCAATGTGTGTGTGTGTGATGTTTATTTTTATTTAAATAAACCTAAATAAACTAATGCTCTGTTATCAAAATTGGTGCACAGTTAATAAGACGCGCTCATCACAAACAGTTGGCAAAGATTCAAGGTCTGCAAAAGCACTGGGCACCATCTACAAGTGCTTTTAATATCTGCTTGTAGCTTTGAATGTCAAAATTCCCTGTCCCAGGGCTGCTCAAATTGATGTGACAATCTGTCAAGGACCAGCAGGGTTTCTTTTTTGTTTTCTCCATAGTTTTATTAAATATTTTGAAAGCGCACAACTAGACTGTTAGAATAAAATGTTAAAAAAATTTAATTCAAAACTGGTAATGAAATGGAAAGTTTGTTCAAGGTATTACGGTGTATTTCCGTGTCACTCTCCATCTCTCTGTTCTTCACCCCACCCTACCCCCTCTGAAGCTTCAGTTGGTTGTCTCTCTTTGTGTCCCAGTACAGATGAAGGGAATCTGATGTACAGTGCTGAGGGGGAGGCATAAGGGAGTCAGAGGTACTTTGACTGACTGCCTCTCGGTGACTTTCTGCAACGTGAAATTTAAAGATTCCTCACATTTCTACCGGCAACCTCACAGCTCAGGTAAGTGTCAAATTACCAATTTCTTGTTACTGTAATTGAATTAACTGAAGGATCACTTATGAAATAATAAGATAAATGAAAATAAAATATGAAAAAGAAATCAAATAAAAAATAAAAAAAAACCCTGTATGCATGATGCAAATCATGTTGGTGTCATCATTAAGAATATACATATTGCCATTTATTTGCATCTTTTAATTGCTATAGAGAGAGTACAACTTTAATCTATTTATTTGTGTACGTTTTCTAAGTATTTTATATGATAAATATTCTGGAATTCAAATATGCACAGATAAATAATTCAAGTCATTGTTGAGAATTTAAAGTTTTCTTTGCATTTCTTTCTTAAATCTGGATATTAGACAAAATAGTAGCTATAAGAAAAAAGAAATTTTATTAAATTACGAAAAGTTATTTATAATCTTCAGGAGAGCAGTATCTTCAGTTCATACCATTGCACCCAAGCCATTGTCCACATCAACATGGCCTATAATGGGCATATTGTCTCTGTGCAGGAGGCAAAAAGCTTGTGTACTTAGTCAACTCTTTTTCCAGTCTAGTAGCTTCTGGTGTTTGCTTTGCCCCTCCGGACTTTGAATGTGACTTTTGAGCGGGGCTCATCTCTTGGGCCCTGTTGCCACGACAACTGAGGCGGCTGATTTATGCCGGGGTGTCATGGCAGGGGTACGTACAGCATACAGATGGAGAACTCTGAACCCTGTGTGAGAACGGCCCAGAGGGCAGTAAAGCAGAATTCTAGATAAAAAGAGTAGGGAATGGGGAGATCATGTCACTTCAAGGTTTTCAGGAAGTTTTAAGATACTTAAAACACAGGACTGTTGTGACATCCATACAAATTATGTTTAATTTCTTTTGTTTTTTTTTAGAAATGAAGAAAAACCTGATTCTATTCTGCTTTTTGGTCTCTGCACTGGCTGCTTATGTAAGTAAAATATCCAAACATTCAGCACAAACATTCATTTCTATTATCCTTCTCTTAATCAGAATCTACAGCATCATGTCCAAAGGTCAAAGAACCAAATGGAATCAAACACTAACCCAAAAGACGTTTCCAAGAACATAGTTCAAAAAGCAATATGTGTACTGGGAATTTGAGACAAGGAGCTTTTAGAAAGCCAATCAAATGATATCAAGTGTAGCCTATATATAAATCAGCAGGAACATTGTAAGCAGTAATGAAATCTGTTGTAATATATGACCAGGGTCAACCGAGAGGGTTTGACACAGCTAATCACAAACATAGCTATATATTTTTCTATTGTCTTACTTTTGGGACTGGAAAAGGAGTGGAATAACTCTTAAATGGAGTTCTGCTGGGCAGTAAATCAATCCCACAGTCCCATGGCTGGTGATAGGATAATTGTGTAGCTTTAAAATGACAAAATGCCGCGCTTAAATCATAAGACTGAGGCATGTTTTGCAATTCAGCTTGGAGAATGTAATGTAAGTGGACCCTCAACATTAGTTGCTTATCAGGGTATGAAAGACAATACTTCTCTGAAATAATATCTGCATTCCTCCAGGAAATTAGAACATGAAGAGAGCGGTTTGGAAAAGATAATCTCAAACAATTGAGTTGAAAGGAGATTACATGAAAAGCAATATGTTGTAATTGTATGAGTCGTGCAGCTGAAACAAGATTGTTGTCTCGGTAAATACAGTTGGTTCTGTAAAGATAGCAGTGAACATCATGTGCGGTGATGTGTGGCACATCTGTGCAAACTATTCAAAAAAAAAGTTTCGAACACTTTTTGCCACCTGGAAATGGTAAGATGAAAGCTATGTTTGACAGCTTAGTCTTAACTTTCATAAACCAAAACAAAAGGCTAAGTTGCTTTTTTCTCTCTTTTTTTAGGTACAAAGTAAGCCTCGTGGAAAAAATCAGCATGTCAAAAACAACCTAACTCCACAAGAGCAGGTGATTCTTTGAATTGTATATATAAACAGTTAGTACTCAAATTTGAGGACTTTTTTCTGTGTGTGTAATTGTATATTTGTTTGCATGTTTGGTGTTTGTTTTTTCAGTGACTCTTTAATCATTTGTAAATCCGTTTAAAAAACTGATGCATTCAGGAACAAAACAACTGACTGTCTTTATGAACGAGTCATTGAATTATTCACTCAACCGATTTGTTAACACTAATTCAATCAGGAATCTGTTTATTTTTTTTTGTATATTTGCTGTCTTCAATATTTTTGATCTGTTATGTACTTCAAATGTTTGTTTTTTTTTAAAGTCAGTGAAGCTTCTTGACAATAAGGATGGAGTTCTGCCCACATTTCTGCCTTTTGAGTCCAGCTCTCAGGATGAGGACATGAGTGAAGAGAAGGAAAGCCATGTGGAGATGAAGCAAGCGGGGGCAGACGAGCTTGAAGGTTCAGAGGGAGGTGAGAAGATTACACCTTTGCTCCTGAGTGAGGAGGCACTGACTCAACTCCTGCAGGTCTCTGAGGAGGCAGAGGAAACTATGGAGGAGGATGAAGGTGATGATGACAGTCCAGAAATAGACAAAGAAGTTAAGGAGATTGAGGAGGACGAGGGAATGGAAAATGGAGAATCTACAATGAAGAATGAAGATGCAACTGAGAAGAGTGAAGGTGAGGATGCAAAGGAGACTGACAGCAGTACTGAGTCAGAAATACCAATGGATTTGGACTATGCTGCTGACCGTGATGCGTCACAGCCACTATCCATCAAGCTAGAGACCAAAGCTTCAACCATCAACACTATGGAAAAAGATGTGGCGGAAACAATCGAAGATGTCATCCCCACAGCCACAATGGACTATGATTCCCAGCAATCCATCAACAACTCAGAGGACATTGCAGAGGAACAGGAAGAGCCAGCAGAGCAAACACAAGATGAGCTGAAAGAGCCTTTTCAAGACTCTGAGAATGACAATGAAAAAAAGAAGAGTGATCAACAGGATGAGAAAGACAGCATTGAACCTGAGACCAGTATTCTTTCTAGTGGCAAGAAGGCAAAGAAGGAGAAGAAGAAGCAGAAGAATGAAAGTAATACACATGGAAAGGCCAAAGGCAAGAAGCAGCGAAACAACCAGCAGCTGGAGAAGATGCAGAGTGACCAAGCCAGTGCAATGAAAGCCGATGAGGAACGTGCACAGAGGCAAGACCCAGAAAAAGTGGTGGAGCCCACTGAAAACACAGAGCCTAAATCCAAAAAGAAGAATGGGAAATGGGTACCAAATGCATCACACATACATTGTTAATTTAAAATATAAAAAGTGATTTTCTAGATTAATACAACCAGGCTGTAAGCTTTGACAAGCACTGGTTGCTTATATTCTGCACATATTTGCTTTTTGTGGATTTGAAAATCATTTCAAATGAATTATTATGTTCCAACTAAAGTAGTTTAAAAAATAAATTCACCAATCACTGCAAACGGTTTAACACGCTATTCACGCCATAAGTATATTATTTACGTCATTGTTATTCAGTGAAAACAATATTCTTGCTGATTTTACCTCAAACACAGTTTGAGCAGTTCTGTTGTGAAATGTCCACTGATTAGTTATAAGAAAGACTTGTTTTCACATGGCTCCTTGCACAATTATGTTTAGACCTCAAAACACATTTCCCGTAGTGCATGATTTGTAGACAAATATATTTTGGAGTTTGCATCACTTAACCAGCTCCATATGTTCGGTTGTCTGACGTACTAAGGTACGCTCGGGTACGAATCCCGTGAAAAGCCCTATTCAGACGGGATTAGTTTAACATGGAGAGGTGGGGTAAAGTAATTATTACCACAGCTTCTCAATTATTTTAGTCCCGTCCGAATGTGCCAAAAGATGAGTCAAGGTAAAAGAGCTCAAAGACGAGTCCAAAAACAAGTTAAAATGGCTTGGTTACAATCGAGTTTTTGTGTCACATTTGCTTTTGTTAACACTGTCAACCGCTTCCAGTTTCAAACTTGTATTTGTTTTCCTATTGTTTTAATTCATTATCGACATCATAATTATCTGGTTTGTGTGTGGAAATAGTTTTACCTTTTACTGCACTTTGTTATTCTACTAGTTTACCATATAAAATGGTAGAGATAAAATAGCTTCTATGGAAAATGGTGAAAAGTGTAAGCAGGTGCACTAGTTTAATGTGTTTGATAGATTGCTATTGCAAATAAAAATTGGTTCTGCCTCTTTACAGACTCGTTTGGTGGGGATGAATCCTGTACAGATTAGGGCCACTATGGAGCTTTACCCTGATATTCGGCCCACACATCGGCCCAGCAGACAGGGGGAGCCAGCTGGTGAGTGTTGTTTCTGTCTCCATAGCGCCAAATTCTTATTAGGAATCTGCTGAGCAGAGTTTATCTTTAACAGACTGTTAAACCGACCTGGCTTAAGAAGTCAATGAGAGCTTTAGCCCCTGGTTTATGCTCTATCCAAACCAACAGATGCAAAGGAATGTTGGCACTTTTTTACAGGGTGGTTATATATAACCTTTATTAGATGTCTCTTTGAGAGCCTTTTTAAAGCACCAGTGGGTGCCTGAATTGAGGATACACAGTATTTTATAGAATATTTGCACATTCTTTCACTGTTTTATCCAGACCCCTGTGAGAACTTTCGCTGTAAAAGAGGAAAGACATGCAAAATGAACGATGAGAACAAGCCTGTCTGTGTGTGTCAGGAGCTGTCAGAATGTCCTCCCAGTGTAAATGATTTTGACCATGTAAGTATGTGTTATCTTGCAAATTAATTTGTTAATTTTAATTCAACTGATTACAATAAAATGGCGTAATTTCCAAATATTTATTTAATTACTGATCAAACCTTTAAGTAACATATATTGATCAAATACAAAAGCATAATAACATTTGCTAATAATAAGCCGTTGGCATCGGGACATCTTCATTTTAGGTTTGCGGAACTGACAATAAGACATATGACACATCCTGTCAGCTCTTTGCCACCAAGTGTAGCCTTGACGGGACCAAAATAGGCCACAGACTTCACCTGGACTACTCTGGGTCCTGCAAATGTAAGAAACACTTCTGACATGCTTATTTTAATTGTTAGCACATGAGATGTAAAATGTGGTTGGCAGTGATGCTAATGTGATGAATAATTTTAGCAATCCATGTTCTCATTAGAAAAAGGCTTATATTGTGTGTCCGAAGAGATGTACGTATTTGTGTTTTAGATGTAGTTTCCCAAGATATCTCAACAATGTCTCCGAAATTACATATTCGGGTCTTTAACGACCCAATTCTATATCTAACACGAGTGGATCTCTGGTAAAAAAAAAAAAAAAAAAATTGCGATGGGAGATTTTTTTTTTCAAATCTTTTGCATACCCTCGCAAAACCTGTTGTGAGCTCGGACAGACACCTCCTGTTTAATGTCCCGCTGCCAGTGTTTCAGAGCTCCGTACGTTAATGTAGCGTTTCATGTTTGAACTTGGATTTAAATATAAATGTCAGTGCTTAAAGGTGCTCTAAGCGATGTCACACGTTTTTTAGGCCAAAACATTCCTCACTATCCGCTAGCTGCCTGTCCCCTGAACACACTGTAAAAAAACGCGGTCTCTGCACACACCCCAGGCTCCACAAACGGCAACAAAAACAAACTAGGCTAACCCGTACCACGAAACATAACAAACTGTTCCAGCCAATAACCGACAAGAAGGATTTGGGGGTGGGGTTTGGCAGGTTAGTGCGCGGATGAGGAGGAGGGAGGGTCTAGCTAGCCTCCGTTTTGTTTGACAATACTTTATAACGTCAACAAGAAGTGACGTCACCCGACATCGCTTAGAGTGCCTTTAACTGGAGTTATAGCTATAACAGATTTGAACTTCCCGGATCAATAACTCTAGAGCTAAACGTTGTTAAAACACAAATTACACTTATTTACAATCACAGTAACATAGACAATGAACTACAACCCAAATGTCCCTCAAAAAGAGCATTATCATATAAATTGATCTGAGCAGGCGGCTGAGAGACGAGTCCGAAGGAACCATCTACAAAGTGCAATAAAACCCCAAAAATGTCACTACAAAAATAGTCATAAACATAAGTTCACGAATATTGATCCGGTAAGTTCGAAAATGTGAATATATTGCCAACTTCACTGAACTCCTTGAGTTAAGCACTGATCGCATTTCTTTTATATTTGAGTCCAAGTTCAAACACTATGAAACACTCCATTAACGTATACGGAGCTCTGAAACACTGCCAGCGGGGCATTAAACAGGACGTGTGTGTCCAAGCTCACAACCGGTTTTGCGCTGGAACGCAAATATCTTTGAGAGGGAACGCAAAAGTTTTGCGAGGGAACACAAAAGATTTGAAAAAATAAAAATCTCCCATCCCAAAATTTTTCCACCAACACTTCCCTTAAGCCCGGGGCCCCGTAGACCTCTACCTGTCACAATAATATAAAACTCTCCTGATATTAGAGTAATAATTACAGAAGAATAAAATAAAGCATATTTTGTTACCTTTTGTAGCTTGGAAGAGTTTTAGTTTTAGCAGATGTTTATATAATCTTCACTGTCCTCGTCGGAGCTCATTTCCAGTACATTCAGCTCATATTTGCGATCTCAAACATATTCTCAAAACTCAATTATGAGTGTTTTTTTCAATTATGAAAAATCATTTTTAACATCTTCAAAATCAATATTTTGATCGCTGACAGCTTCTTCACCAGATCCACCATCAAGTGACAGTGACTCTAATATTTGATTGTGTTCAGAAATCGCTGAGCCATTTCAAGTTTTGCTGATGAAACTTCCTATTCTTTTGTTTTCTGCCTGCGGTAACTATGAGTGAACTGCCACTTAATCATTGTATATAAGACATTGCCACCTTGTGAAATAAAGGTGAATTGTACTTTTTCAGTCATCAAAGATTCAATTATTGTTGTAGAAAAAATATAAACTTACACTCATGTATGCCCTATACAATTTTTGCAAAAATTTAATGGGAAAACAGGCATCATTTTTTTATTGTTATATTGTGTATAATGAATTGATTGAGGAATACTAAGAAGGTTGATGTCTAACTTTAAAAAATGAATGGGGAGGAGGGTAGTGAAAGACGTCCCCGGGTCACTAAAGACCTGAGGTATGCGTTTAAGGGTTAATATATTTGGATACAACGCAACATTTACTTTTGGCCCGCAACCAAATGTAACCAATTTAAGTTTGACCACCTCTGCACTTAATATATATCTTCTGTTTCATTTTTGTCTTTTTTTATTTTTCCTGGCAGTTATTGCTCCATGTCTAGAGTCAGAGCTGGTGCAGTTCCCTCTGCGTATGCGGGATTGGCTGAAGAATGTGCTTCTGCAGTTATACGAGCATGACTCCGTGTCTCCTGGCTTTCTCACAGCTAAACAAAGAATCAGGGTATGTCTATCAGGGATACTGGACAGACGGTTATTTATTTAGATATCGTATGTCTCCTTAAGAGACAAATAGTAGATTTAAGGCAAGAAACTGGAGACAAATTTCACTCAGCTCACCAATTTCTGACAGTAAAAAATAAGCGTAGATGTACTACTTTGGAAAATAGCTCTCGACTGTATCTAAACCATCAAATGTGAACGAATTACAGATGATGAATGCTCTGCTCAACAGGTTCAGAAGATCTATGAGAGCGAGAGGCGTCTTCAAGCAGGCGATCACCCCGTCGAGCTTCTACAGCAGGACTTTGAGAAGAATTACAACATGTACATCTATCCAGTGCACTGGCAGTTTGCACAAATGGACCAACATCCTTCAGACAGGTGGGGTGGCTGAGGTTCTGTACAAATTTTGTTTTGCAATATTGTTTTGTTTAACATAAAGGGGAAACCCCAGTTATCTCTGTAAATGAAGTTGACAAATTCACTTGACATTCATATTGGCTGTTAAATGCCAGTCTTGCAGAGCCAGACGCTGTGCTAAAAGACTGATAAAAATATCTGCACCCTGACTCCTGAAATTGCTTAAAGCTACCCAATCAGATCAGTGCGATTTTGGGAAATGCTTGCCATTTTGGAGTGCATTTGTGAATGGTTCATGAACAGTTCGTGGGCAAGACGTCTGAGGCTGAGACTATTCTAATTCAAACTTATTCATACAGGAGGTTCATTAATATTTTTAGCTGGTGTGAGGATGTGGTTAAGGGACATTTACAGAAAAAGAAACACTCAGTGCCAGAATCCTCCACAAGGTCAGTGGTCAGCCTTTGAGACAGAGGCCTTAAAGCTGCAGTGTGTGCTTTTGGGGAAAATCTGCATGTGAATCAATTACTTATAGATGTATTACACTGGGATACAGGGCTTGACATTAACTTTTTTTTCTCACCAGCCACTGTGGCTAGTGGTTTTCCAAAGTTACTAGCCACTCGGCATGTTCAATTTTGACATCGATACCATAGGGAAAATCTGCCATAGAGATATTTAAAAAAAAATTCTCATAATTAGGCAGCAGGTATATTAGGCTGCTGTCACTTTAAGATCGGATGCAGGGACCCATTATACTGTTTTATATAGCCAATAGTGTCTTTATGTCAGGCCGGGGGTGGGTAATCGGGAGAATTCCCGGTGGGCCGCTTCAGTTTTGGGCCGGTCGAGGATTATTTTATTTTTTTTACATTTGTCACGTTAGTCCAGGGGTCTCCAACACGTCACTCGCGAGCTACCAGTAGCTCGTGGCCTGATCGGAGGTAGCACGCCAAGGGGCCGTTCACATATCGCCTCTTTTGCGCGCTCAAGTTCGTCATATTTCAAATTTTTCCAGGCGCAGCGAGATGAAAAAATCCATTAGCTACTAAAACTTCTTTGTCATTGTGGTGAGTGCAGTGCATGGTTGCATAGCAACAACAGACGCCGCGGAAAAATCGGACCGAATTTTACTATTAATAATAAAAGATAAGCTAATGTGCATTGTAAACGTCAGTAATTTATCTTTTTTGACTCATTCTTTTTATAAAAATGATTTAAAGGCTGAAATATGCAAGGTTTCTTTTTATAAATCTTTTTTGTCGAAACTTATTTGAACTTGTAGGCTACATGTAAATAACATGTAGATAAGTCGCAAGACACTCTTTTAAAATTTGGCCATCATTTTAATGTTGTTATTTTAATGTTTATGTAAACAAAAAGTGCATATTGATGCTAATTATTTGTTATTTGCTGGTTTTCTACATAAAACTTGGTGAATTTATTTTATTGTTAGTACTTTTTGAACAGGATTCTGTGATAACCGTGATCATTTTGGTCACTATAATCATGAAATGAAATTTTCATGCCATTTCATCTCTAGTTAAGATGCACTATAAAATCAACTATAATTATGTGTTTTTACAGTATAATATGCAAAGTACAATTTTCTTTAAAAAAAATCTCTGATTCTGTTCTTTTCTCTGACATTTAGAGGATACCAGAGTAAACAATATGAATTAAAGTTATTTAATGTAAGAAAGAGCAGTATGCTTTTGTTAATTTATCAATCCTGTGGAATAGTGGAATATTTTTTTGTTAACGTCTCAGCTTAAGTTAGTAATTATTATTTAACCTTTATATTATTTGTTGAACCATGGTATTAATAAAAACTACACAATAGTAAGAGCTGAACTGTTGCTTTTATTCATCCAATTTCCACCACCATGGAAAAAGTGGGCCGGGCTTAGGCCTGAAACTCCCGGGCTGAAAAGTGGCCCCACTCCGGCCCTGCTTTATGTGCACACACTTTGGGTGTGAGCACAAAATCTGCAGGAATGAGTAAAATTATGCTCAATACACGCAATCCCATGCCAACATGCAAGCCCTGTAAGTAACGCCAACAATATTTATCCGGAGCAAATTAAAACAGTGAGTAAACAGACACAGGTTTGTGTGTCACTCGCTGTCAGAGAGATTAGAGAGCGAGAACGCGCAGCTGGTATATTGTGTATATATTCTGCTGAAGAGTTTCAGATATTTCAGTATCGATGTGTATCGAAAAAAAATATATTTTTGACAACATTAGATTGCACTTAGTTTATTATTTCAGATACCTTTTTAAAAGACTGCAATAGAAAAATTTATATTGTATAAAATCAACCCGCATTTGGCGGGTTGACGGTTGTTAGTCAAGCCCTGCTTGGATATAAGAAAATTACACACTGGAGTTTTAAGAATGTTGTGTTGGTTTGTGATTTCAAAGAAAAGGTTCTATAGAACCTAAAGGGTTTTGTCAAGCACCCATAATGGGATCTTTTTACGGATTTAGTTTAATTAATTAATTTTGTTATTGTATACATTTATTAAACAGGTCGTACAAATACTTTGTCACTATATATATATATTTTTTTAAATAACCTGTCAAACGCAAGTATTTATGTAATAATTTAAGACATTTCTCCTTATATAGAAACTTTTTGCCATATAGCATAGAGACAAGAACCCATAGGGTTCTATATAGAACCCCATTGAACAGTGTGGACATGAAGTATGTTAATTACAAGATCTTTCTTCTGTTCAATTCTGTCCTCATGACAAATGGACAATTCCTGAATCATTATATTAAGTAGGTTTTTTTTTTCACCAGTGGATATTTATAATACTGTTGCAGGATTCTTTCTCACTCTGAGCTGGCTCCTCTGCGTGTTCCCCTGGTTCCCATGGAGCATTGCACCTCTGTCTTTTTCCAAAAGTGTGATGCTGACAAGGACAAACTAGTCTCCTTTAAAGAGTGGTGCAGCTGCTTTGGCATTAAAGAAGGTAGGAGGATTTGAAAGGCCTTGCCTTAAACAGCTCAAAGAGTTTTAAATGTATTATTCATTCTCTTTAAATGCATTATTTATGCACACTTTTTAAATAAATCAAAAACTTTATAAACAACCCAGGTTGGTTTTTCAACTTTCTCTATATTTTCATTCCTACAGAGGATATGGATTCTAATCTGCTGTTCTGAGCATCTCTGAGCTGCAAAAGGAGCAATTGAAGGTTGTGTTTTCTTTAAAGAAAGATATATATAATCATGGAGGTCTGTTTGTTCAGTGAAATGGTACTGTTTTATTTTTATGTGTAATGATCATGATGGACAAGAATATCTAAAACTCTTTTATTTTTTATGCATTATATTGTGTAGCATATTGGTTATTAATAAAAGGAACTATAGTTAATGATTTAGCAAAAAACAGTTTTTTAAAGTGTAGTTTTAGTTTGAGTGTTTTTTGCATTCCAGTGAGGGGAAAGTTTACATAGTGAATAAAATAACAAAATAAAAGTGATTTTATAAAAATGTTTCCAAATCATTTCAGATAATCAAGAAAAATGCCACTCTTATGTGTGCTTGTTGAACAATTAGCCTACATATTTATTCCAAATTATATTAATAATTAAATGACTGAATCAAGAATTATTATTTTTTAATCCATCAAACACTTTTTTATGCTCATGTAAAATAAATCTTAAACGTGACTTCCTTAAAAATTGATAACTGGTAATATTTTTAAAATCATTAAAGTTCCGGTTCAATTTGCATAGCAAGTTTTAAGTTCTCTGTCACAAGCCTTGGAAGCTTTATGCACACTTACAACAGTTACTGTGTTTGGAAAAGAAATGTGTGGGTTATGAAACAAATAAAAAAACTGTGTCTTGAACAAACCCTTAGGAAGTCATTAAATTACTTCGGTCAGAACTGTGTGCCTAAGTGTGCAGCACAATTCAATGACTTATGTGTGAGCAGTTGATGCATGGATGTTTTCTCTGGTTCAATGCAATGAACAGTACTTCATCATTTGAGGACAATGATCTCGAATAACCTTGTATAATCAGTTTTTGTAGCTCTCCATAAAATCAGAAATATGTACTAAAATGATTAGGAAATACGTGTCACCTAAAGCTGTATGAGACACTTGTAAGCTCCTCCGACCCTTAAGTTGTTGGTGGATGGATGGACAAATGCTCTGTGTTTTTCTTCTTTTTTTTTTCTATTCTGTAAGATGAATGAATTGGCCTACTTGACCAACAAAAAAAGAAAAACGAATACGCACGAAAAAGAAGTTCGTACTTATGAGGAATCACTTTTGAACTATTTGTTTCCCTCCTTACTGCAGTCTTTGAGTATTGGTGTCAGTATCTCCCCAAAACAGAATTTCCACTGGAAGGATAGTTTTTTTTTTTTTTTTCCCGAGGCAGATTAAAAGAGTTGAATAATTTTAGTTCGATTACGGATTTTGCATGCACATTTTTGCACACTCTCTCTGTCAGGTTTGATAAGATAAGATCACCTGGTGCTAATATTTCAGATTTTAGAGCAATATATAGTCTAAATAAAAAAAAAATGCAGGAAGGATTCTGGAGAAAAGTAAAAAGATCGAGGTCAGTGGTGGAACAAAAATAATGCAAAAGACAAGCCAACGATAGGCCTGCTGTTGACTATAGAATTACTCTAAATCACTGAAACATCTGCATTTTTACTGTGCTGATCATTGATAGGCCTTCCCGCTAAGTGAAAAAAGGGAAGCTATGAAAGGCACGACTCAAATAGAACAATGCATTTGACTAATTCATCTTCAAATTGAAGACATAAAGTGATCAATATTTTATTTAGTCTTCAAATTGATTAAATGAGCTCATCAATCTTTAAAGCTTCTCTTCGAATTAGAAAAACTGACTGTCTAATCCTAATGTACCTATAGCCTATAAGACATAGTCGTCTGGCATATGCATTTTAGCATTTCACGTAAGATAGCTATTTTTAAGGAGTTTCTGAGGAATGTAGCCTATCTTGTTCTGATGTAGGTTTGTTTAAAAACAATAAATAAGGGAAGCAAATATTAAAACTCTTAATTAAACCTTCTTAATGAGAGCAATGTTTTGTGATATAATTTTCTTATATGCTTCTTCAGAGTAAACAAATGTAAAATTGGTCCTCATTAATACATAAATAGAAAAGTCCTGGGAGTGGGAGTAATACTACAATACAAAGCGGTGATTTTGTTACTTGCAAATTTTCGTCGCAAACAAAAACAGACGCAAAGGTCTATGATTTAATGCGTCAGTTCAGTGCTTCTGCGTCAGTTGAAAGTGCGCACGCTTGCAGCAACGTCACGTTCGGTTTAAAATGGGGCCGGTTGTTTTACTTCTATGAGCGATTTTGCAGTGAGGAAGAAACCGAATATAAATTAATCAGAGTAAACTACTTATCGCAGTCCCCCAGACAGACATTGTTGAATGAACAGATATTGTTGAATGAGTTGAATGTCTTCATCTGAGGTAAATCCACACACGCACTCTCACAAATGTTTTTGTGCTCTCACAAGACATTTAGCGGCCCGTTTAACAGTGGGCGGGCCTATCTGTTTTACATTGTTTGTTTCCGGTTTCTATAATAGCCTATAGCCTACACATTTACACAACTAAAATAGTTAAACGCACATTCACTTTGAACGCACGCTTTTGACAGTCCAGTATGAAATAGCCTCTCAATGCAGTAATTTCATATCCATGGTGGTACAATATATATATATATATATTCATGGTTGTACACGGTTGTACATTGAGTATACGCACTGCCGGCACATCCGGGAACTTAACTGTCAATTTCGTCCCCGCCCCTTTTTAAGGGAAAACAAACTAGACTTCCCACAGACTTCAATACAAAATAACGGCACAAACTAACATCCGTACACAGCCGGCAGGCGTGAATAACTTAAGAAACCACTAGTATAAAACATGTCAAGTAATTATATGTCCACCCTGTCTGTCATAGAGCGTGAAAGATACATCAACAAACTTAATTTGGTCAATTTAAAAACATGTCCCTTCATTCTCCCAGCGTCAAAATTGGTGAAACAACCCCACCCAGTGGGGATATATTATAAGATATATTATAATGTATATTATAAGATGTGTGTGTATATATATATATATATATATATATATATATATATATATATATATATATATATATAGAGAGAGAGAGAGAGAGAGAGAGAGAGAGAGAGAGAGAGAGAGAGAGAGTATATATATGTATATATATATATATATATATATATATATAGCCTATATATAAATATATAAGAAGATGTTTACTTTAAAAAAACGAAGTAAAATCATTCACTGGCTTACCATGGTAACTCGATGAGGTACGACTGCGAGTAAATGTCCGGGTATGTACACCTCTGGCCACTGGGTGGGGTTGTTACACCAATTTGACGCTGGGAGAATTAAGGGACCTGTTTTTAAATTGACCAAATTAAGTTTGTTGATGCATCTTTCACGCTCTATGGCAGGCAGGGTGGACATATACTTACTTGACATGTTTTATCTTAGTGATTTCTTAAGTTATTCACGCCTGTCGGCTGTGTACGGACGTTGTTTTGTGACGCTATTTTGTATTGAAGTCTATGGGAAGTCTTTTTATTTTCCCCTAAAAGTGGGCGTGAATCTGTTCAGAGACATTCTATGACGTTGCGCCGGTTTGTGTATTGCGTATAGCCTATTCGAGTTTTGGCACAAAATGGAATGTCATTTGCGGACAGTGTAGGCTAATCAAGAGATTTGACGTTTATGGCTTAGGCTACTCATTACTTGGATGTGTTAGTTAGGCTACTGTAAACTGATGCTTCTACAGCTCGAGTATATGAATAATTAGAAATACTGATTTAAACATTAAAATGAAATGGAAACACTTGCCCACAAGAATGATCATTGCAAGTACTTTTCCAATAGAGGGCAGCATAACATCAGCGCAATTTTAGCTCGTGACTGGATTTTGCTTTGAGGATATACAAGTTAGCATTTATTTAACACAACTCTTATATTTCAACATTCTGTGAATTTAAAGTGTTCTTTTTTTGATGTGTGCTTTTATCAAATATTTCTGAAAATGGATTTGCAAGTCTGTTTTGATGCTCTCTGATGTTTCATCAGGTCTTGCTCTGGTTCTTGAAAACATGTTAGGCGTCTGAATGCTAAAATTACTCTCTTAGGAGAGGATGTTCAAACATGATCTTCACCGACTTCTGAAAACCAATGTTAGCACTGGCATATTTGTTTGGCCGTGGCCCCAGTGCATTGTATGAATTAGATGAAACAGCTAATGGTGTACAGCAGGTGAAACTTCAAGGGCTCTCTGGCACTTTAAAGGAGTACGAAGAGGGTGCATGTGAGATGTGCTGTTAGGGAATGCAGTTAGAAATTGTGTGTGTTTGTGTGACTGGAGTAGCATCTGACTTAAACATCCCCCTTTGATCCCCCATCCGGCTCTTTGTGAGAGTTTCCTCCTGGTATCATCCTGTAGTGATCACTGCTGTACATTACAGAGGAAAGAGGTCATGTGAAACCATTCCATGCATTTGGAAAATTGTGTGTCATTATGGTGCATTATCATAGTTAGCTATTTTGTGTTAGATCATAAAGGTATGCATGGATTTTTTTTTTTTTTTTTTTTTTTTTTGTGTTGGTCTGAGCTAAAATCTGGTACATTTATAACTTTGATTAATGAATTATTTATAGCCTATAGATGAAAAGCCTCAATATTAGAAGCACAGTCTCCTCCGGTCATTCCTAGTTGTTTTGGCAGAGATTGTCAGTTTATTGATTTCACATTAAGCTCACAACCTTCCTGCCCTTTCTAGATCTGAATATTCAGATGAATTTTACTCTGCAAAGAAGACCTCATTAAATATTTATGCCACTTTATCAGCACAATCAACAAGCGTATTTACTTGTTCGCGAAAATACTATTCTACAAAACCATCTCAGTTCTGACTACCCTTTTGAAACGTTGTTTAATTTGACCAAGGAAAAGGATAATGAGTGTTCCTGCACATCTAAGCCAGGCTGCTTCAGTTGGTCCATGTAACTGGCTTACACGCAGCTTGTAAATTGATTTTTTTTTTGAGTCGCACAAGGTTCAAGGTTTGGATGAAATGTCCTTCTAATGGAATTAAAATTTAATTCAATCAAATGCAGTTGTACTAAAAGCTGTTCATCTAATTTACCCTTACCCCTCTAGCTTGTTTTTGGACACCTCTGTTTTAAATTAGGCTGTAGTTTTATTCTAGTATTTTATTGTATTTTTAAAAACGTTGTGTAACCTACACAACGTTTTTAAAAATACAATAAAATACTAGCATGGCTGATATATGCTGAGTCTATAAATAGGCTAAATGTTGTGAAATGTAACATCTGTTACTATAGAGTTAATATGTAGAAGTAGTATTTGACTGTTATATTTGAGTAATATCTGAACCTATTCAGTTTTGTTCACATTCCGTATGTCATCACAATGAGTGTTATCATTAACTAAAGCTATTTAAAACCATATTTATTCGTGGAAATAAAGCTGAAAAAGTGCAATATAAATATAAGGAGAAAAAATAAGCAATTTCTGAGAAACTCTGTTGATATTTGAAATTAACCCAAACAAACACAGGTAACATTAATTGATATAGCAACACGCTATACTTTCTATAGTAATATCTATAAATTATGCATAATTACAAGTTACTAACCCTAACCGTAACTCTATAGTAAGTACATGTTGCTAATTGCTCCACCCCTAAATGCACAAAAAGACAATGCAAGAGTGAATGTCTTTTTTATAAAATAAAGCGAAGATGGCGAATGAATGACAAGGAATAAAAGGACAAAAATAACACCGCACACAAGAGTATACAAGCAAGAGTTTGTTGTTGGTCGCCAGCTGTACACCAGCTCCAGACAAACAATGACACTCAAAACTGACCTGTTACTACAGCTAACATTATAACAACAGCATATATTGGTTCTGTGACACTTAGCAAAACGTATTGGTTACCTAACGTAACCTCGGTTCTCTCTAGATGAGTATTGCGTAAGTTAGCTTACGCTACGGGAAAGATTCATCTTCTCGAGATATTGAAGCCAAAAAATTATCCTTAATTTTGTATTCATTGTCAACGCAGTGGAGCAGCTAGCAGACCTAGAGCAGGCTGTCTAGCGTGCTCATAGGCTGCCCTGCGGGAACTGCAGCAGCCTACCACTGAGCCTGACGTCACGTCTAATGAAGGGCGCTCGCGCCTTCACAGCGTCAAAGCCCGCCAGAATGGGCGTGGCTTAGCGTATATAAACAGGGCTCGTAGGCTGTATTCTCTGGTTTTCATCGACTGAAGCGAAAAACTCCGGGAACCAAATCTGATTCTCCCAGCGCGGGGCTATGAGGAGCACTGAGTGGCGCGTTTCCCTGATTCTCTTGATTACCTGCGGTAGCAGAGAGATCGGAGGGAAGGCATACAGAGGGCGGCTGGGCCAGACTTGGGCCAGCGCTTCCTCGTTCTTCGAAAAGAACACTGGGCAGTGAGCGTTGTCCTTTGACGCAAATAGGTCGACTTCCGCTTTGCCGAATAGGCACCACAGTTTCTGGACTGTTTGGGGGTGCAGGGACCATTCCCCTGGGGGAACGTTGTCCCTGGACAGTTTGTCTGGGCCGTCGTTCATCGAAGAGGCGGAGGAATGGTGAGAGCCCGACCAGTCCTCGCTTTCCGATGCCAGGACAGCAGTCTTTAGTGGCCCGTTCCTCGGCCTCGTCATCAGAAGCGACGGCAGTGTGGCACGTGGGCGGCAGCTGCGCGTCGGTGAGGAGAGGCGGAGAAGGCGAGAGCGAGACTCGAGGGGGTGTATCCGGCGAGCGCATCGCGGTGGCCACAGGCTCCGGCATCCTGAGGGAACGGCGCTTCTTTTTGCGCGGTCCCACAAAGGGTGGAGTGGGGTTGAAAGCTTCGATTTAAGCCCGCAGGGTCGATATCGGAAGCGCGTCGCAGAACTCGCATCCCCCTGACGAGAGGGCGCGGGCTGCGTGTTCCTGGCCCAGGCAGAGAGCGCAGATCTTGTGGCGGTCCCCGTCGCTGAGCGTGGCTCCACACGAGCCGCAGGAAATGCGAGGCATCTTGAAAAAGACGCTCGCTGCTCTTTTAGAGTGAAGAGTGAGGTAAAAAGGATACGTCGCCGGATAGCGTAGCTGACACGGATGGCTGAAGGTGGCGAAGACGGCCGGCTTCTTCAGGCGTTGTCCTAAGCTGGCTAGTCGCTTCTTCGACGGCGGCGGCTTCTCTCTAGATCCAGCGATGCGAAGAGCTTCGCTGAAGAAGGTGAAAATCAGAGAATACAGCCTACGAGCCCTGTTTATATACGCTAAGCCACGCCCATTCTGGCGGGCTTTGACGCTGTGAAGGCGCGAGCGCCCTTCATTGGACGTGACGTCGCGTCGGGCTCAGTGGTAGGCTGCTGCAGTTCCCGAAGGGCAGCCTATGAGCATGCTAGACAGCCTGCTCTAGGTCTACTAGCTGCTGCACTGCATTGACAATGAATACAAAATTAAGGATAATTTTTTGGCTTCAATATCTCGAGAAGATGAATCTTTCCCGTAGCGTAAGCTAACTTACGCAAAATGAGAGAACCTCTCGTAAGAGAACCAATGTTACTCCCATATGGAACAGAAACAACTGAACCTCGGCGTCCATTTTCAGGCCTTCCCGCTTAGGTCTCTCCAGTGCTGGAAAGCTTTTCTAATAGTCTATTAACCCTTTGATGCACAAGCTATGCAAACCCCTTCTAATGCACAATATGGGTCTAAAAAGACCCGTATTCATTTCCTATGTTATTTCATGCATGGCTTGGCATTTTTTTTTGTTTCATCTTTTGAAATCACTTTATTTCAGCATTTAATAGGCTATTCCATGATCTATGAATTTATGAATATTCAAAATATCTTGTTTTCAATGATCACAAATTCATATTTTAATATTTCCTATGTTTTCTGTTAATACATCAAGTTTACACACATGGGTCATCTATGCAAGCGTGATAAAACAAAAGAATAAAGAAAACTTTTTGTTAAATAACCAATTTCGCAGTTATTTAGATCAACACATTTACTGTAACACTTGAAATATGTTTATTGGCCACTTTGTCACACATAACACACATAGTCCACTGACAGACGTAAAGGGTGACCGATAGCATTGATTTATGACAACAAATAAAAATGACGAAATATGATACAAGGTTTCTGCTCGTCAGCGATAATATATACTTGTATATATAATAACGTTCTATTTCAACTTTTATTTGGTTGACCTAGCTAACATTAGATAGAATAGAATGTCAACAGCAAGTAGCTAATAGTATTGGACATGTTTCTCTTTCTCACTAGTAATGGATTTCAAGGTCAAGGTAACGTTAGCCTAAACTTTCAAATATTATATCCAGTTGTCTTTCACAAAATATCTAATATTTTCTGAGACAAAAAAAAATTAAATAAGACTTACATGCATGAAATATACAAAAGCAGGGCGTGTAGAGTTGTGTGGCAGGTTGTGTGAAATGTGTGGCAGGTGAATAGTTTTCTGCAGTAAATATGTTCCTACTATTTGCAAATATCAAAGGTTCCTATATGGGTAATTTTTGACCCATATGTGTAAAATTGATGTAGAAATACAAAAACTGTGTCTGTTCATAAAGTAAGAAAGGAAAAATAAACATAATGATTTGTGGAAATCAAAAACAAGATATTTAATGTATACCTGGATTAATAAATGATAAAATGCATTTCTTTTAAAGATTCAGCAAAGAAATACTCAGCCATGATTGAAATAACTTAAGGAATGAATACGGGTCATTTTAGACCCATGTTGTGCATTAGAAGGGTAGTGACACAAAAACTATTTTTATTCGAAAAGTAAGAAAGGAAACTTTAAAATAAGGATTTGTAATGACCTAAAACAAGTTAATTGAGGAATACCTGGAATACTGAATGATGAAATTAATTTCTTGCAAAGATATAGACAATGAAACTCAGTCGGGTCACTTTAGACCCATGTTGTGCATCAAAGGGTTAACGTGGGTCCTAAAGCTCGTGCCTTATCATAACCCTTCTTTTTCCAATGATAATCCTTTTCTCATTTCTAATGTCTCTCAGCCATCTCTCTTTCTACAGTCTTCAAATCTCTTTCTTGCTCACTCTCTCTCCTCCCACATCATGAGTGGACATACCCCTACTGCTGATTGGCTACAAGTGTGTTGTGGTGCTCGGTCTGATCCACTTTCAACAGCATTTCTCACAAGTCGCTTACTGAACCTTTAAGTTGAAGTACTAGGCCTAAATTACTAACTGAAATAAAACTAAAACATATTATTTAGAAATATTTTTAAAATATACTATAAAAGCTATTTTACTAAAAGCTAAAATACTAATAAAAACAAGATTAGTATATAAATGATAACACTGGTCACATCCAAGTTTGGTAAACAAACTTATGCTTGCATTTTCATCAGTGGACATTCATAAGTTTTAAATGTTGAACTAGACAAACCATAATGAAGTAAAAAATGAGGAACTACACTGCTCATATCAAACCCGTCATCTGCCTCAGAATTCACTCTATGTGAAAGTAATAGTGATAAGGGCATCTCTGGTAACATACTGGAAGTTTACTAATGAGTTTCTGCAGCGAGTTTCTGGCTCTCTTCACCCAAACATTGTTTACATGGTTCCCCTAAAGAAACGAGCATATTGCAAACCTTTTTTGTAGTTTATTCCAGTTCACAAAGAGGTGTAATGAAATGTTCGGAATAATGAAATCTTTAGGCCGCATAGGGTGAGTATCATTGTAATGGAGTTATCATTGTTGTCTTTCAGAATGCTCGCACAAACTCTACTTCCCTGCTGCATATATTGCAATTAGAGATAATTGTTTGTCTCAGTCATTGCAACTAAACTTATGGCTGTTGATTCAGCCAGATAAACAGATGTTAATTGGATTTCATTTAGTAGGAGGATAACTGATAGCCTAAATGATTTCTGTGGATCGTAGAAAGCTTGTTCATAATCCTAATGAGGTGATTCATTTAAAAAAATATAAAAAATAAACATTAAATTACTCTGTGGGATGTTAACACATTTTTGGTTATAGTTTGCATCACAATTCATTGCCATGCTTGCGAAGTATGCACTTTTACCTTTGTGTTTGTTTTCACTGTTTTGTCACAGTAATGAGCTTGTGTCCTGTTATACTCCACAGTCACAGTTTCAGTTAGACTTACTATGAGGCCCTTTGTGATACATAGTCAAGCAACTGATAAATCAAAAATCAATTAATGTAATCAGTATAAATGTTGATTTGAAAAAATAATCAATAAATGCAGAGATTAATAAATACAATTAATACAATTAAATGTTAATAATTGTTAATAAAAGAAAAATGTTAATATAATAAATATTGAATTGGAAATAACACAGATATAATGTAAAATAATATTATATGTAGAGTTTCAAGGTCAATAATTGGGAATCTGTGCTGTCTGACAAAAGACCAGTTTTCAGTGAACGTCATCCATCAATTTCAACAACAACAAACAACTCAAGTTCATTATACTGCATGCTGTCTTTTTTTTTTTTTTTTTTTTTTTTTTTTTTTTGCAGTTACAAAGCAACTGATAGTCAGATTAATAGTCATTTTACAGTTATTTTAAAATGACTAAATAGAAAATATAATCAGTAAAACAGTTTTATAAATTCTGATGTTTATAATCACAATTCAGTATGTGAACTGTAATGGAATGTCTCCAGTTACTATCGTAACCTCGGTTCCCTGAGAGACGGGAATGAGACATTGCGTAGCAACACTGCGGGAACTCCTCCCTTCTCCTCTTGTGTTAAAATCTTCTGGGCTAACGTCAGCTTGGAACAGCTGGCCAATTGTCGCGAAGTATGCAAATACTGACAGGCTCGCGGGAAGTATAAAATCAGGGTGGCCGCGGGTCCTTAAAAAGTCTTAAAATGTCTTAAATAAAGTTTTCCTAATAAAAGGCCTTAAAAAGTATTAAAATGTCTTAAATTCAGACTCGATGGGTCTTAAAAATTTATGGTCACATTACCGCTAAAATTTCTCCAGTCAAATAACCAGTGAAGCATCGAATCGCGAGAATGATTCTGATTTTATTACATAAACAGCGATTGATAATGATAATGACTTCTGGTAGCGCTGTTGAGACTCGCGCTGCCTGTCTCTGTGAGAGATTTTATAGTAAGAAATCAAAACAAATGAGCATAACAGCCAGGGCTCCAGACTCCAGAAATTTTGCGACCATTTTTCCTGCCGGTGCGACCAAATATTTATTTAGGTCGCACTGGCACGCCTACAACGTTGCCGAGCAGCGAATGCAAACAAAATGAAAGCGGAACGAAAATGCGCTACTTATTTATGCGTATCTGCACGCAATGAAAGCGTAGGCTGCACTGATCCAGGGCAGACACAACACAATAAGCACTCAAGTATGAGGGTTAAATACAGTGTCGACGGCGGTAGCGGTGACAGCTGTATTAACACTAGTAGCAATATACACAGAGTTAACAGCATAGCGGTAACCAATGCATAGTTGGATACAATAGATCACAATACATGAGTAAGAAACTTAACTCACCGAAAGCACTTGTGACGCCACATACCGTACATCCAGCTTGTAAAATCTGGCGAAGGTGTTCTGAGAAGACCAGCCAGCAGCACGACATAAATACTGGATAGACATCCCTCGAGACCAGGCCGACGAAGAGGCAACCGTCCTCGTCGAATGAGCTCTAATGTTAAGAGGACAATCTTTCCCCTGGCATTCGTAAGCCAAAGCAATAGCGTCGACAATCCAGTGAGAAAGTCTCTGTTTTGAAACAGCACGTCCCTTAGTACATCCATCAAAGCACACAAACAGCTGGTCCGACTAACGAAAGCAAATAACAGGCAAACAGCGCTGTCAGCGTCACGCGAGGATTACGGCTCAGCAGATAAAGCGGGCAGGGAAACAACCTGTGCTTTGAACGATGTAGAAAGTGACTTCGGCACGTAGCCCCGTCTCGGCTGAAGAGCGACGCTGCAGTTGCCGGATCCAAAACAGATACAATCATCGTTCACCGAGAACGCGTGTAAGTCTCCAATGCGCTTTGCAGAGGCGAGAGCAAGGAGTAAAGCCGTTTTCAGTGAGAGCTCTTTTACCGCAATCGAAGCTAGGGGCTCGAACGGCAGTAGAGAGAGAGCCCTCAAAACCAGAGCTAGATCCCACGGTGGCACTGATGGCGGTTTTGAAGGACACAATCTCCTCGCTCCCCTGCGAAATCTGGGAGTGTGCCACCAGAGTGTGCTTACCGATCAATTGCCCGTCAACCGGGGAACAAAACGAAGCAATAGCGGCCACATACACCTTCAGCGTGGATGGCAAACTCCCACTATCCAGTCTGTGCTGTAGGAAGTGCAAAACATCCGACATGGAACAAATCACTGGGTCAATATCGATGTCCTGGCACCATTTTGCAAAAACTCCCCATTTTTGAGCGTAAATGCGCCTAGTAGAAGGTGCGCGCGCCTACGCGAGTGTGCCCAGCACTCTTGAAGGCAGAGTGTCTCGCTCATTTAAGGCCCCTGCAGAAGCCACATGTGAAGGTTCCACAGCGCAGGGCCCAGTCCGCCCAGTTCGGGGCCACGAGGATCACTGATGCTCTTTCCTCCCTGATTTTGCATAACACCATAGGTAGAATCTTCACCGGAGGGAACGTGTAAAGCCTGGCTTTCAGCCAACGCGACGTCAGAGCATCTCCCGTGCGACCTGAAGACCAAGCCCTTGGCACACTGAAGAAGCCATCAGTCCCAGAAGTCTCTGAAATTCCATCAGTGAAACAGACCTGTCGATATAATGGTCTCTATGCGTTCTTGAGAGAGGTGGGCTCGCATCGCCACCGAGTCGAAACACACGCCCAGATATGTTATAGTCTGACTCGGAATAAATATGCTCTTCTGCACATTCACACGCAGTCCCAGCGTATCCAAATGGCGAAGCAGTGTTTCCACGTGACTGATTAGCGCATCCCTTGAGTGAGCTAAAATCAGCCAATCATCCAGATAATTCAAAATGCGCATTCCGCTCGTCCTGAGGGGAGAAAGGGCTGCATCCACACACTTGGAAAAGGTGCAGGGGGCTAGGGCTAGCCCGAACGGGAGCACTGAATACTGGTATGCCGTGCCTTCGAAAGCAAATCTCAGGAAGCCCCTGCGGCGCGCCGCTATTTGAATATGGAAGTACTTTAAATCCATTGAAGCGAACCAGTCCCCAGGGTGGATCTGCGCCAGTATCTGTTTCAGTGTTGTCATCCTGAACGTGCGCATGTGAAATGCTCGGTTGATGGGTCTCAGGTCCAGAATCGGACAGAGTCCTCCATCCTTCTTTGGCACCACAAAATAGCGGCTGTAAAACCCTCTCTCCTGCTCGCTTGGAGGGACACGCTCTATCGCTCCTTTCTCGAGCAGACTGAGAACTTTCTGTCTCAGGACAGGTGCGTTTTGAGGCAATGTCAGTGACGGGACCACGCCATTGAAGCGGGGTGGTCTGCGTCTGAATTGAAGAGAATATCCGTGTTGAATTATTCCCAGTAGCCACAGGGAAATGCCTGGAATAGCCCTCCACGCATCTAGGAAATGACACAGCGGTCGAGTTAGTTCTATAGCCGCCGTTGCCATGGCGACGTGTTTAGATTGGAGCTCCGTCCCAGCGAGGCTAGAAGCACTGGCGGGAAAGCGGCTCGTGGCGGGGTAATATTGGCACTCTCGCGCCCTCGAGAGTCCATTATAGTTAATATAAAAACATAAAGCTTGCCTCAGCGAAGAGGACAGGTGAGCGCAGTGACGAAGGATGACTCGCTACACAATGTAGAGTTACCGCTCTCAAAAGGGAACACTATTTCTCCTTCAGAGAGAACATTACATCACTTTTCAATCATCAATGTTTGAGATTGTGTGGCATAACTCTAATTGATAGCTGTTGCAAGAAGTCAAATGCAGATCCACTGGGGTGGGCTTGGAAACCACTAGTTTACTCTAAATTTTCAGAGGAGAGCCACATCAGAGTCTCTATTAACACAGACTCCTCTCCATCCCTCTTGCCAGCTTGGTGAGATCGATGCATGATCCATGTCACAGTGGCAAAATCAATACTAAACGCATAGACAGAAGCACACTGTGTCGTCAAGGTTGCGTCTTGGAAAGAATTACTTATTTCCTCACAGGCTTTTAGAGAGTGTTTTGGTGTTTCGTTTATTTAATGGTTAACGGAGCTACAACAAATGTGGAGAACAGTTTGTAGCCAGTGTTGACCTTGTGGATAATGATGTGTTGCTGAGGTACATCCTCTCTTTTCTTTTGGTCTTTTGTTCTGAAAGGTTCTGCAGCCAACCTACAGACTGTATCCCACTGACCAGCCATTGTCTTGCTTGAATCTGATACATACTTTTTTTTCAGCAAATGCTGTATGACATATCGCAAAATGGTGATTGCTATCCATGGAGATTGTGAGTGAGCATTTTTATGGTGTTGGATTTAGTCTACAGAACAGTCTGTGCTCGAGTTCCATTCGTTTTCTTCCTGAAGCTGCACTTAAACCTTCTTTTTACAGCAGCCCCTGAAGGGACAAAGACACAATCACAGGGTAAAGTTACTTCAAAAACAGCATCTAAATTCAGTTTAATATAGTTTGTTCATGAGGTACTCCTGTTCTTATTTTGGAAGGCTTCAAATTGATTTGCGCATTGACATTTCACTCTTATTCTCTCATGCACGTCAGAGGCAGTCGTTTAATAAAGTAAGTCACCCCTCTTCCATTCTTAATAGGTGACTGTGACAGACCTCTAACAGAAGAGTCGGCTGGTGTGACACTGGTTGTGTGTGGTGGAGGAAAACCTGTGTGGACTTTGCCAAATAATAGATACTACTTTCTATTATCTGCAAACGAATGGGCTGATTTGTAATATATAGTATTATATAAGGGAACTTATACCCAGCTGGCATTCGACTGACATTAAACGTTTAAATGTGGTTGAAATAATGTCAGTTTATGAAAAAACATTACTTCAACGTTAAAACAACGCTGAACACCAAATAGTTGAAGTTGTGTTGTTGACTCACTACGGATTCAACATAGAAATATAAAAAAAAAAATTTAGTTGTAGGCCTACGTCAAATCAACATTATTTTTACAACCATGACTTTTATGAAAACCATGAAATATATCAGTAGAAAAATAACGTTGTTCCAAAATCCAATTTGCAATCTGATTTGCAAAATCTAAACAAAATTCAACGGTTATCCAACACTGGCACCTGACGTTGATTCAACAGTGACTCAACGTTAAAATGCCAGCTGGGTAATGTCTGTCATGTTATGGCTGTTATGCTCATCCTTAGATATAGAGGATGCGTTTTGAGTTTATTTGTTATATGACTCAATGCTACATGAAAGCAGTGCTACAATATGCAGCTTATCGTATCAGAGGTGATCCTGCTTTGGTTTTGGTCTTAAATGGTAAAATTTTATATATATATATATATATATATATATATATATGTGTTTAACATTTGGTCATTTGCATTATTTTTTAATGATTAAGTATATTCATGAGATCATATTCTCATCATGTCCAGTTTACACTCATTGTCTTTGGGGTCTGTTCTGATTTTTACAGAGCTTTTGTATAAAAAAATATAATTTATAAAAATACAAATTATATAATTTATTTTTGTTTACTTCACAATTATACATTTATGCTGTGTTTTGAGGAATGTGTACTTTTTCTTTCTTTCTTTCTTTCTTGCTTTCTTGCTTTTTTACATATTTGCCACATAATTACTCAACTACTCCATTACCTTGCATATTAAATGATACATTTTTATGAAAAAAATATTCAACAATGATCTAAACTAAATATAAGTTGTTTGTTTATATTGATCTAGGTGTTAGGAACAGAATGCCGCAATGTGCTGGTTAGATAATTTTAGGAATTGCTATAGAGAAAAAATTAAATTAATGACCATCTCTAGCAGAGACCCATTGCCATCCATTGATTTTTCTGGAAGCAGCCAAATTTTCTGTGCCTAACTTTTGTGGTATTTTTTGAGAATAGGCTATATATTTAAACATTATAAAATACATTAGAATTAGTGTTTTGACAAAGTTTGAAATGTATTTTTAAGTCTTTTGAATAGTCTTTTTTTTTTAGTAATGTTGCATAAATTTGCACAAATGCCACATAAGTTGCCAATGAAAGACAAGACTTAGTCTGATTGTGTGTATCTGTGCGTGTATGCATGTGTGTCAGTGCT
Organism: Gila orcuttii; assembly: GCA_026230005.1. NCBI lineage: Eukaryota > Metazoa > Chordata > Actinopteri > Cypriniformes > Leuciscidae > Gila > Gila orcuttii. The sequence goes on along the minus strand of JAPDVR010000002.1, from coordinate 25,997,414 downwards.
ACGTCTCACCCCTTAAAATCTGTATTCTGCTTTTATTGTTGATTTTATTCACCAAATTTGATAAACACGATACCTGTGTGTGTGTTGAGTGAGTGAGTATTTTGTGCCACATTGCATTTGTGGTTACGTACCAGGCCTTTCATTTCTGTGTCAATTTTTTTCAATTTATTTTAGATTTAGGTCGAATGGACCCCAATAACAATAGGGTTAAATTCATAAAATGTAATTAAAATGAATTAAAACAAAACCCCTAAAAGGACTGAACCACCTGACAGAACCCTTTAAGGTTATATTACCTTTTCTTTTAAGTGTACTTCAGAATTCCGGGAAGTCTGACCTTTTGTTTTTGTCAGCTGTCTCTATATAAATAATCATCCTTCAGGTAATTAGTCCTACACACTAATGCATGATTTGAATGCAAATCCATGCACACAGCAAGTGTGTAAGAGCTCCATTTAGACTGCTTGCATCAAGTATTTAAAAAGCTATCATGTCACAACGTGCTTTTCAGGGCAACTCTTCAATTTTATACTGAAAGATTTCATGCGATTCACATTTAAAAAGCTGTCTTGGTCAGAAAATATTCACTGTTTGTGGGTAATTGATCAGTGACTCGTTGCATTTTCTTTAAGATCTTGAAAACATTTTTGTATTCAAGCTATATACCAATCATTCATTTTACTTTTGAGTCTCAGTAACCCACTGTACATTTGCTCGTGTCTCTCACGCTCTGCAGTGCAGTTGCACATTATAAACAAACCCAGCACTGAGATTTATCTTGATATCCATAACGGTAATGGTGTGTTAGATGAAACTAGCCCAAGTGCTGTGAGGCGCTATAGCATTTCAGCATACTTTTGGGTGCTTGTTAACTTTCACCCTTATCACCGCTTTTGCTCAGCCCAGCCTCGCTGGACCAGTCTGAGAAATCAATAACTTATTCCCCAAGCGAAATCCTATTTCTAACCCCTGAAACAACCCGAGCAGAAAACCAGCAGCTTTCTGTAGCCTTTATTATGTGGAGACTGTGGTGCATGTAGGCGTGGAAACAAATAGCCACAATTTAGCAATGGTGCTTTGATGAGACAGAGAAATCTGTCTGACATGCAGAATCTAATTGAGTCTCTAGAGTCTGATGTTCTCTCTCTATCTCTCTGATGCCACTGGATTTGGCTGCAAACCACAAACTGAATGCATCGCACAGCATGAAGCGGTACCATAGGTGGGTTTGAAAGTGACGTGTTTTTAATTCGCAAGATATTCGTTTCTATCTATTCTTGTACAATAGCAATGTTTGCTAGGATCTCTTCTTGCGAATGGTGACTGATGTGTGAGGAGATGCAGAAGCCGTGGCCAAATTATAACTTGAGAAAATGTTAGACTCTAGCCTTTTATGTTGCATTTGGTTTGATAAGTGTTGAGGCATGAAGCCAGCATATTTCTTGTATTACTTGGGCTCAACATACACGTAAAAAAGATGCAGAAATCCTTGCTATTTTGTCTTGAGTTTCTGTAGATGGAGCTATTGGCCTCGTCTCTGAAGCTGGAAATATATCCTCTGGAATCCAAAAGCCCACAGGGCCTGATTAATTTAAAATAGGAAGTGTAGCAAAACAGACTTTTAATCACTTCTAGACTGATATGGCGAAGTGGGAGAACATATCTTAAAAACCCTCAGAAATTGATATTTATCGGGGGAAAGAATAATTTCATATTCTGTCAGCAAGAGCTCACTTATCACCATCACGCTATTCATACAGTCATTATTGTGACTGAATGGCACTTCCTTCTGAGGGATTAAGAAACATTAGGTCAATTTTATTTTGTTATTTGCTGTCTTTTATGCTGTTGTGACACGACATAATACTATAATTGTGCATAAGCATATGATAATTTATTTCTCTCAAGGGAGTGTGTGTGTGTGTGTGTGTGTGTGTGTGTGTGTGTGTGTTTGTTCAACAGCAAAGATCACAGAACTTTGTACTATTCAGTATATCCTTATCCTAACATTGAATTTTTTAGAGAATCTTTTAGGTGTTTTATTTTTTGCATTAAATTCTTCATTAGTCTTTTGGGAGGGAGAATTAATTGCATATGACCAGAGAATATTATTGTGCTGGACTTTTAACTTTTACAACTATTTTGACCTTCAGATTGTTTTAAGCGGTTTTCTTTTTTATCATTCATAATGATGTGTGTAATGAAGATATTTCCGTTTCATTAGATATGACAGTTTATTTAAATATATAATTTTCTTTCAATAACCAATTTAAATGAAAAGTAATAGAGGTTTGAGACTGCAAATATTCGTTATTATAAGATTTTGTTTGCTTTGATATTAGATGTTTTACAGTATTGTAAACCATAGGCTTCGGTGCAGGTGTTGCTGTGGGCCCTCCATGGTTGAAATTGCGTTCTTCCCCCTCAGTTGAAATCGTGGGGGGCCTCGAGAATCGTCACAACCTTTCTCCCCTCTAGCGACAGCTCCACTATAAACAAATACTTATTCTTACTTTGAGCTATTGTAAACAGCTTTATTTTGAAAATATTTAATATATTAAAATTTGGTGCGGGTGTTTGGCTGGATATCTGGGTGAAATAAAAACATACAATGAGGCCAGTGACAATTGCGTATGGACACTAGCCAGGATCATATGATTAAATATTTGCAGTTGAAAGTTAATAATCTAATACACCAATCCTGGAAGACAACATGACTCTGCAAACAAAGGACACAATTGATCGCTCGCTCGCTTTACTGTAACTGAGACAGTCATGCAGCCTGCATGCCATTCTAGATTAGAATAATTACAATACTTAATTAAATTAAAATTGACTCGCCATGGCTCACAACGGGACTTTGAGAATGAATACAGCAGACATAGCGTGACATGTAGTCTGCGAGATTAAAGACCTCATGAAATTGCTTGACTAGTGCATTTTTCAGATATTTACTATATAGGCCTACTGTATAGTATATATTACTATTACAATATTAACTGAGCCTACAAGAAGGTACACTAGCTTTTGGGTACTCTCAAAAACCACAAATATCAATTTTGATTGCATGTGGTCTTTAAGCAAAATATTTTGCTACACAACAACACATAATACTAACTCCATGTCTAGATATAATGTACCTTTGAAGGTGAGTTCTGGGAAAAATAGAGATGTTTATTTCCTTCAGGGGCAGAAGGGAGGGGAAAAAGTTTTTTCTGAAGGGAAGATAGTCACTGTAGCCTTTTTTTTCAAATTGTTTGGAGCTCCTTATGGAGACAGACTGCTGCAGGGTTGAGCATAATGACGCATTGGCAGCCACCGTCCGTGGTTAATTCAGATGACCTTTTATCATGTTTTCTGCCATGTTGAGCAGGTGTAGAGTTGTAAATGCTCATTGCTGAACTTGTTAAATTATTTTTTTGCTGCTAATGTGTATTCTAACTGTAACCGCCAACTGTCTTCTCAGAGGCTAATAATACGTTTGGAAGGGGGGAAAAATAGGATAATCTTGGCCATTAACCAGTCCTGTTTGTCTGTGCATGTTTTGGTTATCTAATATTTTTATTAGAGAAGCAGCACATACTGTTCTGGTGGTCTATTCTCTTTAAGCATCACTCCTTTACAACGGATTCACTATTAATGCAATTACATTTTGTGTGTTTGCTCAGAGCTGATAAAAGTAACCTTTCCCCAGTGCTTTGTGTCCCCAGACCTACAGTGTGGCTTTTATTCTCTGCTGTTCTAAATGGGCTGAAAGGAAATTTGGAAGAGAGAACCGTAAGCTGAATTCAGCGACTGTGAGCCAGCGAACAGGAGCTAAATTTGGCCTTGTGATCTACCCACAGGACACCTACAGAAACTTTTCACTAAATAAATAGTTTATTCTGTTGGGTGTCCAACTGTAAAATTGAAAGCTGCATTCTAGCATAAACCATATAATATGTACAATCAGAAAAAAAGGGTTACACTTTATTTTAAGATGTCCGTTACACTGTAAGCTAATTATACATTTACTGTAAGTACTGAGTAATAATAATACACTACATTTACTTACTCTAGGGTAAAGGGTTAAGATGAGGGTTTGGTTTAGGGTTAGTTGCATGTAATTATATAGTAAATGAGCTCAAAATGTATAATTAATCATAACGAATTATAAATATTTGAATTCGTTTTAGAATTGACTGTAGCAGAATTAATAGTATTAATTATTTAATCAGTTCATCCAATGAACGGAAAGCATAATCAATTATTAATTCTAGGAAATAAATTATCTTCCTGGCCAGGAAAGAGTAACCTTTTCCAACTAAAGTAAATAAAGTACTACCAGGGTTATAGCATAGGTATCGCTAGATCAAGATGTTTAAGTGACTTTCATCTTTTTGTGAGTGGCAAACACAGAGACAATAAAGCGTGGATATAATGGTTTAATAAACGAAACTACGGTAGGCTACAACACACACACAACTAAACTAAGCAAAGATTGTACGGAATCAAGAAGGTTAAGAAAAGTGAAGAAAGAGAGAGAAGAAAAGAGAATAGCAAGATTACAATCAGTTAACCACAACCTACGAGAAACATCAAAGAATAATGATCACCATAAAGGGGCACAATAACTTGCTGAACAAGTCCGGATGCTGGAGATTCTTGATCGTTTTGCCAGGAGTGCGCTGAAGGGTTTGTTTGGGTTCTTGGGGTGGTCCACGTTGAATCCAAAGAAGTTAACTTGAAGATGAAGTTGCCAAAAGGAGACAGGAAAATGTTGTCTCAAAGAGATTGAGCAAATATCTGAACTAATCAGACATTCTTAAAGGTCCTATCAGTTCATGCCCATTTGGTGAGGCGACCAATAAAAGATGACCGGGAGAAAGTCTTTGTTCCATCTTATCCAAGGGGGTAATCCATCAGCCGGAAACTGAAGCTTCGCGGGAGCCGCCATTGTAGCAGAACTTCACCTGCTGTTAGCATTCCATTGACTCCCATTCATTTTGGCGTCACTTTGACAGTGAATAACTTTACATCTGAGGCGTCCAAAGACTTCATTTGTCCATTGTCGTGTTTCTTTAGAAATAATGTATAAAAGGCTCCATTACTTTGTATATTACGTTATAGCCCCGTAGAAGCCGTTTTTGTAAACATAGGCTAACGATTGCGTCATAAGCACGCGACTTTCTGTCGCACAATAGAGACATTACCGTATAGACAGGAGGAGAAGCCTTTTACTGTCTATGAGGCAATCGGGGGGACATAGAGGCATAAAGTCAAGGGAGAAGCCCATCAATAGAGAGTCCATAAAAGCAACGGGACAAAATATTTCAACAACGTTTTTGAGGAATTAGGTGATTAAGATTTGTCTTGGCACAGCTACTAGAAGATTTACAACTGTCAGACTGTCCTCACGCTCAGTTTGAGCCTGAGCAGTCGCTCAGCCATCAGGCAGGAAGTGCAATAATCGGGCTTCAGTCTTCTCAGTTGAAATCAATGGTGTCGCTGTGTCCATTTCTTTTACTGTCTATGATCTTATCCCCATTTGCATGTTCATGGTGGCATGGAGAATTTGTGCAGTCTTTACAGAAAAGTATGGTAAAAATGCAATTTATCATAACATGTTGTACACCATTGATTATAAAATCAAATTCTTTTGATACCAAGAAAGATGGGGATTCGAAGACATTAAAGCAGTGATACATCATCTTTGGATATCAACATTTGAAAGTTGCTATAACATAACTAAAGAATCATAACTAGGCTAATAATACATAGGGACATGCATAAAACACAGGAGAAATACTATAAACATTTTGGAAAGTTTGTGGGTAAGAATGGAGTAAATGTCCTTGTGTATTGGAAGTTTATCTCTATACTCTTTGACCAAATGGCTAGTGTCATCTGGTCTCCTGTGCTACCTTTGAGGGTTGCAGACACAGTATCGTGCTGAGATCGTTCAGGTGAGGAATGGTGATAACGGTCTTTGAAGAGAACTAGTCTGAGGGCTGATGACAACAGGGGAGAGGGGGAAGGTTTTATGATGTCTAAAGAATTTCGATTAAGTCCATTCTTTATATTGTAGTTATTACTATAGTAACTACATTGTAACAGGTGTAATAAGGACACTGTAAAATAAAGTAGTATCAAAAATGGCAGCTGTGACATAACAGGTTACTAGGGAAAGTTAATCCAAACAAACTTTAGTGGACACACAGTGGGTGCAGGAAATAAACAGGTGAGTAGATAGATGGTTATGACAGTTGGCAGTATGACAGAGGGTAGAATGATGTTAATGAAAATCTTACATATGGTAATGTTTAGCAGTCCGGTGGAGCACACACCTCAGTATAATGGAGTATGGTGAGCAGGTTGGTAATGATGAGGAGAATAACACACTAGGAGAAACAAGGAGAATCACAGGTTAGTACGAGGTAGGTTATACAGGCATGAGAGAATCAGGAGATCAGAAATGGGTCTGTATTCCTTGTTCAAGGCCAGATGCTGAGGGAACTGAGGTGTGTGCTTTTATAAGGTGGTGATTAGCAGAGAAGATGTGGATCATGTGTCGGTAATGGCTGAGTGAGGGCTGGTGAGGAACGTGATGGATGATGGGAAATGTAGTGTGCTATGACTGTTATTGACAGTTACATGTTTTATGTTGATCTCATTTTAGTCTTCTTTCTTTTTCTTTTGCAACTTCTTTAATATCTCTTGGAATCCAGATTGATATATATTACCATGTACAATATATCAGCTAATATTTGGCTTTTTTTTTTTTTAATTTTCAGCATCAGCTGGTGTTTTTTATTTTTTCTCTTTGATCGATAAGTGTCAGAAGCTGGACAATTGTTTTTACAACTAGCGCCTGAGCACAGATGCACATGAGTGCCCATTCTCCATCTTCTTTAAACTAGTTTTTATTTTAAAAGCTCTGTCTAATAATTGAGGCATACTCATATTTTCATATCCCTTCAGCATTCGACAAAAAAAGTCTTTGAATTTCTAAAACATTTAATGACACACTCCAGCCTTAGATCTTCTATTGTGCATAACCTAGGAAAAAAAAAAAAGTGTCACAGCCTGTCTGTGCGAAGGATATAAGGATATATATATATATATATATATACACACACACACAAAATAAACATAATTTTACAACTTACAATGTCACAAAATGCTCAAGCGAACACTGTGCTTTCCATGTGTGTTTGTCATAGGCTTGACTTCGTTTTCCGTGCTTTCCGCCACAACACGCTGAAACACTGGTGAACAAGAATCCACGGCATACTTTTACAGTCCTGTTCTCATTATATTATTAAGCCTAGCCTATATTACAGTGTAGATTTGAAAACCCTGCTTTTCCCCATTATTGTTGAATCACGGAAGCTACACCAGTTACTTTGCCAAGAGATCTCTTATTTATTATTTTTATTCATGTGTCAGCATAGGAGAGAAACAGGCATAGAATAATAAGGCTATGTAAAGACTCAGAGGCGGATCTAATCCGTGGGGGAATTTGCATATCATAATTAATAATTGGTAATTAATAATTATTCATACATGTTTGGATTAGATCAGTCTTACATGTTAATAAATCTCCCGCTAAGGGATGATGTGTCATTTTACCTGCATGCATGCATGTGTATCCCTGCAATTAACCACAAGTTGATTGTAATTAATTACACGGACCACGTCTTACAAAACAGGCAAAATTAATTAGCTCAATTGTCAGAATAATATTTGTGGGGATCCACAATATCATCCTACTTTATAGGATTTCAGGAAACGCAATTCTGTGGCCACTAGAATTGGGTTTTCTGCCCTATAAACCAAATACTCTTTAAAGTATCTTTAATTTGTAAAGCTTGTAGCTTAAGTTAGACCTTTGGCACTTAAGGGACTTAGAAAATGAGCAGAGGCAGTACATCAATCAAATGAATATAATGAATTTAATAAGGCAGAACTACTTATGTATTTACTACGTTACAGGAATACATGTATTTACAAACATTAACAGACAATGACAACAACGTGGGGCGTTTGGACAATGGATACACGTGTGAGAGAGAGAGAGAGAGAGAGAGAGAGAGAGAGAGAGCATTGGCAACATTCACCCTGACAGTCACCTGTCTGTAACAACACGAAAACATCATCTTACTGCTTCTTAGAAGTTCTATAAAGAGATATACTTGCACAAGTTTCACGTCTCCCTGTGTAGCGGCATTCCTGCACGGCCCTGTCTGGCCGCGTGCGGAGTCCTTTAGGAAGCGTCACGTGGTGCTTCTTGGCGCGCGTGTTGAACGGAGGTTCAAAGTCTTTGGGGTAACATTACCAAAGGAAAATAGTTCGGCTAAGTTCGTTTCACTTCGTGGAAGTGAACAGAGTCGACTACGGAAAACAAAACTTTGACTAACAAAGAAAAGAAATAAAGATTTCTACGGTGAAATCACGCGGAGTTAACGTTACATCTTTGCATGGCTGGTGAAGAAGCGCGCGTGCGTCTCTCGGCCCGGCGCGTCACGTGGTCAGATGCGCGTGTTTCTCCTTCAAAGCGAGCGCGCGCTCGTTTAAAGGTCCCTTGTAGATGGATTTGCTGAAGAGATATGTCACGCGGTGTTCGTTTCACTCGTCGATTGGAATTAAACACGGAGGCTTATCTAAGACTGAAATACACAAACTAAACTAGAAACAAATAAAAGAAAGGCGAAGAGCTCGCCCGGGGGCGAGACGTTACATTATGACACAAGGACGAGAGGTAAGAGGACGAGCGGAGGGGGGAAGCCTCATTTATCACCTTGGAGAAATCCAGCCTCTTCCTGTTGGCTTGGCCCATTAGAGGGTTGGAATTTCACAGGCGGGACTTTGGTTTTTATTGCTCTTTGTCTAAGAGAGAGACATTTGAAACCCTAATTTCGTCGGGTGTTTAAGAGCAGAATCTTCACAATTATTATAGTCCTATGTGTCACAAAGTTTTAGCAAGATGTGATATAAATGGCTAAATGTGGAACGAAGATTGGAGCTCAGAGAATCCAAACTTGCCTCACATGGAGTTGGTTACTCATAGTTTGCAAAGTTTGAAACCTTATCCCATTAGAGTTTCCCAACAACATAGATCAAACACATAAAAGACAAATTGTAAGATAAGATTGTATACATTGTTCATACAATTCAACAAACACACATAAAACACATTGAATATATCTGGTTAAATGTCTTTTAGAGAAAAGAAGTTTCTTTTCGCTTTGGAATCCACTTCCTTTGGGACATTCCGATCAGTCATAAAATGTCTTGTAAGCGGACACCACCCTCTGTCCTGAGTGTGGTCTTCCCTGGTGGGGGAATGTGTGTGTGTGTGTGTGTTTGGGTTAATTTACATTCAGAGATTTTTGGTCTTTAGCAGTATGTATTTAGTTATTCAGATTCACCTCGCCCAGTCCCTACAGTCCCCCTTTTTGTCTGATGAAGTCCCTGTGTGGACTTAATCAGACAACAATCATCACAATGGACGGATGACAGGTGAATCATGATGATCGGGTAGCAGGTGCTCTGAGGCTGAGGGCTCAGCTTGATTAAGTTTGAAGCAGCCTCCAGCGTGGTACCCTCTTCCTGAGGGTCCCGTGGGCTTGGCTGTAGATGTTCGCACCTCGTTGAGCCTCTTGCGCAGGATGACTGTCGAGCGTCTGGGTGTGGTTGATAGAGGTACCCAGCGTAGGGTCAGCCGCAATCCAGGATTGGACAGCAGGTGTGGTGGTTAAGTAGGGCAGTTGAGACAAAGCTTGGAGGGCTGTGTCGATAGGATAAATGTCCATTCGCTGGGACCCCCCCACCTTTCGCAAACCACAACTCCCGTTCTGGAGTTAGGGTGAAAGTGTGGTTACTGGAGAAGGATGGGATTTCCAGTTCTAATTTGTACTCTTTGCTTGGAAGATGGTACCATGCCAGGTTGTCACGGTGAAGGATGGCGCCTTTCGGTACTTGGATTCACAATCTCTGGTGGAGTGAGGTTGCACAGGTGTCAGTGTCATTCTGGTCGTAATTGAGTGCAGCTGTGCGCACAGGAGTGTTAATGAGCCCTGTCACCTACAATCTCTGATTGGGTCTCGATGACTTAAGTGCGAGGCTTAGCTTCGGTAGGGCAGCGGGTGTCGCTGATCTGCAGCCTGCAGATTCCGTCAGTGTTGTCTCTGAGGAAGGGTTTGTTAGGGCAGAGATAGTGAGTGTCTTTGGTCAGTGTGCACATGTGTGGATTCGGAGCTGGGGACAGCTTAGTGTCGCTGTCGTGCAAGTCAATCACGTACGGCGTGCGGATCTTGATGTGAGTGTTACCTTTCAGAATCTGACATTGACAATGTTCTTGAGCCGGTGGATTCGGCTTGACTGTGATAGGTAAGTTCAGGAGAAAGCCCCCTTTTCTCTGCTTGTGGTACACGCAGAGTGGGCTGGCACTAACCAGTGAGTAGGCAAGGTGTATTTGTAGAGAGTCAGCTGGCGTGGTGATGGCGGAAGCCAGCACGGTTTGCACAAGGCTTAAGGGTATCAGGTGCGGTGGAATTCTACCCATAGCTAGGCTGTCAATGGAGTTCACCTCCGGCCGCGTGTCTGTCATCAGGGCTGTTACCAGCTGAGTTTGAGCAAAGTCATTCTGGAAGACAGTAAACAGCTGTTTCATGGAGTTCACTGTCTGGGTCAGCAGAACGCTGTGAGTGTTGAAAATAACCACAGTTCCCTTCGATGTCTTGCCGATGGACGGCAGGGAGGCACTCTGTGTTGTGAGTTGCCCTTTTAGCTGTGGGATTTCAGTTTGAAATTCAGCCACACGTTGTCTCACGGTGGCTAGGTTCGGTGCGTTGGCACTGGACATGCCAATGTTAACAGGGTTCCGACGGCAGCGGCGGTTGTGTCCATCTAGCTCTGCTTGTGTGACAGGTTTTTTTTTTTCAAGTTGGTTGAGCATGTGTTCGACATTGGCCTCAGCGTGGGCGAGGGAGTGGAGTCGAACATACACTCTCTGGGTGTGGGTCCTGAAGTTGGTAGTCAGGAGTCCCGGTTGTTCCCTCAGGATGGTGACCCGCAGCAGCATCCTGGTAAAGTGAGAGGGAGAGAGAGAGAGAGAAAGAGGGGAAAAATTTCAGCAGGTGTTGTCCTTGGTTGGCTTGGACAGTCTTTTTCACGCCGGTATGCCACTTGCTTCGGTGTCTTGCAAGTGTCTCTGGTGCTGCGGTGTGCAGCACATGGTGCATCATGTGAATACATTGGCATGACCCCCCTTTTGCACTGTGGCATTACAAGCTGTGGCGCAGTGATGGCATCAGGTGCAGAACGCTGAATGTTGTCTTGTGCACGCAGCATGTGCAAGGTGTATTGCAGGTGTCTGGGGCACTGGTCGTCGGTGGGTTCAGACGGCGTGCTAGGGTGGTTGGAGGGGTCTGAGAGGTGGTTTCTCATAGTGTCCATTGGTTTGTCATAGTCTTTGGGAAGCTGGAAGGTTGGGGTCAGGTTAAGCAGAGGCTCTGTGACACTTTGGCACCCTTGTGGTGAGAGACTAATGCATGACCCTAAAAGTTCAGAACCACTGTTTAATGGGTTCGCTAGATATGTAGCATAAAGTTAGGTGCTTCATGTGTATCTATCTAGTGATGTGTCTCTTGTATCTTTATCATCTTAGCTGTGGATGTTAGGAGGCTAAGACTCGTGTGGTTCCTAGAGTGTTTCCTGGAAGGGGCATAGCCGAGATGAAATAAATGACTTAAGATGGTTCTTATGACTAAATTATTTCTCTGGACTTAAATGGTGGTTCACTACGGCTTGACGAAGTGAAGGATAGGAGGAAAAGAGACAGCCTTCCTATTCAAATTATGCTTATTATCAATCCTCAGGACTATAGTTATGCCCTAGTAATTGTTGAAATTACTTGTGTTGCAGGGTCACAAAAATGAGTGCACTTGTTGAAAATAAACACAATCACAAATAAAGGTGTCTCTGTTTCCTTTCTGGGCCCAATGGGAAATGGAACCACATTCGAACAAGAGAGGAAATGGAATTAAATCATATAGATGACCGAATAGACAAGGGAATAGCTGACTGCCATTATTATCAAAATGGAAATAAAAAAAAAAAGTAATCAAAACAGCGGTAATGATCTGAATGTGAGAATAATCAGTAGCACTAGTGACTAAAGTTTGGGTTTGTCTGGACCAACACTCCATAGTGGGTTACAGTGGTTGCGTGTTCAAGACCACACTGTGTGTGTCCCTCCAAAGGTTTAATCAACATGCTGATGGAAATTCTCATTACTATACGAATTCTTCTCTAGCTACACAGTTTACATGTAGTTAAACTTAAGTTTAATTGACAGGGCATCTGCAAATTTAACCTACAGCGCTCAGCCAGGACTATGCCTAACTAGTGAAGGTGAAATTTAGCTGAGAAGAACTGAAAGTACGGAAAGTGAAGAATTAGAAACCCTAACTGGGGTTAAAGAAAGTATTCTAGAATACTTTGCACTGTGTAAACAAAAGCTGTAATTAAGGCTTCAAGTGAATGATGCTAACTGCTAATTGTAGAAGTTATTATTTAGCTTAGCCTAAGCTGGATGAATGCTAGGTTAGCTTAGCCACCTAGGCTGGTTTGTTTACAAAGTGACATCACAAGTTAGCACTTCCTGTGACCAGTTGTTGTCATGGGAACCAGAGCATGTCAGAACAATTCAACAGTACCTGAAGAATGTCTGCACATTTTACTGAGTTATGCATGTTTAAACGGGTTAAAAGGGGGCGCCTATACTTTAAGTCTTTCAAGAACTTGATGTTACATTCAGTAAAATGCAAATGTGTTTTGGCATTTGCTAATTCTACTCATGGAACTCTTCTCTTTACTTTACACAACTTATTCTATTTGGTTACAGAGTGAGGAAATAGATTTGCTGTAAGTCAAAGCTTGTCTAAGCCTATATAGTTACGTCCCTCTCATGCATAAATGCTGACTTTTCAGCGAATGAACAGTTTTGATTGCTAGGTAGCTCTCTGCTTGTAGATGCAGCTAAAAATTTAGGTGAATTACATCAATCTAACAATAATTTGTAAGGCCTTTACATTGTAGAAAGGGGAGCATCACCCAGGTCTACGTATATATAACACTGTCCTGAGCTTTCTTTGTCAGAAACAGGTTTAGCAATACTGCAATTTGGATTTCTTTAACCAAAGCAGGATAGATATCGGTATGGTTTACAAGCTGCTGAGATGAGATTCCTTTGTCAAACAGACTTACGCTTTACGGCTGAACTTACTGATATTAGTTGGAAATCTAAGACTCTTTCACTTAAAGTAGAGATGTCAATTCCAGTTATCGTTTTATCTGCATTTAGACAAGCCAGCGATCAAAAATGCGTATTGCACGTTGTGTTCTAGTCGGATCGCAAAGATCAAATGCACGCCTGTAGGTTAACAGTAGTTTACGGCTCAGGTGGTTTTACTACACTCTGACGCCAGGGTGACGTATGCCTTATTTGGAGCTAGTGTTTGCTGTAACCCTTCATTGTCAGGAAACCTAATGTTTAGCAGTGCCAGTTCAACCAGCATCTAGAAACTGTTTGTTTTAAAAGAGTCGTGCATAGTCTGTTGGCCGTTGAGATTTACACGTCCATTTAAGATTCTTTTACATCAGTAAAATTCAAATTTTACGAATGCAGAGTCTTGCAACTCTTTGAGCACACATTTTCATCTACTTTTACAAGTTCTATGTTTTATGCTGACCAGGGACCCCTTTACAGAGTCTTGCATTGTGTTCATGCTGTGTACCTTCTGGTTTTGCAGTTCGGAATTAATGGGGTCTTAGGGACCTTTTCTGAGGAGGCCTTCTGTATCAGGTCACGCATCGTTGAGCAGCTTTTCTTGGTCTTTGGCGAGCTCGAAGGTGCAGGGTAGCGAACTTGAATCTTGACTTGGTGTTGAGGCTGTGTACCCATGGATGGTTGCTGGAGTTCCAGGGAACTCTGTGACCTTGGAGTCTGGCTTTGTTGTAGTTCTCGTGACCTCTGTGACCTTGGAGTCTGGCTTTGGTGACCTGTGTGACTGGAAGGGGAGGGGTTCTTGAACTGGGGCCCAGACTGTCAGGTGACTGGGAGCTACCTGTTTGAGCCGGATGTTGTTCTGGCTGTACGACTGCACGTTCAGCTCACACGTTTGGGGTATAAGAGTTCGATCTTTGCTCTTAGCTTTAGCGCTGAGTCTTTCAAAGAGCTGAGCTGACATTAAAGTGAGGTCTGAGCCGGTGTCTACCTGGGCTTCCAGGCTCACCTCATTTTCTAAAGTGATGGCTAGGTAGAGTTTCCGGGCCACCCCCTTTTCGATCAGGTTCCCCAGGAGTCTTAGCGTAGGGGCTAGTGTGGTGATCAATGGGCGGTTAGGGCCGGTCTCATGTGGTTTGCTGCGGAGGCAGGTAGCCAAAACATGGGAACTTGTGCCGTCTGGCTCAGACTGGGCAGCTGTCAGCTGTGGTGGCTGGGTGATGCTGTCATTTTGTGATGTGACAGTTAGCTCTGTGCTCTGAGGCTGACGAGCAGTGTTCTGGTGCCTGTTGTAGGTCTTACGCTCAAGCATAGGATGTAAGGCTCGTACCTCTTGAATTTTTGGAAAGTCTTTTGTGAAGAAGCTTTTCAGCGACTTCAGGGTCTCGGCTGTCTCAGACGTGGCGGCACTGTGTTTGTCTGATGCGTGCTCAGACTTGTTTTTATTAGTGGCATGTTGAAAGGGGTACCGCTCCAGGCTGTCTGGGCTTTAGTCTCTTGGTGATGGGGGTCGGCTATTTCTGGTCCATTGGTCGGTTTCCCATGTGGCTCCACCTTCTGGGTGGTCGGGTGGTTGTTGCAGGTCCCAGAATCTGTCAAAGCGTTCGCTTTGGTGTCTTGGACGAACACCATTGCAGTAGTGCTGCCCTCTGTTGGCCTGGAACGGTCTTGACTCTCTGTAAACAGGGCTATGGTGTTGTGGGGCGCCCTCTAGTGGCAGCTCTGCGTAGGGTTCAGAGACAGAGTAGATTGTGGGGTTTTTTAAAGTCTTTTCGGACACAGTCTTTTGCTTGGTGTAAGCTTCTCTTAGCTGTTGAGTAGTCATGCTATGTGGGCTGGCTGGTGATGTTTTGAACAGTGGGCTTTCACCCCCCTGTACAGCTCTGGGTTCTTGGCTGAAAGGGGCGGACCGGTCAGGGGAAACTTGTGGTTTGTGTTTCCCCTTTTCCCGTCATGCTGCAGTTTATAAGAGTGTTACAACTGTGTGAACGTTGTCAAGTTCGTGTTCGAGATCTTGTCTCTGCTGAACGAGCTTGTGGATGGTAGCACGGGCCTCTTGCGAGTTTCTTTCGCAGGCCGTGGCTTTCGAGTCTCTTTAAGTTCAGTCACTGCTCTTTGCAAGGGGCTTCACTTTGTCGGAGTTTCTCGTTGAGTTCCTCTCTGGTTCTTTTCTCTGTCTGTGTCGATGAAGATCAGACAGGGCAGTTTGAAGTCTTTCCACTTCTTTCTGTAGCTCGGGGTCGTTGTCATCCTCGGCTTGCATCCTCAGCGTTGCAATTTCGTGCTCCAGGGAGATGCGGCTCCTTTCGTGGAGACGTGCTTGTGCGATGGGCTGGGCAAGCGAGGTTTTGACGTGTCTGGCCGGTCTTTGTCGTGGGAGCTTTGGCTTGGTTTGTGCGCCATTAGCTTGTCCACGTCTGCGATGCTCTTGGCTCGGGGCTCTGACTCACTGGCGACCTTGGGCAGGAATAGAGGTGTCATGAATCTCAGCCATGTCTCCAGATTGTCCCAGCGGGTTGTGGGACTGTAGGACCGGAACATACTGGCTTCACTGTGGGCGAGAGGAACACAACACACGCAGAGAGACCAATGCAAGTTTCTTCTAAGTTTAACAAGCTATAATACAGGCTATGCCGTGTCTGAAAATTTTGGTTAACTGATGCAGACAGTTAAATCATTCGGTGGGACAATTTGGGTAGGTCAGCATGGGCCTGAATAAAGATTTTTTTTTTCTTTAACGGGGCAGTAGCTTAGGGGTCACCTGTTGATGCTAACGGCTTGGTTGTCAAACTATTATTCGGCGTTCCTTGTTGTCTCAGATAGGTTCTGTCTCTAGGTGAACTGAAAGGAACAGAGCACAACAGAAAAGAGCAATGGCAAGATAGCAAAGTTTGAAGTAACATGCAACCATCCAAGATGGAAAGGTCTGTAATGAAATGGCGTTAATAGTACACAGGAAGTGTTACAGGGGAAGAGGAGGCCTAAGCCTGCGGTTTGTGGCTCGGAGAGGAGAAGGGAGCCAAACACTTCAATGACCGGGGGAATCTCTAGATTCTGTGGCCAATATTAAGTGGATGGATTTAATACCTTTCTAGTTTCCCTGGGGTGAAATGAGGTCATTCGGGTTGGAGTCAGCACCGTGGTTGGTCTCTCTGTCGTCCCCAAACACTTGACAGCAGTGTCCCGGGCCCTTCCGCATGTCTGTACCGATGTGCGCCCTCTCACGCAACTTGACTTTGAACACAACCGGCAGTGCCAAATTGGTGATGTCGTGTTGCGGGCCGCACCAACGGAGAGACACAGGAAAGTCCGGGACTCGCGCTCAGTCAGTGCTGGTGACGCAGGTCAGACGAACCAGCATGCCGGACCCCCAAGCAGAGATGACTGTCAAATCACCACCGCACGCGAGAAATTTCTACCTACAAACACAGAACAGGATGAAGGACAAGTGAACCTCAACGTGAATTAAAGCTCTCTCTATCTAAATCAAATTGAGTGTCTATTTTTTTGTAGAAAAATTAAAGGCAACGGCTTTACTAGAATTATGGTACAAACAAAAATGGAATTATGACAATGTTAATTATCAGAACAACCTAGCCTCCATTCAGAGAAGAGATTAAGTGCAGCAGGAAGAGCACGGGAGGAAGCAAGCTGTAGTGGCGCGTTTGGGCCAAAAAGGGTTTGGGCCACTTCCTCTTAGTGGTCAACCTGGCTGACAGAGAACTTGATTTAAATTGCATTCAAACTGGTTTAAATACAATTCAAATCAAGCGTATGCATAGATGCTGAGTAACTTCTAGAATAGTAAGGCTATCGTTGTCATAACGTATCGAATCAAAATTATTAAAAATAATTTGAAGAAGGAAATATAGAAGTAAAGCCATAAAACCATTCCCAACAGGAAAGGAGACTTAATTCAAATTGATCTTGAAATTTGTTTGTTTCAAACCAAATTTGAATAAGTGTAGGAAATTAAAGGTTGGCATTATATTTGATGATGATCACGACTACGGTGAGGTATCAATGATAATGACCAAAATAAAACCAACTGGGAGAAAGCCACTTCAGAACAGAATCATGTTAGTGAAACTGGAACTTGCACATGCATTGAAAGTTAGAAACACACTTTCAGAAATTCACTGGGAAAATCTGAAATTGTTTAGGAAAGGATGACCTTGTTACCAGTGTCCACACGATGGCGACATTTCGTTCATGCAGGATGAAATCAGGGGGGGCGGAGCGTAATTCGAGAACTGTCAAGCACTTAGGCCTCAAGGCTGCCCTCTAGTGTTTGTCAGCGGAATAACATTCAGTGTGATTAAAATTTGAGCGTGCAGACGCTTTGTTTTCTGTAGTGATCACACTTATCAAAATTAAATCTCAGCGGATTTTTGGTGCTATATTTCACAAGCACCTTTGGCAGGAATTTTTTTTGTAGAAGACAGGAATTATACGTCTGTCGGTTGGATCCAAATAACATTTATCAAATAGCACTTATGATTTAAAATGTTTTTTTTTTTTTTTTAGGTTTTGGATTTTCTTTTTCTTTTTCGGTGCTATATTTTAAAAACAAGTCTTGCAGGAATTTTTTTTTTCTGCGCTGTGTAGAAGAAAACAGGAATTATACGTCTGTCGGTTGGATCCAAATAACATTTATCAAATAGCACTTATGATTTAAAATGTTTTTAGGTTTTGGATTTTTTTTTTCCTGTGCTACATTTTAACGACAAGTCTTGAAGGAATTTTTTTTTTCTCTGCGCTGTGTAGAAGAAAACAGGAATTATACGTCTGTCGGTTGGATCCAAATAACATTTATCAAATAGCACTTATGATTTAAAATGTTTTTAGGTTTTGGATTTTTCTTTTTCGGTGCTATATTTTAACAACACGTCTGGCAGGATTCTTCGCTGCGCTGTGCAAAGAAAACAGGAATTTGTCGTCTGTTTTTCGACTCCCATAACATATATCAAATAGCACTTATGATTAAATATGCTTTAGGTTTTTACACTTGAGTAGCTACGTCAATGTTTAACCAGGAGTTTATCGTTAATCTAACGATTATAATATAAGGCCTTTTTAAGAATAGTGAAAGAGCATCGTTTCACTAACTCTTGTCTTCACCCTGACAGAAGAACATCGTTCGGACAGGGGAGTTTTAACATTAAAAATGTCGTCGCTCAAAAGAGGTTTCTTCGTCTTTTGTAGGACAAATTTAATACTATGAAACTATGAAACTGCAGTTTACTTTTTAGTTTTGCTGAACTGAAAGCGGCTTTTTGCCTTCAGTCAGCCGGTGAGTTCGCATTGCGTTCGCTCACTCGAGGCGCACGTACAATATTAAATCACAATATAGACATAGATTGAAACTGAATTTGCTCATAAACAAGTTTAAAGTGTGCCTGCATTCTCCACCAATTAAATGTAAAGACTCAGAGGCGGATCTAATCCGTGGGGGAATTTGCATATCATAATTAATAATTGGTAATTAATAATTATTCATACATGTTTGGATTAGATCAGTCTTACATGTTAATAAATCTCCCGCTAAGGGATGATGTGTCATTTTACCTGCATGCATGCATGTGTATCCCTGCAATTAACCACAAGTTGATTGTAATTAATTACACGGACCACGTCTTACAAAACAGGCAAAATTAATTAGCTCAATTGTCAGAATAATATTTGTGGGGATCCACAATATCATCCTACTTTATAGGATTTCAGGAAACGCAATTCTGTGGCCACTAGAATTGGGTTTTCTGCCCTATAAACCAAATACTCTTTAAAGTATCTTTAATTTGTAAAGCTTGTAGCTTAAGTTAGACCTTTGGCACTTAAGGGACTTAGAAAATGAGCAGAGGCAGTACATCAATCAAATGAATATAATGAATTTAATAAGGCAGAACTACTTATGTATTTACTACGTTACAGGAATACATGTATTTACAAACATTAACAGACAATGACAACAACGCGGGGCGTTTGGACAATGGATACACGTGTGAGAGAGAGAGAGAGAGAGAGAGAGAGAGAGCATTGGCAACATTCACCCTGACAGTCACCTGTCTGTAACAACACGAAAACATCATCTTACTGCTTCTTAGAAGCTCTATAAAGAGATATACTTGCACAAGTTTCACGTCTCCCTGTGTAGCGGCATTCCTGCACGGCCCTGTCTGGCCGCGTGCGGAGTCCTTTAGGAAGCGTCACGTGGTGCTTCTTGGCGCGCGTGTTGAACGGAGGTTCAAAGTCTTTGGGGTAACATTACCAAAGGAAAATAGTTCGGCTAAGTTCGTTTCACTTCGTGGAAGTGAACAGAGTCGACTACGGAAAACAAAACTTTGACTAACAAAGAAAAGAAATAAAGATTTCTACGGTGAAATCACGCGGAGTTAACGTTACATCTTTGCATGGCTGGTGAAGAAGCGCGCGTGCGTCTCTCGGTCCGGTGCGTCACGTGGTCAGATGCGCGTGTTTCTCCTTCAAAGCGAGCGCGCGCTCGTTTAAAGGTCCCTTGTAGATGGATTTGCTGAAGAGATATGTCACGCGGTGTTCGTTTCACTCGTCGATTGGAATTAAACACGGAGACTTATCTAAGACTGAAATACACAAACTAAACTAGAAACAAATAAAAGAAAGGCGAAGAGCTCGCCCGGGGGCGAGACGTTACATTATGACACGAGGACGAGAGGTAAGAGGACGAGCGGAGGGGGGAAGCCTCATTTATCACCTTGGAGAAATCCAGCCTCTTCCTGTTGGCTTGGCCCATTAGAGGGTTGGAATTTCACAGGCGGGACTTTGGTTTTTATTGCTCTTTGTCTAAGAGAGAGACATTTGAAACCCTAATTTCGTCGGGTGTTTAAGAGCAGAATCTTCACAATTATTATAGTCCTATGTGTCACAAAGTTTTAGCAAGATGTGATATAAATGGCTAAATGTGGAACGAAGATTGGAGCTCAGAGAATCCAAACTTGCCTCACATGGAGTTGGTTACTCATAGTTTGCAAAGTTTGAAACCTTATCCCATTAGAGTTTCCCAACAACATGGATCAAACACATAAAAGACAAATCGTAAGATAAGATTGTATACATTGTTCATACAATTCAACAAACACACATAAAACACATTGAATATATCTGGTTAAATGTCTTTTAGAGAAAAGAAGTTTCTTTTCGCTTTGGAATCCACTTCCTTTGGGACATTCCGATCAGTCATAAAATGTCTTGTAAGCGGACACCACCCTCTGTCCTGAGTGTGGTCTTCCCTGGTGGGGGAATGTGTGTGTGTGTGTGTGTGTGTGTGTGTGTGTGTGTGTGTGTTTGGGTTAATTTACATTCAGAGATTTTTGGTCTTTAGCAGTATGTATTTAGTTATTCAGATTCACCTCGCCCAGTCCCTACAGCTACATGAGAGGTGGTCTTCCTTCCAGATTTCTCTGTTCCCTATTTCTCTATCCCCTCACCCCATCATGCCAGCTGTAATGGTTTCTCTGGGTTTCTCCTCCCTCACCCCCTCATGCCTCAGTTTCTCCTTCCTCTCACCCTGTCATGCCTCTATGTTTCTCTAGATTGGTACAGTAAGGCTTTCAACTTCCTTGTAAGGTAGAAAAACATGTTGATTTATGTTTAAAAATGGAACATATACCTCATGCTTACACATGGGTAATCTACTTTCCATATTATGAAAATGTGTATACATTCATTGTACATTTGCATCAGTTGAAAAACATTCCTTTCCTTGTAAAGAACATGCCAACTGTACACATTTGATGTATCCTCATCAGTGGAACATCTCTGCTCAGTGAACATGTTACATTCCACACATACTTGTATGCAAAATATAGCTCATCCCATGTCTCTCATCAGCACACATGTACAAACATACTCTGACTCATAAAATACATTATGAAAATATTATGAAAATGAATAAAGAACAGCATCTGAAGTTTCTCAGCTGAAGTAAATAATTCATTATCTTTCGGCTTTAATATATCGGCCTAATTTTCTAATCTGATTGATAACGATAACATTAAAAATGACCATTTATCGGCCGATATCGATATGTGGTCGATATATTGTGCATCTCTAATATACTCTTAAGGCTGCAACATAAACTTTGAGCGTGGAAGGGATGCATTTAAGGGCATAGAGGCATCTTGTGGACAGGCCCCTAGCCTCAGAAATGGTGTTCAGGTCTCTCATAGGGAGGTCCATCGGCTCACCGGTGAAGAGCCCACAACTCTGGTTGGGGGTGACAGATTGTTCCTTTCGCTTGGGAAAGTAAGTCATTCCTTAGGGGAATTTTCTTGTTGTCTGACCAACTAAGTAGGGCTGTCGTGATAACCACAATATTGTAGTACCGCGATACTGACAAGTCAATTACAAAAGGAATGCAAGCAACCGTGATATTCGTGTGTTTTCTATTTTTCATAAGGCTATGCCCTTCTTGTTTTGTATATCAAATGTTAAATAAGTTAATAATGACAATAAGACACTGTTTATCATAGGGATTTGTACAGATGCTGCATGGATTTGCACTTAACTAACCTAATCAGTGAATGAGAGAGAGATCGACTGAGCGCGTGTGATTACCTGCGTCTGTCCTTCAGATCAAGTCATATTCATGAAAAGGTTGGCTTGTCCAAGGAAAGCAAAGTCTTTGTCGTATCATACTTGTAACATTTAAAGGGGCATTCTGCAACTATTTCAACTTAATAAAACCGTTTACAAATCATTTGGATGGTTTAATAACCTGTTCTGGTGAGAATGGTGACTTTACCCGCTCACCCCAGCGTTCCCAGGCAGAAAACCAACCTTGCAACATGGGGACTAACGTCCCGGTAAATTGGAAATAGGAAGTCTCGTGAGAAGCGAGAACGAGCGAGAAACACAAATTGCTTTAAGGCAATTTGACATAAACACACACACCGCCCTCAATGTGTATGATGTATTACCCACCTCGGTAGACAGATAAAGTTGGCCGCCCCGATAATAACAAATGCACATGAGCAGCGGTAGAAAGGGGGCGGAGAGGCCGCAAGTGAGTTTTGTTACGTCATTGTTGTGAAATATACGCCTCACAGCTGTAGGGGGAGCTCGTTGAGAAGACATGCGACAACAAAAGTGAAAATCAGCGAAGAAATGCCCCTTTAAATGGCAATAATACCGCATATCGCTCTGTTGAGCCACTCAAAATTACCGCAAGGGAAATTCCTTCACCTCGACAGCCCTACGACTAAGATATGGTGTTCAGATCTGGCAGGAAGGTTGTGAGGGCCAGAAAAACCAGGCAGTTGATATGAAGCCTTTTTTCAGCACTTAACCAGGAGCCGGAAGTCAGCCTGCCTTTGCACAGAGCTCCCCAACCCGTGTTGGAAGCGTCTGACAAGACCATCTTCCTTCTGGAGACCATTCCCAGATCCACGCCCAATTGGAACCAACAAGGGTCCTTCCAAGGGGTCAGGGCCATGATGCAGGAGTGATCCACCCTCATGCGGAGGCGCTAAGCGTGGCCTGGTTTCTGACAGTCCAAATGGAAGGACCGTTTATATTAAGCCAATCTCATGAACGGTCTGTAACGGGGGGCTATCTTTCAACGTTGAAAGAAACTGCGTGCAGTGAGTCAGTCCGCTTGCTTGCAGAGCGCGCTGAGTCAGCTTGATCCACTGCTGGGCTTTTTCAGACGGCGAGAAGGCTTCTTCAGTCTCGAAGTGTCAGCGAAGAGAAGATGATCATAGCTGAAGAAGAATTAATCTGATTCTCTATGGCAGAATGCCCGCTTATATACAGGGATACTTATTGGCAGGCTCTGGCAGGCTTTCTCTCCATAGGTCCGTGCAGCTCCGCTGCTCAGCCATTGGTTCATGTAGCTCCGCTTCGCAGCTATTGGTTCGCGCAGCTCCGTGTCGCAACCACAGGCTTGTGCAGTTTCACTGCGTTATTCTCATAGACTGTAAAAAAATGTGGACGTAGTGTCGTTAGCCGTAGGTTTCTGAAGAGCGTTTTTTTAAGCCTAAAGTGGGTGGGGCCGGCCGTCGCCATCTTGGCAGCGCGTCACCGCTCGTCAGTCCCGGATAACAGAAAATGGGCAAAGAGGTGGGGAGCTGAGGTGCGATAGAGTTTGCTGGCAGTACATAGTCAATATTGCTCTGAGCTTGTGCATGTGACAGGGATTCATGCGCATACATGTCAGTCAGCGCGGCATCACACGTCAAGTTCGTAGAGAGCTTTATTCAGTCCATTTTAAATTCAAATTTTGGCTGCCTCTCAGTTTCTCAAATGGGTTAAACCAAAGATATTACCTAAGAAGTTCAAGTAAATGTACTAGAAATCCGCGCTCATTCAAGGGTGTGCATCTATTGCATTGATGCATTCAGTCTCAAGCGTCCAGTCAATGAATTGCAGTTTAATTCACTTCTGTGTTGGTTTCGAGAGAGACAGGGAGGTTGCCGCTTTGCTATCCTATTTTCAGTAATCAGAGAAAAAGGAGTTTTCCCATTGCGCCTAGCAGCGCAGTACCAGTGAACTGTATCGAAAGGGAACTTGGTAACAAAACCTGGTAACAAAAAAATTTTTGCCCTCCTGTCCTAACTTGTATCATGTGCTGTTTTTATTTTATTATTATTATTATTATTATTATTATTATTATTATTATTTATATAGGGTTCTGCTCAATCAAAGATATGGTGATATGAGCTGTATATTATCTGAAGCTTTTCAGTCCAGTCTCTTTCTGATTTGTGTGTAATCTAAATGTTGCGTTAGTACTTATTTGATGTTGCTGTCTGTTAATTATCCAATTTGACAGATAAACCTGTGCTTCAGTTGGACTTAATGTTGAATCATCTGTGATAAGACTGGAATTTTGGAAGTCAGCATCTTTGATATTTACTTTTGTCACTGTCGCTATGGTTACATGCATATCCATGGCTAATGTGACAAAAGGCGCTTGACTTAGGTTATTAGTTCATACAGAATGTATTTGAGTCACACCTGTAAAAAGGGCAATTGAGTCACACCAATAGTGTTTATCACACATGGACTACATTCGCATCTGCTAGGAAATACTGTAGGCATTTTCTAACAGATGTGAATAGAGCCTATGTTTGATAATGCACATTTAAAGTGAATCAGAGAGATGTGCTCATGAATCACTGATGGTGTAAATGAATTCTTCCCGCATTTAAAACAGGGTGCAGCTCCGTCTGCCCTGTCAGATAATTCTACAATGTTATACAGCTCAGGAGAAGAAGAGGCATCTATTTGCATAGTAAAAGCCAGATAATGTTATTTGTCCAACTGAACCATGCCATTGTGTACATGGGTGGTTAACTGGAGGCTATTTGAAATGCTTGAACTGAAGAGGAGGATGTTTTTGCCTCTCACACATGATACTATATAACATCTACATATATTTTGCACATGTTTTAGATCAAGTCATGTGATAATGTGGAATGTGATGGGCCATAGAATAGGGCAAAAGGTTATTGTTGATGGTGGGCAACTATAAGATATAAAGATTCATCATTCTGTATTAAAATTTGAAAGATTTTAAAGATTACACTACTGTTCAAAAGTCTGGAAGACTTTGTTTTTGGATTTGAAGCTTCTGTTTACCAATGTAGTATTTAATCAAGCAGACAATCAAAATGGGAATATTTGGATATTGTAAATTTTACATAATGCACTAAACCATTCAAAGCTCTGGGGTCACTCTTTTTTTTTTTTTTTAAGAATTATCAAGGATACATTAAATTGATCAAAAGTGACAGTAACATAATTTAGAAAGAGATTTGTATTTTTAAAATGAATTGTTCAAACATTTTCTATTCATCAAAGAATCCAGAAAAATGTCTTGGTTCCCACAAAACAATTAAGCAGTAACTGCTTTCAACATTAATAATGCATGTTTATTGAGCACCAAATCATCATATTACAAGAATTTCTGAAGGATCATGTGACACTGAAGTCTGGAATAATGGTGGTGGCTGAAAAATCAGCTTTGCCATCACTGGAATAATTACATTTTAAAATATAGCTGCAAGCAGCCATTAAGGGGCCAAGCACAAAGAAGGCACAACAAGTCATGACTGCATGGCTGGGAGTATCAGACCAACTGCAACAATGAACAATTAAAAGCATATTAGAATGATTTTAGGCAAAATGGTTACATTTTCATGAAAATCGGAGCAACGGCCTAGAAGGAAAATTCAAAATGGCGGAAAATGTACACACTATACACCAGCTTCGTCTGCAACAGTGCAGACTCTGGGATGCTGACCCTTTGGGCAGAGTTTCAAAGAAAAAACCTGACACTGGCAAATCAGAAAAAAAGTTGGATGTACAAGAGAACATAAGGATTGGATTGTAAACGATTAGGTTGATTAAGAGGATAAAGGATGGATGAATGTAAGTTTCAGGTGCTGAGCTGTTGTGGGAACAGAAGGTCATTGAGAAGCATGCTACAAGCCAGCCAGTCACATCAATGGGAGGTGCATGGGATGAAACTTCTGAATATCCTCTTAAACTGACTGCTAGAATTAATTTAAACCCTTCTTGGTGATTCAAAATATACGCACTACCGGCACATCTGGGAACTTAACTGTCAATTTCGTCCCTCCCCTTTTTTAGGAGAAAACAAACTAGACTTCCCATAGACTTCAATACAAAATAACGGCACAAACCAACATCCGTACACAGCCGGCAGGCGTGAATAACTTACGAAATCACAAATATAAAACATGTCAAGTAATTATATGTCCACCCTGCCTGCCATAGAGCCTGAAAGATACATCAACAAACTTAATTTGGTCAATTTAAAAACAAGTCCCTTCATTCTCCCAGCGTCAAATTGGTGTAACAACCCCACCCAGTGGGGTTATATATAAGATATATTACAATGTATATTATAAGACATAATATATATATATATATATATATATATATATATATATATATATATATATATATATATATATATATATATATTTAAAGATATATATTTAAAGATGTATATATATATATATATTTAAAGATGTAGTAAAATCATTCACTGGCTTACCATGGTTACTCGATGAGGTACGACTGCGAGTAAATGTCCGGGTATGTACACCTCTGGCCACTGGGTGGGGTTGTTACACCAATTTGACGCTGGGAGAATGAAGGGACCTGTTTTTAAATTGACCAAATTAAGTTTGTTGATGCATCTTTCACGCTTTATGGCAGGCAGGGTGGACATATAATTACTTGAGATGTTTAATCTTAGTGATTTCTTAAGTTATTCACGCCTGTCGGCTGTGCACGGATGCTGTTCTGTGACGCTATTTTGTATTGAAGTCTATGGGAAGTCTTTTTTATTTTCCCCTAAAAGTGGGCGTGAATCTGTTCAGAGACATTCTATGACGTTGCGCCGGTTGTGCGTATCAGTTTCTTTCAACGTTACCTTTCATAGTGATTCCACATTTTTGAATGTAGTTAAAGGGATAGAATTTTCATTTTTGGGTGAACTGTCAGTATTTACTCACCCTCATGTTGTTCCAACCCCGTAAGACCTTCGTTCATCCCTGGAACACGAATTTAGATATTTTTGATTAAATCTGAGAGCTGGATCACTCCTCCATAGGCTTCTAAGGGATTGACACTTGCCAGCCCCGAAAAGTTATTAAAGACATCGTTGAAATAGTCCAAGTGACTACAGTGGCTCAATCTTAAGTTTATCAAGCGACGAGAATACTTTTTGTGCACAAAAACAACGACTTTATTTCAACTATTCATTTCCTTCTCTGTGGGCCTCTAGTCAGTTAACGTAGTGTGATTGTGTAGGCTCACTATTGGCCGACGCTGGTCATGTGTGTGATGCGTGTGACGTATAACAACAGAAGGTCTACGCTTTTACACTAGTGAACTGACTCGAGGCCCACAGAGAAGGAAATGAATAGTTGAAATAAAGTCGTTATTTTTTGGGATTTTTTGCACACAAAAAGTATTCTCGTCGTTTGATAAATATAGGATTGAGCCACTGTAGTCACTTTGACTATTTTAACGATGTCTCTAATAACTTTTCGGGGAACAAGTGTCAATCCCTTAAGAAGCCTATGGAGGAGTGATCCAGCGCTCAGATTTAATCAAAAATATCTTAATTTGTGTTCCTAAGATGAACGAAGGGGTTGGAACAACATGAGGGTGAGTAATTACTGACAGAATTTTCATTTTTGGGTGAACTATCCCTTTAATGAGCTCTGCAGAGTCAGGTCTTCTTCCTTATCTTCTTATTCTTTGTCATCGTCTTCGTCATCTTATTCTTCTTTGTATTCATCACAGTCATCTTATTATTCATCTTATTCAGGGCTTGACATTCACTTTTTTGCTCACCAGCCACTGTGGCTAGTGGTTTTCCAAAGTCGATACCATGGGGGGGGGGGGGGAACTGCCATAAATATTTTTAATGTTATCTCATAATCTGGCAGCAGGTATTCCTATTAGGCTTCTGTCACTTTAAGACCTGATACATGGATCCATTATACTGTTACACATGCTTTTTTTTCTCAACTGTTTACCTTCACTTAACACTAGAACTACCAAGGTAGTCATTTTGACTGTTTAAAAATTTTGCAATGTAATAACTTTGTTGAAATAAAACCCATGTAACTATAGGACCCTGACTTTACCTAAATGTGTCTATTTTATTCTATCATTGTTATTTTATTAAAATTACAAGACACAAAATAATATTTTGAATATTTGAGTATTTCTACCTTGAATGGCCATAAGTCATACTGACCGTATGCATTACTGACCGTGTATCATTTGCTCCTTTTTCCCGCTCTTGAAGATGCATCACCATTGCCTAGTAACAATTTCTTCTAGTTGTTTGTTTAGTCTATTGCAAAGCTGAAATCTAGCTTTAGCTTCGAACTAATACCAAATTGAAAAATTGAAAAGAGAATATCAGAACAATGTGAGCAAGAAGAATGACTGCCACAGAGGCTTTAGCCATGCTTCAGAGCCTTGATGAGGCTGAGTCCGATGGAGAAGCAGGTTCCGATAGTGATGTCTCCTTGTCTCTTGAAAGTTCATCTGGCACTGGCTCTGAAAGTGATTCAGAGATAATTCCCCTGTGTAAAAAAAGCCGACTGGATACTTCCAATTCTGCATCTGCTGTTTTTCCATCTGCTAATGTTCCAGGTACGTTAGGCTGTGATCTTTATGCAATCTTGTGAGTTTCTTAGCCCATATATAGGCTAATATTAGCCCTGATAAAATAGATATTTCATGAAATAAAACAAACTAATTAGGCTATAATTTCTTGGCGACAGTGCAAAATCCTGGATCATCAACTGTGCCAACCGCAAGAGCACTCAGCCCGGCACTGAATGAAGCTGTCCCACTAAATCCACCTATATCAGAGTGGCATGAAACCGTGAAAGATGGCACAGTGTGGACTGTTATATAGTCGGGTGAAAATAGAGTAAGGCGACAACATCAAAATGTCATGACAACAGCTCCAGGCCCCACAGCGCACGCCAAGCGCAACATTGAAGATGCCCTCACTGCTTTTCTGTGTTTGGTTGATGATGGTATGTTGGAGCACATCAGGGACTGAACCGTGGCTGAGGCACACAGAGTCAAGGAGGACAGCTCATGGGATATGACAGTGGATGAACTAAAGGCCTTCATTGCTCTAGTCTACATTCGTGGGGCGCAGGGTGGAAAAAGCATGGTCTTGGCGAGCTTTTGGTCGGCCGACTGGGGCTATGCATTTTTCAAGGAGACCATGTCCCGAAATAGATTCCAAGAAATCATGCGATTCCTGTGTTTCGACAAAGAGGAGACCAGACGCACACGCCTGCAAGAGAACAAGTTTGCCCTGATGACTGAGGTTTGGGAGTGATTCGTCCAGAACCGCATCGCTTGCTACCAAGCGATGCCGACATAACTGTTGATGAGCAGCTCTTCCCGACAAAAGCAAGGTGCAGCTTCATCCAGTATATAGCAAGCAAACCTGATAAATTTGGTTTAAAGTTCTGGCTTGCTGCTGACATCGATAACAAATATATGGTGAGCGGTGCGCCATATCTGGGTAAAGACGAGACGCGGAGGCCAGGTCAGCGACTAAGAGACAGTGTGGTGTTGAAAATGGTTGAGCCTTATGTAGGATTATCCGGGAACAGGCCCTTTACTGAACACAACACTACATTCCACAGTTCGGAACGATTCCCCATCGAATCATTAGTAAGTCATAAAACACAGTCATGGTGCCAAGATGGCTAAAGGAGATGGTACCCCCCTTTCCCTTCCAGTGCCTGTCTAGTCTCACACTAGCGATGCCAGGACAGCCGGAAAAGATCTCTCTTTGTTCCCCAAACTTAAGACCAAATGGCCAAGAAACCCTGTGGTGACCCCAATGCATAAATCCACAGCCTTATCAGGAAACGAAGGGTGCTAAGGCATTCCCATGGCACGGAATCACCACAGACCTTGAACCAGGGACTCCTCTTCTCTGCAGCTGTAAATTCCAGAGACTTTTGTCTCCAAAAACCAGAGACTGAAATTTACCCACTCGTGGTTTCTAGCAAACAACGGTCTCAAAATTGCTTCCAATAAGCTGAATTAATATAAGCATATATCTTATGTATCATGTATGTTTTATATAATCTGTGGAGTTCTCTTTGTGTGTCTAACATGGATTACAGCCTATTTCTTAGGTTTTTCAACCTCAGTTATAAAAACTAATCACCAGAAGTTGCCTCAAATATGTATATCCTTTGTATTATGTATGCTTTCTATTACCCAAGTTCGTTCTGTGTGTTAAACATTTATCACAGTTAAATCCTTATTAACTCCTACCTCAACTATGGTAAATGTTATTTGGTACCTACTTGATGGGTAAACGATTTCTAGAAGTTTGATATAAAGTAGATTTTTGTAGGATGCACCATATTTTAACTATAAAGTTGGCTTATTAAAGCATTTAACTTTAACTGAGCACACGCGATCATGTGGACATTATGCTAATTACATGCAAGAACCGGAGAACTGGGCGTAGGTCCCGCCCAAGACAATATCTGATTGGCTGACACACTCAGAAGGACGTGTCGAATGGACACGCTTATAACCCAATGACAAGCAGCTCTGCTTTGCTTTTTGCCTTGCTTTTGCAGTGACTTTTGCTCTTGCTTTTTTTTTGTGAAGACCTTTCCATCGTCGCTTACATAGATACAGTCAGCAACTAGTCATAGTTGGGGGCGTGGTCGGCGTGGGGGAAAACACCTCGAACGTCGTGTGTATTTGAATCAAGCGTGCCGCACAAGCCCTGAAAAGTGAAGCCAAAGCGTCTCGATCGCCCCCCGGTGACCGGTCCTAGTATAGCTCATAAACCCCGCCTCCCCATGTTATTCAATGGGATGTGAGACCAACTAAACAATTAAATTACACTTCACATATCTTTTTTCCAAAGATAGTTTGTCATTTACTGTAGTTTTCATCACGCTGATGTAATTTCAAAAGTGTTTGTTTTTAAAATAAGTTTGTTTTTAGTTAGTTATTTGATGCTATAAAAACGGCGCTGTGGCGTACATGATTGACAGCTGTAATTGACAGGTTCTCTGAGCAAAGTAGTCACTGAAGCAACAACGGACTTTTTTTCGGGATCTTTGGAGGACTGAGGAGATTGGAGCTTTAAATTTAATATCTAATTTTCTATAATTAATTATTTCACACCGACATAATGGTTTGTTCTGCAGCAGAGGCGCGTGCTTGCGATTGATTCAGCGAGAGTGAGGGCGGGACCAGAGCGGGACGTTGATTTCGCAGCTTTACTTCCTGCTCACTACTGCGCATGTCTGGTCCCGAAATCGCAACTGCGCAGACTCAAGTCCCAAGATGTCAGCGCCATATCGGGACAATGGCGGCTTCACTTCTCGCCAATGGAAGAGAACGAAGGGGCGTCGTCCATCTTTTTTTACAGTCTATGATTTGAATGACAAAATGTCGTATTTCATGTCATTGATGCCTGCCGACCGGGAACGGTACATTGCAAAATTAACTGCAATACATTATGATTGCCCTTATTTAATTCAAAACTGGATCAATGACCCAACCAAATGGCCGGAGGAGTCGTTTCCAGACATATTTTGTCTGGTTAAATCTCCAGTTAAGACATCGCAGTAGCTGTAGCGGTAACATTAGCCTATAACTCAATCAACTTTTGTATATGGTGCATACTATAACTCCATAAAACCTTGTCACTTACCAATTGTACGTATGCTTCACTCCAAACTATTAATCCTTTTGTAAAACGGTGATCAGTAGTACGAGGTTTTTTGAGGGACTGTGCTGACAGTGATCCCTAGCTCACAGATGAGTCTGTATTGAATGTAGACCGTAGCGATTGGCCTATCAAGCGAGCCTTCAGCTGATAACGCTAATGTGAATGAGACATCCCTTATGAAAAACAAATATAGGAATCTTGTAGTATTTTAGGACAAAATATTATAGTAATCCTATAGGAATACTATAGTATTTTGGGACATACTATATAAGTACTATAGAGGTATTACAGAACATCACAGAAGTATTACACTACTATTTATTGTTTGTAGCCGTTTTGTCCTTTCCGGTTCTGTGTGTTTATTAGAAAGGATGTAGAACTTGAATTCATAATTTGTTTGTTTATTAGCGGTACAGAAAACGACACAGCACCTCTTCGGCATTATTGTCACGTGTATTTCAATGAGCGCCAAGGCAATGTTTTCCCCCACGGGCTAAATTCACATCACGTGACGGGGCGTTCCCGGGGGCGTTCCCAGACCAACCGTCTGTATCTATGCTTTTCAAACCACCAAGAGCTCACTCGAAACTCATCAACTCTTCTAAAAAGGGCCTTCGTTGAACTTCGTCAAAGAAAACCCTCTCAGAGCCTATCCTGCAACTCCTCCAGACTCAGAGGAAACAATCCACGAAACCGGCACACGAAGCGCCACCCGGCAAAGCCAACCAACCATTCACCATCGATTGCTGTCCCTCAGAACGCATCATCGACCGACTGCCAGCCAATCAGCGCCGAAGAGGTTCCCTCCAGCAACGTCGTCACAGAAGGGAATGCACACGCTCACAGGAGCATCCAAACGCAAGTACACATCTCCTAATTCTTGCTGAACTGGTGCAAGTCCTATTAAGCAAACGAACGAAGGTTGAATTGCTAGTGTATTGATTCTCTCAGGTTGCGGTCAAGAAATAATGTCTAACGCTAGACATTTGGGGCTCCATTCATACTCCGTTAACATCACCCCTTTTCTATCACTGTTCGAATGAATGTTTGTGTGTTTTCTTTAGATTAGTTTGTGTGTATTAGAGTAGTTCAATAAAGTTTTGCTTGATTTTACATACCAGTATCTTGTGTTGTGTGCTTACAAGTTACTGCCTTAAACTGTAGATTTTGTTACCTTGCTCATAATCAGTGATCATAATCTTATGATATTATTACCGTAGGCCGCGGGATAATATTCTGTCCAGAATCGATAAAATACCCTAATCTCAATTTATCGGTGGACGAATAGTTGTTACGGGGTTAAATATTAATTCTGAATAATTTGCATATAAATTCGGTTCTTATTCACTGTAATTCAATCTCATTTGAGTTATATTGATCATAGTTCCCTTACACTTACCTGGGGAAGGGGAGGAACATCACCACTGACAACTTTTTTGCTTCCCTCAAACTGGCCAAGGCACTACAGGCCAAGAAAACCAGCCTGGTTGGCAGGGTAATAAAAGCAGACGAGAGCTCCCCCTGTGCGTAAAGGAGCAAAGGCCGCTGTTCACCACAGATGTACTGAAAAGTGACAATGCAACGCTAACAGTCTATCAGTGCAAAGCAAGGAAAAATGTCTGCGTTCTCAGCACTGTCCACACAGCTGTTGCCATCACAAGTGGAACCAGAGACAATCACATACTACAACAGAACCAAGGTCGGAGTTGATGAGCTACAGGGCCGTGCACAGACCTTTTGAGGGGCATGTGCTGAAACTGAAAAAGGGCACCCCTCCCTTTTTTTCCCCCACCAAGTAATCAGAATTCATATAAGTAAAAAAAAAATAGTTTATATCATTTATAATTTTTTTTATAAATGTTATAGTTATAAAAAAAATGTGTATGTAATATATATATATATATATATATATATATATTATTTTTTTCTTTTGTTCTTTGCACATACAAAGTTCAATAAAATATATATTTTTTTAGCTATTCTGTTTGGTTTCATAAGCTAATTTGTATTATTTGGTTAACAAATCACCTTTATTGCTCTACCTTCCCCTCTTCTCATTGTCACACATAAACATGAGTCAAGTATTTTTGAGAAACTATTTTGAAATATAATTTAAATAATTATGTCCAACTCAATTCCAGATTATAAGAAACTATAGCCATACAATGGTAGCCATACAACTATAGCATATCCAACATGTATCCGCCTACCTGGCAAAAACTTGATACTGTGGAGGACCAGGAATGTTGGTCTCTTGAAGGTCCCTTGTTCACTACACTTTCCCTAAAATAAGCCAGCAATGAAAATAAATAAATAAAATAGTGTGAAAAGTACAGTTGCAGTGAAAAGCATTTCCGAAGGATCACGTGACACTGAAGAGTACTGAACTTGAGTAATGATGCTGAAAATTCAGCTTTGATCACAGATATAAATTACTTTTTAAATATTTAAATAGAAAACAGTTATTTTAGATTGTAAAAATATTTCACAATATTACTGTTTTTCCTGTATTTTGGATCAAATAAATTAAGCATGGGAATGAATTAAATCATGAATTACATTCTGCATGATAAAATATAAAGATTTCACAGTGATATAGGCTTCCTTGTCATTGTTCTGTAATGTTTTTTTTTTAGTTACTACTACAACATTACTGTAGTAAAACCATGTTTTACTACATTTATACATGTGAGGACGAGCAGAGAGTATAGAATACTATAGATTAAAAAAACTATATAGCGAATACGTGCATATCAACAGCCTTGAATTAACCATAATTTAATATTATTACCATAACAAGATGAAATGTTAATAAATTAAGTGTATCAGCAATCATAAATCAAAGAAGAAAATTTCTTAGAAATATATGTTACCTAGGTGACGACGAGGATCACTCAGGCGCTTTGTGTAGTTTCAGTACGAAACAGCGATTTTCCGATGGTAAAAACAAATTATATGTTGTTGTATTACTCATGAATATATTGTTAACATTTTACAAAAGTCAAACTCAAATACAGTTACGGGTTTTTTGACCAGCGAATGTGTACAAATGTGCATTTTGTCCGTCATTAAGACGGCGCCGGCGGCATCACATTACATTTTCATCAACGGGTTAAGTTTGTTGTAGCTATATAGGCGTTGAGTTTTTCCTGTTGTAAAATACATTTGGCCAAAATCGCATTTTATAAAAGATGAAATGCTACTGAATGCACAGGCTATTTAAGTGTAGGCTATGTATTGGCTAGCCTATGACTATGGCAAATTCTAGCCTAGACCTCTCTCTCATGTCCCACATGTCTCAGTCAGACATCAAATAAATAAAATATGAGCTTTTATAGACAAAGTGTTTAGTACTTATTCAAACAACAAGATCTTTATTTACCCTTGCAAAACTTCGTTCAGCTGCTGTCTGCTGTGCGGCTGATGCGGAGCTTCAGTTAATTCAGTCACGATAGAGGGGGCGGAGTTATCAGGTTTACTGACAGTTTGAGGATCGCACAAGATTTACACAAGCTCTTTTTAAGAACTTTTATTGGCTAAATATTTTTTAAAACAGACAGGCAGACGTAAAGGGTGACCAATAGCATTGATTTATTGAAGAAGAAAAAAAACACCACCACCACCAAAAAAAAAGGGCACTTCGAGTGTAAGAGCAAAAAGGGCATGTGCTCTGCACAGGTTGAGCCCTACCTGTGCACGTGCCTGATGAGCTAGATCAGGGATGGGCAACTCCGGTCCTCGAGGGCCACTGTCCTGCAGAGTTTAGCTCCAACCCTGACAAAAAATATTTTTTAGTAATCCTGAAAACATTGATTAGCTTGTTCAGGTGTGTTTAATTAGGTTTGGAGCTAAACTCTGCAGGACAGTGGCCCTCAAGGACCGGAGATGCCCATCCCTGTGCTAGATCAAATGGCGAGGAAATACTCAG
Organism: Gila orcuttii; assembly: GCA_026230005.1. NCBI lineage: Eukaryota > Metazoa > Chordata > Actinopteri > Cypriniformes > Leuciscidae > Gila > Gila orcuttii. The sequence continues at coordinate 25,961,948 of JAPDVR010000002.1, read as the reverse complement.
TGATAGCACCCACACGTAGATTGCTAGTGGCTGTGTTTTATAATATTCTTGACCTGGCTGCAATAAATGCTTCCATCCTGTTCAAGAAATGCACCAATGAGAGGATGTCACGGAGAAACTTCATAATGAAACTCGCAAATGAACTTCGCTCCAACCACATGAGAGCAAAAGCTACACAATTGATGGTGCAAGAGCCAGGACCCAGGCAGGGGCAGATGGGAAGGAGAAGGCAGTGCCAATTGCGGTGAAACTGCAAGAAAAACAAAACAAAGGACACTTGTGACAAATGTCATAAGGTTGTGTGTGGGAGCTGCACATGGAAGGTAGAGATTACCTGTGTTGACTGTAAGTAACTGATCCACAAGCGTCAGTGAAATTGATGCACACTGTTTGCCCCCAAAACAACCCAAGTTAGCTCACTTAGTAGAGAATACTTTCATTATGATTTTACAGCATGATATTTTTCCTCACTAAAACAAATATTGGTTACTAAATCAGTTTTTCTCGCAGTTTATTATATTTTCATATTCTTTTCCTGTGACGGTCAGAATGACTGTTTTGGCCAATTTGGGGGATATGCATTTCATATGTGCCCATAAAGGTTTTACCTATGCATTGAAATGCATATTGGCAATGTTTTTGTAAGTTATTGCATTCTAATATCCAAGGATGAATACATTTTTCATTTTACAAAGAAAATAATAAAAATAAAAAATTTATCAATTTCGACTTTGTATCTGTAATTACAATAGCTGTTCTGCGGTTGTCGATTAACTAATACATTTTCACATACATTAGAATTAAAATGTAGTGTTCTGATGTTTATTATTACCTATCCTAACATTACAGATCCATTTATTCTTAGATTTGATATAGCTCATTGAAATTATATGCAAATAATGTATGAGCGGTCAGAATGACTGCTTTGGCCATTATAGTAGTTATATAATTATGGTAATTCTTGTGTTAAAATATAACTGACTGTGTTTGCGTGAATACTCGCCAAGACCTGCATTTTGACATTATTTTGCGTGTATTTGACTGTTTAAGCGCAATATGCAGCGAAAAAGAATTAAGTTTGTGAGAATTTAGAAATTTATGTGTGTGCACTTAGGGTGTGAGCACAAAATCTGCAGGATTTTGTAAAATTATGCACAGTTCCGAAATGCAATGCCGAAATTCAAGCCTTGTAACAGCAACAATATTTATCCGGATTAAATGAAACGAGCGATTGAGGGGAGACGGGTTTGTGTGTCAACTCGCTTTCTGAGAGATAAAAAAAGCTGGTTTCGTGTATCTATTTTGCGCAAAATGACTATTGGAAGTGTTTCAAATATTTCAGTAATGATATGTATCGAAAAATCAACACTACATTGCACTTAGTTTATTATTTCACATGCCTTTATAAAAGACTGCAATTGAAAAATGTATATTGTATATAAAATTCAACCTGCCAAAGTGGCTAGTAGAAGTGACTGCGTCACACACCATTGCTGAAATCCACCTGCATTAGGCAGGTTGGCGATGTTAATGTCAAGCCCTGATCTTATACTTATTCTTCTTCGTTGTTTTCTTCGTTGTTGTGTTCTTATTCTTCATCTTTCTCTTAATCTTCGTCTTCATTTTATTCTTTGTCTTAATTATGCTGGTGGTCTTCGTTGTTGTCTTCATCTTTGTCTTAGTTGCTTTTGTCGTTGTCTTCATCATTGTCATCTTATTCTTCATCTTACTCTTAGTCTTCTTGTTCTTAATTTTCTTCTTCATTGTCTTTGTCATCTTCACCTTCATTTTCTTGTTCTTTCTTGTCGTCTTTGTTGTCGTCGTCTTTGTCTACATTTTCTTCATCTCTTTTGTTGTCGTCGCCGTCTTCTACTTCACCTTTGTTTAAAACAATAATGATGGATGATCATGCAACAAATTCTGCATCACAGCGGCCCCTATTGTAGAGAAGCCCCACTGTTGGTGACATATTTATTAATTATTCTTCTGGATTTTTTATTCCTCATCATTGTTTAAAAATTTTATGGTAATTCTCCAAAAGTGTTGTAGCAGCAGGTGTGAACCATGCTGAGACATTTATTCATATACTGCCTGTAAGCAGTGTTACATATTCCACGCTGAGAACTACAGGCTCTTACACAGCACATAAATAAACAGCCCACTTCAGGCCTATCACCTGGCGGCCATTACTATGCTTCCCTCATAAGGTGATATGGTGGTGTGTCTGTGGGACAGTGAGCAGTCTTTTTTGTTGATAACAGCAGGTAGACAAACACACAAGGCTTTTATATCACCGCCACCAAACACAGAGCATCAGTTATTTGCACTTTGCAAGCTGTTGCAGTTTAATCATACATGTTTTATTCCAGTAGAGTGTATGTCTTAAAAAATGGTAATAAATATCTAGCCTGTATAATCTACATTATTTAACATAATGCACAGTGTTGTAACAATGATATAAAGAGTTCATGTTCAGTTCATGGTTATAGTACAAGAAAACAACATTTTCCTATGTTCATAATTACTCAGAGGGAACGCCCACACAGGCCACCAACAGCCCTTTAAAATTGTAACAGAACATGAATTGCATTCAAAAACAATTCTTGATATTTCCAGAACGCCCACATGTTATTGTTTAGTATTAATGCTTCACACTTCCTCCTTTTGGAGTCAAATTTGAGGCAGCTTGGTATACTAATGATTACAGAGAATGTAGATGGAATACAAGAGAAAATACATTCTATTAATCACTCATGGGGAGGTCAATAAGAAACATTTTCAGAAGTGTACACAGTTCTTGGAGCATGTAATCAGTTTGCTATAGACAAGAGTTTTTGCAGTGCAGGCATAATTATGGAAAGCAATTCCGTTCAATTTCTTGACCTCTTACTGTCAAACGTGACTATTAATACTCACCTGCAAAAAGATAATTCATATTTATTTAATTAATAACTGCTGTTAATCAAGGAGTAGCATCAGATCAGTGAGTAGTATATGGCTGATGAGCAGGTGATGTGCCTATTAAAGTTATATTAAATTCTAATGTGTCCTTTAATTCAGTCTGAGCAGTTAAATACATTAGAATTAAGCTGTGAATGTGAGACGTACAGTATAGGCTATATGTTGAAAAATTAAGCTTGACGAGAATTAAGAACTTTCTATGTCTTTTTGTTTTACTGTTTTAATGAACTTGTCTCTTTAATTGTCTTTTACTTGTCTCTTTAATTACAGTGTAGGATTATCTGATACAATGTCTCGAAGTGTTTAACTGTAAATTTACTTGTGTATATAATGTAGAATACCTTACATTTCAGCCAGTGACCAAGCAATATCACATGCATGCATCATGCATATCTGATTTAATTAACACTAAAGTGTCTCAATAGATTCAGTGGTTAAACTGTAAATTACGAGTGTAAATCATTGACTGTGAGAGATGTATTAATGAAGATGCAGGCGGAGGTAAGAGTTTCTTTTTACGACCCATCAAAATGCACATTTAATCACACAATCAAAGGGTTTTGTTAACGTAAGCCCTCTCACACACCATAATGTGATGTTTAAAAAGCATCATCAAGGCCATTTCTTGTCAGAGGCTTTGGGCATGTGATGCATACAGAAAGTCTTAACATTATTAACGCAGTGTAAATTCAACCAGATCAATAAAAACCCCTTTAGCCTGCTGACTTACATTTACTCTCTGGCAGGAACAGTAAACTATTGCCCTACATAAGTGAGACAATTAACGAACGTTGTCATCATCAAATGTTCCCACCTTGCGTGGGTGGTTTCTTTAATGCTGTAATGGTAAGGGATCTGTATAGAATAAAAGGGGTACATTTGTTTTGAGGAGAAAAAAGATGAAAATTGCCATCTTGTGGTTCCATGAAGAGCTCCTAATTTTGCTTCAGGTACCCTAGTGTAACCGTTGCATGCACATCTCTCCTGGAAAAAGAGGATAAATTAAGTATATTTAAAAAAAATAACATGAATGGTCTTAAGAGAAACAAATAATTTAAAAATACACTCTTTATTAGGTACACCTATTCAACTGCTTATTAACGCAAATATCTGCTCAGCCAATCACATGGCAGCAAATCAATGCATTTAGGCATGTAGACATGGTCAAAACGATCTGCTGAAGTTGAACTGAACTGAGCATCAGAATGGGGAAGAAAGGTGATTTAAGTGACTTTGAACATGGCATGGTTGTTGGTGCTAGATTGGTGGTCTGAGTATTTCAGAAACTATCTACTGATCTACTGGGATTTTCATGCACAACCATCTCAAGAGTTTACAGATAATGGTCTGAAAAAGGGAAAATATTCAGTGAGTGGCAGTTCTGTGGGCCAAATGCCTTGTTGTTGTCGTCAGAGGAGAATGGGAACAGTAACTCAAATAACCGAAGAGCATCTCTGAACGCACAACATGTCGAACCTTGAAGCAGATGGGCTACAGCAGCAGATACATGCAGTGATTCACTCTGAATCTATCTGTAGCACAGTGCAGATATCACTGTTTATCACAGTGTTACTCCTGTCAGCTGAGAAATAGCACAGGCTCAACAAAATTAGACATTAGAATGTTGGAAAAACTATGCCCTGTCAGATGGTAGGGTCAGAATTTGGTGTAATCTACATGAAATCATGGATCCATCCTGCCTTGTATCAATGGTTCAGGCTGGTGGTTATGGTGTAATGGTATGTATGGAGGATACTTTCTTGGCATTCTTTGGGGCCCTTAGTACCAATTGAGCATTGTTTAAAGTGCCCCTATTATGCTATTTTAAAGTTACCTAATGTTGTTTTGGAGTCTCCTACAACAGGTTTACATGCATCAAAGGTAAAAAAAACTCATAATTTACTTCCTCATAATATACATTTTAACATCTCCACATTTTCAATGATTCTCAAACGATTTGTCAGATGAATCAATCTCTCTAAATCCCTCCTCCGCGAGCTACTCTGCTCTGATTGGCCAGACAGCTCAGTCTGTTGTGATTGGTTTACCGCACAGCGTGTGCGTCGAAAACAAAAACGTCCATTGCCATAACAACGTCAGCTCTGCGCGTGTCCTAAGCTAAAGACAGTAACGAACAATGAGGTCGATTGTACCATATCAATGCGAGCGCAAGCCCTGATGATGAAACATTGGAAGAACTATTCATTCAACCCAAACCTCCATCACAAGGACAACTCGTGCAGGACGTTTCTCAGTGGTACATTATGAGATGTTGCACCTGTAATTCCTCACCATCAGCATTAACAAGTGCATATCCATCAACAAACCGATTATTTTACTTATACTAATTTATTTACCGAGTATTTTTCTAATATATTGCGGTAAACACGTGGAAACTGTATCAATAACAGTGCATGTATATGAAATGTATACATTAGCCGAGCGCTAGCGTGAATGACTGATGTAACATAAACGTTGGTAAAACAAATCTTGCTCCATACTTAATCTTTCCTCAAAGTAGTGAGAACGACAGACAATCTGCATTAATAGACACAGTTATATGTAATAGTGGCCCACAACTGATCACATCAGAAGTATTAATAATGTGAGTTAACCAGTTAGCAGGAGACATAATGTTACACAATATAAAACTCAAAACGAAGTATTTTGAACACCATCTTTCAAGAGCAAGCGGTTTGCGAATCCTGCATTGAACTCCGAGATTTAAGAAGCAGTCGTCAGTAAAATAAAGGGATCAGAGCAAAAGTTTAGGATTATACTGCTGTGGTAAAGATGAATTTTAACCATTGATTCTTCACATGCATGTCCTTGGGTAATAAAAAAAAAGAAACTGGCTTTACCTTCACATTGTAGAGAACAGCATCTTCTCGAAATGATGCCATCCAGTATCCACAGGAATCAGCTGCAGGTTTGAGGTTCAAGTTTTCCCTGGTGTCTGCGAGCGCAATAAGTGGGCAGGCATGCCAGGCAATATGCTAATGTTTCGTCTTGAGTCACAACGAAACGGCTTATGACTTGTTTGAAAAACGATTCATTTCATTGACTGAGTCGACTCTTACTTTTGGAAGACAATAATTTTATATACGGTGCGCTTTCAGATTTAAAACTTTGCAGGATGTTTTCATTAACTTAGATCTATGTTACACACTACATGAAAGGTCATTTTCAAAAATCCATAATAGGGGCCCTTTAAACACCACAGCCTACCTGAGTATTGTTGCTGACCATGTCCATCCCTTTATGACCAGACTGTACTCATCTTCTGATGGTTACATCCAGTAAAATACTGCGCCATTCACATCCTGGATATTCAGCCGACACGTCTGCAGCAACTGTGTGATGCTATCTTGTCAATATGGACCAAAATCTCTGAGGAATTTTTCCAGCACCTTGTTGAATCCATGCAATGAAGAATTAAGGCAATTCAGAAGGTAAAATGGGGTCCAACCCAGTACCAGTAAATATATACCAGCAATGTATTTGAGACAGTATATGGATAGAGCTTAGGTTATATGTAACCATGAATTTTAAAGGGTTAGTTCACCAAAAAATTATGGGTGATTTTCTCATTTCACTCTCCAGTTGTGTGTGTGTGTGTGTGTGTGTGTGTGTTTGTATGTCTGTGCTTTAGGATTTGGGGTAGATTATTGACAGTAATAATATTGATTTTATACAGCACACATGGTTCAGTGTACTGAGGAGATAACCACTGGCCACAGTATATTCTCGTGAATGGGGCATTCTTCTCTGCACAAGTATGAGCACAAAATACTCGATTAGATCATTGTTGTTTTTTCTGGGAGGGATGTTTTATGTGCTGCTGTAATCTCATTATTCATCAGTGGCGCGTTACATGTCTCCCTTCCAGGTTCGATGTCTTTTGAGGATTTTTGTTAGCTTTCAGCAGAGCAGTGCTTTTGCAAGCCTCAGCACTGTGTGTCGGTTATCAGTGCTCCATCCTTAATTGAAGACAAAACCATGTTATGTTTCTAATATCCAGAGGGAAGAAAGAGATACAAAATATGATGAAAAGATCCGATAAAAAGCTGGGGAGTTTATCCTCTGGCACTATTTTGTTGTGAGGAAATAAAGTTGGGGAGACAAATAGAACATATTATTGGCCTCTGTTTATAACAATTTACAGTATCTAGGCCTTGCATGTGTCATGCTGTCGTTAGTCGCTCACATGAATATGCACGGGAATGTTCAAAAGCAGCCGCCTATCAGTATCAAATTAAGCTGGTACTCTGTACTACCGGTACTGCATAAAAGCTGTTATTGTTACATTTTTGAGATTCCATCATCGACTTATTGAACTACCAGTATTTTTATAAACACCTAGTGTGTGTTTGTCTGTAAGTTTGTTCCAGAATAATGTGATTCTAAGGAGGCAGAGATTGGTATTAGTATATTGCAAAGCTAAAAGCACAATATGTTAAGAATAAAAATACATGGCATGCACAAACATTGTCTAAAATAATATAATTTTTTTTTAATTTGTAATTTTTAGTGATACTTTTTCATAACTGACATTTGTCTCGTCTTGTCTGCCGTCTTGGATTTGTTTTACAGTGAGTGTCGCAATGTATTGTGGGATTGCATTATCTCTAAAGGATAAATGTGAGCCTTTGCGTTATCTCTTTTAAAGGGGCAATGAACTGCATTATTCTTTTGTAATGTTTCACTTGAGGTGCACTTATAATGTTAGTATGATCTTTATGTAAAAAAAATGTCATAATTTAGAAATATAAGGCCATTTTCTGCCCTGATTTTAGCCCTCTGATATGAACACTCTGTTTGAAGGGGCGTGTCTGCTGTGAGACTCAAAGTAAACGCTCGCTGCTATGATTAGCTGACATCCTTGCATATGAAATAATAATTACATGTGAAACTCTCTCGAAATCATGTATGTTTTTACTATAACAGCTGTCGAGAATAAATAATCATAAAAAGTGTTGATGATAGCATTCTATTTAGATCTACTCTGGTCGCATGAAAGGTTGCAGCGATGAGCATTGTAGCCGATGATGACAGACATGAATGCAATGCTCTCGTCAATGCAACTCGATTTCTGCCCCCATGAATGCTTTCATCATAATGAACATTTCAGACACAATATAAAAAAGCGGTTAATTTTGCAGTGTAGACAGCTTCATTAATTATAACAGGAGTTTTGGCAAGAGTTCAGAACTCAGTGACTGACAGCTCCAGCAATTATATAAGGAAGGGTTTTTAGATAGTTTTCTGTATAGAATTGAATCACAAATTAAATAACAGATTATTTGAATGCTACAAAAAACAATGTGAAGTTGATCGTTTAGTCACTGCTTGATTTATTGATGCATAAACAGCAATAAACGATTCTGAGACAAAGAACGTCTAATCCATATCTTGCAGTAAAAGTCTGTTTGCAAAGCCTGTGCCGAAATTTCGACTGATTTTCCAAAGAATCCACCTTGAAAAGTACCAAACAAACAAATAATGCTCTACTGAGACATTCACAAAGTTTAAAATAAATAAGCACTTTCCAAGCATTAGGATCCTTTGGAAGGGAATGTTATTTGTAGTCCAGTGATCCTGTATCACTCTTCTCTTCTTCTCATCTTACTAACGTGCCAGTGGGCGTTGCCAAAGATGCAATGATGTAGAAGTAGGCATCGATTTGAATCTGCAGAATTAGAACTTGAATTGGGCATCTTCTGAAAGAGTACAGAATCTACGGATCAAAAAACATGGCGGAAAAAAGCAGAAACAAGCGTTAGCTTAAGCAGATGCATATTTAAAATAGTAACATTAAACAGCATATATATACAAACTGCCTAATGTTATTGAATGAAAAGAATGAGCTATAGGACTGTGCAAGCTTTGGGGGTGTTGATGGACTCGATCTACTCCATTTGTTTTGATCATCGTTGTGAATCCGATCTGTAGTCTTTGATAAAAATGCGATTTTCTCAGCTTTTTGCTAAAAATGTTGCTTCTTTTTATAAAACTTACCCACATTCAAGTGTTAATAAAAAAATAATGCATTAAATTATTATTTTTTTTTCCGTTTAAAAGCAGAGGCTCTGTTCTTTCTTTTGATATATTGCATGTTCAGATATTTATCTAAAATAAAAAAATAATAAGAAAAAGAAAAGAAATGCTGACCGATAAAGAGTTAAAAGTTGTTTTTGGACTAACAAGGAGTTCTGAGTTTTAGTACAATGACCATGCTCTTACATGTCAAAAGATTAAGGAAAATTTGATTTTTTAATTCATGACGCTTTTAAAATGCTGCTTTCGTAGGTGTCTCAAATAGGTTTTGAAGCAGAGCACATGTATAAAATAAAGAGTGCTGTGAGGTACACTAGTGCTCCAAAAGTCACATGCTGCTGAGTTTGATATTTACATGAACCTCCATTGGCTTGTATGGGAGAGGGACTCCAGATCTAAAACTGTTCAGCATGAGCAACATTCACCTCCTCATGGAGAGAGATTAAACATCTGCTGAAATTACAGGAGAGCAGAGAGGTAGCCACTGTGATTCTCTCTCTCTCTCTCTTTCTCTCTCTCTCTCTCTCTCTCTCTCTCTCTCTCTCTCTCTCTCTCTCTCTCTCTCTCTCTCTCTCTCTCTCTCTCTCTCTCTCTCTCTCTCTCTCCCTCCCTCCCTTCCCTCCCTCCCTCCCTCCCCTCTCTCTCTCTCTCTCTCTCTCTCTCTCTCTCTCTCTCTCTCTCTCTCTCCTCTCTCTCTCTCTCTCTCTCTCTCTCTCTCTCTCTCTCTCTCTCTCTCTCTCTCTCTCTCTTCTCTCTCTCTCACACACACACACACACACACACACACACCTAGTTTACATTATTCAATTTCTGAAACATTCCTGATGGTCACAGCATGTCTGTAACTTGATTACTTCCAGGGCTTTTAAACTTTATTTTTTTATTATGACTCTATTCATTTGGGCAGGACTCATTTACCCAGGATCATCCTCATGAAATTAGAAACTCCAGATGTCTGTGTTCTCCTGAGTTCTCTTTCCCTCCTCTAATGGATTTCTATAGTACCACTAAATCCTTTTGGCCAACTTGCCTCTCGCTGATTGCGCAGAGCTGATTCGACTTTGTTTCATAATCGACGAATTGTACAAAATCGACACTGTTATTGAACTGATTGCATCATTTATCTGTATTTTCCTGTTTATTACTGTGAAGCTGCTTTGGAATTGTATCTGTATTTTATAAATAAAAGTGACTTGACTTAATTTGAAATCATCCATTAATCCATTTTTCAACCCATTGTCCTATGTGGGGTCGCCGGTCTCTGTAATCAATTTGTAAAAATAATAATACAAAATCATAACAGAATAAATTAAATATAATATAATATAATAATATAATATAACATAATATAATATAATATAATATAATATAATATAATATAATATAATATAATATAATATAATATAATATAATATAATAAAGATATTAATGTTAAATATATTAAAATAGAAATGTTTATATTATATTGTGAGATAAATGTTATGATAAATGTCATTCATATCCAATATAAGAATGTTGTAGTGTCTTTTTTTTAAATCTTACAACTTTTTGAAATCTTAAGACCTTTTTTTTCCAGGTTTAAGATTTTACATTCCTTTTATAATGATAAATGTTTTTAATTATTACAAGTATGCTGATAATCTGATTATTTTTTAGTTAATTTAAATATTTAAAGTACAATAAATATATTGTAACTATAGGACCTTGCAGAAAAAAACATTCTACAAGCTTTTTAGCTTGAAATCCTTCTACTTTCTATAAAGCACAGGCTGGCTTTCTGACAGGCTTAGCACATAGACAGCTGCATGTGTATGTAGAAATAACAATTTCAGGCACCGTAAGTGGCCTTGGCCAAATTGCAGTTTATTTCAATCTGCTCTCAGAAATTCTAATGAGACACTAAACGTGAACATGAGTTGCACGGCTTTTCCTAATGCATTTTAACACACTGTGCTCAGCTCCTTTTCATTAGCCGTCTCTCTGTCTAGAAGATTTTCAGTTTCTCGAGAGCTCCTTGCTGTTCCAACTAGTTTGGCTTCAAGCTCTACAGCATCTGGGATCTGAGTGCTAGTCAGCTCTCTTGTCATTATAGTAGAATGCATTCTGCCCCTTGGTTCCCTTTGGTTTTAATTGCTGAAAGTGTTCCTTGGTCAAAAAAGGATGCCTTCTGAAATGGTCTTTGTTTCAGATTCTGATGTAGCTAAAATGTTAAGCTTACAATCTTTATACTGTAGAAAAAAATAAGTGTTATTAAGGAGCTTTCAACGTCTATGCAAGAATGCTAATTTATGGAATGACAATCGCAAAACTACAGTAATGGTGTGGATATAAAAATAACTATATTAGCATTCAATAAGTGTTTATTTTAAGTGTGTGCAGCAATTATGTTGTCTGCCTCTTTAAATGCTGAGTCAGATATGATTGGCTGTCAATGCTTTATCATTCATTCACTGGAAAAAATAATGTTTTGGTGATTTGTCTGCACCACTATAGTATGGTTTATAATCTACAAAACTATAGCTAAGATATAGTATAATCACCAGAAAAACTGACATGATTTCTCTCTTCCTCTGAGCCAGGTATTTTTATTTTATCTTTTTTAAATATCAGCTGATTTTCAAATGTATGACATTATTTTATGTCTAATCCTGATTTCAAGATTAGAGTTGACAGTGACAGAAGAAAATAAAAACTGTGAACCAGATTTTTACATCCAAACAGTGACAGAAAATTACAGATTTTGTTAAAAAACAACAACAACCTTTTTTATAAACTTGTTTAGGTGAATTTTGTTGACATTAAATAGAGTATTTCAACATTCTATTAAAATACATACTAGTATTTTTCCACTCCTTTGCAGATTGTAAGTAAAATATGTTTTAAATACTTATTTTTGTTAATACTTTATTTTTAATATTTGACATTAATATATGGGGGTACTGTACATGATGGAAAGTTTTTGTATTCAGCATGATCAAATTTGGTCATATTAGGCCTTTTTGCAGATCAGCAGAAATTGATGCAGGGCTGTATAATTTCTAATCAGGCACTGAGTAGAGTAAAAAGTTGTCTCAGTCAATGAAATCTCTTTATGGTCTAAACATCTTAGTAGTAAATGCCATGTAACTAATCACTCCGGAGCTGCAGAAAAATTATGAGTCTTGGCTTTCTCTAGTGGTGATCCATAAATCTTTGCTCAAAGTGTTTAGGGTTGTAAACAATGTTAACTCTTTCCCCACCAGTGTTTAAAAAAAAAAAAGTTGCCAGCCATCGCCAGCGTTTTTAATAAGTTCACCCAAAATTTTCATGGCCCCCGGATTATTCTGTTGTATGAATATCTGAACATCAAATATATCAAAAGAAAGAACAGTTGTTAGAACACTTATTTGTGGGTAAGTTTCCTTAAAAAGCAACATTTTGAGCAAAAAGCTGAGAAAATCCTGTTTTTGACTACATCTGGATGGGATTCAGAATGATGATAAAAACATAGATGAAGTAGATCGAGTCCATCAACACCCCCAAAGCTTCATAGTCCTGTAGCTCATCCTGGGTCGACATTTAATTCAGTAACATTAGACAGTTTTGATTTATATGCGGTTTAATGTTGATGTTAGATTACATATGCATCTACTTGCTTTTGCTATCGCCTGTTTCTGCTGTTTTGATCAGGAGATTTTGTACTCTTTCAGAAGATGTGTAATAGCGCCCCCTACCGTATAACAGTGAAAACATGGAAAGCTAGAAAATTCCGTCAATGGCGGGGAAGCGTTTTCTCAGAAATGGCGGATATTTTAGTCAATGGCGGGGAAAGAGTTAAGGTCAGTCTTCTGTTTGGCTGACAGACAATGATGTTTTTTATTTTTTTGTTTTTTTAATAAGCTACCTCACAGGCACTTGAAGTAAGAATCTGTTTATTAACCTTATGAATTCACTACTCTCGACTGAGCTGGGCCATATCTGCGCTTCAGGATATGACCTTACAGGCATCTAGACAGGTGCATTTGTCAGAGGGATTGTGATCCTCCTCTAGAATGACATCCCTGTTGGCGAGAGTGCAACAAAGAACAAGAGATAGGCCAGAAAATCTAGTCATAAATCTTATGAGTAGGATAATGTTTTTCGAGTTAATTTGCTTTTTAACAGCGAAGGAATAGTTGCACTTTTGCATGTATTTGTGGAGAACATATTTTTAAAATTCGACAAATTATAGTTAAATGTATCACATTTATGTCCTTTAATTATGTGCGTAATTATGAAAGTGGGTTAGTTATGGCATAAATGCATGCCACTATTGCTTTTACTTTGTCTAACAAAGTTTGAGCGAAAGCCTACTGGAAAACTTGAGTTTGTTCATTTTTGACAAGAATGTCAGTTCTAATCGGTAATTACATTTTTAATCTGTGTGCTAGAGGACAAACACTAGTGCTAAATCTTAATAAATGAAGCTGATGTTGAGACTTATCCATATGAGAGCTGCACAAACATGAAAATTAAAGTCAATTTGTAACCCAAACAGATGCACAGACAAAATCAGCAGCTCTCCATTACTGCTTCTCTAGAGGTGTGCAACATTCTAACAAATTAAACCTGTTGTAACATGTTCATTACATTTTTTTTTTAATCAGATTACTTTTTTTTTTTAAATGCCTCTTTTAAAGGGATAATTCACCCAAAAATGAAAAGGGAAAGATATTGGACCTTATTGACTTTCATGTATGACAATCTTTAAAATGTCTTCTTTTGTGATCCACAGAGAAAATAAAATGCATATGGATTTTAATTTTTGGGTGATCTACTCCTTTTAAATTGCATTGAAAACAACCATGTATTTAAGCCTGGCGCATTATCATTATAACACAAGTGAACCTTTTTAAATGTTGAAGCAATTTTTATTTATTTTGCGGAGACAAATTAATGTGGCCAAGTGTAAATATGCCCAAATAATGCATGGAAAAGCTAAAACTGTTTCCCTATCTGCCAGTAATCATGGATGAGAGTTAGAAGCTGGCAGATGATTTTGGCTGTCTTCCACATTAATTGCAACAGTTAAGTGTAATTATAACAGGCTTTATAAGTTTGTGTGATATCATTAATCACAGAAAAGAAGACTAGCAGCAGCCTGAAAAGAGAGAAGCTTGTCTTTGGATGACCCTTCTGTTTGAGAGCGTTTACTTTCTAAAAGTCCTCAGGGACCCATAAACGGTTGACTGAAAATTACTGTATATGCAGCAGATTGTTAATGTCTTATTTTCTCATAATCCCATAAGCCAGCCACAATCACTGTCAGCTGCATTGTGCATTGATAACCAACTTTACCGTGGGTATGTTTCACCCGTGACAAATGTGACCTCACGCAGTAGATTTAAATGCTGTAAATCTACACATGCTCTGAAGAAATGAGCCATAAATACAAGAGCCATCGGTCTCCCAGTCCCAGACACTTAGGTTGAGGAGTCGGGCAAAGCTGCCTTATGAGACAGCAGTAAATCTGTCAGACCCGCTCCTCGTGTCTCTGAGGCATAAAAACACGAAATAGAACAATCAAGGCAGAACAATGTCCAACCTGTAATATAACCAATTGTACCCCAATTGCCTGAGATTGAAAGCCTGCAGTTCTGTCATTCCGGAATATAATCTTTCAGTCTGCACTCGATTGCTTTTCATACCTCCGTTTTGATAGAATATAGCTGAGAAATCATTTCATCCTAAATTGGGTGGCAGGCAAACACAACCACATGATTATCGGCATCACTATCAAAACCATGTAATCCATTCAAAATGATGAGGATACTGAGAAAATTTGCCACTATAGAGAGTTTAAAATAAATATCATATTCATCCTAATATAAGCAGTGTGAGTCCATTAATGTTTTGTTGATGAAAATTATTAACATTCACCTCCCAAACTGCTTTCAGCACCTGCCTTATACCCGCAGGGACCAAAGCCTGTGTATCTGTGCTAATTCAGGTTCAGCCTGTCATATCTACAGGTGGCTTCCTCCCCTAGGAGCCAGAGACTTTGTCTGCTGTGATGCTGGGCGGTTTTAGCCTTTGGAACTCAATAGGTTTTCTAATGAGAGCACCATCTGTTCAAAACAGCCCTCATCTGTTCTCAAGCTAATGTATATCTTATTGGAAGCCCGTGCTTCTAAAAATACCTGGCAAAATGGCTTAGTCCTTCTACCTAACCTGGCACAGACTCCCTCATATTGTAATTAGACCAGGCCTGCATATCCATCAAGCAGCTGATGAGAGCATATTTGATATGACAGAGAACAGTAAGCCCATCTAAAGGCAATTTAACAGGGAGGGAAAAGAAATATTGGAAAAAATTTTGAAGGAATGAAAAACATGATTTATCATCCTTCCAAGCTGAAAACGTGTAGAATATCTACATGATTGCACAATGGAGTCTCACTGATTGAGAAAGTAAAAGCAATTACAGTTTGATTAAATGACAAATTAACTGTTGTGTAAAATGCACACTATTTCATGAACTATATGTCACATGCATGGTAGAGTTTGTGCAATTTAACACAGCTGTAGTATGTCATTTTTTACTAGTTAGTTTATTCAAAAATATGTAAAAAATGCAATTCATACATACAATAACTTGAATACACTTCTTCTATGCTGACCATGTTTTTAGTTTTTGCATTAAAATTTGTTTTGCTATTGATTAAGCACAAGTCAAAAATATCAGGGTGATATAAATGTCCTGAAATCATAATGAAGAGAGGGGGAAAAGCCTAGTTAAAAGATAATTTCTTGAAGAAAACCTTTGACTATTTTGGTATAATCTCTTATTTGTTTTTCTTATAAAAATAAAATAAGCAAAACTTCTCCATTGCATATTAATATTCGAAAAAAAACATTGTCATATGTCTATAGTAGCAAGGACGGAATCTATCAGATAATTTGACCTTTTATAACAAGACAAGGGGTTCATTTAGTTCATAAATGGCATGCGGTGCAACTCCCTAAAACCATAAGAAAATATGAATTAATAATTCATGATTTGAAAAAAAAAATTTATTCAAGGTGTGAGGAAAATGACCTTTTACATGATGGTTACACCACATGTAATTGGCCTGTGAAATAAGGAGAGCCTCTCCACTCTTTGTGAAATTACACAGTATTCTTTTCATCACTGCTATAGCATAAAAATGCTAAAACTGGAAAGCTGTGAAAATCCTTCCAATGTTATGCCTAAATTTACTGTTTCTTCCCTGTACATTCTTAATTTAACCAACAAAATAATAAACAAAATAATTGCCGAGTTTCAGACATATTTTAATAAGTCAGCATTACTGGATTATTTATACACTCACAAAAACTAACCCCGAGAGAATGAAATAAGCTTTATTTATTTATTTCTGTAATTTTCATTACCTCTATCTGGAGGATTTGCCCATTGAGAAGGTGCCATACCAGGGGTATTGTTTACCCCAAATAGTCGATGTAATTGGCTCTCTGAAGTCAGAAAATTGCTTTAATAATGCCCTGCAGCTCGCCAGCAAAGAAGATATTAAAAGTAAACATCCTCATCAAAGAAAAGAGGCCGCCACCTGAGGTGCCTCAATACATTAGACTCCGTTAAAGAGCTATGGTCCGCGCCACTGTTGGCTTTGCCCATACTGCGAGTTAATAACTGTTTCAGGGCTGTACGCCTTGTAATAAATGTTCAGTCTATGCCCTCAATTAACATGATTATGAACCACTCTTGGAAAGTGTTTATTGAATGCCATTCTTAGTGTTTGGCTAGGATGATGATACATGCACATTCCCAGTTGTTTTTTAAGACACCTCAGAGTGCTCTTTTATCCCTTATTTAAGTGTAGACAGGAGGTTAACTGAAATCAATGTGGCCAGATGTTATTTAACAGAGATACCCCCCAAACCACAGTTTGCCATGGAAACTCATTGTGATTGAATGGGTGAACAATGAAACCTCCCTGAACGCTCCTTTAGTTTTCCGCTGTACTTCGAAATAGCATCATGTTATGGTCTCCTATACTGGCTTATTACAGTCGACAGATATCGAAGTAGAGGTTAGCCCAGGTCCTGCCAGAGAAAAGGTCACTTGTCCAAAATATTCCCTTTTCTCTACCCAGTCTCCTGTCAGCACATAGATATCATTACCTGTTATGACTGGTTGAGTCTCTAAGCAGCCTTGCTTGGTTCTCAGCATGCAGTATTAATCGTGCCCATGGGGCTGTATGGTCTTCAGCACAACCTTTAAAAGACCTCGCAGACTCCAGTCCCTGAGTATGTGAGAGCATGGTGTGGAGTTTATCAGTGGCCACATGTTTCTGTTATATGGTATTTGGGTCCACAATTAGCCTTTGTTAATGAGATGGAAATTAATTCAGAGAGGCAGTTTGGGTCAGGTGGAATGTATCATTATTATGATACGCTGACAAGCCCCTTAATTGAGGTTTGGGTCAGTTGGGATATTTATTGAAAGTTAAACTGTGTTTAGGGGTATAATACGCTTATGGAGTACTACATGCACAGACTTACCAGATTAGAGCATGGAAATCCCTATACATATTTTTATATTGGTAAATTATTTGTTTATATCTGCTACTTCTGTCATGTATTGATAAGTGAACAAAACACGTGGCCTTCAACTCCATAAAATTGTCAACCCTATTCAGTTTTTGATGCATAATTCTTTAGAATGGTTTACATAACAGGGTATAGAGGACATTTCAGACTGGCTTAATTAGTTACTGTACGTACAATGCCGTGAGCTAAATGCCAAGCCTCAAGCCAATTGCAAAATATGTTATGGTGGTGTTCAACTGGAAGAATACGAGGTTATAAGAGGACAAGAAGTTGATGTCAATTAATTTTTTTTCCAGGATAATCTTGACTTCATGACCATCCTGCCCTCAGTCACCGTGATTTTGCCAAGACATATTTTGTTGAACCTGGAACAACATTCCTCTCTGAAAATTTAGTGTCATCCCTATCCCTAAATCTTAAGCCTAATCCTAATCATTACCCATAATATATCCCTAAATTCAGGGGGACATTATAGGTAAATAACACTGATGTAGAAGCACCTAACCATTGTTTTAAGCCTAATCTTGAGTTAAACCGTAAAATTATCCCTCAAATCTGATTGGTTGATTGGAATGTTGTTCCAGGATCAACAATAGCCAGGTTTCCATCCAAGGGTTTTTTTGCGAAAAAAGGTTTAGCGCATCAAAATGTTTACCGATATAGCTGATGGAAATGCCAATTATCGATATTTTTTTGCAAATGTCGACACAATCCTTTTCCGTTTAACTTTAGCGCATACATTCTATGTCGATACTTTAAATGTCTCGAAAAACTAGTTTGGAAACACTTTTTGTCGAGAAAAAGGGCTTTAACGCAAATAAATGTGGTGACACATGATATTTTCATCACGTGCAAGGTGCAGTCGTCACAACAAAAACCATGGCTGACTCGGAGCGGTATTCATGGACAGATGACGAGACTCGTTATTTTCTCCATTTAATTGAAGAAAATGATATTACATGTATTTTTGATTTTCAGCATCTCAAACGTCGGTCGTGTCATTCTAAAATGTTGCACCCAGAGACTTTCTGTAAAGTGTCTCTCCACAACTTCCTCCCAGAACGCCTTATTGCGTGGTCTCTCCCAGACCCTTGGGCTTCGTCGCATAAGGGTAGTTACTTCGAGCCCTATCAGATGAGCAACTGCTTCATTCTGCCGTCGTCTTCTGATATTCCGGACACTTGCAATTATTTGTGAAATTGAAATGACAGTAAGCTGGCAAATTTCAATTAACTGCCTGAATACTCTCTCCATTTTTTTTGTTTGCTTGGTGTTGGGGGGTGTGCTGACTGGAACCCCAAAAGGTAGAATTTGCGATATTAAAATAAAATAAAAAAATGTGTGGAAACGGCTCAAGGGCACTTTTTTTTTGCGATACACCAAAACATATGTGACAAATCGCTTTCGTCATTCGTGACGCCATCACGCACACACTCTTATCGGTAAAAGGCCAATTGAATGGAAACAGTCTGGAGACGGTAAATTCGTAATGTTTTTTTTTCCGCATATTCACTTTGCCGATAACATAACAGCGCAAAAAGTGGATGGAAACGCAGTTAATGATGTTGATCCAGGAACATGTTGTACTTGGTAAAATCACATTCACCCCTGCCCTCTGCCTAATCAAATATGATTTAGAAAGATGGTTAAATTAGAATGATGCCTGTCTGTCACTCAGTCAAGTCCAGCTTTAGATGTTGGCACTCTTAAGACACAGACTTTTTGAACGGAAGGTCCACCGCAGGAGATGAAAGCTGCGGATAAACCCATGCAGTATTTGCTGCTTGAATCGATGCCGCAGCCGCCTGCGTGTGCATAGATAAGAGAGGATAGCATGCGGATCCTCAAGAGCCTGCTGGAAAAGAACTCCCAGGTTCATCTCCAATCGAAATTACATCTCCTAACTGAGTTTTACAGCACAGCAAATCAATGCTCTTAAACTTCAAAGTAGACCTGCCGACGTCTCCCAGCACATAATCAGATATAGACAGGTGAGTTATTCAGCGTGATGGGCCTAGATTTGAAACTGAATGCAAACCCCTCATGCGTCTCACTTATAGTCCAGGTGCTGAAATAATAGTAAATCCATGAAATGATATAAAAGTCATTCTCCAAAACCCAATGTGAAATATTTTGCTTTTATTACTGTGGATTTAAGTGAAGTCTTAAATTGTGACAAGGTCAAAGAACAAAGAGTATATTTTCTCGCTTCACTGATAACGCTGACATTTTATTATATGATAATGAACAGAGAATAAATATTCAGGAGACTGAAAAAATGATGACATAAAGCCAGACCCACAGAATGAGAGGATGCACATGTAGGTGGATATAGAAGCTTATACATATTCAAAGTTACATTCTGCTGCAGTGTTTTGCATTCTCATGCTTGATCTTGTCTAATAATTTCAAGGGTAAAGAGTATTAATTAACAGATGCAGGCCCCGCTTTATTTACAGCCATAGAGGTTCTGAATGTCCTTGAAACCCTATTTATATTTAAAGACAAAGTTTTTGCATTAGTTTAACATTTTGCATCAAGATCATGTGAAGTGCACTCATCTGCAGTGAATTTCGATATCACTAAAGTGTTATGATTTAGGGACAAATTTACTGCATACTGTACACAGTCCCTTTTGTAATCTCCATAAGCACTGGTATGAAATATTATTTTGCTGTCATGAGAGGAGGAAAAAAAATCTTATGATGAGATTTTTATATTAACCTGTTATCAATGTGTCAAACATTGCTGATTTAACTTCCTCCCTCTGTTATGACAAGGGCTTAGATTCACAATGCTGCATTTGGGATCTTGATGACAGACACATTAAATTGAGTAATGACAGTGTCAGCTGCCTTGATTATGAGGTACTAAAAGAGATGGGATGTAGACATTTCCAAGCTGGGTGTGACGTTCTGGAGGAGGGAACTGCATTACTTCATGCGTCAATATTGAGTGATGCAGGCTCAATAAAGACGAGCAATATTTCAGTCATTAACATAAAAACCCACTCGAGTTTTACACGGTTTGCTTGAGTGCAGAAAGTGTTGTTAAACCATTCACGGTAATGTAATGGAGATTGTTGCTGTTTGCAACAAAATATCTGTGCGAAACTTGTGTGGGATGGCTATTGACAAGGCCTTTTAAAATAATATTTTGTTTTTTATTTCTTTTACTTGCTTTTAAGATCATTTTCAGCTGGGTACTGGTACTGTAACTGAACTGTTTAATGCTTTTGACACTGTGCTTAACCCCGGGTTAAGTTTCACACTTGTAATTTAAAAGTGTGGTTAGTGCCGCTTTTCTTTTTACCTGGGATTATGAAACTCTGCTTCGGAGCAGCGTTAACTGCATTTGGAGTGTTAACTAATTGGGATCACTTCAGGGAGCCCTATCAACTTCGAGTGTCTACAGAACGAGCCAATGAGAAGCGTCACGCGCCCCGCCCCGCAGCACGGGTATAAACAGGAAGCGAGCGCACGCACTCATTGTTTTTCGCTGAGGAGCAAAGATTGTGACGGCCGTACAGGGATGGTCAGCAACCGTGGCGACGGGACGTCACGTCACGTCTCCCGTTCCCTCCTTCAGGGAACGAGGGTTACATTAGTAACCGAGATGTTCCCTTTCAGTCGCTCACGTTTGACGTGACATCGACGTGACAACGTAATTGGGATCCCATGGAAAACGCCACGGTTTCTGCCACATCCAGCACCCTACGGAAGACTCTCAGACCCCCATCTGGCTGGGGCGGAAGACCTGCGTAGAGCGAGTTCACTGCTGTTCCGTTATACCCCACACAGTGGAACTATTTGGATAACACTGCGGAAGCCACATCCTGCCCGAAGGGAGGTAACATGTGGAGAATACACATATGGACTGGCAGGAGGAGCAGTGCAACATATGGAATGTCAATGGGGTGGCTCCAGCCTGAGAAGGGGGAGGTAACACCAGGCAGTGACGGCAGAGCGGACTCTGCCAAGGGAAACACATGGGCTCACCGCAGGGAGCTGATCGTGGAAGAATACACATATGGGATCGCCGCAGGGATCACGACATATGGAACCCAGCCTAGCACAAGTTACACAAACATACCAGCACTAGGGGTGCGGAGGAACTCTACAGGGTTCGCCTGAGTGGGGAACTCAACTGGAGCAGAGAAGCGAACATATCCGCTCCATGTGGAGGGGAGTGGCGCAGCAAGCCGACACTAGAGCGGGAACTTCAGTGTTACCGAATAGTTGAAGCGAGCACACATCCACATACCCCTTAGCCGCTCCGCCGTCGAAGGTGGTGAGGAGGGAGGAGCTACTAGGATGGCTTCTGGCACTATACGGCGCCGTCCACGTCCTAGTAAGCTCCTCATGCATTTCCTGAAAGAATGGTACCGGGGCGGCGTGCTGAGAACCAGCACGGCCCGCCCCGAGAAACCAATCGTCCAACTGAGAAGGTTCGGGACGTGGTGGAGGGTTCCATGCAAGCCCGACCTTCTCGGCTGCCCGGGAAAGCATAGCCACCCATTCTGGATCAGACTCGAGCAACGCTATACTCCCCGAAGGGGGTAACGCAGCCGAATCCTCATCTCCAGAGGACTGAAGCTCCCCCTCCGATGCTGCGATAGACATCTGGTCGTCAGGTGGAGCTCCAAAGGACACGGCTGGTCGTCCATGAGAAGATTGCCTCGGTGGGGAAGCCCTCATGGTAATCCTCAGATCATCCTGACCATGCACAGAAGTAGGTCTATTCTGAGGTCCAGAATAGACGCTAGATCGGGGCATAGGCGAGGACTGCACTTCCCTTGAGGTAAGCGAGTATCGATCTCAGCGCTGTCATAGTCATATTCCCGCAATGGTAACATGAACTATTCACAAAAGCTGCCTCAGCGTGCTGAACGCCCAAACACGAAAGGCAACTATTGTGGCCGTCTGCTGGCGCCAGGGAACGACTGCATCCAGAAACGCACAAGTGGAATGACATCCTGAAAACGACGCAGGGTCACGTTTGTGTTGCTCTTTTAGTTGAAATAAAAAATATAGAAAAGAAAATATAACTCTCTCAGTGCTGAAGCACCCAGGGATAGCGGTGTAATCGGGGTACACACTCAAGAGAGGAACGCCCACCGAGACCGACACATACAGACACACACACACACAAGCAATGCTGTGAAAAAAGCAGTTGTGAGCTTTAATGCTCGCGGCCACCGCTGATCGCGCCTTCACACCAGCACTGGAACAGAGTATTTTCTTTTGAAGCAGTCTTCAACGATGCAACAGTCTGCAGAAACTCAGTCGAAACGAGAGCTTGGCTCCGAAGCGAAAGACAATGAGTGCGTGCGCCCCGCTTCCTGTTTATACTCGTGCTGCGGGGCGGGGCGCGTGACGCTTCTCACGCACACCAACGTTCATTGGTTCATTCTGTAGACACTCGAAGTTGATAGGGCTCCCTGAAGTAATCCCAATTACGTCGTCACGTCGAACATGAGCGACTGAAACGGAACTAATCATTCAGACTGCTTAGGTATTCCACATTATGATTCTTTGAATGATTTGATTTATGATTTATGAATGATTTATTGATTTGTTTAGAAATCACACACAACTGCTTATTTTATGAACTTCGATGAATACACGATGAGAGCTACAGTTTTAGTTAATGAGTCAAAATCTGCTAAGGGGTTTTGATGGAAAAAAAGTATTTAAAAAAATCACTATTATTTACAACAGCATTTGCATTTTAATGTGTTTAAATAAAATATTTTTGTTATAAGAGACAATAAAAATAACTTTCTTTTTTATTGCATTAAAACCACTCCATTCCTGGTATTTTTTTTTTTTTTTACTTGTTTTTCAAAAGTCAACAAATTTGGACAGCTGAATGCAAATTTTTTGACAAGCCCAACATTTCAGTCTCTGAGTAACATGCAATTTATAAAATAAACATCATTCTGTAATATAAGTACAATGAACTATGCAAAAAGCACTTTAAACATCTTCAGCACATTTTATAATTACCCAAATTTCACCCCTCAGGTACGTTTTGTAATTACGTTTGTGAAAAACTTAGGCTGGCTGTTGGTTGGAATATTAGAACTAAAAACATCGACATACACAATCATGGGCATCAATCATTACACTGAATACTTACCTTACAATCCATCTGTTTTCAAATCTACATTATTTAAATATCATGACATCGATGTCTGTCAAAAAATAACATGCACAATAAACTAATATTTACGAGAAGCAGAGGTCCAGGGATTACACTCATTTTCTGGAAAACCCATACTACTGGATGTTTTGAATACGTCATTGCTTTCCGAGAAGGGGGTGAAAATGGTGACCTGAGCACCTTCAACATGCTATTTGTTAGAGACGATAATGCACGTGACTGTAAATTTGTTGTTCACTTACAGAAATTCAATTAAATTAATTTGAAATACTGAAATGGAATGAAATACTTTACACTGTAATGCTAAAGGGAATAAACACCAATCCAATTGAAAAACTTTGCCGGGTTAGTGAACATCTTTCATGTGTTGGTTTTGACAGACATTTTTTATGCATGAACTATGCATTCTGATTCTGACATTCATGATTTTAATATTTTTCCATTTGTGACTGACCTTTTTTTTCCATAATTTTGGCAAAAGGTGAGCTGTTAAAAAAAGTGATCTTGAGACGAGTCACTGTAGTCCTACACTGTAGTTGGGCGGGGCTACATAAGGTCTATATGAAACAGCAGACTTTTTTTTTTTTTGGAAAAGCTTCCATTTTGAAGACGCAATTAAATGAATTGTAATTACGTGGGAAAAAAGGTCTTCAAAATTTCTCCACAGCAAAAAGAAAGTCGAGTTTGGGAAGGCGAATGACAATTTTCATTTTTGGGTGAACTATCCCATTAATAATATATTTTACTCATTAGCATGTGCTACAAAGAGAGATACTGTGTGCAGCCATGATTGCTGTTAACCTGATCATATGGGATTGCTGCGGAGATGTCGCTGCAGACATAATCCTCCCCGTGGTAAAGTGGTGGTCCAGGTGAGAAGCTTGGCCTTGTTCATTACTCTTCATTAGTCTAGACTTCATCCCTCAGTGGGAGTCTGTGACGTGATCAGGGGTGAGCTGCATTTTATTCGCTTCGTAGCGTTCCTGCCCTCAGTGTGATAATGAGCCTGTCACATACTCTGTGTTCAGGGGTCACAGACGTCATTTCCCTCTGCAGAGAGGCTGGATCTCTCTCTCTCATACCGTGCTGCCTGATTCTCAATCTTCTCGCTTCACTAAACTATCTCTCAGTTAAGCCAATAAGAACAGAGAGATTTGAAGAGCTATGTATTACAAGTCTATATCTTTCCCCCTGAAGTCATGTGTGTAGGTGTGAGTATGTGAATAATATCATTGTGTGTATTCTATTAGTAGGAGCCAAATTAAATCCAAAATTGTATTTGAAAATCTGAATGCATATCAGAAAGTGGGAGAATTATTGGCAGATAACTCTTATGTTCTCTCCAATAAGCCAGCCACTCTTTTCACACATTTTCAAAAAATTACTGTACAGTGCTAAAAGAATTTATAAAACAAGCGTTATAAACTATGGCACTTTTTTGGGCCTTTTTGGAGTTTGAAAGTTGGATTTGTCAGTATCTTTTGTTGTATGGCAAAGATCAGCCTTAAAGGGATATAGTTCGCCCAAAAATTAATTTACACTTAAAGTTCCGAACCGGTTTGGAATTCTTACTTCTGGGGACCATAAAGAAAACATATTTTGAGAAATGTCTCTGTGTTTTTTCTCCATACAATATGTCAGTGGTAGCCAAAACAATTCTTTACAACATTTGTGTTTAACCGAAGAACGTCAGTCATAAATGTTTAGAATGACATGAGGGTGTGTAAATTGTCAGAATGTTATTTTTTAGGTGAACTACCATTTTAAAATTCTACTAAACTTTTATTTCTTTTCAACTTAGTAAACCTAATATTTTACAGGTTTAGAATGACATGATTGTGAGTAAATAATGATGTTAAATAGTATTGTTAGCATTCGCCAGCGCAAATTGTCTCTGTCCTCCCTTGCGCTTTTGACAAGTGGCTTTGAGGCGAGAGATATTCGCTTGTCAACATCAAAATAATGGCCAGCTAAATCAAAGAAGGTCAACTTTAGAGGAGCCAAGGGTAAATTTTAGCACACTGTTTAAGTTTTAACTGTCAAAAAGTGAGATTTAAGATGTAAGTAGCTAAACATTTAATATTTGACAACTTTATCATGGTAGAAATGTTAAATTGCTGACAGTTATATCCAGGGATGTAAACTCAGCCATATTAGCATGAGATTAAGAATGAGTGTGTACATTTCGGTAATGCATTTTTTAGCAGAAAATTTTCCCTGATAGCCTTTCTGTAAATTTACTCAGACCTACACTAGAAAATGGTAAAAACATGTGGCTTTGACAAGTGCATTTATAGGCTGTGGTTAGGACAGTCATTTAGCCTATTAAATTTAGAATATTATTTGCCAACAGATTTTTACAGTATTTTACAGTAAATTATATTAACTCTTAAGCTCCAACACTGCAACCTTTGTATATTGATATGGCTGGTCTGTTCTCAAAATTTAAAGGTATATTTCACATAAAAAAATTACGTTTTGTTATCATTTAACTATTTAAATTTTGTCATTACAAACCAAAATATTTATGTGTAAAGCAGATCAGTATACACATATAGTGTTGAATGCTGTGAACAAAATCACAGGTTGTTCATTTTAAAAATGGATGAATTCTTACAACACAGCTTTATTTAATATTGACACAAACACTAGAGTGTACACGTGCATTTTTTCTGCGCATTTGCGCAAGTTTTTCTGTATCCTTTTGCATTCAACTGAAAAAAAAAAACATACATATTAAGTGTCATCAGCTTTTTATCCATACATTGCCTCACTGACTGGCATTCAGAATTTAATTATTTATCAACTTAGTTTTCAGAGTTACCAAGAACTCTTATAACTGTACTCGACACTCCTTGAGTAGCTTAAAAGGATAGTTCACCCACAAATTTAAATTCTGCTTCTGTGACACACACACACACACACACACACACACACACACACACACACACACACACACACGCACACACAAGTTTAGAAGAATGTTCACACTTTAGCCTTTCAATTACAGTGTATTGTGTCAAGATCAAAAAGGACGAAAACACACAATAGACCTTATTCCGCCCCGCCCCGCTCTGTGGTCGTTGTGTTCTGTCTCGTGGTTTGTATTTCCACAGCATGGAAGTAAATTCTTATGGATTTATACTTATGATAACTTTTGTTAACTACAATAAGTAAATCCATTTCACCAGCTAATTACTCTTCGAAAGTAATGCCATAGAAATATACAGAACTACCGCAAAAACGGAAGTTCAAAGAAGATGGCTGTGCACTTGTTTCTCTGGTGCATAAGGTATAAAAGTAGTCCATACAACTTGTGCATTATGTTGGAAGTCTTCTAAAAACCGATAGTAATTTTATGTGAGGAACAGAATTAAAGTTAAAGGGGTCATGAATTGCATTTTCAGAACTTTATATATCTACGTCCAGGAACAGAACAGCATCAGACAGTTTTACTCGACAGCAATCACAGTGGACAGACATGAGTTGTTAAGAGCACACATCCTTGATTTACAGACACATGTTAATTGGTGTGTAGAGGAAAATTGTGATGTCACGAGTTCAAATACTGGCATTTCTGGAGGGAGGAAATGGAAAATAACAGAACATTTGATTTGAGAGTCTTGGAAAGACTGTGCTGTTATTGATAAGATCGGCCACCTGCCACAACCACAGAGATGAACGGCCCCAGACTTTTCATTACCAAACACATTTATAAATCTTTCATATGACCGGCGTGGTCACACCAACCACCAGCCTTCTCTGAATGTGCTCAGTGTGCACATCACTCTTTGATTAAGACCAGAAAGGTCCAACATGGATATAAAGTAATGTAATATTCATGTGTATTAGTCATTTGATCAGCAAGCTAGTGGATTTTAAAAATACATTGTCATTGACTCATGTTCCCTCTAGAATAAATGTCAGCTAGTGTAAAGCTCATCCAAAATAAGTCACCTGAAACAGTTTTTCCCCCTAACTGAGGAATAATGAATTTGGAATGGCGTTTATAACTACTGTCAAAAATAACAAAGTTTTTAAAATTTTCTCTCAAAGCTATTGTAGAAAAAGAAATATGAATAGTTAATTATAAATTGTTATAATTAATTATAAATATTTGGATCAGATAATGGGATTATATTGATGTAGCAGGATTAATATTAAAATCAATTAACATGTTTATCCAGCGAACATTCAGTATTAAACTTTTATTTAATAATAAACGTTTCTATTGTCGTGGCCACAGAAAATTAACTCTTTCTTACTGAGCACAGTACAGAACATGTAGCTGTGATCACATTGTTAAAGGCACTTTGTTCACAGAATCAACACTTTCATGAATGCGCACAAAAGTTGTATTTAACTAAAATGAACTAGGCTATAACAAACACATACCAGAGAATGTCTAATAAAGGGAGAAGTTTCACTCTCAGTTAACTTCCGGCTTCTGAACTGGTTGCAGTTCCACTCTGGGTCCATATGAGGGCGCTCACAGGACGAGTGCAGAATGAATGGTCAATGGAGCTATACCCGTCAAAATCCACTTTTCTCAGGATATAATTTTTTGTCTAGTAATTTGAATGTTGTATTTGAAAGGAGATGCAAAGAAATTACACATTACTGGGTGTTAGATTTTTTAGAGTCACTTATTTGCTTTAAAAAGTGTTTTGAAATGTCAATGACGTCATACACATCGTGCGGCCAGAGATACTGCTTTACGGCAATCCTTCAGTCACTTTGGTGCTTTCGCGCTCTGCACTTTCTTTTCTCTCGAGGCATCGACAACACAGCTGACACAGGTAAATACCCGTGCTAGAAGAGTTTTTGTTTTGTTGTTTTAAAAGACCACGCCGAAAATACACACACACATTCTGGTCCCGCTTCGGATGCCACGATGCCATCAAGCGGTATCTCTGTTCGTAATGAGTCCTTCACTGACCAATCAGCGTTAATTAGCAGAATGCTAGCATGTTATGGGCAACAACAACTCAACCTGTAAGAAATCGAAAGGACATAAGTACTTGTTCATTCAAGTTGACCTATAACCCATGTTGAACTTGCAAAACCTACAGTCAAATCTGAGATTTCTCAACGGCAATCGGGTGAAAGAGACAAATTTAGCCGCTCCATAGACTCCCATTCATTTTGCACTCATGGGCGATCGCCCCCAGTGGAACACTGGTGGAACTACAACCAAAATTCGGTACAATAGGACTTAATAGGGAGTGGCCAGGCTCTCCGTAGACGGGCTCTGCACATACACACAGACCACGCATATATGGGTAAAAAAAGTGAATGAATGAAACCGAAACAAAAACCAAATGAATGGAAACATAAGAGTCAGTTAATCTCCTGACCAACCATCAGTTTCTTAATTCTACAGCTTAAACTAAACCTTAAACTAGTTAGTTAAATGTACGATACTTGCACAGTTCCTAAGCAATTGAACGAGTGTCCTGTATATTCAGAAGAAAGACTTGATGGTTCAGTAGTTCGATGGTAGTGAAGTTGCAACAGGTTCTTCCACATTGAAGAATGATGAACTTCAGTGATGTTAGTATGACTTGTTTGTGGTCGGGAGAGTTCTTTCTCCTGAATGGGAGATTTCAACATGGCTGGTTGTAACTTTGAGACCCCTCCAGCTGCGCTTCGGGGGAAAGTGAAGTCCCGCGGTGCTGTGGTCAGACTGGATGTCTCCAGTCTTTGTGAATAGCAACTAGAAGAGCAGGATGGTCACTCAGATAGTGCCCTTTTAACTTCTGTGGAGGTCACACCTCTATAATTTGGCTTGACCGATGAAAAGGGTGCAATTTTAGGCGGGAAAAGTTTCCCCACCCCCATTATTTCATGATAATATAGTTATTTAATTATTGTTATAAATAACAACAAAAATGTGTGTTTGTTATTATATATATATAAAACAATAGGACAAATACGATAGAGTTACAAATGAAATAAACTATGTTTTTCAGATAGGTTTATTTAACATGTACACATTTATTTAATACCCATTGTTGTTTGATTAACATTAATGACACAGACAGGTATTTTAGGCTGCTGTCACTTTAAGACCGAATGCTAGGATCTAACAAACTGACTCATATCTGGTTTTCACAGAGCTGCTTACGTTCACTTGAGCCATAATCGACTGTATTTGCATGAGATACTCCACATGATGGACATTTTGACAAGTAGGCCTATCCATCTTTCAGATTGAGAGAGATAGACCAGTCCCTCGGGCGAATTTGCGCAAGGATTTGTCTGGTCGTGAGCATTTTGAACGGCCGTCTCATGAGAGCTTTGTTCAAATATCTCAGATCGAAGATAGGTCTTAGAGCTCCGTCCTTCTTGGGTACGAGAAAATAACGGCTGTAAAAACCTGACTCTCTCAGAGAAGGAGGCACTGGTTCTATGGCCCCTTTGCACAGCAGTTTGGCTATTTCTGCGCGGAGTAGATGCGCTACCCGCTTTCACTTTCGTCTTGGTCCGTGCTCGAAAGCGAGGGGGACGGCGAGCGAACTGAAGCGAATAGCCCTGTCTTATTGTGCTCAGCACCCATTCTGACACGCCTGGAATAGCCTTCCATGCTTCTACATGTATAGCTAGGGGCAGAATGGACTCCGGGTTCCGATCGCCGCACTTCGCGGGCTCGGGAAACTGAACCAGAGGTGTGTGCGGGGCGCGCGCGCGCCCTCTGATCTCGGGAACGGTGGCTCGCTGACAGCTGTGACTGTCTGTATCACTTGAGATGGCCCGATTACTGGGAATGGGGAACATTTTGTGACGATATTTGGTGCGAGTGGAGCCTGGGGCGAAGTGTTTGTCAGTAAGCGTGAGCGCTCGTGAGCGGGCACGTGACTTACATTCATAACTCGGATTTCGTAGCACGAAGGGAGAGATCAGTCGCGCTCCTCAAATCCGTGATGGATCCGACTGGGTCCTTGCTTTTCTCATCCCATTTGCAGAGGAGATCAGCTTGGAGGATCTGCAGCACAGCCATCGAGTGCAGGGCAGAAGCAGCTTGTCCGGCGGCGGCGAACGCGCGGCCGACAAAGGCTGAGGTGGTCCTGCAGGCTTTGGACGGGAGGGCAGACTTTGAGCGCCATCTCGCAGAGGGCGGTTCCACGACTTCGAAGGCTCGGCATGAAGCTCTGGCAGAAATGACGCAGATCTGGACACGGGCGGGGGGTGGCGGCTGTGGAGGAACCAGCCGTCGAGCCTATTGGGCGCGGGCTCCTTAGGCGGTGACCAATCCAGGCTGAGTTGGTCGACGGCCTTCGAAAGGAGGCGCATGAGCTCTGCGTCCACGCCAGCCCGAGTCCTGCTTGATTCCTGGATCGAGGAGGAGGCAGAGTGATGGGAACTCGACCACTCCTTGCTATCCGATGCCAGGATAGAACAGCTGTCACCTGGGTACGCTCCTTCAGCTTCGTCCCCTGAGGCGGCGGCAGTGAGGGCCGAAGCCGGCAGCTGTGCGTCCAGCAGGGGCGGAGAAGGAGAGAGTGAGGCTGGCGTGATACGATCCGGCGAGCGCTTCACTGTGGCCACAGGCTCCGGCATCCTCTGCGCACGGCGCTTCTTCTTGCGCGGTCCAGAGGGTGGAGTGACAGCGTCCAGGGTGAAGGCTTCGAGTCGAGCCCGCAGGGTCGACAACGGAAGCGCTTCACAGTGCACGCAGCCGCCCGATTCCAGGGCGAGGGCTGCGTGGTCTGGGCCCAGGCAGAGAGCGCAAATCACATGGCGGTCTCCTGCGCTAAGCGGGGCTCTATAGAGTCGCAGCGGCGAACACTCACAAGGCAAGCACAAAAAGGATACTCAACGCCGGATGGCGTAGCAGGCACGGAAGGCTGAAGGTGCCGAAGACGGCCAGCTTCCTCAGGCGCTTTCCTCTGCGTGCTGGTCGCTAGTTTCGATGGCGGACGGCTTTCTCTCAAGATCCAGCGATGCTGAGCTTCGCTGAAGATGATGAAATCAGTGACACAGCCTCCGAGCCTGGCTTTTACGCTAAGCCACCCCCATTTTGGCGGGCTGTGACGCATAGAGGGCGCGACGTCGCGAGGCTCAGTGGTAGGCTGCAGCAGTTCCCGCACGGCAGCCAATGAGCATGCAAGATTGCCTGCTCTAGGTCTGCTGGCTGCTGCACTGCGTTGACAATAAATGCAAAATTAAGGATAATTTTT
Source organism: Gila orcuttii (assembly GCA_026230005.1). Classification (NCBI taxonomy): domain Eukaryota; kingdom Metazoa; phylum Chordata; class Actinopteri; order Cypriniformes; family Leuciscidae; genus Gila; species Gila orcuttii. Next base: position 25,930,014 of record JAPDVR010000002.1, on the reverse strand, counting down.
GGCTTCAATGTCTCGAGAAAAGATGACTTTACCCGTAGCGTAACTAGCTTACGCAATACGAGAGAACCTCTCATAAGAAAACTTGATAAACTCTTTTTGAAAATCTTCGTTAAATGTACACACACGCTTCTTTGACATCTACGTGTCTGACTTGATCTCCTCCACGCTCTCTAATATCCCGCCTTCCCTAACTGCAAGTTAATCGACAACAAATTGTGATTGGATGGCAAATTTGTTCTCCAAAACATACAGTACTATTGGCTACCTTTGATTAGGCTATTTTTGTGTGACAGCAGACTACTTGCTTTTATAAGATCACCTAGCAAAGACAATATAGGAAAGAAGAAATATGGGACAAAACATAATAAGTATAATAAGTCAATAATAAATCATAATAAGTCAGGACACTAAAAATAGAGCTGAAATACAGGACTGTCCTGGAAAAAAGGGACGTCTGGTCACCCTAAGTGGACTGGCAGTTTTGCATCCCTTTTTTTGTGATATTAAGAAAGGATCACTTTGATAGGAAGCATGATAAATGAGATTACATTAACAGGTGGTTCAATCATAAAGCGTGCATAAAACAGAACAAAAGACAATATACAAGAATTATACACACAGTGTCCTGGGAATATGCTTATTCATTCACAGAAAAGTTGAATCAATTAATTTTGGGTCGTAAAACCATGTTTGTCTTATCTTTGATGTATCCAGGGGGGGACTGTTCTGCATTTTGGGTTGACACCTAAATCTTAATTGGTCCAGCCGCTACACTGAGAAATTTTGAATTGAACAAATTATGAAATTACTATTAATGGGGAACTAGTACAGTTATTTATGATTGTATCCAATAATTTCCCTGCCCCATGCCCCATTTTTTGTGTTTAATTTTTTTGCTCAAGGCTTTCAGAACTTTTACAATAATCATTTCACTCCTTCTGAGGGAGAAGCACTCTGTAATGACAACTTTCATATCCTCTCTCGGTCTTGCTTCACATTCCGGTCGGTGATATTGGCACAGAATAAGTGACAGTGCAATACAATCTGCTTTTTATCCAGCACTGGATTTTGACAAGAGCAATTAAAGCTCCTTTAGCTGTCGTCTGGTAGGACAATGCACATTCACCTTCTCTTGCCTTGATGTGCAACATCTTTCTCACTTCCCTCCCTAACTCATTGTGTCTGCCCGACTTTCTCTCCTTTACTGTCTCAATCTCACTTTAGCTCAAATACATATTTCAGCTCAGAAAACTGATGTTCTATTGTCAGACGTATCTTGCCCCTTTTTTCATTCAAGTGATGTATGATGGTGTCAAGATATGCGTGTGTGTGTGTGTGTGTGTCTCTGTGTGTGTGTATATATATATATACTGTATATACGTATTGCCACTAATATATATATATATATATATATATATACTGCCACAACAACAGCAATGAACTAAAGTAATTCTTGGAAAATACGTGTTTTGAGCACCAGCAATTCTGAAAAGACTGCCCGTATGTGGTGCCATATGCCTTGCATTTTATGCCAAAGACTGACAAGAGAAAACGAGCATGGCTAGCAGCACTTAAGTTAAAATACTCCCCATAAAAGGTATGTGTGCGCTCTTATAATTTTGAGGACTATTATTATTATTATTATTCAACTATGATAACTTAATATTTACTTGCCAGTTGATATCCAGCATTGCTTATATTTACTCTAAGTAGCCTACATATACAACCCCAAATCAGAAAAAGTTGGGACATTTTGTAAAATGCAATAAAATCAAGAATCTGTGATTTGTTAATTCTATTTAAACTTTTTTTAACTGACAAAAGTACAAAGAAAAGTTTTCCAATGTTTTCACTGACCAACATAATTGTATTTTGTAAATATGAACAAATTTTTATTTTGATGGCTGCAACACACCCCCAAAAAAGTTGGGACAGAGACATGTTTACCATTGTGTCACTTCACCTTTCCTTTTAATTACTCTTTTTAATCATTTGGGAGTTGAGGATACTAATTGTTGGAGTTTTGCTAGTGGAATAGTTGCCCAATCTTGTCTGATACAAGACAGCCGCTCCACAGTCTGTGGTTATCATTGCCTGATTCTCCTTTTCATGATGGGTCATACTGTACATTTTCCATAAGAGACATATCTGGACTGCAGTTAACAGGCAGTCACATCCCTTCTATGGTGCAGAGTGTCTAGAAACCACTCAGTTTTAGCATGTGCAGAATGAGGCCTGGCATTGTCTTGCTTCCCAGGAAAGATGTCATCTTGATGGCAGTTTATGTCTCTGTACAATCCAAATAAATGCCTCCATGTCAATGGTACCTTCACAATAATGCAAGTTATCCATACCGTTTGCAATGATGCACCTCAATACCAGCACAGATGTTTGCTTTTGCACCTGTCGCTGGTGAAAGTCTGGTTGGTCTCTTTCGTCTTTGGGACTGTGTCCATTTTTTTCCAAAAACAAGCTGAAACAAGGACTCATCTGACCACAGCACACATTTCCACTGTCTTCTAGACCATCTGAGATGAGCTCAGGCCCAGAGAACTCGCCGGCATCTCCACATAGAACTGATGTAAAGCTTTCTCCTTGCGTAACAGAGATTCAAGTGGCATTTCTTAATGCAGAGTCAGACTGTGTTCAGTGAAAACGGTTTTCCAAATTACTCCTGAGCACATGTGCCTGTTTTTAATGGATTAGCATGATGGTATCTTGTGCAATGCCATCTGTGGGCTCAAAGGTCACGTACATTCAACAGAGGTCTACTGCCTTGCCCTACACAGACTGAGATTTCTCTGGATTCCCTGAATCTTGTGACAATATTATGTATGGAAGATGATAAAAGACAAATTCTTTGCAATCTTGCTTTGAGAAATGTGATTTTTTTAATTGTTTGACAATTCTTTCATGATATTTGGCACAAAGTGATGAGCCATGACCCATCTTTGCTTAAAAAGACTGAGAAGCACTTTTACACCCAAACGTGATACCCTCAACTATTACAAAATTCACCTGCTCATTGTGGACTGTTTCAAAAGAGTTGGATAATCTAATTTGGATAATCATTTCACTTTTATTTTGTCTCTGTCCCAACTTTTTTGGGGTGTGTTGCAGCCATCAAAATCAAAATTTGTTCATATTTACAAAATACTATTATGTTGGTCAGTGAAAACATTGGAAAACTTTTCTTTGTACTTTTGTCAGTTAAAAAAAGTTTAAATAGAATTAACAAATCACAGATTCTTGATTTTATTGCATTTTACAAAATGCCCCAACTTTTTCTGTTTTGGGGTTGTAAATAATGGATTGATATAAATGCATGCATACTGTTTTACAGTGTGTTATTTGACACCTTTACCTTATTTTGATTATTCTCAGGTTAAGTAAGTCGAGTAAAGTAAATTATAAGCACTTTAAAATACTTACAATTGGACAGAAGACTTGCAATAACTTTCTCTAGTAGAACAAGTTTTCTACAAATACTCTATAAAAGTTCAAGTACAAATAGCGACCAAAAAAAAAAAAAAAAAATCAAGGCAATTTCAGCGATGATTCTGGTGCCGGAGACGCTCTTCATCTGATGTCACTATTGTCGTCATGAATATTTAAAGATAATTTAGTGACCTCCACAAATGAGGTCATCCAGACTGGGAACACCCCCTTTAAAAAGGCCTGTTTTATGTGTTCTCCTTCGCATTTGGCGAGCTCCTCTCGTCTTGTCTGAATCACTTTTTCTCATTCACGACAACATACTTAACATGTATTAGAGCTACTTTTAACTATTATGTGTTTTCTTCTAAGTAATCTGTAGAGTGATTTAGAGTGTAGAGTCTCACTCTCATCCTTAGCTGTTTGATCTAAAATTTAACTCTGTACAACCGCTTCTACACACACACATATGCTATCCAGCCTAACACTCATAGTACTACTGGCTGAATAACACATCATACAAATGTTATATTCATTTGTATTATAAATAAAATACCTATGTAACAGTTACATCATTGCCCATATCAGGCTTTTCCAGGAAATAAATAAAATAAAGCATTATTCATGATATATTAGTTAAATGCATCAAACAAGGAAGGAAATTTGTATTCTTATGGGTAACAACATACATGCGTAACTCTAGTGCCATTTTTTTAAACTAATAATAAACTAAATACGAAAAAAAAGAAGAAAATGGACCTATACAGTACTTTTTTTTCAGTTAAACAAATTATAATTGTGAATAATTTGTAAAGAAACATTTGGTATTAAATTAAAATTAAATGATAAAATACAAATTATGAGCATTTTCACCACAGACTTTTGGACCTTATTATACTTACATTATAAACATATACTGTATACATGTACAATTTTAATACACGTGTCATCAGAGTTAAAAGATAATGAATTGCATTATGTACATATAATACAAATCATGCTATTTATGGTGCAAGTCATAATTTTAAAATTACCTTGGCCCGGTTCCCCAAAACGTTCTTATCACTAAGTAGTTCTTAACCTCTCTCTTAACGTGATGGCACGATTCCCGACACGTTCGTACGCTAAGTACATCTTCTGTAAGTCACACTTTCGTAAGGTTGGTCTGGACCATTCGTAAGCTCTCTCTAAGGGGGCTTTTACACTGGGCTCGTTTGCTGCGGTCCGAGCCCGGGCGCGATTGTTCCCGACGCCCCCCGCAGCATTGGTCTGGTTTCACACTCAACTTGATTCTATCGAACTCTAGTGCGTTTGCGTGCATCTTACGTCATTGCAAACGTGCACGGCGCATGATAGAAAACAGGCGCGGGTCAATATATTGTGTTTATTAATTTGGTGCTATTATTCATAGCTGAGTAAACAACGCAGGTTAACTGTGTGTGTGTTTCGCATAAGCGGCCTTTCCGCTGCTTGCAAATGGACTGTTTTGAGGAGACAGTGGATTTCCATTAATTTGTTCCCCTGATTGCACGCACTATGCGCGAATACACTGCAGACTCACTCTTGCTCGTATCCAGGGTAAATCATCCCTTACTTGTGTTTTATTTAACTAAATACATCATAATCGGCTAAAACGCATGCGCAGGATACTTTACTTCCTGAACAAGTGGGCACCCGAGTCCGAGTTGTTTTCACATACACGCGAATCGCAGCACGGTTCGGGAGCAACTGAACTCAGGGGGCTTTCACACTGGCAGTTTAGTTCGGAACGGGGCACGGTTCGCATGAAAAATCGCTAATGTGAACGCGGTCATGGGACCCGAGCGCGCACAGGGGTACCGAACCCGAGACTACCTGGAGGAGGTGGTCTGAGTTCGGTTGCTCCCGAACCGTGCTGCAGTTCGCGTGTATGTGAAAGCAACACGGACTCGGGTGCGCACTTGTTCAGGAAGTAAAGTATCCTGCGCATGCGTTTTAGCCAATGATGCATTTAGTTAACTAAAACACATGTAAGGGATGAAGATTTACCTTGGATATGAGCAAGAGTGAGTCTGCAGTGTATTCGCGCATAGTGCGTGCAATCAGGGCAAGAAATTAATGGAAATCCACTGTCTCCTCAAAAGAGTCCATTTGCAAGCAGCAGAAAGGAGACAGAGACAGAGACGGAGGCAATTTCTCATGCGAACCGTGCCCCGTTCCGAACTAAACTGCCAGTGTGAAAGCCCCCTTAGTGTTGTTTGAGCTCAAGACGCTAGTCGCCGCCACTGTGCAGCAGTCTTTAGAAATCAGCGCAGAGCAGTACAAGTCAAACTATGGTATTGTTATGATGATGCAAGGAGATGAACCCAAATGCAGAGTGTACAATGAACACAAGGTTTTGGAACAAAAACAGTAAAACAAAACCCACGAGGGGGCAAAACAGACAAGACTAGGAGATACTAAACTTTGACTAAGACTTGACGAAAAACAAACAGTAGAACTTTCTCTAGACAATACACTCGACAGAATACTCACAAGAATGATACAGGTAAGGTAACACGCAGGTAAGAATCACAATGAACCGACAAAGGACAGCAAACACAAGGGGATGATATAGGGAGACACTAATGACAAGAACAGGTGAAACTGACTAGACAATAATGACAAGATGAGGATAACAAGGGGGCGGGGTATGTAACGAGACAACACAAGCACATTGCCCAAACAAAAGGCCATGTGCTTGCACACAAAACATGGGTCTGTCATGATCCTGCCTCAAGACTAGAGAAAATCAAGGACACGAGGGCAGAATCATGACAGGTATGTTGACAATGTTGTGGCTCAACAATGATTTTATGTTATGGACATTTTAAGACTAATAATAAAATATGTTTGCAATGGATACAGGCCTATTTATGAAGTTGACATTATTTGGTATCAAAACTAATATGGTGGTAATTAGCCTAGGCTATTTCGTAATGTCATTAAAGTGTTTAAATTGGCAATCACTTTTGATAATTAAAATCTGGCAAACAATTTGGCTCTAAATGGCTAAGATCTATAAATGGGTAAGCATGGTGGTGTCCAGTAAGCGACCAACTATGGCAGCGATCCAACGTGTCCTTGTATTGAATCAAAGACGGCACCGGCCGCGGATACCCAGTTCGTCTACCCGTCACAACATATCGTGTGAACATATTACTGACAATTTGATAATTTAATTAATAGTCTATATTTTACTGATAACTTAAACTATGTTAAAATAAATGTTACTGGAATAATTTGAGGAATGTTTCATTTGCATAGAACGTGTTGTCTTTCTTAACGCCGTAATGCACCTTCGCGTGAAGTGGAAAATCGATTCCTGAGCAATCGATGCCAACTAATTCAGCACCTTCACTTGGGACAGCGCCTTTGTAACGTCGAACATAAGAGGCAGCGTGCTAAGAAGCTTCGGGGAACACACTTAGGAACCTAAACAACTTATGTAAGATATATCTTTCGAGTCTTCTTAGCACGCTAAGAGTGAGCGTTATCGGGGAACCGGGCCCATGTTATTACATTTTAGATAAATTAATTGTTCACTATATTCTGTGGTCAGTGCATGAATTTGTACAATGCTATGTTGCCAATGTGTTAGCTTCAGGTGGACATGAGTGATACAACATGTCTGCTTCTGTCATTGACAACCTCTTTCTACACTTTCAGGACAATGCACTTTCTATGTTACTTGCCTGCATTTACAATGCAGTGTGTCAGTGTCTTAGAGAGAGAGAGAGATACAATAAGTGACAAAAAAAACAAGTGAGCAATGTAAGAAGTGTTGTCTGTTTCAGACCTGCTAGTGGAGGAGTTCTTATTTCGGATCATTTAATTACTTATTACTAAATTACTTATTTACTCTACATTCACAAAACCCCAGGGCCCAAAACCCCAGCTGAATGAAGAACTGTGCTAAACAAGATCTTGAACTTATCAAATCATTACCTAGTGGATTCCATAGGTTTCTTATAGCTCATCAGGCCAACTTTTTTTTGCATTTACAATTGCTCATATTTTTCTGAATTTCTTTATCATCCCCCTTAAGCTTTCACACTTGCACCATTTACACATAATTACACATAAATGTTAGTTGTGCAAGAATTTTTTTAAATATGTATTATTAATGGGTTCTATCCTCACTTTGCATGCAGTATTTGAGGGTTATTCAACTGTACTCTGTGTCTATGTGCTTGTGCAAAATGCACATTTCTATGTGCTTGCATCCTTTATGATGCCATGATGCACCATGGTTGTAATGGGAAAGAAGAAAGACATGAAGAAAAATAGGATGAGTTAGATAAAGAGATGTCAGAAAGCATCCATCACCTGCTGCAGTTAAGAGACGCGATTCCTGTGAGATGTACAAATAGATGTGAACACTAAATGATAGTGTGTGTGTGTGTGTGTGTGTGGTTCAGGTAAGCCCTAAATTATGGGGAAAAGATGGCACTATCCAAAATCCTTGTCCTTGTGAGGACATTTTCAGTCCCCATGTGAAAAACAGCTTATAAATCATACTAAGTGATGTTCTTTGAAAATGTTAAAATACAGAAAGTTTTCTGTGAGGGCTGTGTGTTTAAGGTTAGGGTTGGGGATATAATATACAGTTTGTACAGTATAAAAACCATTATGCCTATAGAAAGTGCAAAAGTGGAAACTGTGATAAATTTTTTCATGATCCTTAGAAAGTTACAAAGAACAGCATTTATTTGAAATTAGATTTTTTTGTTAGAATGTAAGCCTTTAACTGTCACTGTTGATCAATTAAATGCTTACTTTTTCAATGTAGATATATGCTAGGTTTGGTTATGCCTTTGAATATGCAGTATTTCAAGCATGAAAAGTTTGAAGGCATTAACCAACATGCTGTGTTTCATGCAGATGTATTTTGGAAACTGCCTAAATCATCTACACATTAACTGTACTACTTTCAACTGAACTTACTAGGTTTCAAGTTTAGAGAGTTGAGCACCAAAATAAAAGCACTTGTATAATGCAGAGCTATTCAACGTGTGTTTTTTTTTTTGGTTTCACTTTATTTTACAGTATGTGCACTTACGTGTACTTGCAGTGTTCTTACCTAAGAAAGTACTGGGTAATATAAAGTAACTACAAAGTTATGTTTAGACGTAGGTTCAGGGTTAGTATTACCCACTTATTGCAATTACTATAATAAGTACAAAGTGTACATGGGGAACAGGACTGTAAAATTAAGTGCTACCATTTTTTTCTTTCTAGTGAGCAGCTATGCTCTCCAAAGGGGAAATGAAAAAGATCAATGTTGGAGAGTTTAATGAGGATATAAGATGTCTCTGGAGGCAGTTTTTCTCCCTATGAATTTTAAGAACGTTTCAGGCCCAGTCCAATGTCAGGCAGATTTGCATTTGATTTATAGTCACTGTCAATGAGATTTTGACAGATGAGTAAAACCAAAATATTCCCATCTTTTGCTCTATTCACCCGGGAACATAAACACAACCATACATTTTTAGCTTGCCCTTGCTTTTATTAATACGTTTCAGAGGATAAACCACAGGACAGTATTACATTTGAAAGAAGCATTATTGCATTACAGCTGATGATGAATCTTCCCTTATGGCACACTTTCAGACAGGAATAAATTACATGCTTCAGTATTAAACAGAAATGAACAAAAAACATCTTTCCAAATTGCTCTTTGTGTTAAATTACTTGTACTACATGCTAAAAGAGTCTGAACTTAGTTTTGAACCATGTGCACCTTTCTTTTTTTATGTATTTTTATGGACCTGTGGACATATAAATAAGAATGAAGAAATCACTCTTCACATCCAGAGCTCTCCAAGAACAGCTTGAGAAAGCAATATACTTCAACATCAATACATCAGAAGCAAAGGCATACCTTCATCTCCTCTAAAATGAGCCCAGTGGTCTCCTCCCACATTTCAGGCTCTCATTTTACCGCAGTTCATTCGCCTGAAGGGCTAAATTGTCCCCTCTGGAATATTGGCTCCAAATATACTATTACAAAGCAATTTTGTTGGTAAAATAAGCATGATGTGACTGCTGTTTTTGAGGCAGCAGTCTTTTTTCATTATTAAAAACCCTCCTGAGATGCACGGTAGTGTCACATTTAACACAATTCACCAACATATACTATTCATTATATGAATCTATTCTGGTAGAGAGAAGATGTGTATGCTGTGTTGTTTTGATTATTTTTTTTTTAAACAGACTTATATTGTGGTCATTACTGCCTTCCTTACAAAAATACAAACATCATAAAAACAATTTTTAATTTCCCTTGAACCATATAAAAATAAAGTTAACGACACCAATTTCTTTGAGCACTGCTTTTGTTGATCCTTTCTTAAGTGTGTGGTTAACCCAAAGAAAGCAATGCTCGGGCAGTCCGTATCCACACGGGACTCAATTAAACCTTCTGACTAGCATTTAATTGTGTCCATGCGTTTTATCTTCCTAAAAGTTCAGGGTGTTTGGTGACTAAATCCCTGCTAAGTCATCACATAATATTTTATTCTGCTCAGAAGGAGTTGTTTGCCTTAATACACAGATGAGGTTGTAGCCTATCAGGAGACATCATGCCTTATTTGCATTGTAAAGAAAAAACCTAAAAAAACAACAACCCTTGAATCATTTTCTACACCGAAATTAGCTAGATGGTGCTAATTATGATGATTATGATTATGATTATTATGGATTATGAATGATTTGGATCACTGTCATATAGGTTTGGATTGTTGAATCGTTCATTGATTTCGTTCATTGATTAATGAAACCAGTTAGCATTAGCATAGCAGTTGCAACCTGCAGTACAATATGACAACCAAACAGAAAGCTTGCATTCCCTTTCGTTGTCACTCCGAGTTACGTCGGATGACGACGAATGGGGTTTCGCTTAGAAAGCCTATCAGCTTCGAGTATTACAAAACGAGCCTATGGCAAAGAAATGCCATGGGTCTGCGGAATTTGCATGACGTAACTCCGCCCCACCTCGTGGGTATAAAAGGAGGAAGTCCGCAACAGCAGTTTATGTTTTCGCTTCGGAGCCTAGTGTATTCTTCTCTCCACAAGCCATCTCTGAATTGTCAGCTTTACAAACGAGTACCTCGAGTGTTGGTGTGACGGCGATCTACGGCGAGCGCGTGCTTCCTGCTGATCTGTTGCAGTGGTCTGCCAGTCGGTGCGTGTCTCCCCGGGTGCTTCAACACTTGAGTTTTCTCTCACTAAAAGAGCTTGCACGCGGCACGTCTTTTTAAAGACGGCTCGCCCGTGCATTTCAAAAAAAAAAAAAAAAAATGAATGGTGCGGCAGCTTGGTATCGGACTCTGATGGGCACGAGCGTTGTCTAGTATGTTTGGGCTTGATCATGCTAGAGCAGCGCTCGTGGATGACTCATGTTTTCTCCATGGAAACATGATCATCGCGTCATTAAGGTCGAGACTCGGTGAACTCACATGAGTGAGAGTCCCCTCATCCACCCCCCGATCTTCGGCTGGTGGCCAGGGTGACCTGAGGGTTTCGGTCTGGAACAAGGCGCCGACTATGTGTCCGCGACCCCAGCCCCCCTCTTCAATGACGGTGCCCGTTAGTGAACAGGTGATTCCCACGGGTCTACCCTCTGGTGGCCCGTGTGTTTCATTTGAAGCTACAGAGGATGATATTATGTTTGTAGCAGCTTCACTAGGTGGGTTTGATTTTCCTGGAAGTGACGACTCGTCGAGTCTGATCCGGAGATGACGGCCATGCTTTCCCGGGACGATTGGTTTTTGGGTGAGGCCGCCGACCCTCGTCCACGGCAAACCCCAATATCGTTCTTCCCGGACGTGCATGATGAGATCAGGGGCCATTCGCTGATCTCATCCGCCTTTCCTCCCCTCGATGGGGCCACTGCCCGTGGGTACACTGGGGTTCCCCCGGCTGAACGCTCTGTTGCGATGCTATGTGTCCTCAGAGTGCTTCTTCTCGGCGCAATCCTAAGCACCCGTCCGTGGCCTGTAGTTTTTCGTCTACGCTTGTGGCGAGATCCTATAGCGCCACGGGACTGGCGGCCGCCTCACTGCGTGCCATGGTCATTCTGCTGGTCTACCTGACCCAGATGCTCATGGACCTGCACGAGGGCGGGACTGACCCAGGGCTCTTCACTGAGCTGCGCGCCGCCACTAACCTTGCTCTCCGAGCGACGAAAGTGGCCGTACGCTCCCTGGGTCGGGTGATGCTCACCATTCGGTGGCCATACCTGTTTGATGTGCTGGATGTCGCGCGGACCCGTCTGTCCGACATTCCCACATCCCAGGTCGGCCTCTTCGGCGGTGCGGTTGAGGGCTGGCCCAACAGCTCTCAGCCGTCCATGAGCAGACTGACGTTGATTCTGTCCCGACGGCCCCGCCGTCCGCTCAGATTCCTCGGTCTGCCCACCGCCAAGGGCACCCTTCCGCGGCTCCCACCCTGCCCGTTCACCCCGGCCGGCTCTGGGGGCCGCGGGCGGACGCCACAGCCCTCTCTAGCCCCGCCCCCCGCTACACGCCGGGTTAAGCGGCGCTCCTGAGACGGGCTCCTCGGGGATGGAGCAGGTTGAGGTCGACTCTGTCCCGACGGCCCCGCTGTCCGCTCAGGTCCCTCGGTCTGCCCACCGCCGAGGGCGCCCCCCCCGCGGCTCCCACCCCGCCCGTTCACCCGGGCCGGCTCTGGAGGCCGCGGCCGGACGCCACAGCCCTCTCCAGCCCCGCCCCCCGCTACGCGCCGGGTTAGGTGGCGCTCTTGAGAGGGGCCGTCCACGTCTGGGCCAGTTACTCCGCTTCGCTGCCCCTCCGGGGGGACGCCTGTCGTCGCGTGATCCCGCCGGTTCAGTTCCTGGGAGCCTGGCTAGAGCTTCCCCGTCTGTCCCGCTGGATCGCGCGCTCCGTCAGGCTCGGCTTGCGATTCAGTTTGCACGGTCTCCTCCCCGCTTCAGGGGAGTCCGCTCCTCTTTGGTCGGTGGTAATGCCCCCGTCATGAGAGCAGAGATTGCCACCCTGCTGGCGAAGGGTGCAATCGAGACTGTCCCTCCAGCCGAGATGAGGTCCGGGTTCTACAGCCCCTACTTCATTGTCCCCAAGAAAACCGGTGGGTTACGGCCAATCCTGGACTTGCGCGTGCTGAACCGCTCCCTTCACAGGCTGCCGTTCAAGATGCTCACCGCCAAACGCGTTCTCGAATGCGTGCGGCCCCAGGATTGGTTTGCAGCGATCGACCTGAAGGACGCCTACTTTCATGTCTCCATTCTTCCTCGACACAGACCGTTCCTACGGTTTGCTTTCGAGGGGCAGGCATACCAGTACGCGGTTCTCCCTTTCGGGCTAGCCCTGTCTCCTCGCACCTTCACGAAGGTCGTCGAGGCTGCCCTTGTTCCCCTTCGGGAACACGGGGTTCACATCCTGAGTTATATCGACGACTGGCTGATCCTAGCTCACTCTCGAGATCAGGTTTGCGAACACAGGGACCTAGTGCTCCGGCACCTAGCTCGTCTGGGCCTTCGGGTCAACTGGGAGAAGAGCAAACTTTGCCCCGTGCAGAGGATCTCATTTCTCGGTATGGACATCGACTCGGTCGCCATGTCCGCGCAGCTTACGAGCGAGCGCGCGCAGTCACTGCTGACTTGCCTGAGACATCTCAAGAGCAAAAGTGCGGTTGGCATCTGCAGCCGCGGTCACGCCGCTTGGATTGCTTCATATGAGACCGCTTCAGCTTTGGCTTCGCGACCGAGTCCCGAGGTGGGCATGGCAACAAGGCACGCTCCGAGTACCAGTTACTCCGACCTGCCGTCAGTTCCTCACCCCGTGGTCGAACCTCAGTTTTCTCAGGGCGGGTGTCCCCCTGGAACGAGCTTCCCGGCATGTTGTGGTCTCCACAGATGCCTCCACCACGGGCTGGGGCGCCATGTGCAATGGACATGCTGCTGCGGGCTCCTGGACAGGACCCCAGCGGCTATGGCATGTCAATTGCCTTGAGTTGTTGGCAGTACGTCTTGCCCTGCACCGCTTCCGGGCGTTGCTCAGGGGTCGACACGTACTAGTCCGCTCAGACAATACCGCTACTGTAGCGTACATCAACCATCAAGGTGGTCTACGCTCCCGCCGTATGTCACAACTCGCCCGCCACCTCCTCCTATGGAGTCAGAAGCATCTGAGGTCGCTTCGAGCCATTTTCATTCCCGGAGCCCTGAACTGTGCAGCCGACGAGCTCTCACGGCTTCAGCCCCTCCCTGGAGAATGGCGACTCCATCCCCAGTCGGTTCAGCTGATTTGGGACCAGTTCGGGGACGCACAGATAGATCTGTTTGCCTCTCACGACTCGACCCATTGCGCCCTGTATTTTTCCCTGACCGAGGGCACGCTCGGCACGGATGCACTGGCGCACAGCTGGCCGCCGGGCCGCAAATATGCGTTTCCCCCAGCGAGCCTTCTTGCGCAGACCTTGCGCAAGGTCAGGGAGGACGAGGAGCAGGTCATTTTGGTCGCGCCGTATTGGCCCAACCGGACCTGGTTCCCCGAACTTGTACTCCTCGCGACAGCACCTCCCTGTCCCATTCCTCTGAGGAAGGACCTTCTTTCTCAGGGACGGGGCACCCTGTGGCACCCTCGCCCCGATCTCTGGAGCCTCCACGTGTGGCTCCTGGACGGCTCGAGGTAGGTTTGAGTACCCTTCCACCAGCGGTGGCGGCTACCATCACTTCCGCTAGAGCATCGTCCACGAGACACGTCTATGCGTTGAAGTGGAACCTCTTCGTCGACTGGTGCTCTTCTCACCTAGAAGACCCCCGGAGATGCTCGATCAGCGTTGTGCTTTCCTTCCTTCAGCAAGGGTTGGAGCGAAGGCTGTCTCCCTCCACCCTTAAGGTCTATGTTGCCGCCATTGCCGCACACCATGACCTAGTCGAAGGTAAATCGGTAGGGAAGCACGACCTGGTCATCAGGTTCCTGAGAGGAGCGAGGAGACTAAATCCTCCTCGCCCTCCTCTCGTTCCCTCTTGGGACCTCTCAGTGGTTCTAACTGCCCTGAAGAGTGCTCCCTTTGAGCCCCTGCAGTCAGTCGAGCTTAAGTTCCTGTCAATGAAGACAGCGCTCCTGGTTGCACTGGCCTCCATCAAGAGGGTAGGGGACCTGCACGCATTCTCCGTCGACGAAGCGTGCTTGGAATTCGGACCGGCTTTCTCTCACGTGATCCTGAGACCCCGGCCCGGATATGTGCCCAAGGTTCCTACCACTCCCTTTCGGGACCAGGTGGTGAACCTGCAAGCGCTGCCCCCGGAGGAGGCAGACCCAGCCTTGGCACTGCTCTGTCCAGTACGCGCTCTTCGCGCCTATGTAGACAGGACGCAGTGTTTCAGGACCTCAGACCAGCTCTTTGTCTGTTATGGTGGGAAGCTGAAGGGAAAGGCTCTCTCCAAGCAAAGGTTGTCTCACTGGATAGTGGACGCCATTGCCTTGGCATACCAGCAGCAAGGTCGACCGTGCCCCCTTGGTGTGACGGCCCACTCCACCCGGAGTGTGGCATCCTCTTGGGCTCTAGCGCATGGCGCCTCGCTAACAGACATCTGCAGAGCTGCAGGCTGGGCGACACCTAACACATTCGCCAGATTCTATAATCTCCGAGTGGAGCCAGTGTCCTCTCATGTACTCGCTTCAACTAGCTAGTACCGGACCCGCTCAGGTGTCTTCGCTTGCTCGCCATTCCACTCCATGGACTGGATACGTGCGATATTCTCCTCAGGTGAGCTTCCCCGAAAGCCCTGAGTTCCTCCAGCACTCCTGACGTCGGCGCCAGTGTCTCTTGCCTGCGCGTCGGCTAGGTGCCTCCCGTGTGCATGGTCCCTCCCCTGAGCGACCCCCACATGTGTATTTCCACTGTAAGCCTCTCTGAGCATGTGTCTTTCCCTTGGCAAGCCACCTTGCCACCCCTGGGGTTGAAATATTCCACCTGCGGCTGGACACCCCAGTGTTTCCCATATGCATCCTTCGGGTCTTATGTGTATTCTCTAAGTCCCCCCCCTCTGGGTTGGCATTATTTGCATACTTCCCCTAGCTTGGGTTATGCTTCCCAGTGTACCTCGGTATTCCTGTGTTAAATGGAGTCCTTCGTCCAGTCTTGACAGGGATCTCGATTTACGCAGGGCACTGGAAGACAGCTGAGAAGGTGGCGTGATTAGACTGGTAACCCCATTCGTCGTCATCCGACGTAACTCGGAGTGACAACGAAAGGGAACGTCTCGGTTACGTATGTAACCCTCGTTCCCTGAGTAGGGAACGGAGACGTTACGTCTGCCTGCCACTTTCCGCTGTACCGCGGGGATCGCCTGAGCTCAGTCTTGGCTCCTCAGCGAAGAAACATAAACTGCTGTTGCGGACTTCCTCCTTTTATACCCACGAGGTGGGGCGGAGTTACGTCATGCAAAATCCGCAGACCCATGGCATTTCTTTGCCATAGGCTCGTTTTGTAATACTCGAAGCTGATAGGCTTTCTAAGCGAAACCCCATTCGTCGTCATCCGACGTAACGTCTCCGTTCCCTACTCAGGGAACGAGGGTTACATACGTAACCGAGACGTTCTCATTCCTGATTAAATAAACTTTTACATACAAAAAGTGGTAACACTTTACAATAAGGTCCCACTAGTTAACATTAGTTAATGCAGTAATACAAATAAACTGTAATGTTAAGTAACTGTTGTAAACTGTTGGTTCAACATGGTTCCAAAATCATATTTCTGTATTGACAGCCATTTAAAATGAGCTATATAGTCAGATTTTTACATACATATTTCAGTAACATTTCACCCTTGTATAATAAATGTTTATATAAATGTATGCACGCACGCACGCAGACACACACACACACGCACACACGCACACGTTAACATAAATATCTCATAACAATTTTTAAAAATGCTTTCACCTCCAAAACAACTTACAGTTGCCCCTCTGTTTTGACAGAATAGGCAACATTTCACATCCTACCTGTTATAGAATTTAGCACATGCATCTCTTAGACCACTACATAATAAAATGTCATCCTATATATCACATTGTTGTCTTTAGTAATGTTTTATTTTTTATTTCTCCTTCTTCACATTCACCATTGCTGGTTGCCTGATGGATTATTACTGCACTCCTGAAGTCTGGATTTTATTCTAACTTATTTGCTAAGGGCATAACTCAACCTGATCCAATCTACTCAACACCAGACCTCACTGAAAACAAAAATGGGGAAAATGCTAGTCAGCATCACTCCTGATTCACATCAGTCTGTTTGGGTTATTTTGCATTGCTTAAAATGAAAACATGCATCCTGGGTCCATATTTAGCATGCTAATCATTCCCTGACCATAAATATTTGCTATAATTAGCTGTTTTTGTCTTCTGGTGCATTCAAGATTATGTTTATACCCTAGAATGGAGAGAACAAGCCTCTGTGCATCTGAAGCCCAATGGCTTCACCCCAGGAGAGACAATTAGGCATGTTTTTTCATGCATTCTGTTATGACTGTGTGCACATTGTTTCTCAGCGCTCTGCAGACGAGCTGTCCTATCATTCTTCTGCGGTCAAACTGTGCTCTGGGTCAACAATGCACTAAATGCATGCTAAATGCCATCACATTCAAATTTAAATAATTTATCACTCAGACACAATCAGCATTCTGACAGCAGAAACTTAATTAGCAGTAATTACTACATTATCTGAATATTTTTCAGTGTCAGACCTAAAATTATATTGTAGAAAATGTTATGTGAATCATTAATTGGACCATAACATACTTTGCAATCTTAGATTGCCTCTGAGAGGGATCCACAATCCTGCGTTCACAATATAGTTATCACCCTTCTGTGCTGTACTGGGACATGGGCTCGGAGTATGTTCACATGGCCACTATGCCAAAAACTTAAAGTTTAAAGTTAGCCTACTGTGTTTTTGTTCAGTGGCACCTGATTAAATTGTACTGAGATAAAAATGACAAATTACTCTACTGTTCAACTTTGAGCCTTGGGGGGTTCTCAATTCAGTTTAGTTTGTGACAAAGAAAGGCCTTGATACACCTATCGTTTTTTGGTTTATTTCAGACAGACAACTTAGTTTCAACACAGTTCAGCTGACAAACAACAGCATATTTACTTCTGTCTGAAACAGGTCTAGGCTGAAGCTCTTGCTTATAATGCCTACCCTTTTTGAAAACGTCTCATATTTTAAACAAATAAATAAAAATAAGTATTGTCTTACATCAATATAATGTTGACAAACAAATCTAATTAGAATACAAAAACATTAGTATTTCCTATGCAATACAATTGCACAATCCAAAATACAACAAAAACAGCTTGTTCATTTATCACTCTTTAAATTGTTTCATATAGTTTCAGTGCATTATTTTTAAATAGTTTCTTTAAATTACTAAGTGTCCCACATATTTTTAGTTCCTCGTGACAGTTATTCCATAAATTTACACCTTTAACTGAAATACAATGGTATTTTACATTGGTCCTCACTTGGTTCTTTTTAAATATACAAGTTCCCCTTAAGTCATGTTGGCATTCTCTTTCTGTGAACAACCCTTGGATACTTTCTGGCAATTGATGTTTTTTTGCTTTATACATGATTTGTAATGTTTTTAGTTCTACTAATTCTTTAAACTTTAGAGCCTTTAATTCAATAAAAGGGAGTTTGTTGGCTCCCTATAGGTGGTTTTCTTTACTATTCGTATGGCTCTCTTTTGAACCATAAATATAGGATTGGTATTTGTTTTATATGTATTTCCCCATACTTCCACACAATAAATAATGTATGGAAGCACAAGGGAACAATACAAAGTATATAATGATTTTTCATTTAAGAAATCTTTAACTTTATATAATATTGCAATTGACTTTGAAATCTTGTTCTTAATATAAGATATATGAGGCTTCCAATTTAAGTTATTGTCTATAATTACTCCAAGAAATCTAATAGCTGACACCCTTTCTATTTCAACTTCATTAATCATTAATTTACCTATTGTATTCGATGAACGATTGCCAAATACAATAAATTTTGTTTTACTTATATTTAACGTTAGTTTATTCGAATCAAACCAATTTTTTAGCAGTGCCATTTCTTTTCCCATTGTATCCAAAAGTTCTTTCAGATTGTCACCAGAACAAAATAAGTTTGTATCATCCGCAAATAATATCAGTTGTAATACTTTGGAAACCTCACATATATCATTAATGTATAACAGAAAAAGCAATGGGCCCAGCACAGAGCCTTGGGGAACCCCACATGTTACCTGCACCAGTTGTGACTTGCAATTATCTATTTGGACATATTGATGCCTTTTCTCTAAGTAATTACTTATCCAAGAGTGAGCTACCCCTCTTACTCCATATTTTTTCAGTTTCTCTAAGATGTCATGGTCGACAGTGTCAAATGCTTTTTTAAGGTCTAAAAATACCCCAACTGTGTATTGTTTACTTTCTATTGTGTTAGATATTTTCTCCACAAATTCTATTAATGCATGTGAGGTTGTTCTATTACTTCTAAACCCATTTTGTTTTTTGCTTAATATGTTGTATTTGATAACAAAATCATTTAATCTTGTATAGAATAATTTTTCCAATATTTTTGAAAACTGTGAAAGCAAAGAAACAGGCCTATAATTTGAAAAGGTATGTCTATCTCCAGTTTTATATATGGGTATAACTTTAGCGATTTTCATTTTTTTAGGAAATAAACCTTTTTGAAGAGACAAGTTGCATATATGTACCAGAGGCTTCTCAACACACTCGATAATATGTTTTACCACAGACATATCCATATCATTCCAGTCAGTCGACTTCTTATTTGTAAATGATTTAACAATATCACTTATTTATTTTCCATCTGTCCCTCTTATAAACATTGATTGCTTATTTACACTACCCGTTTCTCTTTCTTTCCGTTCTACTTTTCCTATCAATTCCTACAATCTCCCCAGCCAGACTGGGACCAACATTGACAAAAAAATAATTAAATTCATTAACAATTTGTTCCTTATCACTTATAATTATATTATTCTTTGTCATAAAATAGTTTGGGCATCCTGTCCTTCCAACGTTATTTCTTACTATTTCATTTAATATTTCCCATGTTTTTGTTATGTTATTTCTGTTATTATCCAATGTTTTACTATAGTACTCTCTCTTACTGTTTCTAATAATATTAGTCAGTTTGTTTTTATATAACTTATATGCTTGCTCTGCTTCTTTAGTTCTTTTTTTAATAAAAAGCTTATATAATGTATTTTTCCGTTTGCATGATTTTTGGATTCCCTTTGTTAACCATGGTTTTTCAGCAAATTTCTGTTTCCCCATTTTCTTTACTAAAGGACAGTTTTTGTCATAAAACGTTGTTAGTATGGATATAAATTTATCATAGGCTTCATCTACACCTTCAACATAAACGTCCTTCCAGTCTTGTTTTATAAGATCTTCTTTGAAATAGTTCATTGCACCGTTGTTTTTTTGTCTTATTAGTTGAACTTGTATGTCTTTATTGGTCCCCTTACAGCATGGTATAGTTGCAAAACCTGGCAGATGGTCACTTAGTTATCATTAATTAGAAGTCCACTTGTTATTGCAGATGGTCACTTAGTCATCATTAATTAGAAGTCCACTTGTTATTTTTTTATCAATAACATTGGTAAATATATTGTCTTTAAAGTTGCACTATGTGTCGTGATTCTACTTGGATGTATAATAGCGGGGTATAAGCTCATACTATACATTGCATTTATAAATTCTGTTATTGTATTATGGTGGAGTGGGTTCAATAGATCCATATTAAAATCTCCACAAACAAAGTGCATTTTATTATTGTTTATACTGTCATACAACCCCACTAATGCTTCTGTAAACGTTTCAATTCAAGAACCCGGAGATCTATACACACAGCTTATAATTATATTTTTTGCTCTCTCTATCTCGATTTCTACAGTAATACACTCCATAACTTTGTCTTTAACAAGCGACATATTTTCCACAACTCTGCTCCTGTAGTTAGAGTCAATGCAACTCCCCCTCCCTTTTTTTCCCTTCTGTTCACAAAGAACATCTCATATCCTTCTATTTCATACATCACAGCTTGATCATCAATGAGCCAAGTCTCAGAGATTGCTATAACTGTCATTTTTTGTTTGATTTTTGAGAAGTTTGAATTTAAACTCCTACTGTTAAAATGTATTATGGATACTGCTCCATCCATTTTTACCTTAGCATTGAATTGTTCATCAGAATAGAATTCACAATTTATTTTTATATTGTGGAAAAAGTTATTCTCAGGATCAATTTCGTTCTCCATTTCTTGTAATTTATGCTCAATATAATTAAATGTTCTCAGTTCTAGGCTTTCATGATCCATACAAAGTTCAAAGGTTTGATTTATTTTGTTCAGGTGTCCTTTGACTGTATGTCCCATTCATCAGCATATCCAACAGTGATCGTTATTTATATTTATCCAATTCACTGAGTTCTCTTACCATAATGTTGCTTGCTTCTTCGGGTGATCCATTCAACTTAATCCATACCTTGCAATTCCTTGTCTAGGTAGCTTGTATTTTGTTCTGTTTTTTTAGGAACCGTGCCTGCCTTGCTATATCAGCGTTTTTTTTTCGCTAGGTGTTCGTTCAAGTACACATCTGACCCACGCAACTTCCTTCCTTGTCTCAATAATTCTGTTTTGGCTTTTCTGTTGGCGAAACGTGACAATTACCGGCTTGGTTTTCCTGTCCTTTGTGGGAAGCTTATGACAGGCCGAGATCGCGCTGGTTTGTATTTCCATATTTTTACTTTGAAAAAACTGGACAACCTCTCTTTCCAGCGAGTATTGATCGCTCGTTTTGGCATCTTCTCCTTTCTCTCCGGTTACAATACCAGCAAAAGTTTGATGTCTTGTTGTAAGCCCACTTATGATTAAATCATCCATCCGAGAATATTGTTCCAAA
This sequence comes from Gila orcuttii, assembly GCA_026230005.1. NCBI lineage: Eukaryota > Metazoa > Chordata > Actinopteri > Cypriniformes > Leuciscidae > Gila > Gila orcuttii. Next base: position 25,908,573 of record JAPDVR010000002.1, on the reverse strand, counting down.
TCATCGACGCGTCGTTCTAGATCACCAATTCGTTTGTCCTTCTCCTTGATCGCTAGTTTCAGCTCTCTTACTTCCTCCATTAGTCCCAGCAATTTGGACTGCTGGTTAGCCACCTTGCTAATCTCACCAGATATGAAGTTAAGAGACTCTTTGATCTCTTCCATCTCTTCTTCATTCTGTTGTTTTTTCTTGGGTGGCATTGAGTATAATAGAAGGAAACAAATTCACACCGTGTACAGTGGTGGCGGGTCTAAGTTTCAGTTGTAATCCTCAAGTTTTTCCAAACCTCAAAACCTCATAAAACTGACATATTATATCTGTGATTTACAGATGTCGGGTGGTTTGGATTGTGTGAAATACGGTTTGTGGTTTGCTGAAACAGCAGTCTACATTAATGATGTTACATATGATAATATTGAAACATCAAAACATCAAGGTTGTTGGTTTTTAAGTCCCACCAGTGTCACGAATGGTGCCCCTTTGCTTAGATGTCTTTGCCAAACAGACATTTGCTTAAGCCTGTTTTTTTTTTTTTTTTTTTTGTATAGTAGTACTCACACAAAATATGGGGATTCTTAGTTTTTTTCGATTGCTAAACGACAGTGAGCAGAACTGGAGCTACATGTGCAAAACTCTAACTACAGTCTGCACAGCAGCAGTTCATGTGGACCAAACTCTAGTTCGTTTTCCATTGCTTGAACACAGTTTTCAAAACTCTACACACTTATCCCATGACTTTAACCACAACCTGCACAAAACTGTGGATTTACAGCACTTTGTTCAAATGCTAACACACTGCTGTCAAAACTGTGAACCACACATGCAAAACAGAATAGATTTCAGCCTTGTGCCTTTCAAACACTGCTGATTGGAATTTCAGCTGAAAGGCTAAGCAGGTCTTTTTTGTTATTTGTTCGAATTACAGTATGTACTTTTAGTTTCTACCTTTTTTTTCTCATTACTGTAATTTCGTAAATTACTACAGACTATTGAAGCAAACTGCTAATTTTCATTTACCTTAAAGAATTATGTTCTAAAAATTTAAATAAATCATGTGAAAGAATGTCACTCTTTTCTTTGAAGAAAATATTACTTTGTATGAAGTCACTGAAATTGTTCAAACTGTAAAGATGAAAAGTTTGTATTTTCTGTATTGGTGTTTGATGCTAGTGTTTTTACTCTCAGTGTGTTCTGAGTGACAGTGTGTGTTATCTCAGTGAGGGTTGTGCACACTGATCTATATAGAATGACTGGATAGCTCATGACGTCATAAACAGTGAAGCCACCACGCCGCCATATTGGTATTCCCTAGTGAGCTCACGCGTTCTATTGAATCAATAGACCCCTTTACAGTTGGTAAACATGGTGACGTTTTTTTGTGGGCGGAGCCTTCTTCTTTTTAGTAGTATCTTTTTGAAGAACGATTCCTCTGGCCGCTTCACTAACGTTAGTTTGCAAGTTTTGTTAGCTTGTTTTTTTAACAATGACTGGAGAAAATCCGATTTTATCTTAATGTGCAAGTTCACTCACTGTCCAGGACCGCGATTGTTATTTGCAAAAGTTAATTTTAACGGACGGAACCAGATTGGCCGACCCATACACGCTCACTCAATGGATGGACGATCTGACAGGATTAACGTTAACGCTAGGCTACCTTCGGTTGAGTGGCCTGTTTTCCACACCTATCCGATAGAGAAACGGAGCGTAAAGAGAAACTGAGGGCATATAAATCTTTAGATGCCTATAACTATGTGATGAATGATCATGTACAAGACTTGTCTGGTACGATCCGCAGTTCTGCCTAGCCAGCGCCAAGAAGACGACAATGTAAAGAGTGACATTACGGTGCAATTTTAATGATGTGAATATTTTCTAGAAATAAAAATTCCAGATACAGCATATTCATTTTTCATTGATTCTTGCACTCAACAACATAACAAGATGACATTTAATAATAATAATAATAATTTAAGCTCCTTATTTTGTAGCCGAATCTGTGCTGGTTTGTATTGGCCGCCTGCAGTTTTCCCTTTGTTTTGCCTCCAGCTAGCGCCGTGACGTAACTGTGACGTCGGCTCGAAATTGGTCTATAGGAAATTTTATGATTTGACTGAAAAAACATTGCCTAACGAGACACAGTTTTTAAATCTAAAGTATCCCTGTACATTCTCACAACGCAAACATCCTAAGCATTTAAATGGGTATTTGTTTAAAGTCAGAAATTTTTCCAGCTTATTAAAAAACGGCAATTTCTTTGCAAAAGTAATAAAAAGCTGTATGAGAACACTAGTCGGCCGTCACTGAAGAGCTATCTTCACAGGTAAGAAAAACAGTTTGATACTATTAATTATATAGTGAATGCTAAAGACCTATATTTTTGTGAATTGGTGAATATTCAGGTGAATATTGTTTAGTGGCCACAAACTAATAATACCTCAGCACGTTATACTAATTTGTTCCCTCGTTTCACTATATTGTGGCCACGTTGTCATTCGTTAAATCAAAACGAGGGAGGGAATTAGTTCAACGTGTCCACGATTTATTAAAACGAGGGAACAAAGTCGTCGTAACAAGGAATTATTTAGATCAGGCGACAGGGCGCATAAGAACGAGCAGAGAAAGAGAGCCCTGGCCGCGCGCGCGCACTCTCTCACCGCCTTCAACGAGGTCGGAAGACCGATTGTGTTTTATATATTAGTAGTTTGTTTATATAAAGTGTTTGCTTAACAAGTACGTGTTCAGGAAATGCATAATACAAATTGTATGGGTTAATGTAACGGTAAACGGACTCTACACAAAGCTCTTTTGAAGCTGTTAAATGGTGTCGCTATTGGACACTTAATTGTGATTATTGCTGCTCTGATGTTTCTCATAGGCTACAGTTGACTGTTTTATCGTTGCTTGTTAAAGAAGCAGCAGCATTAGGTTACCGTTACTCTTGCCTCGGAGAAAACAACACGGGCATAGCGACAGTTTTGCATACAAATAACTACTTATATGGCTTGAATTACAACCTGTGGCAGTTTTTCTACGTCCTTTTGTGAACGTCGATCTTGTATGCTGCTCAGCGGTTGGTTGGTTCATCTTTAAAGTGCCGTCGGGCCTACCAATCTCTGTATAACGGCCGTTGGAGCCCTCTGCTGGTAGGGAATCGTAAGATGGCCGCTCGAACACTTCCGGTGGCTTCACTGCCTGATGGCAGTTTAGAACGTCATGAGCTATCCAGTCATTATATAGATCAGTGGTTGTGCATAGTGTTTGGCTGCACTGAGCCTGTTTTGAGCCATGCGTTAAGAGTTGTGTTGCTTGGAGTGAGTTTTGCAGGTGATGTGAACTGTTTTGCTCAGGTGACTGTTGGTAGTGCAGACTGTAGTTAGAGTTTTGCACATGTAGCTCCAGTTGTGCTCACTGTCGTTTTATATTAGAATTTTTAAAATATGAATCAATATTGGATATATTTTTGCTGAGATTGGGTTACAAATGCATGAGCATTTCCCCTATTTTTACATTTAGATTATTGTCATCTAACGAATTTTCACTGTAGTAGCCTACATACTGTAATGTTGTAATGCCTTTGATATTTAAAACAATTGATTTTGTTTTTATTTTTTAATTTATCTTTAATAATGACAATTTATTGGTTATTGGCCAATAACATGAAAAAATAGTCATTGACTTATCAGTATTGGTCAGATCTTTAATATTGTGCATCCTAAACAAAATGCATTGCCTTATTTATGTGTAAGACACTCATGGATTGTTTCACATAAAAAAAATGTGATAAATGTTCTGCCTGTTACACAATATTAAATTTTGCTCTATGGTTAATCACTAATTCAAATTTGCCTGAAATATTAAATAAATAGTGTAATGTCAGATGGTAGATACATTTCCTGTAAAGAAAGTGGCACATGCTGTCACTTCTTTAATTAGCATTACATGTGACCAGTTAATTATGCAGTATTTGCTGTTACTAAACATATATTTCATAATAATTTTACTTATGAGTTAACTATAACGTGCATCAGCGGTCAACGGAAGGTTTCACATGCAATTTGCCAAACTTCAGATCCAAAAGCCCCCCACATATGCATTTGCGAGTTAAATATAGTGTCAAAGATCCTCCCATGCTGAAGCCAGAGCCAGAGTTTGTAACATAAAGAGCCACCAATATTACTTACTGTATTAGAAATAATAATGCTTCAGTCCTGCCTACTTAGTCTTCTAATGAAAAAAGAGAGATATCAACAAGTCAATTTCTATGACTTCTGAAATATTTTGAATGTGAAACTTTCATTTAAATTTGAAGGTTGAGTTTGTGGTAAGTATCCCGTTACCCTCATTATACTTTCCTAGAAAACATACAAGTATCGGTGTTCTTTAATGATTTTATCCATATAGTTTCCATAGGTTCATAGGATTGCACTGCAGCAGCTGTAAAGGTGAATGACTGGCCGCAGAAGCGAAGAGGAAGCCAATAAAGTGCCGCCCTTGAGTGTGAGCCAAACGCCCTGTGACACACTCAACCCTCCACAGAACAAGGTCTGCCAATACAATTCATTAGGCAGCCAATTACTCACTGCCGAGGTTTTTATTTTTTTTACAGTAACACTCCCTGACCCACAAAGAGCTTGCTACTGGAAAGGAAGCTGTTATTTTGCCTGTGCCTTACCTGTTTGGCTTTCCAGACATGGAAATTACTTGACTTTGTCCTGCATTGAGGGCGGGCTATTTTGAGAGCGGAGGCCTGCTCCTTCATCGGTTCTTTTCTTTATTGGTGTCCTTTCAGCATGAAGCGTGTCAGCCAAATCAATACAGGACTCTGAGGGAGATAGATGAAGCAGACAGTGATTATAGGACCATGTTTTATGTGTTTGCTGCATTATTAACCAAGAGATTTCATTTTGAATGCTCCTCTCCTCCTGAAAGGCCTGAGAGCTTAATTACAGAAGAACAGCCTTGACCATCTGCTTTCATACAGCCTTGCCTAAGACCTCAGACTGCAAAACCGGAGGCACCTCTGTCTTACATCAATTGTATAATACAATTTTGATTGAAATTCTGGCCCTGTGCACAATATGAGATGAATCTGATGCAAACTTGATGTAAAAAAATCCTTCTTCATGAAATAAGGCTAGAGGTTGCAAATGTATTAAGGTGAACATCAGAATCATTTAAATTGTTATTATTATTTTTGACATATTCTGTATAGGTGTCGTATTAAATACCCCATGGAATCAAAATTGGAATTTTATGGCATTTATTTCATACTGTATCTGCTAGTTTTGAAGACATTTATATGCTAATGCTGGGGTTTTCAAACTTCGTGCCACGAGAGAGTTCAGGGGGGTCTGCTAAATTTGAGATAAATTAATATTATTTATTTTTTTACAAAATTATTTTTTTAGATAAAAGTTAAAGGGTAACTAAACCCCTGGTCAGAGCCTGACTCCACCCACTGGCAATATTTGAAAAATGCTGGAAAAGTAGGCAGAGCCCAGCGGAGGGGGGCGTGCACCTGAGACACATCTCTCTGTAGGCAAGGGTGTGGTTAGCTGGTACCCTCTGACGTCAGAGGGTACCACAACATCCAATAGGAAAATTCAACTGCAGTAGCCACCATTCAACCTGAAGAGGGCAGCACTCAGACGTTTTTACACCATAGAATTAAAACACTTTAAACCCAAATGTCAAAAAATGTACTTGAATCAATGAACAGCATTTATTAAGCTCCATTCTTACAGATCATTAACTAAAAAAAGTTGTTTTAGTGTTTAGTTACCCTTTAATGTTTGCTCAATATATTCATTATATGAATTACTGTAACATTTTACCGCATTTTTTATTTTTACCTCTGCTTTCTGAAGACTCGTCGGAAATCGTGAGATAAGTCACAAATATTTTATTCTATTGACAGTCTTATTTTTTAACTGAAAGAAATAAAAAACAAATTTACATGTACAGTAATATACTATGCACTTTTTTTGGACAGTAGTTTTTTTTTTTTACTAAAACCTATACGTTCAAGTTTCTTTTCACCACTGACACTTTTATCTTGCTCACTTTTAAACTTAAAGTTTTAGATAGATTTGAATTAAATGGGGTGTTTCTCTTCCGATTGTAATGGTGGTCTGCAGCACACACAATGATAATTATTATCACAGAGTTAATTATTTAACAAAGTCGTTATTTAAAAAAACAAACACAGGAGATATCTTGGAATACGTATGAGAAAATGCAAAGCTGAACTAAGCAGAGTATGCAAAACATGAACTAACAGAACAGAATAACAAAATATAAGTCCATAATCGTGACACAGATCAAGTATATACGACATGTCATATCTATATGTACTGTATGTTATGTACCCTATATGTTAGGCAGGCCCAAACACTTTCAGCTTTTAAATCCAGTCTTAAAACTCATTTTTATAATTTGACATTTAATTCATAAATAAATAAATATAACAATATTTTGAGTATGAAATGTTGATGACTTTTTCTGCATTTGGTCATTATGCCCAATCAAATGTGCTCTACGTTGAGAATGTTCCCCCACTAATAACACCTCAACTGAATAGAAAGCATTTGATTAAGCAAATCAATGCCTGTGACATAACTAAAGCCGTTTGGCTATTTTTAAAAATAAAAAATAAATGTTTATTTATTTATTTATTTATTTTTTGTAAAACAAACCCGAATTCTTATTTATACTCCACATTTTTTGTAATTTGTAGAACTGCTGGTCCAACATGCAGGTTTGTATAGATACAATTGGATTATATATGCCATTATCATGTAAATGATTTAATATTTAATATGTAACAGTTGAGGTGTCTGATCCCATCTCTTCATGCCATTGCTATTCGGCATGTGGCATTAATCATGTAATTGTCGCTGTTTGCTTGGTGACATCCAGTCAGTGTTTTGGTGGCTTTTACCTCAGCTTCATTATTCAACATTGAAAAGGTTACATTGATTTGGATTTTCTCTAGGGGCGTGGGGGAAGGGGCCATTTTGCAGTCTCAGGAACGAATCTTAATATATCATATCATTTTTGACAGTTGTGGCGAGGGCCTTCAGGAAACATGGGTATTGTTTTTTTTGTGTGTCATGGGATTGTGTTTGCATTGCAGAGCAGCCATTGGTATTAAGAATAATGACCAAGTGACACAGATAATGTCAGGGTGAAATTTTCTGCATGCACGTTGGCAGGTGAAATGACAAGCCTTTATTTATGACACGACAATCTTTGCGCTTTCAATTTGCCCAAGTTGCTGCCTAATGACCTTTCTCAGAATGATATTTCTGTGCAACGTTGGACAGCATTTCATATACCCCCTTTCATGCACCCCCCTCCCATCTTGATTAATCTTGTTCTCTATTTTCTGTCTCCTTCTCTTGTGTTTTTTTTTAAGAATTTGCTGAATTTTTATAATGTTTATGCAATGTCTTCTCCTGTCTCTGCATTCATTGTGTTCATTACGGTCAAAACTGAATAGGCTTGTATTATTGTTTCATATAACAGCTCTGTCGCTTGCGTCGGCTATCTAAAATTGAAGTGAAAGAAACAATGCTTTCTGTTTTAAAAGATTGCTGTGGTCCTGAGCTACAAATGTTAAGACTTAAATGCAAGCGACATTACATCATCTTCTCTCTGATCTGGTGAACTGAAACATTGGATCAAAATGTTGCGTGAGGTGCAGCACAATGCAATATTGGTGAAAAAAAAAATATTATCTACTGACTCAGAAGAAAGGTGTGTTTCAACATGATCTCATTAGTATTCATTGCTGTTGGTGGTTGTAACACATACATTTTCCCACATTTGCATGGACTGTTACTTATTAACAATTGGTTATATTTATGTTATGGGTGAAGTTATGGACTCTTATTATGGAGTATTATATTATATCATTTTCAGGGGAAACCTGTAGATTTGAAAATCATGCTTTCCCCATTATTGTTGAATCACGGAAGCTACATCAGTTACTTTGCCAAAAGATCTCTATTTATTATGTATCATGTGTCAGACAGAGAGAAACAGGCATATAAGAATAAGGCAACAGGCGAGGAGGTCTTCATTCCAGATTTCTCTGTTCCCCATTTCTCTATCCTCTCACCCCATCATGCCAGCTGTAAATGGTTTCTCTGGGTTTCTCCTCCCTCACCCCCTCATGCCTCTACTTCTCCTTCCTTATACCTCATGCTTACACATGGTACAATCGACTATCCCTCTGTGTACACATTTATTTATTTATTTATTTGTTGTTTATTTTAATAGGGACAGATACAAAGAACATAGATTATTACATAAGAAACAATCCGATGCCTGTATCACAGTGCTTATAGCCATGGCTAATTTGCAACACCTGTCCCTAGAAGGGCTTTTAACAGTTACGATAATGAAAGAATAAAAATGTACAGTGAGTATAATAAAATGTCCAGAAACCAGTTAGCACCAATAAAAGTTAGTATAGTAAATAAACACATTAACTCGAACTCACACAGATGCACACCTCACATACACACAGATATAGATTTCACACAGATATCATGCCATATGTCATATGGCATGACCACACTGTTGCTGCTGTATGAGGCAAGCTTTTGTTTGTTTTTTGAAGGTCAATGGTTTATTTAATGTCTTTATATTTGTAGGAAAACAGTTCCACATATTGACTCCTTTCACAGAAGAACATTTTGGGCAAAAGATGTTTTATAAAATGGAACTTTACAGTCTCCACATGTAGCAGCTCTTGTTGATCTGGAGGATTCCAGCCTGGGGCTGGAACATTAGTGGTACATTTGCATCAGTTGAAACATTCCTTTCCTTGTAAAGAACATGTACACATTTAATGTATCATCATCATTGGAACATCTCTGCTCAGTGAACGTGTTACATTGCACACATACCTCTAAGGAAAATATAGCTCATCCCATATCTCTGCTCAGCAAACATGTACAACATACTCTGAGTCCACAAAATATATTATGAAATTATTATGAAAATGAATAAAGAAAAATAATACTAAAAAAATAACATTAAACAGTAAAATTTTAGTCTTCAAAACCACACTCAAAGATAGATATAAAAAAATCCAAACAGTTGTTTATTGAACAGAACTCGGGAGAGAGTGAGCGCTGTGTGTGTGTGTAACTAGAGAGCCTGTGGAGACTGTGACTGTAATATAATAGAATTGTCACGTTATATTTAGTTCTGTGGACTCTTATTTTGACATGCTGTCCTGTTTCCCTTACTTCCTGTTATTCACTCCTGTGTTCTTCTAATGATCTCCTGCATTTATAATTAAATGTGACATATAATGCCCCTTTTCATAAGATGTAGTATAAATCTATGGTGTCCCCAGAATGTGTCTGTGGAATTTCAGCTCAAAATACCACCCAGATCATTTATTATAGCTTGTCAAATTTGCCTCTTTTTGGGTGTGAGCGAAAACGCGCCGTTTTTGTGTGTGTCCCTATAAATGCAAATGAGCTGCTGCTCCCCGTCCCCGTTCAGAAGACGGCCGATGCTTTACACGTGCTTCGGATCCTCTGGGGGAGCCGCTAGCAATTTTGGGCCCTATGAAAGAATCTGAGGTTGGGATCCTTACCGCACCCATTCTATTAATAAAAATATAAATAAAATCGCCCTTTTCCATTGCGTTAAAACTGGTTACACTGTTGTCGCTTGCAAAAACAAATGGCAGCGCTGTAGGTGGAAACATGCATATTAAGTGATATTATAATAAGATCTCCTTCTACGTCAGAAGGGGAGCGAAATCTGATCGGCTAATTTTTTGACATGCTTGCAGAGAAAGTCTTACCAAAACAAAGTTACTGGGTTGTCACTTTTCTCGTTTTCTCTGCTGGCTTCTCGACGACTGGTGCTCCCTCTCAGCATAAGTTTGGTGTCGTTGTAAAGCGCCGCATTCCATCTTTGTGAATACTTATAGCGAATTCTCGATGGCATGAGTCTGAACAAATGAAATGTGATTTTCAAACCCATGCTGATGTAAACAAAACCAGGTCGTTGCTAACCAGTCGTAATAACGCCTTTGGTGATTAATCAAAACACACCATTGTGGTATCATGGAAGCGTCCATCCTCTGAAGACATGAAAAGTGAACTTTTAATTAATGGATATGGAAGATAGTGAGAGTGCTTAGTCGGTGGCTTATGCACCAAGGTCGGTGAATCTTTTCGGAGCAACTGACATGGAACATTTTGCTCAACTTATTAATGACTACTTCTGTGATAATGAGCCACCACCTAAACAGGATGATTATGGACATTAATGCAAACAAATCTTGAACAATGGTTGGGCATGGACACAATATAAAACTGTGATGACTGTATTAAAATGAACTTTGCTCACTGTGTTGATCACTATTAATCTTGACACACATCAATGCAGGAAAAATCATGAAAATTATTTTCCATAATTTAGTCTTTTTTTATAAACTTGTTAACATGAAATGGGCAATTTGTTATTTAATGTTTTTATTTATATTTTGTTGCATAATTTTGATACATGGATAGCCCTTAACCAGTGAAACGCTTCTCAAACTGACTGCTAAGCAGAAAAATCAGTTATTATTATAAAATATTCTTTATAATAATTGGTTACACTTTATTTTAAGGTGTCTTTGTTACAGTGTATTTATACATTTAAGTACTGAATAATATTAATTAACTAGATGTACTTACTATAGGGTTAGGATTAGGTTTGTTTTAGGGTTAATTGCATGTAATTATGCATAATTTATAGTAATTACTGTATAAACTACATGTAACGTGTAACAAGGACACTGTAAAATAAAGAGTTACCAAATTTGGTGTTATTAGCAGGGGTTTTCAAGGGATGGTTGCTAGGTGATTTTGTTTTGGAGCCTTAAAAAAATCTAACTTCATCGACTTCAAATATTTTTTGCTCATTCATTTTTGTTGTCTGATTCCACAAATCATACATCGTTCTGAAGGTTTTGTTACTGGAGAACTCGTTAAAAAAAAAAGAAAAGAAAAGCTCATTCTGTCTCATTTTCCCAGCACGGGTCACATGTAATATAATACTAAAAATCGACAACCAATATATTTAGAATATAATAAAAGCATTCATATTTTTAATGGTCTTAAATCATACACAAGTAAATTCCTACAAATTCCTATGAGCTCAGGCTTTGTATTCAGTGGAACTAAAGTACAACTATGTATTTTATTTGAAAATTATGATAGCATCACAAAAAAAAAAAAGTTCATCCACCCACACAATATCTGTAGGGTGAGATTATAAGGTAACAGCTGAATAATTGAACAAACTTTTTGAGTGTATTCTCTATGATTGCCTTCAAGGTAGCTCTTCTCTTATAAAATGGGCATATAGCAATTTCGTGACAGTGTAGCATCTTTGTGACTATAGCAAATGGATCTATGAAATAGCTTGGCTTTTTGTTTATGATCTTTATAAAGGATATTTGGTGAAACTATAATACCATTGGCTTCGATAGTCACATATAGTATCATATAGACAAATTCTTGGTTCTTGTTTGGTATATGAAATGATGTGTCTGGGTGTTCAATTTCATGCAGAAGCAGTTTCATCTTAAGTGAAACTTCATAGAAAATAAAGATATACGTTTGACGGTTTGTGTGTGTGTGTGTGTTTAGGAGACTCAGGAAGACTGTTAAATTTGGCCATGAAAATGGGTTTACAGCCAATCTCTCATCCATTTCATGAGGGCTAGAGCTGGTTGCCCAAGAACAGGCATTTAGGTTACTTTAAACTCTCTGCTTTTCCATGCTACATTAATCTGACTATCCACTTCAAATCTGCTGTGAAATTAGCCTGTCTAAATACAGATCACTTAGATATTGGCTGTTCTTGCTCTGTCCAAACATCTAAGAAAGATGTGTATACATGTTTGTGTACATGAAAGGAACAGAGTTCCTGAGAGTGATTTCACAGTAAATTTCTGACTACAGTAATTTATTGTAAAATAATAAGTCTTTAATTATGTATATTCCTGGCCAGTGCACTAGAATACAAACTGTTATATTAATGATGTTTGAGTGTCTGTTATTAACAGAGGTGGAAATACCTATGGATGTAATGGAAGGTCATCCAGAACCAGGGTGCGAACTACGGGGGAGCTAGGGGGAGCTCGGCTCCCCTTAATAAGACATGGGCTCCCCAAAAAACATGATTCATGAAATTTTGGGGGGTCTCAAAAAATATTGACAATGTTTTATTTTGACGTGCAATTTCAGTTTTGTGTAATGTGATCATCGTGGAGTATTATGTGTAAAATAGCAAAAATATCATTCATTCATGCATGACAGCGATTTAAACCTAATTCACTTCAAAGATAACTATACATGCTATTCTTGTCATGAGCATCAAGGTGTGGTGGCGCTGCGGTGCAAATTCCAATCATGTTTAGTACGTTAACTCAAAGATTTGTAGAAAAAATATAAACGTTGGAGGCATAGACTGTAAAAAATATGGACAAAGTGTCTGTGACGTCACCCATAGACTTTCTGAAGAACGGTTTTGAGGCCGTTTATGGGGGGTATGGGCGGCGCCACCTTGGAAAATCTTTTCAGAAAGGATACAGAGGTGGTATGATGTGTTGTGTCAGATCATGGCCGAGACGTCAAATTTCAGGAATTCCACTCGGCACAGCCCGTTATCAGCTGTCAATCACGCTGTCAATCAAAGTTAACCACGTCCTTATTTGTCATACATTTCATATCTAAATACGATCTAAACTAAAGAGTTAGAAAAAAATTCACCCCCCTCACAGTTGTCAGGCACTCGAAACCTATCGAAAAATACAATAAAAGTCCATGGGACCAACCTGTAAAAACATGAATTTATGTTTCCCGTATCACCCGAGACCGTGTTTGCGGCAGGATGGAAAACCAAGAGAGGGCGGTCACTGTTGCCTGTCTCTGATATAGTCTGAAAAAGAACCACCCCTAAGGTTTGAATGGACCTATGAGTAAGGTGACATGTCCAAGAGGGGAAGCGGCTCTTAGTTGATTTATGGTCTTTGTCCCCAGCGTGCTTAGACTGTTCATTCAAGCTCAAATAGACATAACAAATTCAAATTGCATTCTAAGAGAAGGTGATGTACATCAAAGTATGTGTCATTAAATGAGGATTAATTAGGTAGGAAGAATGATACAGGTGAAGTTATATTGACCGTTGGGTGGTTGTGCAACCACATACACCCCAATCAAACATACCATGTTGTTATACCTAATAGTACACGAGACAGTAAATCATCACGGTTTCTGTGAGGCATGTTCCTTCATAGATCAGAGTAATACCGCAAAGTTTATTTAATTAAAGATTGTCTCTCTCTCTTGAGCATGTGGCGCATGTGGCCACATTCCTTTGAGGTCGTAAAAGTCTGTTATCAGTCTTAAAGTGTTCTGTAACCGGACACCCGGCTGACAAAGTAACTTCATTTGTGAGTTTAGTTTTGGGGGGGTGTTTCATAGACCTTTATATTGATTAAATATAGTGAATATGAATAATTAGTGTGTGTCTGAATGGTCCAGACCCTACAGCAGTTTTTCGCACTTCCGGGTAGGCTTCATTTTTCAGATTAGAATGTTGCCGCTTGGTTGGAGGCCATTGATCTGCGCGCGAAGTCCTTGAAATCCATTCTGTGTTAAGGTAAGGCATGTTCCCAATTATGTGTTGTGGCTGGGTTGTTATAGGTCCGCGTGACTCTCGATGTCTTAGGCCTAATAGAACGGAGGAATTATGGTATTCTTCTGTAGCCTGATGAGTAATTTAATCATTGTTCAAGTGAACTCAAAGACAGCCTATGTAGCTAGACTATTTGGGGATGGCTGTTTGCTGTTTGACTTATCAATTTGTGTCGATAAAGTATAATAGGGTGAATCCTGTATATAGTGCTTGCATAGTGCATGCACTTGTAGCTGTTATGTTTCTTTGGAAGTCCTTGAAATTAATGGGTTTCAAAGCGCAGCGCCGCACATTCCGCCTGATCTCATGAAAGTGCGTGTCTATACAACGAATGTTATTTCTCGTGCCATTTATACGCTAAAAATAGTTTTTGCATATGATACGCACTTTATGGCGTGTAATACGCACGCACTCCCCACCCTAATCCTACCCAAGGGGTTTTCAGTGTGTAGCATATGCACACTAAAACCATTTTTGGCATATAATTGGCACGAGAAATAACATTTGTGATATAGATACAGACTTTCATGAGATTGTGTTGCAGAGGTGCTTCAGTCCTCAACACGCGCAAATGCACGAACACCCAAACCCCCCTCCAAAAAAACTTTTATAAAAAATACTTAAAATACTTTTAAGAGTAGATTTAAATGTGGGTACTTTTACTTTAACTCGAGTACATTTCTAATGATGAAAAAACTGTACTTTTATTTCGTTACGTTGGGAGATGTTCCGCTCGTTACTTTATTTTAATGCAATATGTTGTTGAATGCGTAGTTTATTCCAAACTGCACCCGCGCACAAAAAGTATTCTCGTCGTTTGATAAACTTAGGATTGAGCCACTGTAGTCACTTGGACTATTTTAACGATGTCTTTAATAACTTTTCGGGGAACAAGTGTCAATCCCTTAAGAAGCCTATGGAGGAGTGATCCAGCTCTCAGATTTAATAAAAAATATCTTAATTCATGTTCCGAAGATGAACAAAGGTCTTACGGGGTTGGAACAACCTGAGGGTGAATAAATACTGACAGAATTAAAATTTTGGGTGAACTATCCCTTTAAAATGACTGCTGTGTTCCTTATTACACCCAAGAATAGAACACCACAATCGCTTAGACGCCATTCTGCTCCAGTGTATCAACAATGGCGGACTATGATGACAGCTCGCTCAGGGCGGGTCTGTGTTGAAAAGCTGTTGTCAATTATCAATCGTGGGAGGGGCGTCCGATCTAGTGACGTCACAAGATCGAACGGCTCAATTTGAGGCAGGGAAAAACATATAAGGAAATTAAAACAAAAACACTGGATGGATTTTTATCATTATATGATGGTTGTGTACAGGCACTGCCAACACACATTTCAGTACAATCAACTTGTAAAAGTGCATGTACCATTATTTGACCCCTTTAAGAACGCATATTGAGAAACAGCCCCTAGCAGCCCCTTTCAATCTATTTAATTAATATTAGATTCTAACCTAACTCTGCTGTTAGTTTTCGTGATCTTAATGATTACATTTTTTCGTCGGACGGAAAAAAGCAAAGTGCAGCAAACGGACATATCCTATCTAGACGGGATTAGATTTCTCAGAGGACCTCTGAGTTAGCCAAGAAAAGGTCATTTTCAGATTCACGAACAAATGGAAAAACAATCAATTTGTATGTGAATTTGGCCTCACTGTCTTTTTTGACTCATAAATGACCGGTTCAATAGAGTCATTTGCAACCCGCTATAGGACAATTTATAGAAAGACATGTTTTTGCCATTATTTGTGGTACGCTTGAATTGAAGTGCCCCTGCTGAAAAGTGGTACAGGAAGCACTGCTTACATTTTTATTTTATACTGGGATAATTCTGGGGTGGCAAATGTGGTGGTAAAGCTTTTTCTTAGGGTGGCAGTTGGATCCCCGCAGGCTAGGGCCACACAAATGTGTTTTTGTTTGTTTTTTTGTTTTTCTTTTTTTACGATTTATGCTACATTTACATTAAAATAAATGTTAAGACAATAAATAGACCTGAATGGGAGGCTGTAATCGAAACATTTCACTTAAAGTTAAATGTGGCAGCTGTAATTGTAATCTTGATTATTTATAAATCATTTACATTATAGACTATTTGAATATTATGAAGCAAAATATTGAATGGAAAAAGAGACTATATCCACTTTTGGAAAAAGTACATTTACCGGTATCAAAATATTTAGATCGCTTATATGACGAAATATTCTGCATTTACATTATTTTTGTAGACACTTTTATCCAAAGTGACTTACAAATGAGGAACTTCAAAAGCGAGATACTGTAATGACCACAATGTTTGCAGTATTGAGATGTTTCTAAATTGAAATGTGCATTCTGTAATTTTAGGTTTCACACACACAAAGAAATTTACTACATATTCAACATATGAATTGAAGACTCCAATCATATATGTAGACAAAATAAAAGCTTTTATTCACAGAATGAATTAATCATGGTGCATTTTTTTCAGCCAAAAAACATTCCATTGTCTTGTGCAAAGCTGTACCCACAGAAGTAAGTGTCAGTAGTCATGCCACAGAAGTGATGCCAGTGCAACCTAAAAAAAATACTAGTTAACATTTTAGCCTTTAAGTCATGCAAATGAATGTTGTAATAAAACACACCAGCCAGTTATTGTAATATCCTATCAGAAAGAAAACACAACTGTTGGAAGACGCAGCACTATCTGCCAGACCATGTCTAAGACTGTTCTACACATTGACAGCATTTGGTGCTCTAGATAGAAGGGTTATAAAGCCGAGAAGGACATTTACGGGAGTAAGTGGGGCAGTTAGGATTGTGTCGTGGTTGAGGAAGATTGATTATTTCAGCAGAGGATGCTGCTGTGATTTCCTTCAATGGGTAAATCTTGGTTCTTCTACTGGGGTGAGTGATCACAGTCTAGGTGGAGGTTTACTGCTTTTTTCTTTTTTTTAAACTAAGCAAAGACTCTTGTGTTCTGACCCTGTATTCATCAGAAAGGAAACTGCATGTCCCCAAACACTGGTTGCTAAAGGCATCAGGACAGAATCTTTCAGAGGGACATTACAGCTGTCATGCCATTTCAAAAAATATTTTTGTGTTTCTGTTATTCCAGTTTGCTCTGGTGGAATTTAAAAAAAGAGAAAGAATTCAAAGCTTGGAAAGTAGACTAACCTTTTTTAATAATCCAGTTCTGTTTATCCTGTTGTATCCTATATTTACAGGAATTTATTTGAATCTATATTGTGAAATAGTCATTAGATACATGCACTTTTCCTCCTTGCCAGTTGTTTCTCTCCATGAAAATGAGCAAAGGTGGCAAACTTCTGCTGTTGTACTAACTGAGAGAGAAGTTTTCAGACATGAGGTTTGCTGCATGACTGGTGTTAGAAATTCTCTTTTTGTAGCACACAGTAGATGCATTAGTAATGGATGACTCTGGTTTTCTCTCCTGTTTTGCAGAAATATTCATCACAAACTTGTAACATCATTTATATAGAGGAGTTCTTGCTTCGGTACACCTAGTGCTGCCTCATTAGTATTCACTATTTAACTGGTACTTTACGGACTGCAATCAGATGTCACTTTAACTTTTCCTCAAACACCATCCTGAGCATCTCAACCGCATAAAAGATACACAAACCTCTTGTCTACAGGGGAACAAATTTTGTAATGAGAAATGGGTTCTGACGGTAGCACTCGTGCTGAACGGAACAGCCATGCAAAATGAGGTCATGCTAGTGAAAATGTTAAGCAAGTATCATAAATGGTTGCATTTTCTGCTTCCCGTGTTTTTAAAGAAACAAGTCCAATGTAGAGCTTGTTCACTATCCAAGTGCAGGAAACAGCATCTGATTAAAGCTCAACATAAGTCTTTTAATTGGTCGAAATGTTATGTGCATGGATGTGGAGGATTAAACCAGTGCTTCATTTAGGTTTGACTGCACATATGACAAAATCTAGTTACATGTAATCCTTTTAGTGCATGTATGTCTTTAACTACAGGCTACTGGTAAAAATAACCCCACACCTCCACACGGAAAGTTAACACTGAGTAAAATTGATAGGCAATCTGGAGCAATGATTGGGCAGCCTTGCCTGATCTTTAACTGCTTGCTAAAGGGATGATAGAAATTGTCTATTTCACTAAACCAGCCCAGACACCATTTTACGACCATGGTCACTGTTTCGTTCAGTGATGCAGTGTCCAACAATCAGGGACAACAATCAGGTACCTTCTGTTCTGTGATATATCAGCTAACTCAAATGACTTGATTACTAGGCCTATATAACAGATACAAATGTTCTGTTCTCTCAGCCATATTTGGTACCAAAATGTGGTCAATTCTGCAGGTATTTTGTCAATGCAAACCTGTTATAAGACAACATTTCCAGAGAAAACCATTTATTTCTGGTTTGTAGAAAAGTAAATATGACAGCACATGTCTAGGACTCATCAATAATGATGTCTGCTGGCTTAAAGCCAGTGTGAAAGCATTTCAGGGCGATTGTGGAATGGTCACTTGCCCATTTGTGTCAGTGCTGCATTGCTACTGAAAATCTTGCCTTTGTTGATGTTTGCTCATATTTTCTTTAACAGATATCGCAACAAACGACTGGTAGGGCCTACACAAGCTTCCTCCCGGGTTAGTGACATCACTAACCCTAAAATTTACATAAACCCCGCCCCCGGAACACGATTTATAGATTATCATGACAGAATATGCTAATCAATGACTAGAAAATAACTACACATAAGCTACATAAATACATCAACTAACCATTCAGAAATGTTGTCAACATGTTGTCTCTTCTTCTTGAATCTCTCCATTTTTGGCTAACTCCAGTTCTCCATAAAAGGCTAAAAGTTTTTGAAATTTTCAGTGTGTGTCTGTGTAAGGTAATGGAAGCTGAAATGAGCTATTGAAGCTAGGCCCTCTGTGGTGGGAGCAGCAGCACATTTGCATTTAAAGGGACACGCACAAAAATGGTGCGTTTTTGCTCACCCTCAAAAAGTGACAATTTTAACATGCTATATAAAAATATCTGTGGGTATTTTGAGCTAAAACTTCACATACACACTCTGGGGACATCCGAGATTTATTTTACATCTCGTGAAAAGGGCATTATACCACCTCTTTAAAATAATAGCTTTCTATTTGAATGTATTTTAAAATGTAATTCATTCCTGTGTCCAAATATGCCTATAGAAGGCAAAAAAAGATTCTGTATCCGATTGACCTTATTATCCTGTAAGGCCATGGTATTATCCTGTAAGGCCATGATTTGTGAATGGAGGTGAAGCGACAGATACTTTATTTTGATGGTCCCCTTTAGACATTCTGTTGACTGTAAGTAACATGGCCTGCATGTCAACTAATTCTTAGTAAAGTATTATTAGAGTATTAGTAGACTATGCTTAATAGGGCTGCCACCTAAAATTCGACTAACCATTAGTCAACTAGAAGAGGCTTAGTCAACCAAAAATTGTATTAGTTGAAATCACACAGTCCGTTAACGGCGGGTCTTTGTGGTAATTACAGTATGTCGGGGAGGAAATCACAACGTTTGGCTATTATCCATCAACCTCAAATATGGCTGATAATTTGAAACATGTAAGTAACTTGGCCGCTCGCTCTAACGTTAACACAATAACAAGAAAACGTTGTACCTTTGTAAAATAAAGAAGACAAACATCATTGGTCTCTGTGTACTTGAGTGCGTAAAAAAAAAATTGTATACTTGCCTCACAGACATGAGAAATATATCTATAAAAAGCTTGAAATGTAAAGCAATTGTCAACCAATTCAAGTGGAAAACAATATTCTCAGATTATGTAATCCCTATGAAACGTGCATGTCCACTATTGCAGAGATGATGAGTCAGCATTGTTGACTTAATCTCTGCAGC
This sequence comes from Gila orcuttii, assembly GCA_026230005.1. Lineage (NCBI taxonomy): Eukaryota > Metazoa > Chordata > Actinopteri > Cypriniformes > Leuciscidae > Gila > Gila orcuttii. The sequence goes on along the minus strand of JAPDVR010000002.1, from coordinate 25,888,940 downwards.
TGAAAACACAGAAAACATTATCAATAAATTATTAAAATGTTTAGACTGTCTCCTTGCTGTTTTTTCACAACACGTTCATAATCATTACTTTGACCAGTGCGCTGTTGAAAGCTTTATGTGTGCGCTTGGCTATGCATTATATATAGGCAATTAATGGCTTATTATTATGGTTTATATGGCTTATTAATATACATGTACGATTGGTCGACTAATTGCTTAAATGAACGACTACTAGTCGACTAGAAACATCTTTAGGAGAGGGCAGCCATAATGCTTAATATCTGCTAACACTTTTATTTTGATTGTCCCCCAACAGAGATTCTATTGACTAAGTAACTTGTCAACCTGTTCTGCTAAGTCTAACCCTAACCTAACAGTCTACTAATACTCACCTAAAGAGAGTTAGTTGACATGTACAGTATGTGCAATGTTATTTATAGTCAACAGACTGTCTAAAGGGGACCATCCAAATAAAGTGTAACCCACAGATGTTGTATGGCCAAATTTTATTAATATATTATATGCATTCATACTATATAGAATGTACTGGTTGCGTATGCAACCCACCGTTCCCTGAAGGAGGGAACGGAGGACGTAGTCAACGTCGACTGAATGGGATCATGCCAGGGAGCCTATCATCTTCGAGTACTATTGAACGAGCCAATGGAATTGGCATGCGTGACTTACATCACACACTCCGGCCCCACGGCGCGGGTATAAATACGGAAGTGGATGCACGCACTAGTTGCTTTTTCGCTTAGGAGCCGAGCGTAACTCTGAGTCAGCGGTGGTCCAGCGGTAGTGGCAAGGGGACTACGTCCTCTGTTCCTTCCTTCAGGGAACGGTGGGTTGCATATGCAACCAGGAAGTTCCCTTTCAGTCGAGAACGTCAGACATAGTCAACGTTGACTGAATGGGATCAACCATTGAAAACGCCACTAAAGCTGCCACCTTCCAGTGCCTAGACAAAAAACCCCTGATGCCCCCGCAATTTAAGGCATGGAAGGACAGGGCTTAGGCCAGAGAAGTCACTGCTGTTCCTACAGGACCACTGGGAAAGCGTTCCCTGTACATGGAAGGAAGGGACGCTGCGGAAGCCAGCCTACCTGAAGGGAGGTAACGTAGAGAATACACATATGAACTGGGCGGAAGACCGGGCAGTACGACATATGGGATGTCACCAGACAGTGATGGCAGAGCAGACTCTGCCAACGGAAAACACGGGCTCGCCGTACCTTTGGAAGAATATACATATGAGATCACCGTAGGGATCGCAACATATGGACCCAGCCTAACAAAGGTTCCACAAGCTTACGAGTGGTAGGCCTAACACTGGGCATTCTGCCACGTCCGATGTCGGAGGGGTGCAGAGGAACTCAAGAAGGTTTGGATAAGGGGAACTCAACTGGAGCAGAAATGGCGCACGTATCCAGTCCACAGGAGGGGAATGGCGCAGCAAGCCGACACTTCGAACCAGGCTCACAGTGAAACTGGCTTCATGAGAAGGGAGCCCACGGAAAGCAGCGGTTCGACTATAGGTGGTGTCGCCCAGCCCCCAACTCTAGAAATCTGTCAGCGAAGCACTTTGTGTCAACGCCTAGGCGGGAACACACACTCATTTAAGAGGAGCTCACCACCTAAGTGGACATGTGCATCTCGGAATCTTCACCAAGATGAAGGCAGCCACCATTCAGTGGGCCAATCTCGCTTGGAAACAGCCTTCCCTCTCTGCTGATTTCCTTAACAGATAAGAGCTGGTCTGAGGTCATAAGGCTTGCGTTCTGTGCACGTAACCCGCAATGAAGCGGACGGACAGAGAAAGCCAGGACTGGGTCTGCCTCCTCCGGGGCAGCACTTGCAGGCTCACCACCTGGTCCCACTAAGAGAGAGGTGGGAACCTTGGGCACATATCCAGGCCGAGGTCTCAGCTTGTGATAGTAGCCGGCCCGAATTCCAGTCACAACTCGTTGACCGAAAGCAAGCAATTTCCTACCCTCTAGTAGAGACCAGGCGAGCAGGAGAACTGTTTAACAAAATTTTTAACTCACTGCCTGCAGTGGCTCAGGGGCAGTCTCTGCAGTGCAGTAGCACCAGAGATGAGGCCCAGGAGGATAAAGAGGGGCGCAAGGCAATTCCCTTGCTCCCTCGGGAACCTGATGATCAGACGTGCTTCCCATGCTTCTGCATCATGATGTGCGTCAAGAAATCAGAGGCAACATCATTTTGAGTGTGGAGGAAACAGCCTACTCCAACCCATCTTACAGGAAAGAGAGCACTGAATGACCGAACGCTCTCAGGATCTCCTCACGGAGAGAAGACTCACTCAACGAATAGGTTCCACTTCTCTTTGGCGTAAGCACAACTTCCTGTTTTTTAGGACATGTTCCTGCGGTAGCCACCTGAACCTCCGCATTCAGTTAGGACCGGCCTGGAATTTCTCCAGTGGTCTGAACGCAGGTGCCATCATGCCCCGTCCCTGAAATGTATTTAGGTAAAGTCAGGAGGGCTGTCAAGGGGAGCTAGGTCTGGTTGGGCCAATAAAGGGCATTTATCAAGACCTGCTCCACTCCTGACCTAGCACAATAGGTGCAAGCGGCATGCGTGCACAAGACAGGAGCACTACTCAACACTACATGTGAAGATCACTGAGCTTCAGGAGCAACTCTGCTCAACACCTGAGTGTGATGAAATTCACTGAGCTTCAGGGGCATCTCTGCTCAACACGTGTGTGTGATGATTTCCATTACACGAGAGTAGATGTTAAAACTTCATGCTGATTTGTACTCGGCTTTCGCCAAGATAAGCACCAACTAAGACGTAGCTTTACAGTAACCTATGCTTCTCCATTCATTTACGCTTCTTTCCAAATGGTGATGTGAATCTCCTTCTGTCTGGTGTTAATAGCAGCAGTGTATTTGCACACACAACGGCTGCAACCACAGTGCGGTCCCCTCATGACAACCTTCCGGATTGAGCAGAGTAGGGGACATCTCTAGGGTCTTCAAGTGGGCACCTTCCATCCTCAGTGTTTCGTCGACTAGCCCACGACACCTCAAGAGGGCTCAACAGTGACTCTGGCTTCCCAGAGTCACCCCCCTCAGTCCCCCACTCAACTCAGCCCAGCTTACTGACCTTTACAACACTCCTGCTGCTGAGGTTGCTCCTTCCTTGTAGTTCACATGTGACCTAACCACAATCTCTCACAACCTCTCCACAACCCAACCATACGCGCCAACCCGTTTTACTAAGGCTGTCGAGCTCCACTGCGGACGTTAAAGCGGTCAGTGGCAACGGTTCCGTATGGCATACTACCGCAAAACACAATCTTTGTCCAAACACCAATCCTCATTCAGGAAAAATACACAGGAACGTAATAACTGTAATTACTGTGCAAACTATACAACTAAACCAACAGACTCTTCAAATTTTCAAGAATTTTTCTAAACCATAGCATGGCGGCCTGTACACAGCCAGCCAGACTCTTTCCGTCTCAACCACAGCCAGTTGCTGCTCCTCTCTGCTGCTTCAGATAAGTTCTTTACTGTGCGACGCAACTCTTGGCCACTGAATCCGACGTCTCTGAGGAACCGGGTTGTGGAGTGTGCCACAAATCCTTGACAACCCACTTACACTGGATAATCCCGGACTCTCCATCCTCGCTGTTCTGCTTCAGTGGCCAGCTGAGCATACCGCAGTTTCTTCCTCTCATATGCCTCATCTCCTCCCATGGCACTGTTAACTCTATCAGTTGAACAATGCGTGCTGATCCAGACCACAAAACAATACCTGGTCGGAGGTTGGTGGTGGCAATCTCAGGTGGAAAAATAAGCCGTTGATCAAGATCAGCCAGCATTTTCCAGTCCCTAGCAGCTTCCAGTTGTCCTGAGCGAGAATTGTTTTTAACACCTTTTCTTGGTGATTGCTCGCCTGGGCGGAGGAATATTGTTTTCTGTGTGTAATGTTTTGCTAGAACAGGTGGCAACTTATTGGTCATGTTACGCTTGTCTTCCAATGCTAAAGCCAAACATCGGAGTACTTGGTCATGGCGCCAAGTAAACCGACCTTGGCTAAGAGCCACCTTACATCCCTTACATCCAAAATGTGCCTTAATGTGGCAGGTGATGAACACAAAGGACAAGAGGGATCCTCTCCTACCCAGAGGTTTAGGTTCTGTGGTGATGGGAGAACATCATATGTTGACCTGATAAGGAAACTGATCCTACTCTCTTCCATTGACCAAAGGTCTTGCCAGCCCATCTTGCGTTGTTCCACACTCTCCCATCTCATCCACTCTCCCTGCTTGGCCTGGGAAATGGCCTTTATACACCTCATCCTCTCCTCCTGCTTTCGCACCTCGTTGACTACGAGCTTCCTCCTTTGAGCTGGGGCTGCCTTGTGCCATTTCGGAGGAGCTAAACTGAGCCCAAAGCCCCTCTTCCATGCTGTACCTGCCCCACGATATCACCAATTTGAAGGGCAGCCTTTGCCTCTTCCACAGATTTCTTTGCTGACCACTTTCTACCAGTTTTTAACACAGGTGCTGCCTCCCTTACACATTTGTCGCGTGACTCTACTATGGTAATTTCCAGTCTGACCTTGGCGCACTTAAACTCCTCAGTTAAAGCAGAGACTGGCAGCTGCAATATTCCTTTACTATAGAGTCCCACTCTGCTGAGGCAGCGTGGAACTCTCAACCATTTCCTGATATATGAACTTATTAAAGCTTCCAGCTTATCCACTGTCGTTAAAGAAACCTCGTACACAGTCAAACTGAAAGCACCAGAGTTTTAGTTTCCCTGGTAGAGCACAGCTGTTTATGCTCTTCAACCCTTCCACTCCTTGTCGTCTAACTTCTCCCACTCGAACTGTGTCCTTTAGATCCCCATCGTACCATCTCCTAAGACTCTTCACTGGCTTCTCAGAAACTGTTGGTATTGCATCACCATTAATGAAGAATGTTTTATCTACCACCTTGCCTTTAACTATCGAGATGGTCCTTGATTTAGAGGGCTTAAATTGCATTCGTGCCCATTCAATGTTATCGGTTAACTTACCCAATAACCGATTAGTGCAGGCTACTGTTGTAGTCATGGTTGTCATGTCATCCATGTATGCTCTGATTGGTGGTAGTCGCATCCCAGAAGCCAAGCGCTCTCCTCCTACTACCCATTTTGATGCCCCAATGATTACTTCCATTGCCATGGTAAAAGCCAGTGGAGAAATTGTGCATGAATTTCACTGAGATTCAGGAGCTTCTCTGCTCAACACCTGAGAGTGATAAATTTCACTGACTTTTCAGGAGCATTTCTGCTCAACATGTGAGTGTGATGAAAATAACTGAACTTGAGCAGGCACCTAAACGACAATGAATCGCATAGCCACTTTCTTAGAAGGCTCACTGGGGAACGCATTTCTGCGGATCCCGGGGCCAGCTGAGAGCCAGTGTCTGTCCAAGGGTTGTCCGCTCAGACAGAAATAACACAACTGGCAGAGGGACGAATCCGGAGAGGCAACAGATATAACTGTGTGGCTCCGAAGTGGTCCCTGCCCAGCTGGCCCACCAGGGGATGGATTCTACACTCTCCCTGGCCATAGCTGTCGTGAGGCTCGTCAGCGGCACAATTGAGCAGGCCGGAAGAAATAGTGGAATGAAGCGACCTCAGAAGCTTCTGACTCCAAGGAGGAGGTAACGGGCGAGTTGTGTCATGCGAGGGAAGCTTAGCAAAACGGTTGCGATGCTCAGACCAGTACCAGCTCGCTGAGAAGCGGTGGCTCAAAGCGATGTGAACTGCAACAACTCGAGGCACCAATGCCAATGCAGTTGGAGGTTACCCAGGCCTCCGTTAAAGCATGCTCTTTGTACATGGCCCCTCAGACGGTGTTAGTGGACCTCTTTCTAGGAGCGGTTTGGCCCGGAGAAACGAAAGGTCTGATCACGGGCTGAGGGTTTGGCGGCAGGCCGGGGTGATCTGTTGTCACACAGGGTGTTCCGCTCTGCCACGGTCACCTCGGGACTTGATCATGAAGCTAGTGCTGAAGCGGTCATCATATGGAGGAAGCCAAGCGGCTGCGTCTGCCATATGCCCCAGAAAGTTCTTTCAGTGGGGACCCTTTCTCACTTCTACATAGCACCAGCTGAACACACTCTTCTTGAAGAGACGTGTTGGACCGAGTCCTTCTCCAAACTGAAAAAGAGATACTCAGTCCGTGGGCGAGATTACTCTCTTCTAGTTGACCTGAAGACCCAACTGGCTATGGAGCACTCGAAGGGTAGGACCTTGTACTGATACTTCGCACCTTCAAACGCAAGAACACAGAATGGTCTGTGGAGCGGAAGGATAGAGATCTGAAGTACTGTCCTTCAGCTCGAATGCTGCAGGCCAACCTTGGGGACGGAGCATTTGAAAATGCATCTGTGTTAGCAACGGAGGCTTTCGAAAAAGGGCCCGTTTCAATTGACACAGGTCCAAGATGCCCATGACCCACCTCATATCCAGGGTACAATGAAGTACGGGTTCATAGAAACCGGTCTTCATATCGGCTGGAGGAAGAGGCTACATCGTGACCTTCACCTGTAGGACTGCGACCTGCGCACACAGGACAGAAGCAGTACTCAACACATAGGTGTGATGAATATCACTAATCTTAGGAGCATTTTAGCTCAACACCTAGGTATGATAAATATCTCTGAGCCAGGGCGGAAGCCAAGCAAAATGAATCGCAAGCCGGGTCTGGTGATATAGTTTGGCCATCTGGACCGGTTGGAAAGCATCTTTTTGGCGTCTACGAACCGGGCCAGGGGCCAGGGAACCACAGACCTACCCGAGGTGGGGCAGTGAGGTGGAGGACAGGGACCCGGCTCGGAAGGCCCGGAGGTGGCCCGAAGCAAGGTCTGAGTGTGGTGCACGACTCTTACCTGTCTCCACGAGACAGCCCGGGATGCGTGAGAGGGCGGATGACCGGGTCCTCGAACCACATCCAGGTGCCGGCTGGCGAACAAGAGGGGGTTGGGGGGTGCAAGGCTTTACAGGGTCACACACCGCCGACTAACCCTCTTGGGGCCCAGGAAGGGAGAAATTGCTCTTTCTTTGAATATGTGGGTGCCACTGGCTCCGCTTTTTTGGGAACCAGTGGCGGAACAAACACACACACACAAACACCTAACTCGGTCCTCTTATGAGGGAGGGAGCATTCCTCCATCCCTCGGTGGCCGCCTCAGGTTTAACACTTTCGCTGTCGCTTGCCACCTGGCGGGGGCGCCCCTTCTGCGGCCGGCTCCACGCTGAGACCTGGGTGGAGGCTGCTGCAACGGTCCAGTGGGAGCAGAGGCGGCTGCAGGCGGGTGCCCTCGGCGACAAGCAGACGGAGGATCTGCCACTGACAGACGGTTGGAGGCAGCAGCAGGTCGTCGGGGCAGGATGTGCCGGATGGCCTTTTGGGCGGCCGAGAACTGCTGGGCAAAGTTCTCAACCGCATCGCCGATCAGCCCTACCTGGGAAATGGGAGGGTCCAGGAACCGAACCTTGTCTGCTTCTCTCATATCCGCTAGGTTGAGCCAGAGATGGCGCTCCTGGACCACAAGGGTGGACATCGCCAGACCGATCGGGCGAGCTGCAACCTTCGTGCCCCGGAGGGTGAGGTCAGTTGCAGTGCGGAGCTCACCCATGAGCTCACGGTCTGGGCTACCCTCGCGCATGCTCATGATTGCCTGGGCCTAGTGGACCTGAAGCAACACCATGGCATGCAGAGAGGAAGCGGCTTGCCCACAGGCTTTGTAAGCCTTGCCCGTAAGAATGGACGAGAACTTACAGGCCTTAGAGGGGAGACGAGGATCCCCCTTCCATGAGGTAGAGGTCGCTGGACACAGTTGCATCGCAACAGACCCCTCCACTGGAGAGATAGCCTCGTAACCCTTCACCGCTCCCCCGTCAAGGGTAGTGAGGGGGGAGGAGCTACTCAGACGATTTCTGTCAGAGAAAGGTGCCATCCATGCCCTTGTCAACTCCTCATGCACTTCAGGAAAGAAAGGTATCGGAGTGGCGGGCAGAGATCCAGAGCCCTACCGCCTCGGCGGCCTTTTGAGCATAGCTGCCATCTCTAGATCCGGCTCGGGTAACGCTGGTCTCCCGGAGGGAGGCAGCACAGCCGAGTCGTCATCTTCAGAGCCCAGCTCCCCATCCGATGCTGCGATGGACATCCTGTCCTCTGGAGGGGCCCCGAACGAGGCGGCTGGTCGGTCCACCACAGAGGGACCAGCTCGCTCATCGGGGAGCTCCACCGGCTGTGGTGCAAGAGAGGAGTGAGAGATCCACGGGGCTTTGCCGGGCGGATTACCAGTCACTGTGATCCTCAGGTCACCCAGCCCAGACGGCACTCCAGGGCTCTTCTGGGAAGATAACCCAGAAGAGACACTAGAGCAGGGCCTGGGGGTGGAGACTCCACCTTCGCGAACAAAGGAAAGTCTCGACCTTAGCACGAGATAGTCATATTCCCACAATGGGAACATGACTCATTCACAAGAGCTGCCTCAGCGTGCTTTAAGCCCAAACACGTGATACAACTCTCATGACCGTCAGAGGGGGACAGAGCCCTACCGCACTCAGAAACGCACGGATGGAATGGCATCTTGAAAAAGACGCAAACGCACCCGTGTTGCTCTTTTAGAAATGGGACCCGTCACCAGTGCCGGAGCACACAGGGAATGACCGCGGCAACACTGAGTTCAGCTGACTGAAAACAGTGAAGCACTCACTTTTTCGCCCTTAATCAGCCGTCAACACACACACAAACACAAAAATTTGCTTGCTGTTAAAACAGCAGTTGAGAGCTCAAAGCTCGTGACCACCACTGCACTGCACTGTAGAAACCACCAGCACCGGGAGAGTCTTTCCAGAAGAACACCGACACACTCGCTCGTTGAAATCAACAGCACTCTTCAGAGACATCAATGATGATCGGCTCCGAAGCGAATGGCAACTAGTGCGTGCATTCACTTGCGGAGTGTGTGATGTAAGTCATGTACGCCAATTCCATTGGCTCGTTCAATAGTACTCGAAGATGACTGGCTCCCTGGTGTGATCCGATTCAGTCGACGTCGATGACGTCTGACGTTCTCGACTGAAAGGGAACATACCTTTTTAACGGTCCTACCTACTATACAGTATGCAATTCTGGATGTGGCATAGTTTTTCTTGCATTTTTTTAGTACAGTTATTAAAAAAAGTTTTCCTCCTGTGACCTAAAAAAATATCATCACACCTATGTCATGTCCATGTCCTAGAACAGACACATGGCCTTATTAGCAGACTCACACTGAATCCGCACCCACTGAATCCTTTAGAAAGCACCACAGATTTCCACAGAATTAGAACATCCGTCATTCCCTTGCCTGTTGATTTATCAAATTATATTGGCTTATTCAATTATGCTTTCCGCTACCAATTAAGAATACAAAATACTACATATTTAAAATAATTTAACAAATTTCCCCCCAGTCAGTGCAGGAAAAAATAAACCTCTGCTGATTCAATATGTACGAGTTTTCTTATTAGTATGCATCTTTCATTGACATGCAGTAGGCTATTGGTTAGAACTGAGATGGATCTTCTTAATTCTCTGTAAACATTCAATTAGGGACTCATAGATGGATTTAAGTAGACAAATAGGCTAAATATTACTGAATTATACTTGGCATATTTGCTCAAGCAGGATGGCTTTTTCATCCATAGATCTTCCTTTGCAAATTTGTCTTGATATCTGCAATCTAGCCTGGTTTGCGAGAACCCTTAGCACATGACTGCAATAGGTCCCTGGTGCAATGCAGTAATAATTAGGTTTGAATCCCCTGTGCTATTGTGCTCCTTAGAGGCTGAACCCCATCAGAGCCTGGACAGAAGCACAGAGGACACGTCGACTCCTCGTGTCCCTGAGAACCAGAGGCTCAAATGCTGCTTTACAGGAAATCAATACAAGCAGGGACCCTACCGGCTGTCCTAGGATCAGTGGGAGAGCAAATAGACAAGCTTTTTTGACTGTTCACTCAGAAGAGAAACTAGCAGAAAATGGTGTACACTTTTCTACTGAGGTTGGCTCACATTCTATAGTAATTCACTTAAGATTGTGCTATATAAAGTTGCTACAGAGATTTGACTTGGCAAAGGAGGGAAATACAAATTATGCATTTAAGGAATGAGCAAATGAGCTGTGGTTGCTTATTCAGGGGAAAGAAAATATGCAAACTGTATATAAGACTGTAGTAGAAGGTTACAGCCTTATATTTTGATGTGTGTCTGTAAAACCCAGCAACAAAACGTAATATACACAGGTAATTGACCTTTGCTCAGCCTTGCCCAAAATGATACAGACCAGTTGTACCTTCAGACTTTGTGTAATGAAAGTCTATGGAGGGTCTATGTATTTAGATACTTTGTTGTCAGGTTGATAATAAAAGTGAAACAATGTATACAGGAGATAGTCATCATTCATTCGTTAGTTTGGTCGTTCATCTGTCCGTCTATTTATGTATTTGTCTGTTTATTTTTTCATTCTTAAAATATATTTTGAGAAGTGCATGCTATTTAAACCATGTGTCATGCCTCATTCTTCAAATATAGCTGAATTAAATCAATATAAAAACACACATTTAGGTGAATTAAAGGTTGTGACATTATCATTGTTCTTTCAAAAGAGTTCACAGTATCATAGTGAATGTTGAATACTTTAACATAGTAATGTTTCTCTGTCTCTGTCATTCACTCTGATAAGCAATTTAAATCAGTGCATTGACTGAGTGCTATTTGCCACTGCTCTTTAAAATATATTTTTATGATTTCTTATTACAACTTTTCACATCTTTTGTCAAATCAGCTGAGGTTCACAAACATTTTACAGATAACACAATTGAATAAACTAATCTCTTTTTTTGTTAAACTCAAATGTTTAGTTTAAATGAACTCCAAATTTTAAGACAACCAGTATAGGCTACTTTAAGTAAAATCAACAAATAATTTTTACAGTGTGATCGTGTCTTCAGTCATTTCTGCGTGTGATGCTAATCTAATGCCACATCCACAAAAATATGTTTTAATTTAAAAATGTAATTTTCAAATTGAAAACAACATTTTCTAAAGTGTCTTCACGTTCTGTTTTCGCTGGAGGAAAACAAAAGTGTAATGAGGGGTGAACGCAGGGAAAATGTTACAGGACGGGAAACAGTCTTGAATTGGATTCCATCAAAAAACACTGTCTCTAAAGAAACAAATATGCAATCAAATTTAAGATGAAAAAAAAAAACAAGCAGGGAACGGAAGATTAATTGTGGAATATAAGGCTTCAACGATAAGACCACACTGTAAGTTACACAAAATAGCTTTCATCACACAGAGGCTGTTTGCGATCAATAGCTCTTCTCTGCTTCTCTCTCAGTCATTCGCATTTACAGTTTTTTTTTTTTTTCTCAGGGAAGATGGGTGGACACTGTCTGCCTGCTTGCATCCAGCATGGATCCATTTTTAATTTGATGTGCTAGGAGCAGCTGACAGTCCCCATATCTTCAGATAAAGTAGGAGGATTATTAATGTATGACTTCAATATAATGATTTTTCCATCTGCCAATCAAGCAGCCTCCTTTTGTGGCAGCCAAACACAAATGGCTCCACTGATGGCATTTACAGAATCCCATTATGTCAGTCTGGAATATAACAAACATTAGAAAAGACTTTTGAATCAATGGCTGGTAATTAATTTTATCTTGCCAAATAAGTCAATAGAAGTCACCTAGCTGAGAATAACACTGCCTATTAATCTGAGGAGTTCATTTTTGGAGGTTCCATTGTAGTAAACATCAAAGAAGAACAAAGAGGAAAAACAGAAAAAGCTTTATTATATTGATGATCTACAGTACAATGCAGGTTGAACTTTATGATAATATACAATCAATTTCCCTAGATATTTATTAAGACAAGGAGCTAGATTAATATTATTTTTTATGCATGAGTCTTATGGGTCTTCTATTTTGAACTATATTAAATTATACAGTACTCTACTCTAATAATGTGGGAATAGCACTTCGAGGAGGGTGAGATTTTCTCATTCATTTAATCCTCTGGTGACTAAAAATGGAATTTATATAGATGCAATACAATTTTTCTTCACTAACTGAAAGGTTCTCATATATTTTATTGATGAAAGTAATATCCTATTCAGTCTACAACTTTAGGTCCTGCATGCACGATCACATTCCAGAGGATGATTAGGTTCCCAGCCCTAAGTGGCACGTCCACAGTCCACACTTCACTGCCAGTTTGATGCATGTAGCACACAAGTCTGGAAAGCCCTTTCTCCATCTGGCTAATTCTAATCTGACTGGCTGGTTTGATGCAACTTCATTGAGTAAGGCCCTGCTTGAGTAAGTTATTGGTAACACTTTACAATAAGGATACATGAATAATCATGTACTAATGTCTGAAGTAATAGTTTCTTCAACAAGAACTCATGATTAGTGAAGATATTAACTAATCTAAAGAGCTATCCTTAAAGGCACACTATGCAAGAATTGTACCTTAATATAACAGCTTCAAAGTCATTTCGGTGGCAAACAAACTCATAGTAGGGCGAATCATCTTGGTAGTAAAGCTTGGGGGGGGGGGGGTCCTGGTTTTTCCAGCGCCACTGGAAAAACCATCAAAGCAAGTTTGAGAGGAGCGCCCCCGACAAATCTCGCGAGAATCACGACATGCTTTACGGCAACGACGTCACACACATCAACAACAACATATGAAGCACAAAGACACTTGCGCGCATTTCAGACGTGATACTCGACGATGGTAAAAGCAAAGAAAACGCGGTTGGAAGAGACTAGGAAAAGGAAAAGAGAATCTGACCGCGTGATGAACCGGACAAGAGTCCCACTCGGTCGGGCTTTCACTCGTTGGCGCGAGCTAAGAAGCAGCACTGGATGCAACAGCGATGCTGACCTGGCGATCTTGTTGATGGACTAGTAGTGACCCTGCCTGTGAAAACCCAGCTAAAGTCATTTTTTTGTGATTCACTGTTTTCTACATAAAATCATCCTACATAATGTAAAGAACATTCTGTGAAAATATTACCTTGTTATCTTTAATATTGACTGAGTAAGGCTATGTCAAAGATTTGCTGAATTTCGGGCTCAGAAAATCATGTTTTTGAGAAATTCCAATTTTAAAAAAAGCTTATTTTTAAAACGGCAACACAGTTGATCCAGAATTATCCTCCATATGTGCCATATACCACATTAAAGCTGAGATTCTCCCCTTTTTAGTGATATATGACACATTTATGGGAAAATTCTTAAAGTTTTGTAAAACAGGCCTATTTATTATGATGCGCATGTCCAAAAAGCTAAAAGCATAAAAACATTGAAACGAATGGGGGTACCAGAAGAGCTTGATTGTAGCAACAATTACCATGTCAATTCAGTTGAATGATTTGTATAACTTTATTAGTAAAATTAAATATCAGTGAAAATATAATATCAGACTAATAGCTTGGGGTTCAATCACCAAAACTGGCTCGTCCTCATCATCATGTTGGTCACTGCCTGAAAAAACAAGGAGAATTGTTTCAATTCAAAGCAAGAGACCTAAATGGAGACCTAAACATTCAGGGGGAGGGGGGTTATCCATTTTAAATCCACATTTAAAATGGATAATGAAGCATTTTATATGAAAATATCAGACTGGATCTGATTAATTGAGGGGAGGGCATAGGGACAAGAAATTGGTATGGATATGGCCATGGCTTCAATTCAGAGTGTAATCAAACAAATAAACATCATGTCATAAACGTAATTAATTTAAACGGACTCAATCCCAATCAACAAATGTAATAAACATTTAAATCCACTATTTTTGCATCACAGGATGAATTCTGTGTCAGCATTACATTGGCTAAACACTGACAGTAGGCCTATGTTACATATTCAGCATTAAAAAAAAAATAATGACAAAAACTTACTGTCAAATTCCTCGTCAGTTTCGTCAAAGAATGTGTCCTGTTCATCTTCACCATCATCTTCCAGAAAATAATCCGCTATAAAACCGGTTAAATCATAATTTGGGGCAATTCCACCGAGATTAATATCTAACCAGCTGTTAGCAATCAGGTATTTTAGGTTCCTACTCATGCTTCGGTGCTGCCATGTCAAATGTCAAAACAACGCAGTAAATTACCATCCAGCAAACGAATTATATTATTGACACTTAGCAGGCCTAAAATGTCCTTAAAATAAGATTAATGTTATTGGCAGAATACTGAGCTACAAAACAAATAAGCTGTTCTTAAATGTTTGGCGATGACACGAAACGAATCTCCTCAGACATCTGAACCCGGCTTAAGTCGCATTTTTTTTTCATTGCGTTGACTTGATTGCCGGTGTTCTGTCGATCCGTCCTACCTTGTCAGTTTTTCCTACCGTAGCGCAAAATTATAGCCATATCTATCGGTTCATCCTACCACATCGTAAAATCCTACAGGGCGTTTCTGCTTCGCATCTGTGACTACATCAAATAATTCAGTGTAACTTTTCCGAAGATTCTTATTAGGCCATGGTAGGGTGATTTTACAGCGCAAAGTAACGTTACCTCATCAGATTGTCCTATGAAATAAACAGGTAGGATGATTTTACGGTGCAAAATACATAATCAGATTGTCCTACCAGTATGATATAAACGAGTAGGATGATTTTACAGTGCAAAATACATCATCAGATTGTCCTACCAGTATGAAATAAACGAGTAGGATGATTTTACAGTGCAAAATACATCATCAGATTGTCCTACCAGTATGAAATAAACGGTGTAGGGTCTGGACCATTCAGACACACACTAATTATTCATATTTACTATATTTAATCAATATAAAGGTCTATGAAACTCTCCCCCAAAACTAACCTCACAAATGAAGTTACTTTGTCAGCCGGGTGTCCGGTTACAAAACACTTTAAGACTGATAACAGACTTTTACGACCTCAAAGGAATGTGGCCACATGCGCCACATGCTCAAGAGAGAGAGACAATCTTTAATTAAATAAACTTTGCGGTATTACTCTGTTCTATGAAGGAACATGCCTCACAGAAACCGTGATGATTTACTGTCTCGTGTACTATTAGGTATAACAACATGGTATGTTTGATTGGGGTGTATGTGGTTGCACAACCACCCAAGGGTCAATATAACTTCACCTGTATCATTCTTCCTACCTAATTAATCCTCATTTAATGACACATACTTTGATGTACATCACCTTCTCTTAGAATGCAATTTGAATTTGTTATGTCTATTTGAGCTTGAATGAACCGTCTAAGCACGCTGGGGACAAAAGACCATAAATCAACTAAGAGCCGCTTCCCCTCTTGGACATGTCACCTTACTCATAGGTCCATTCAAACCTTAGGGGTGGTTCTTTTTCAGACTATATCAGAGACAGGCAATAGTGACCGCCCTCTCTTGGTTTTCCATCCTGCCGTAAACACTGTCTCGGGTGATACGGGGAAACCCCCCCTCCCCCCTCCATGGGGGCCAAGAGGCCTTCCAGCAGGCCTGGATCCCAACCAGATCCGGCCTCATGGAAAAGAGAGGAGACTCTCTCACAAAGAACCAAAGACAATCTCAGGAGTTTTGAAACAAAGACTCCAACCAACAACGACTCCAATCACCCATCCTTCCGACTTCCTCACTTCTCCTGGGTACTCGGCGTGGCCTCAACAGAGTCCCAGGCCTTGACCTAACCAATCATGCGTTCCTGGAGAAAGAGAACGCTCAACACACTTCCACTTGACACCTCCGGAACCATCAACGACTTCAATTTTCAACAACTTCAAGAATTGTTGCCATTACAAATGCAAGTATTCAATTCAATGAAATGTGAAAATGAAATTCTGATGGTTCTTCTCATAGACCCTCTTCCGGTTTCCAATTTCATCCTATTACTAACCTATTTATGTATTCATGTGTGTATGTTGTTTAGTTTATTTATATTCATATAAATATCTATATTTAGTTAATAAAACTTGTACATAATATGTATTTGGTTCTGCTTTGTTTGCAATACAATGTCACTTTATGATCACGGTTTTTGCTACTGGCTCAACGTGCGGTATATGCGAAGAAATAATTATTCTTCTGTGGCCATGGAAGATACCCTTTTCTTAGAATAAATTAATAATCAAAAGAGTTCGTTGGACGAACTGATTAATGGATTGTAATATTAATTCAGCCACATCAAGTTAATCAAAGTAACTGACCCAAATATTTATAATTAATAATAACAAGATATTATTGATTATTAATATTTCCAAAAAGCTGAGTTCCTTACAACGGGTAGGATGATTTTACTGTGCAAAATACATCATCAGATTGTCCTACCAGTAGAAAAATAAACAGATAGGATGATTTTACAGTGCAAATTACATCATCAGATTGTCCTACCAGTATGAAATAAACAGGTAGGATGATTTTACAGTGCAAAATACATCATCAGATTGTCCTACCAGTATGAAATAAACGGGAAAGATGATTTTACAGTGCAAAATACTTTATCAGATTGTCCTACCAGTAGAAAAATAAACAGATAGGATGATTTTACAGTGCAAATTACATCATCAGATTGTCCTACCAGTATGAAATAAATGGGTAGGATGATTTTACAGTGCAAAATACATCATCAGATTGTCCTACCACTATGAAATAAATGGGTAGGATGATTTTACAGTGCAAAATACATACTCAGATTGTCCTACCAGTATGAAATAAACGGGTAGGATGATTTTACAGTGCAAAATACATCATCAGATTGTTCTACCAGTATGAAATAAATGGGTAGGATGATTTTACAGTGCAAAATACATCATCAGATTTTTTATGTGATTAGTTGTAATTACAAACATTATATATATATATATATATATATTATAATGTAATAATTTCACAGTTGATCTCCAAATTAATGCAAAAACAACATAGAGTATATTTTAAATATTTGTTTCATGGCGTATTTTTATGAATGAAAACTGCTGTCACTTTAAGACCTAGGTTTTTGCCGCTGCTGAGAGAGACGCGGATCTCACAAGCCTCACGCTCTTTACGATCATTTAATACTTCATTAATTTAAGACGTATCTAATGAGGACACTCGACAAAACGGACATTTTGGCTTAATTGTGTGTGTTTATATTTTACACCAAACTATCAAATCATATGCCCCGCCCATATCTAGCCTAATGTTTTCATTTAAAATGCTAAGATGATCAATGGTGCTAGCTGGCTTTGTATAAATGTGACCGTAAACAGTTCTCATTACTGCTATATCTTGGTATAATAAAAATTAACATTAACAGTAAAAAACTTACCTCACATGAAGAAGTTCTCACGCAAATAGTAAAAAATTATGGGTGTGTTTTTCAGCATGACAAAAATGACGCAATATTGATGTGCGCATGCGCAGTAAGCCTTGGTAGGACAATCTGGTAGGATGCAAGGGGGTAATCCATCAGCCGGAAGTTGAAGCCTCGCGGGAGCCGCCATTGTAGCAGAACTTCACCTGCTGTTAGCATTCCATTGACTCCCATTCATTTTGGCGTCACTTTGACAGCGAATAACTTTACATCTGAGGCGTCCAAAGACTTCATTTGTCCATTATTTATTTCTAAATAAACACGAAAATGTATAAAAGGCTCCATTACTTTGTATCTTACCTTATGGCCCCGTAGAAGACGTTTTTGTTAAAAACAGGCTAACGATTGCGTCATAACCACGCGACTTTATGTCGCAAAATAGAGACATTACCGTATAGACAGGAGGAGAAGCTCGCAGGCAATCGGGGGGACGTTCCGTCAAGGGAGAAGCCCATAGATAATGAGTCCATAAAAGCAACGGGACAAAATATTTCAACAACGTTTTTGGGGAATTGGAAATAATTCGGTATGTGGCAAGTGAATACATATGAAGTGATTAACGTTGGCAATTTTCACGCACAGCTACTAGAAGATGTACGTCTGTCAGACAGGTTGCTCACGTCATCAAGCTTAGTTTGAGTCGGTTTGAGTCTGCGCGTCAGGAACGGAAGTGCTCAAAAATCGCTAAAAATGGGGTTCAACTGTCTCAACTGAGTTCCAATGAGATGGCTCTGTCCACTTCTTATACTGTCTATGGTAGGATGGAATGTCAGGACACCGGCCGCTCGTGCGGATTGATATTAAGGTCTGTTCACTCTTTCTAATAGAAATAAGTAGAAAAGAAGTTCCTGAACTGAATGATATAAGAATCAGCAGGTGTTGTTCCGCCGAAAAATAAACCCAGAGACGATTGAAATGTATAGGAAGCCCACGTCCGGTATTTTTTTTTTTTTTTTTGCGCAAAAGTATAACGTAGTGTCAATAAAATCATTAATTTTAGTATTTATCCTGTTATAAATGAAAATGTGAGTATTGCATCTCAAAACCCTTGGTATAATCTATCATTTACAGCAATAAACCCACATGACCTATTTTTGTCATTTTTATGGCTATGACTACTTTGACGCTCTTTTACTCATAATTAGATTCTGCGACTTTAGCCGGGGGTTCACAGGCGGGGTCACAGTAAGTAAATCTCTTATTTGTAAACTTGTTTGTGTTCTATGTTGTATGTTGTTGCGCTTGCTTGTAGTATGTCATTTTTTTAGATGCTGTTCAGTCATCCATTGTTGATAATTAGACCAGTCCAATAATTTCCACATATGTCTAGCTAGCTTATTGTTATCCTATTACCATCATCGGTAGTTCAATAGACTATGCAGTATGCAATAGCCTAATATTTGTATGAAATCGTGAAACATTACCTGGTCAATATCTTCGGAGTCAATAGTCCTGTGCCTATTGCATGCCTGACGCTTCTATCCTACCGAACAGGTACCGGTGTACAGGGTGGGGGTATTTACGACAGTGCAAGTATTCCACAGCAACTCTAGGGGTTGCTGTTTGACAAAAACACAATTTCTACATAGTGTGCCTTTAAAGTTGCAGTAGGCAGTTTTGAGAAAATGTTGACTTAGCCTGAAAATTTGAACAAGCACAACTTCCAGGTCCAACCCCCTTGCTCTCTGCTGCGCTACAGCCCTCCCTCCACAGCTCCTCCCCCACAGCGGAGCCTGCCGTGAACGCGCAGGCTAGTAAATAGGACCACCGATGACGGCAGATTATAAACAGTTATGGAACATTCACTAATAGGGACGAAACATCAACGATATGCTTTACATTGACTATGGCCTGCCCATACTTTGACTACAAACTTGGTCCTCAAATCATTATGTATTTTGCAATACATGCAACTTTATAACGTCGCACTCTTTCTATAAGTTATAAATAGCTAGTAAGATAACATTAAAGGATTAGTTCACTTTTGCTGATAATTTACTCACCCCCATGTCATCCAAGATGTCCATGTCTTTCTTTCTTCAGTCGAAAAGAAATTAAGGTTTTTGATAAAAACATTCCAGGCTTTTTCTCCATATAATGGACTTCAATAGGACACAAACGTTTCAAGGACCAAATGACAGTTTCAGTGCAGCTTCAAAGGGCTTTAAACGATACCAGACGATGAATAAGGGTCTTATCTAGCGAAACGATCGGTCATTTCAAAAATAAATAAAAAACTTTAAGTTTTATAAGCACAAATGCTCGCCTTGCTCTGTTCTGTGATGCACGTTCGTGACTCTCCTGTTTGAACTCATTCATCAAAATGAACAAATCTTTTTCGAATCATTTCGTTCGTTGAATGAACGAAATGACTCCGAAAAAGACTCGTTCGAAATGAACGAATCTTTTTGCGAGTCATTTCGTTCGTTGAATGAACGAAATGACTAGGAAAAAAGATTCGTTCATTTGGATGAACGCGTTCGAACAGGAGAATCACGAACGACGGTACGCGCTCGCGCTGTGCAAGAGAGGGGTGATCAGCGCGTACACGAGCGTGATTGACACTGCTAAGACATTCCTCCTGGCTCTGATTGGTTGTTTCTGACCGGGAGCGGTGTATTTCTGCAAATGGCAATAGGACCACAGGGAGGAGCCAGAGGAGCTCGATTTTTTCCACAGATTATCTGTCTCATATTCTACTGTGAGGACATAATGAGAGTTTTAACAAATATTTGTTTACAAAAGCTACCTACTGGAGCTTTAACTATGACAGGAGTCACAAGTATTCACGCATGAATAACAGCATGCCTTAATCACATGTTAGTACATGTTTGGTAGTTAATGCATTAATTGACATTTAGGGGTAAACTAAATTAATCAGGCTCCGTAAGAAGGAATAATAAATATTTTGGCTTTGAAATAAACAATTTATTAATTTCATAATTGAAACTATTGGCACCAACAGCTTCATCATAAACATTACTGAAAGGCACAGGATTAGTTTGTTATTCATTTCACTGATCCTCCATATCAAACATAGAAAATACTAAATACACTAATAATTTATCTTAAAAGGTCTTAATCTGTTTTGTTATATTCTCTTTTCCATCAAACTAAACCTACTGTGACCTACTGTGAAAAAAATTCCTGAGGAATCGGTTGCAAAAGAAAATAACCAAACATGAACTAAGGTCAGGGGAATGTTTGCTGGGATCAGTAGTTCACTCTCAATCAAGACACTTGGTTGTGATGATACTGTACCTCTGTTCTCTGACTTTTTGAAAAGCGACACAACATCACTTATCTGGGCTAAATAGTAGTTGTAGTACATGTGTATTTGATAGTAAGTTTATGATTAATCATGTGCCCCCTCAAGTAAAGTCATGACACAATAATGCATTAACAAGCCATTAGTTGATGTTAGTGTATGGTTAGTAAATAATTAAATAATTATGATGTGCCTCCACAAGTAAAGTTATGACACAATGGATACTTTTACATTCAACCAAGTAATCCGTTAGTAATTGAATTGAAGGCTCAATCAGACTGAAAAGCCTTCATGTAAACACCTTAATCGATCCGATTGAGCTCGATCCGAATTAAATTTAGATCAGATTGAAAGGGGTGGTTTATTCCTTTTCTAATCTGATCGAGAGCACATGTAAACACTGGGTCGGATTGAAAACCGAAACTGAAAGGACTGCGCATGTGCAGTGACGTTGAAATAGTGTAGTCACTCAGCGTCTGTGAAGTGGAGCAGGACAACGTCTCACCAGTCCTTGTTTCTGAGTCTCATCCATTTTTACAGCGTTATAAATATAAGCAGCACAGCACAACGGTTTGTATGCTCATTGTCTCCAAATTATGACCAGAAATGGATAAATATTAAGTCTGCTGTTTAAAACAAATAAAGAACCAATGTAGGAGAATGATTATTATGGGCAAACAGCAGGAAACTGTATATTTGTGCAGTGTGCGCATGTCAAAAAATCTATCCCGATTTGAAGCTTGTGACATATAAACACGCACATCAACACGATCACATGTTTAGCGTTCATGTAAACATTACGTTCGGATTCATCAATCGGAACAAATTCAGTTCGATTAAAACAAAAGTTGTGCATGTAAACGTAGCAATGATGCACTTACAAATTATTAACTAAAATATGAATAAACATATACACTGAGTGCCATCCCTATTCCTTCACACCCATGGTACAAAAAACAAAAATAACAATTATTTGTGGTTATTTTATTTTAATTTTAATTTTTATAATTAAACAAATATGGACCCACACATATCTGTAAAGACACACATAAGGCACATTTACATGTAAAATATGGCGCGCCCATAAGCTAATGCTAATTGAAGCACATACATTCAAACGACAAAGTTAATTACTGTACATAACTTCCTGAAAACTCCCCATACAACATATATGCAAACATCAAAGTCTTTAATTATTAATTCTGTTTACCAAAGCAGTCAACATTTATTAGATTAAAATGCCAGCATTACTGTAGGAACACAACTTAGGTGCCGAGTTGTTAACGTGTCCCACCAGAAACAAATCCCACATACTGTAGTTCCTGGAAGAAAAGTAGATATTACTAAACATAGGGTGTAGCAAGGTTGGTTGTTATGGGAAGGAGGAGGGGGGAACCGGCAAATGATCAAAGACTTTTAATATTCATAAAATAAACTAACAACAAAACGAAAGTAAAGGGGGCAGCCCCCTTTGCGGACGACTGCCGCCACATATAAACAAAACATGTCATAAATGTCCAGGCCTGGTCTTCTCTCGTCCTTCACTGTCGTCACTCCTCCTTTTGTGCTTCCGCTCCTCTGTGAGAGATACGAGACCGGTGCATCGTGCAGGTGTCGCTCATTATCAATCACGCCACCGGCCTCACGCCGTTCTCTCGCGGCCCTCTGCCTTGTCCTGCTTGCCACATAGGCATAAATGAACTATAAAAAATCAGAAAACAGTTTAGATCAAATTAAATGTATTAGTGGTAGTTATTAGTCTATTTTCCACATTTGGTTAGACGGATCTGTGTAAATAATGGCTAAATAATCACGTACCATTCCAATTATTTGTCACAAAGCTGCAGATGGCAGATTATGATATTATAGTTTAAATAATGGCAGTATTAAATCATATGTTTAATTCAAATTCAGATTACTTCTTATTTATTCTTATGAAGCCTAATTGATTTAGTTTACCCCTAAATGTTAATTAATGCATTAACTATCAAACATGTACTAACATGTAGTTAAGGCTGCTGTTAATCATTAATTGCTGTTAGTCAATCCTTATGACTCCTGTCGTAGTTAAGGATAGCTCTTCACTGATTCGTGATTAGTTAATATCTTCACTAATCATGAGGTCTAATAATTCAGGTATTAGTACATGCTTATTTATGTACCCTTATTGTGAATTGTTACCAAGTTATTTTATCAGTCCACCTGGAAACTACCTTGTGTTTACAAGATACCATAAGTAGATCAAATAAACACTTCACCTGATGCTAGTTGCATCATTTGAGACTTTTGAATTTTTTATTAAATTATTTAAATACATTTTTGTTCTATTATTGTGGAATTATAGTGGAATTTGTGGAAGTTAATTTCAGTTTTCATGGACTTTTAATTTGTTTTCATTTGTCACATGTGTTCTTTTGTTTAGATTCCCACCACTCTTTAGTTTCTATGGTTACTGTTATAAGTTAGTTTGGTTCAGCTGTGATCACCTCGTTCCCCTTCGTCAGCTCACTATGACGTGAGTCAGAAGTGATTCTGATGAATGGGGATTGCTTGCGAGAGCCTATACTACAAGTGTAACTAAATGAGCCAATTCACATTGGCATGCGATAATTGCACCAGCTGCTGTGCATCGCGGTGCGAGCATATAATGAGCAGCAGGTGCATGGGCTTAAGCATGTTGAGACTGCGTTCGTGGGTGGTTCATGTTCTCTCATGAGAGTATGACCACGTCGCCACGTTGTTCGTCTCCCCTTTCTCGTAAAGGTTTGAGCCGCACAACGTGCCGTGTGCCGTCGAGCTGCGGCTGACAGCGCGGGTGGTCACGGCAACCCAGCGCGTGTTGTTTGGCGCTCTAGATATGCGGTCGAGACTCAAGTGCCTTAAACGGCCTATTCCCCGATCTAGTTCCTCTTCTGGTGGCCACCAGCACTGCGACCGTTGCATACATCAACCGTCAAGGTGGTCTACGCTCCCGCTGGATGTCGCAACTCGCGCACCATCTCCTATGGAGTCAGAAGCATCTGAGTTCGCTTCCTGCCATTACATCCCTCCCGTGCTCAATCGTGCAGCCGAAGAGCTCTCACGACAGCCTACGCTTCCGGGAGAGTGGCGTCTCCATCCCCAGGTGGTCCAGCTGATATGGGACTTCTTTGGAGCCGCTCAGATAGATCTGTTTGCCTCTCCGGACTCGATCCATTGCCAGTTGTTTTATTCCCTCACCGAGGGGACCCTCGGCACGGATGCACTGGTGCACAGCTGGCCCCGGGGGCCTACGCGAGTATGCGTTTCCCCCAGTATGCGTTTCACACATACACACCATATACACAATAATTATTAAAAGCATAAATGTGGAAAAAAAATCATATAATTTCTGCATTCTCCAGTAGATAGATATGTATAATAATGACAATTCAGAATACAAAAATGTGCAAACAAACACAAATACATATAGGCTAGTAGAATACAGAAATAGAATTTCTGTTACTGCTTACTTCTATTGCCAGATGCTGTTGCGTTTCTTCTCCCATTGCTAGCTCAACTCTCACGACTGGATTAGTGCTACTCGGCATCACCGGCGCCGTGGTGTAGCAGGTGCACTGCTCTAATCTTGGTACTACGGGCGATATTTTCAGAGCCCCCAAACCATAAAATTCGACGACGATGATTGGCGAAATATAAACTTTTTTGCATAGCAACCGGGGAACCATTGGCTTAAATTCCAGCACTGTAGGCCTGAGCGAACTGGAGCCCAGAGAAGACAGTCTATTGGCTACTACTACACCAACACCATAAACGTAACGACGTTGAAAGTGAATGCAAATATCATTCTGAAGAGTTCTAAACACATTCTAAAGTAAAACCATTATTAGCATGTAATTAACACAGATTATTTTTCAAAATGAGAGATTATAAAAAAATACATTTTAAAAATAAAAAAAACAGGCAGGTCGGTGCCCCAGCGCCCTCTATGGGCGAGCCGCTGCTGCCTCATTTGTTAGAATCACTTCTGACTCACGTCATAGTGAGCTGATGAAGGGGAACGTCTTGGTTACGTATGGTAATCCTCGTTCCCCGAGGAGGAAACGGAGACGTGAGTCCCCTCGCCACAGTTGCTGAGCTTCCGCTGTACGGTCGAGTCACAGATCCGGTTCCTCAGCGGAAAAACAAGGATGCGAGGCATCTTCTGCCCATTATAAGCTTGTGCCGCGATGCACAGCAGCTGGTGTAATTATTGCATGCCAATGTGCATTGGCTCGTTTAGTTACACTAGAAGTAGATAGGCTCTTGCAAGCGATCCCCATTCGTCAGAATCACTTCTGACTCACGTCTCCGTTCCCTCCTCGGGGAACGAGGGTTACCATACGTAACTGAGATGTTATCTTTAGTATAAGTTCCTATGTGTTCCCTTTGAGTTTGTCTGGTCTCGTTTCAGTTAAGTGTGTGTCTCCTGCTACATTTGGATTCTTATAGGATTAAACCTTCTATTGGAACTTTATTCATCTTTGTCTCCATCAGTCTGTTGATGCACACGCGTTATATTTTTGATACATTCGCTCATAAAATGCACATTAAAACATAAAAATTATTGTTGGCTGCTTTATATTTCAGTCAGTCTTCCTGTCTAAGTGGTCTGACCTGGGTCAGAATTAATGGCATATTTTTGTAGTCAAAATTGTGTTGTAGGAGAAGAGTATTTTTTCCAATTTTCACTTCATATTGTATCTCACAACACGTCATTATTTCTAAAAGGGACTTTATCTTGCATTGTAAATTATAAATGATCACAAATTATAAAACTAAAACATTTTTATCATATTTATCTCACAACTGCCACAAACACAGTTTGACTTTCTTATTTTGAACTATATAGGATATTTTTTAAAGCAAATGTGTGTGCAAACTTTGACATGGTGGTATTTGCTGGGGTATTTTAATCCAATCACTGTCTTCTCTGTGAGTTATTTTTTTTTCTTTTTTTGCCCATTCCACTCTGTGATATGCCTCATATTCTCATATCAAGAAGACAAACATGTTGTTCACAAAACAAAACTCATCCTTTCAGTTACACTTCATTCAGCTGACAAAATTACATTTTGAGATGAAGGCACACACCTTGTTCCAACAAGACAGAATGAAGCTTAGCTTTAGATATCTCAGATATGGAGCTTTATATGGCAAAATGTCAAGACAGGAGTTGTTGTTTTTGTGTGAAATATTTACAGCATAGTCATCTTTAAAGTAATATGCGTTCTTTAAAAGCATCTAAATTACGTAACTGAATTGGTGTGTTTTAGGTCAAGGTGTGTATTACGGGGACCTATAATTAGCTAAATGTGCAACGTTAGCCTCTGGACTGAGAACAGGTAGCCATATTAATGGTAAACAGAGGTACTCATTAACCCGGGCAGTGACACTGACGGTAACATCATCTAATTACAGCTGTAGCGCGTCCCGTTGGGGCAACCATGTGTGGAGGGCTGAGGAAAAGGTCTAAGTCATTATTAGCTTTTCCACACACCTCACACAGTAATAGTGTTCTGGTTTAGTGGCGAATGCAACAATTAGTTTATTTTTAAACCTGGCATCTTTTTAAGCCGGTTGATTTAATTATTTATACATTCAGGACTACTTATAACTTAACCATTGCTAATAACAGTAAAATTCTGTTCCAGTAAAATCACTGCTAATTGAAAGTACTTAGTCAGCTGTGGATGTTCAGCCTGCAGTTGCAGTCTGATCACAATGAATGATGTGAACATCAACAGTGCTATCACGGCATAGCCCTTATAGATCAGTGGGAAACAGACCTCTGTTCTACAATTGACTGTCTTCTGAGTCCATAGATTAAATCACATCTTGTCTTGCAGTTGGGCGTTTCTATTACAAAAGACAGAGGGAGGCAAGCTTCTTTTGCACTGATGTGCCAGACTTGTGCTCGCCACTAACATGTCAATTTGTTTAGGCTTTGGCCATGGAATACTAATGATCCTGCAGTTATCTAAAATCAGGTTTTATATAGCTATACCAGAATGTGTAAAGCTTTAAATAGAGGTTAAAGCATGATTGTTTGTTATGCAAGCAAATATTTAATTAGCTTATTCAATTAACTTAAAGTACCATAATGCCTACATTTATTCTGGTTTCAATACAAAACAATTTAATGAAAATTGTATCTGATTATTGTTGTATCTAATATTGTTATTTAATCAAGCATGATTCCATCTTTTTTTTATGCACTCATTCTGTGCATTTTGAAAAATAAAAAGATTCATAATGCCTAACTTTAAGCTGGCTTTTCATACAAGAAAATCGTAGTAAAAAATATAGAAAATTGATTATTGATGAAACCGTATTAATGTAATTTATTCTAGCATGATTCCAGGAAATCAGGATAAAACTTGAAACAATAATACCAAACAATCAACATATCTAGCTATTTTAATTCACTCATTCTGTGAACTTAAAAAAATAAATAAAATTATCCATAATGCCTACAATTTAGGACATTTGCAGACAAATATACACTGAACAAAATTATAAACGCAAAAACACTTGTTTTTGCCCCCATTTTTCATGAGCTGAACTCAAAGATCTAAGACTTTTTCTATGTACACAAAAGGCCTATTTCTCTCAAATATTGTTCACAAATCTCTCTAAATCTGTGTTAGTGAGCACTTCTCCTTTGCCGAGATAATCCATCCACCTCACAGGTGTGGCATATCAATATAATTAGAAAGCATGATTATTGCACAGGTGTGCCTTAGGCTGGACACAATAAAAGGCCACTCTAAAATGTGCAGTTTTATGCCACAGATGTCGCCAAGTTTTGAGGGAGCGTGCAATGGGCATGCTGATTGCAGGAAAGTCCAGCAGAGCTGTTGCCCGTGAATTGAATGTTCATTTCTCTACCTCAAACCGGCCTAACAACTGCAGACCACATGTAACCACACCTGCCCAGGACCTCCACATCCAGCATCTTCACCTCCAAGATCGTCTGAGACCAGCCATCCGGACAGCTGCTGCAACAATCTGTTTGCATAACCAAAGAATTTCTGCACAAACTGTCAGAAACCGTCTCAGGGAAGCTCATCTGCATGCTCATCGTCCTCATCGGGGTCTCGACCTGACTGCAGTTCGTCGTCGTAACCGACTTGAGTGGGCAAATGCTCACATTCAATGGCGTCTGGGACTTTGGAGAGATCTTCTCTTCACGGATGCATCCCGGTTTTCACTGTACAGGGCAGATAGCAGACAGTGTGCATGGCGTCGTGTGGGTGAGTGGTTTGCTGATGTCAACGTTGTGGATTGAGTGGCCCATGGTGGCGGTGGGGTTAATGGTATGGGCAGGCATATGTTATGGACAACGAACACAGGTGCATTTTATTGATGGCATTTTGAATGCACAGAGATGCCGTGACGAGATCCTGAAGCCCATTGTTGCGCCATTCATCCACGACCATCACCTCATGTTGCAGCATGATAATGCACGACCCCATGTTGCAGTGATCTGTACACAATTCCTGGAATGGTCAGCATACTCACCGGACATGTCACCCATTAAGCATGTTTGGGACGCTCTGGATCGGCGTATACGACAGCGTGTTCTAGGTCCTGCCAATATCCAGCAACTTCGCACAGCCATTGAAGAGGAGTGGACCAACATTCCACAGGACACAATCAACAACCTGATCAACTCTATACGAAGGAGATGTGTTGCACTGCGTGAGACAAATGGTGGTCACACCAGATACTGACTGGTTTTCCAACCCCCCCAATACAGTAAAACTGCACATTTTAGACTGGCCTTTTATTGTGACTAGCCTAAGGCACACCTGTGCAATAATCATGCTGTCTAATCAGCATCTTGATATGCCACACCTGTGAGGTTGATGGATTATCTCGGCAAAGGAGAAGTGCTCACTAACACAGATTTGTGAACAATATTTGAGAGAAATAGGCCTTTTGTGTACATAGAAAAAGTCTTAGATCTTTGAGTTCAGCTCATGAAAAATGGGGGCAAAAATAAAAGTGTTGCGTTTATAATTTTGTTCAGTGTATATTATAGACATTATATATATATATAATATATAATATATCATTTGCAGATTTTTTTTTTAAATTGCAACTGGTTATTGCTACAAATTGATTATCATTGTTATTTATTCTAGCATAATTAAAATAACTGAGAAAAAGTGTTAAATTCTGTTTATTTCTTGAAAAATTCACTCATTTTTGCAATCTAAAATAAAAATATTTATAATGCCTAAATTTAAGCTGGTCTCCATGCGAAAACAACTGTATAAAAAGTTTGAGTCTATTGTGTTTTTTTCGAAGGGTATGCTTCGAGACTGCATTAAGTTTACTTCAAACACAAGTTTTATATTTCTCTGCATGAGATACATTTACAAGCCTTCAGAAATACCATGCAGAGAACCACATTAAACCTTTTTTTTTTTACTGAAAGGCACCCATGAGAGAACGATTTCCCACAAGGCTTTGAAATTTCACAAGCAGTTCACTTGTTGAATAGCGTCTTACTTGCCTAACCTGTCTCCAAAAATATGTTTGTACAGTACATCACCTAAAGCCTTTTTCCTCCTCGCTTATTTCAAAGTTAGGTATCCCTACATGGTTCTTTTCAGAGCTTGCCTTATAAACTCTTTTATGACTTTGCGCTACGGTCCTTTCTGGCGAGTGTGAAACTTAATTTGTGTGAATCTATCTATTCCATTGCACTGTTTGACAAAGAATATCCCTAGAAGCGTGAGTTTTGAATTTTCTGAAGGATTTGTTGTGCTTTTTTCTCCTATTTCCAGCTCTCGGGAAGAGCAGTTGTGTGACAGCATAAATTGTCAATGCACTATGCCAGAGTACAGATTGTTTAATTGGTCTTAAGCTAATAAGAGCTGCACAGTGAGTTGAGAAGTTGAGATGACGAGTACAATTGTACAGCCCAAATAATACACACTTCTTTTGTAAAAATTAATTTCCCCATTCACTTCCATTGTAAATGCCTCATCGTAAATGTTTTTTTTTTTTGTTTGTTTTTTTGGTGATAATCAACATTCTCTCACAGATCTTCATCTTACAGGTCTCTCTCTCTGTCTTATACTGGCATTAGGCCCAGGCAATAAGATAGTCCCTCATAGACCTACCTGATTTATTTAGAAAGAGAAAATGCATAACCTCCAGCTTGAAGCAAAATGATGGCCTCTCAGTCTGCCTGCTAAATAGGGCCCCCAGTATATACAGTGGAAATAAGGGAATTCCTCACTTCCAAACAGCTGGCAGGTAATAACACACGTTGTGTTCTCTGGGCACCGCAAGGTATGTGAGTCTGGCCGCTGTTATAATCCAGTGACAAGAGCAGATGAAGGGTGACTGTGTTTGTGTGTGTGTAGAGAAAGACTGCACTCTGGCCCTGCTGTAATGCATATAAGTTAGAGGAGTGGGATCCACGTATTCACATACAGTACTCAGTGGAGG
The DNA here is from genome assembly GCA_026230005.1 of Gila orcuttii. Classification (NCBI taxonomy): domain Eukaryota; kingdom Metazoa; phylum Chordata; class Actinopteri; order Cypriniformes; family Leuciscidae; genus Gila; species Gila orcuttii. The sequence goes on along the minus strand of JAPDVR010000002.1, from coordinate 25,858,758 downwards.
TAGAGTATACTGAGCTGTCAGCTGGTCCGGCTCATTGTTTATTCCACCAGCGTTGTCTATTAACATTCAGGAGATGGTTCATTTTTAAATGGCCAAGTTTTTAGGAGATGTGGAGCTTCATGGATTCCTGGCAAGCAGTGCTTGAACTGTGCCATCATTGAAGTCGAACATAGGATCAGACAATCACACAATACTGCAGTTACAGTTAGAATAATTGCTGACTGTTCTCTCTATGTCTGCAAAACCTTCATCTGACTAAATTCGCAATATATCACAAATCTCAAGTTCCTTATTACTTTAAAAAATGGTTACTATATAATAATGTTTTTTTTTTAATCTGAACTTTAAACTTCACATTCTCTTCAAGAACTTCTTGAAGCATCATAGGTGGTGGATTGGACTTTCAATGGAGGGACCGGAATCTCTCAGGTTTCATTAACAAATATCTTCATTTGTGTTTCAAAGATGAGTGAAAGTCTTATGGATTTGAAATGGAATAAAGGTGAGCAAATGATGACAGAATTTTAATTTACGGGTGAACTGTTCTCACTGTGCCTGCAAAACTTTCATATCTGTGACTAAAGATGGAATATAACACAGATCTCAAATTCCTTATTGCATATCAAGAAATGGTTGCTATGTAATACAAATAATATACAAGTATTACATAATAAATACATCAGTTCATCATATCAATTGATAATGTTTCTTAGGAAGACTTGATATGGATTTCTTTTACGTTCTCTATACTTTTTGAAACATCAAACGATTGGTGGATTTGGACTTTAAATATACTGCCAGAAATCTCGCAGACTTCATTAAAAATATATTTTTTTATGTTTCAAAGATAGCCAAAAGTATTTTGGATTAGGAATGACATAAGGGTGAGTAATTGATGATGGAATTTTTATTTTATTGAACTTACCCTTTACGGATAAATTATCATCAATACATTAAAGGAGAACTCCGGTCAATTTTAACATTGAGCTCATTTTTTTTTTTTTTGTAAATTTGGAGTGCTGTCAGTACAGAGAACAACGACAAAAATCGGTGTTGCCTACACCGTGTTATCCTCTTTTTAAAATTTGCACCCTTTTGACTTAAATGGGGCAAGTTTTAAACCTGCTTTTAGCCTCTTAACATCCTTGATGTGTCATTACAAGTGCATAGCCATGTGAGTGATTTTATTCAGAGTGAACACGGTGAATCTGACTGCAGTAGATGTGGAAGATATGAATAAAAGTGATGTTAATTCAGCCAGCTCACATACCTGTATTTACTTCCTATTTTCGGTCGAAGTCCACACTAGTCGATTGTCGAGTGCGCGCGCGCGATCATTAGTAACTAAGCAACAGTGGAGACTCAGACTGTCAGCTGTCAGCCGATGACGGTGCTGTGTGGTGTTCTGAGAATATCAGCTCAAATGGATAGTTAATCCGGTACTGCTTAGTTACCAATGATCGCGTGCACACTCAACAGTCGACTAGTGTGGACTTCGACCGAAAACAGGAAGTAAATACAGGTATGTGAGCTGGCTGAATTAACATCACTTTTATTCATATCTTTCACATCTACTGCAGTCAGATTCACCGTGTTCACTCTGAATAAAATCACTCACATGGCTGTGCACTTGTCATGACACATCAAGGATGTTAAGAGGCTAAAAGCAGGTTTGCCCCATTTACTTCAAAACTTGCCCCATTTAAGTCAACAGGGTGCACATTTTAAAAAGAGGATAACACGGTGTAGGCAACACCGACCTTTGTCGTTGTTCTCTGTACTGACAGCACTCCAAATTTACTGAAAAATGAGCTCAATGTTAAAATTGACAGGAGTTCTCCTTTAAGAAGAAAAAAAATTAAAATCTGTCATCATTTAATCTTCCTTTATCAATTCAAACTTGATTGACTTTCTTTCTTCTGTGGAAAACAAAGGTAGACACTGTATTTTGAAGAATGTTTCAACTGTTTTTGTTCATACAATGAAAGCTAATTGGGTCCAAATCAACATTGGACTGAGACTGACTGTCATTGTATGGACCTAAAAATAACTTATTTTATGTTCCATGGAAGAAAGAAAACTTCATAATCCATTATCATTTACTAATTAAAATCTCTTAATTGAAATCTGCCTCAATTAATTAACATCTACTAAATATAATAATCATTTCTTTTATTTGTTCGTTTGTGTCTTGCTGAGACACTCTCGCTCTTTATAGAGGCTTCATTCCCCCCCACCCCCCACCCATAGATGCTTGTTTAAAGAGACATGCTGAGTCTCCCACATCAGCATTTTACCTCCTGGAATCAGAGCCAATTCGTTGATTTAAGTCACACACTGAGTGGAGATTGATGGCTCTGGAACTGCAGGACTTCTTATCGATTGATCACAGAGCCTGTGGATATGTGCTCCACCGAATCGTTCGTCACTGTAAAGTGCATTCACAAACACCCAATGAAAGTGCTTAAGTCTAAGAATGCATCGAATGATTTCACGAGAATGCAATAGGATGCACAAAAATGAATGTCGTAATGGGCCATGCAGATATTTGGGGCGATTTTAGTGAATTGCCATCATTTTCTTTTTGGAAAACTGTTCTTGCTGAAATGTCATATTTCATATGAGAAGCATGGAAAGCAAAATTTCTGCCGTTCATTTTGAGAGCATGACATATCCTTAATTTTTTTTCAAAACAATCACCATGTGTTGGTGGATCATTTTGCTGTAAATAGATCAATTCTGTCCATGTGCTCTGTTTGCATGTATTAGAGGGAGCTGGCATGTCACTGAGCTTCTGTGCTTTGCATATGTGTTGTGTGATTACAGCGGTGGAAGCAGCCAGCTGTCCATGAAGACAGCAGAGGCTTACAGATTTGCTGCACAGCTCTGGGGCAATGGCATTACACAACACGTTGGCAGGAAGAGCTTTGTGCACACGAGAGACTGTGGCCATCGAAGCTCTGGATGAGACCAGAGAAACTGTCATGCAGCTGGCTCTAGGTAGGAGGCCTGTGGGTGTTTTTTTTTTTTTTTTTTTTTTTTTTTTGAGAGTTCATCTTAAATTTCTGAATCATGAACAAAAATCTCACGGCAAAACCATAGCAAGCATGAGAGAGTGCAGTAGGAACTGTTCAGGTGAATTTCCAAATATTTTTCTCCACAGACATTTAAAAAGTTTCAATAAAGACTTTTAAGCCTTGAACCAAAGCATCCAGCTCCTAGACAAATCACAGCCTATTATCCGAAGCAAAAAATTATATTATTTTATTATATTAATTATAATATTTTCAAAGATCACAGTATATAACTTTGCAACTTTAACAGAAGGAATAAATGGCAGTGCATCATTAAGTACACTTTGTGTATATAGTGTGCAATAGACTATTGAGTACAATATGAGTATTATGTATTACGAAGTATTCAAATATGAACAATGCAGTATTTTATTTTTCAAATATACACAAATCACAACACTTTGAAATCAGAGAAGCAAATGATCTTGATGAGCATTGATGGTGCAATATAAAACTATTATATGCAAGTATAAATTAAAATATCTATTACAAAATAAATGAAGAACTAGAAGTTAATGCTAAGTTATTGCTGTCAGATGGTATTTTAACCCAATCGATAAATGGATAAAGACAAGCATTTTGCAAAAAAGTGCGATCTATATTATGTGTCTTTAACTACTTTTAAACATTAACATTTAAACTGATAATTTGATACAAGTTTACCTGTTCAATGTATATTTGAAAAAATAACATATACCATTTGATTTCTTAATTGTTTAAGTGTGACCCCAATCCGAGAGTGTGGGGTGACCGATTCAGTTATTTTGAACAATTTGAGACCAAACCAGCTGTGATTCTGTCTAACCTTTTCTTTCCTTAGCATCTCATTTTTTGCATGTAGATATGAATATGTATGAATAAGTACAGCATGCATTATCACAACACACAAGTCAACGCTGTCAGTAATTGAAACGACTCTATCGGATTGCGAGGAGAGTTTATTTTGGTTGCGTTCTAAACCCCTCCTTGTAATAAAAGTCACTTGAGAAATTGCGAGGAGCCATAAATATGCAATTACATGTGCTGCGCTGCATAAGAAGAGCCAGAGTTGCAGATGCTGCGTTTGTGACCATATTAATATGCACCTGTCTGGCTTTCTCAATAGACAAGCATTGTTTAAGCACAGCAGGGAGACGTCGAGAGAAAACAGCACCTCATTCATATTCTTCTCTCTCTCTCTCCCTCCCTCAATCACACATTTAGCACCGCTGACTAACAGGCAGAGTTGTATTCGCATATTCTGGACAGCTGGCTGCATTTATTCTGTCAGAAGCAAACTAAACTTCACTCTTCATTTGCTTTTCATGGAGCTCCTTTTTCTATATCATAAATAACATAAATATAATGTAATACAATATAATATTTATTGAATATTATCTTTCATTTTATTGCAGTATTATTATTATTATTATTATTATTACAAAAAAGGAGCTACATGAAAAACACGAAATACACTGAAGAGTGAAGCTGAAAAACGTAAAGAATCCGTCCAAACACAATATTTTTACAACCGTCATAAGTTTTTTTTTTTCATATACTGTAGCTGTCTCAAGAATCAAACACATTGACAGAAATGCTCTAGTTCTTAGAAAAGCTTCTTCATCAACTTGTTTACATGACTATTCAATTGCGTTTTGATGGAGCAGTCAGCAGTGAAATCTCTCTGAGAGGGGGAGAGAAAAAAAACTAATTTGAAAGCTGGGAGTATATTGTCTTTTCCCATCATGGTTACTGTAATAGTCAGAACAGTGAATTTCCATCAGCACTGAAGTAAGACATGCCAATTTGAAACAAATTACATTGTGATTTTTGGCTGAGGACTTCTTGTGCTGAGTTAAAACAAAGAAATTTTCTGGTTTGCTCAGACTAATGAGCATTATTCTCGAACCCAAACTATTTCTTTCTCATCCCTTTGTCTTACTAAACTAACTTGTAAGGCTTACAATTTCACAAAAAGACTGTTTTATCACTCACACTTTTGCTCGGTTTGTCTTCCTTTTCACTATACTTCATTTTCCTACCTGCAATTTTATTAAGAGGCCCATTGAGACCCTGACCTCATTTTTCAGTAGAATATGCTGATGATATTTCATGTGAAACAAGACTTACGGTAAAGCCAGATGTAAAATGTTCAATCAATGACTACAGCAGCTTAACTGTCACAAGGTATATGAAATTAAATTGGTAACACTTTACAATAAGGTCACATTAGTTAACATTAGTTAATGTATTTACTAGCAATAACTAACAATATATTTTATACAGTGTTTATTTATCTTTCTTAACAATTCGTTACCATTGAAAATACCATGAAAACTGGTCAGAGTTCACTCTTCGGCCGGAACTCGACTCGCGTATGGCCGTTACCGGAAACCAGTGATTGTAGTTTATAAAGATTGATATTTGGTAACACTTTATTTTGATTGTCCCTTTTGAACATTCTGTTAACTATAAGTATCTTTGCAACTACATGTCAACTATCATTAGAGTATAAGTAGACTGTCTGTTTAATATCTGCAAACTCTTTATTGTGATACTCCTCCAACAGACACTCTGCTGACTATAAGTAACTTTGCAACTACATGTCAACTTATTCTAACCATAACAGCTAATACTCTAATGAGAGTTAGTAGACATGTAGATGCAATGTTACTTATAGACAACAGAATGTGTTAAAGAGACCATCAAAATAAAGTGAAACCAGATATTTTTCTTACAAAAATGCATCACTTTGCTTCAGAAGGCCTTTGTTAACACCCTAGAGCCTTATTGATTACTTTTATGATGGGTGGATGTGCTTTTTTGGGCTTCAAAATCTATGGTACCATTCACTCCCATTATAAAGTTTGGAAGAGCCAGGATAGTTTTTAATATAACTCTGATTGTGTTTGGCTGAAAGAAGAAAGTCCTCTAAACCTAGGATGTCTTGAGGGTGAGTAAATAATGTTTTTTTTTTTATTTTTTTTTTTGTGGTGCAGCTTTAATGAGAATAATTTTAAATTTTAATACAATTCTTACAAATGATAACCCTTTGAAATACCCTTTTTACTCTTGTTCTCCAGAAAAAAAAAATTAAATTAAATACAGTAGAATTTGAAAGTAGAAAATAACAGTAGGTAAAATAAAATAACAATAAATCAAATTTACTGCTCACAATTGCAGTCTCAATATGAATTCTTTGATCCACAAAGCTCGGTCCAGTTCCTGCTCGCAATAGTTTTTTCCGATGTGAAGCAGGGGCAGTACAAGTACAAAACCTTCTTTATGAAATTATGAAAAATAGAAAGGAAGGGAAACAACGAGAAAAGGCAAAAAAGAAAAGACCCAACCTTGCAAAAGACAAGGCCAAAAATACAATTAGATATTCCTTTCAAAAATATACATCAGTACGGCGGTTAATCTGCATATAAAAAAACATTCAACATGTTTTACTTCATTTTCATAGCTAACGTCAGACCCAAGTCTCATTGAGACTTGGGTCTGGGAACCACATGTTCTTTTTCTCGTATTTGAGGCGTGGTTTACGAATGCCCAGAGCCGTTTATTGGGTGCTAAGAATGTCTATCAAATGCGCCTGTACGTAGCTCATAGGCTGCGTTTGGAATCGCATACTCAATGAGTAGGTACTTAATTTCAATGAGTACTTACTTAACGAGCGCTAAAAGAGTAGGTTCTTTATAGCCAAATCTCGTTGAGTATGAATGCGATCCGGACATCATACGCCATGTTGACGTTATCATGTGACCTACAACGCGTTGTCACACTTAAAAGATATGAACAACACATTTAATTAATCTATCTGTAAATATATTGATATTGATGAAACTTGCTCATTTTGTGGTAGCCTATTGTTGAAGAAACAGCTGTCCATTATTTTGTGAATACATTTAGGGTTGATTTAGCCTAAGTTGTTATATTTTAAACCCTACTAATGTGACCCACAGTTTTATCGTTATAGGGCCTAACAATATAACTTTTTATTAAGAAACCCCAACATCGTCATCTATTGAATATGTTGTTAATTTCTTTATTTTATACCCAAAAAGTTTCTCCTCTAAGTTCCCTTTCGTTGTCACTCCGAGTTACGTCGGATGACGACGAATGGGGTTTCGCTTAGAAAGCCTATCAGCTTCGAGTATTACAAAACGAGCCTATGGCAAAGAAATGCCATGGGTCTGCGGAATTTGCATGACGTAACTCCGCCCCACATCGTGGGTATAAAAGGAGGAAGTCCGCAACAGCAGTTTATGTTTTCGCTTCGGAGCCAAGTGTATTCTTCTCTCCACAAGCCATCTCTGAATTGTCAGCTTTACAAACGAGTACCTCGAGTGTTGGTGTGACGGCGATCTACGGCGAGCGCGTGCTTCCTGCTGATCTGTTGCAGTGGTCTGCCAGTCGGTGCGTGTCTCCCCGGGTGCTTCAACACTTGAGTTTTCTCTCACTAAAAGAGCTTGCACGCGGCACGTCTTTTTAAAGACGGCTCGCCCGTGCATTTAAAAAAAAAAAAAAAAAAAATGAATGGTGCGGCAGCTTGGTATCGGACTCTGATGGGCACGAGCGTTGTCTAGTATGTTTGGGCTTGATCATGCTAGAGCAGCGCTCGTGGATGACTCATGTTTTCTCCATGGAAACATGATCATCGCGTCATTAAGGTCGAGACTCGGTGAACTCACATGAGTGAGAGTCCCCTCATCCACCCCCCGATCTTCGGCTGGTGGCCAGGGTGACCTGAGGGTTTCGCTCTGGAACAAGCCGCCGACTATGTGTCCGCGACCCCAGCCCCCCTCTTCAATGACGGTGCCCGCTAGTGAACAGGTGATTCCCACGGGTCTACCCTCTGGTGGCCCGTGTGTTTCATTTGAAGCTACAGAGGATGATATTATGTTTGTAGCAGCTTCACTAGGTGGGTTTGATTTTCCTGGAAGTGACGACTCGTCGAGTCTGATCCGGAGATGACGGCCATGCTTTCCCGGGACGATTGGTTTTTGGGTGAGGCCGCCGACCCTCGTCCACGGCAAACCCCAATACCGTTCTTCCCGGACGTGCATGATGAGATCAGGGGCCATTCGCTGATCTCATCCGCCTTTCCTCCCCTCGATGGGGCCGCTGCCCGTGGGTACACTGGGGTTCCCCCGGCTGAACGCTCTGTTGCGATGCTATGTGTCCTCAGAGTGCTTCTTCTCGGCGCAATCCTAAGCACCCGTCCGTGGCCTGTAGTTTTTCGTCTACGCTTGTGGCGAGATCCTATAGCGCCACGGGACTGGCGGCCGCCTCACTGCGTGCCATGGTCATTCTGCTGGTCTACCTGACCCAGATGCTCATGGACCTGCACGAGGGCGGGACTGACCCAGGGCTCTTCACTGAGCTGTGCGCCGCCACTAACCTTGCTCTCCGAGCGACGAAAGTGGTCGTACGCTCCCGGGGTCGGGTGATGCTCACCATTCGGTGGCCGTACCTGTTTGATGTGCTGGATGTCGCGCGGACCCGTCTGTCCGACATTCCCACATCCCAGGTCGGCCTCTTCGGCGGTGCGGTTGAGGGCTGGCCCAACAGCTCTCAGCCGTCCATGAGCAGACTGACGTTGATTCTGTCCCGACGGCCCCGCCGTCCGCTCAGATCCCTCGGTCTGCCCACCGCCAGGGGCGCCCTCCCGCGGCTCCCACCCTGCCCGTTCAACCGGGCCGGCTCTGGGGGCCGCGGGCGGACGCCACAGCCCTCTCTAGCCCCGCCCCCCGCTACACACCGGGTTAAGCGGCGCTCCTGAGACAGGCTCCTCGGGGATGGAGCAGGTTGAGGTCGACTCTGTCCCGACGGCCCCGCCGTCCGCTCAGGTCCCTCGGTCAACCCACCGCCGAGGGCGCCCCCCCGCGGCTCCCACCCCGCCCGTTCACCCGGGCCGGCTCTGGAGGCCGCGGCCGGACGCCACAGCCCTCTCCAGCCCCGCCCCCCGCTACGCGCCGGGTTAGGTGGCGCTCTTGAGAGGGGCTCCTCAGAGATGGGACTCAGTTCTTTCCAGGAGTTGGGAGCAGGACCACTCCTTTCCCCGGTGGAGGGCCGGGGAAGAATCCTTATTCGCAAAGAACTGACTCTCCCGTCTCTGAGCACACAGAGTTCTCGGACTACACAGAGCGCCGCCCTCTAGCCGTGCTCTCCTCGTCCCCCTCTGTCCCAGAGGTCGTTGACACGGCGTGCCGTCCACGGACCGCTTCGCCCCTGTCCCCCTCTGTCGCCAGACCCCTGGCAGAGAAGGCCCCCGCGGGACGACCAGCCTGGTCCTCCCCTGGCCCCCTCTGCCAGGGCGCGGTTGCTAACTGTGCCCCCACACCGGGCCGCTATGCCGTCCACGTCTGGGCCAGTTACTCCGCTTCGCTGCCCCTCCGGGGGGACGCCTGTCGTCGCGTGATCCCGCCGGTTCAGTTCCTGGGAGCCTGGCTAGAGCTTCCCCGTCTGTCCCGCTGGATCGCGCGCTCCGTCAGGCTCGGCTTGCGATTCAGTTCGCACGGTCTCCTCCCCGCTTCAGGGGAGTCCGCTCCTCTTTGGTCGGTGGCAGTGCCCCCGTCATGAGAGCAGAGATTGCCACCCTGCTGGCGAAGGGTGCAATCGAGACTGTCCCTCCAGCCGAGATGAGGTCCGGGTTCTACAGCCCCTACTTCATTGTCCCCAAGAAAACCGGTGGGTTACGGCCAATCCTGGACTTGCGCGTGCTGAACCGCTCCCTTCACAGGCTGCCGTTCAAGATGCTCACCGCCAAACGCGTTCTCGAATGCGTGCGGCCCCAGGATTGGTTTGCAGCGATCGACCTGAAGGACGCCTACTTTCATGTCTCCATTCTTCCTCGACACAGACCGTTTCTACGGTTTGCTTTCGAGGGGCAGGCATACCAGTACGCGGTTCTCCCTTTCGGGCTAGCCCTGTCTCCTCGCACCTTCCCGAAGGTCGTCGAGGCTGCCCTTGTTCCCCTTCGGGAACACGGGGTTCGCATCCTGAGTTATATCGACGACTGGCTGATCCTAGCTCACTCTCGAGATCAGGTTTGCGAACACAGGGACCTAGTGCTCCGGCACCTAGCTCGTCTGGGCCTTCGGGTCAACTAAGAGAAGAGCAAACTTTGCCCCGTGCAGAGGATCTCTGTTCTCGGTATGGACATCGACTCGGTCGCCATGTCCGCGCAGCTTACGAGCGAGCGCGCGCAGTCACTGCTGACTTGCCTGAGACATCTCAGGAGCAAGAATGCGGATCCACTGAAACATTTTCAGAGGCTCCTGGGGCATATGGCATCTGCAGCCGCGGTCACGCCGCTCGGATTGCTTCATATGAGACCGCTTCAGCTTTGGCTTCGCGACCGAGTCCCGAGGTGGGCATGGCATCAAGGCACGCTCCGGGTACCAGTTACTCCAACCTGCCGTCAGTTCCTCACCCCGTGGTCGAACCTCAGTTTTCTCAGGGCGGGTGTCCCCCTGGAACGAGCTTCTCGGCATGTTGTGGTCTCCACGGATGCCTCCACCAAGGGCTGGGGAGCCATGTGCAATGGACATGCTGCTGCGGGCTCCTGGACAGGACCCCAGCGGCTATGGCATGTCAATTGCCTCGAGTTGTTGGCAGTACGCCTTGCCCTGCACCGCTTCCGGGCGTTGCTCAGGGGTCAACATGTACTAGTCCGCTCAGACAATACCGCTACTGTAGCGTACATCAACCATCAAGGTGGTCTACGCTCCCGCCGTATGTCACAACTCGCCCGCCACCTCCTTCTATGGAGTCAGAAGCATCTGAAGTCGCTTCGAGCCATTTTCATTCCCGGAGCCCTGAACTGTGCAGCCGACGAGCTCTCACGGCTTCAGCCCCTCCCTGGAGAATGGCGACTCCATCCCCAGTCGGTTCAGCTGATTTGGGACCAGTTCGGGGACGCACAGATAGATCTGTTTGCCTCTCACGACTCGACCCATTGCGCCCTGTATTTTTCCTTGACCGAGGGCACGCTCGGCACGGATGCACTGGCGCACAGCTGGCCGCCGGGCCGCAAATATGCGTTCCCCCCAGTGAGCCTTCTTGCGCAGACCTTGCGCAAGGTCAGGGAGGACGAGGAGCAGGTCAGTTTGGTCGCGCCGTATTGGCCCGGCCGGACCTGGTTCCCCGAACTTGCACTCCTCGCGACAGCACCTCCCTGGCCTGACCTCCCTGAGGAAGGACCTTCTTTCTCAGGGACGGGGCACCCTGTGGCACCCTCGCCCCGATCTCTGGAGCCTCCACGTGTGGCTCCTGGACGGCTCGAGGTAGGTTTGAGTACCCTTCCACCAGCGGTGGCGGCTACCATCACTTCCGCTAGAGCGTCGTCCACGAGACACGTCTATGCGTTGAAGTGGAACCTCTTCGTCGACTGGTGCTCTTCTCAGAGAAGACCCCCGGAGTTGCTCGATCAGCGTTGTGCTTTCCTTCCTTCAGCAAGGGTTGGAGCGAAGGCTGTCGCCCTCCACCCTTAAGGTCTATGTTGCCGCCATTGCCGCACACCATGACCTAGTCGAAGGTAAGTCGGTAGGGAAGCACGACCTGGTCATCAGGTTCCTGAGAGGAGCAAGGAGACTAAATCCTCCTCGCCCTCCTCTCGTTCCCTCTTGGGACCTCTCAGTGGTTCTAACTGCCCTGAAGAGTGCTCCCTTTGAGCCCCTGCAGTCAGTCGAGCTTAAGTTCCTGTCAATGAAGACAGCGCTCCTGGTTGCACTGGCCTCCATCAAGAGGGTAGGGGACCTGCACGCATTCTCCGTCGACGAAGCGTGCCTGGAATTCGGACCGGCTTTCTCTCACGTGATCCTGAGACCCCGGCCCGGATATGTGCCCAAGGTTCCTACCACTCCCTTTCGGGACCAGGTGGTGAACCTGCGAGCGCTGCCCCCGGAGGAGGCAGACCCAGCCTTGGCACTGCTCTGTCCAGTACGCGCTCTTCGCGCCTATGTAGACAGGACGCGGTGTTCAGGACCTCAGACCAGCTCTTTGTCTGTTATGGTGGGAAGCTGAAGGGAAAGGCTCTCTCCAAGCAAAGGTTGTCTCACTGGATAGTGGACGCCATTGCCTTGGCTTACCAGCAGCAAGGTCGACCGTGCCCCCTTGGTGTGACGGCCCACTCCACCCGGAGTGTGGCATCCTCTTGGGCCCTAGCGCATGGCGCCTCGCTAACAGACATCTGCAGAGCTGCAGGCTGGGCGACACCTAACACATTCGCCAGATTCTATAATCTCCGAGTGGAGCCAGTGTCCTTCCATGTACTCGATTCAACTAGCTAGTACCGGACCCGCTCAGGTGTCTTCGCTTGCTCGCCATTCCACTCCACGGACTGGATACGTGCGATATTCTCCTCAGGTGAGCTTCCCCGAAAGCCCTGAGTTCCTCCAGCACTCCTGACGTCGGCGCCAGTGTCTCTTGCCTGCGCGTCGGCTAGGTGCCTCCCGTGTGCATGGTCCCTCCCCTGAGCGACCCCCACATGTGTATTTCCACTGTAAGCCTCTCTGAGCATGTGTCTTTCCCTTGGCAAGCCACCTTGCCACCCCTGGGGTTGAAATATTCCACCTGCGGCTGGACACCCCAGTGTTCTCCATATGTTTCCCTCGGGTCATATGTGTATTCTCTAAGTCCCCCCCCCCTCTGGGTTGGCATTAATTGCATACTTCCCCTAGCTTGGGATATGCTTCCCAGTGTACCTTGGTATTCCTGTGTTAAATTGAGTCCTTCGTCCTTCTATGTCAGGGACCTCGATTTACGCAGGGCACTGGAAGACAGCTGAGAAGGTGGCGTGATTAGACTGGTAACCCCATTCGTCGTCATCCGACGTAACTCGGAGTGACAACGAAAGGGAACGCCTCGGTTACGTATGTAACCCTCGTTCCCTGAGTAGGGAACGGAGACGTTACGTCTGCCTGCCACTTTCCGCTGTACCGCGGGGATCGCCTGAGCTCAGTCTTGGCTCCTCAGCGAAGAAACATAAACTGCTGTTGCGGACTTCCTCCTTTTATACCCACGATGTGGGGCGGAGTTACGTCATGCAAATTCCGCAGACCCATGGCATTTCTTTGCCATAGGCTCGTTTTGTAATACTCGAAGCTGATAGGCTTTCTAAGCGAAACCCCATTCGTCGTCATCCGACGTAACGTCTCCGTTCCCTACTCAGGGAACGAGGGTTACATACGTAACCGAGACGTTTTCCTCTTTTTCTTGATGAATTTACCTCTTGTTTGATCCCTCAGAATTTTTTATGTAGGCTATTATGAAAAACTATTTAAAGATATTTATTATATATTGTATCTAAAATCAATATTCTTATGATTGTTCCGAACATTTCAGACTGAGTTCAACAAACAATAATTTACTTTTTCATAAACGTAAAAAATAAATCATAAAAATGTAGGTGTGATGGGGTTGAGACTAGGGTAATTGGGTTGAAGATGGTAACGGGCTTGAAGAGACAAATACAGCTTAACATATGAGTAGTTGTTTTTTTACTCAAATTCACTGTAAGATTTTCTAAGCACTGTATTTTATTATGTTACCAAGAAAAACAACAGATATAAATTGAAATTGCAACTCAGTTTTATTAACCCGACTGCAGGAAAAACAACAATAACATAGTATACATTAGAACATTATAAAATGACTGGATAGGTCATCAAAATAAAACCTATAACTTGTGTGCTTTTTTGATGTAAGTGAGCGTGTTTGTGTTTTTTTTTTTTTTTTACATGTGCGCACGCTTCGTGGCAAAGAAGTAACGGGGTTGAGTGTGACGGGGTTGTGATTTTTTGCTAAAAATGGCCACTGCTCTATATGTAGTGAATAACAGGAGAGCACATGGAATGCATGATATTAAGAAATCATGTATGCTTTTAAAATAACAAAGATCATTTTCACAAGTAATAGAATTCTCTCTTTATTTGATGTAACGTGGTTGAGTCTTTGAGCTTGACAACCATAATATCACAATTCTAAATAAGTTATAGTTATAAAAGTAGTTGGTAACTTGCCTGTGTCTGCACACAATGTTGTTCAGAAGACTTCTATGATGTTACTTCCTGTTGTTGATGTCACATAAGGATCTGTTCATTATTTTTATGGGGGGAGAATGATGTGTGTAACGGGGTTGAGGGATTACTAAGGTACGGAACTAAATAATGTGATTTTAATGAATAATCATGAATTTTTTTTTTTTAAACATTACCAGCAAAAAAGCACAGATAGATATTCATGGGAATGGCAAAATGTATGTACTTTTTTTTCTAATTTTATTATTCATATTCCAAGTACACTTTCATAGAAGTATGCGTCTAAATACATTCAACTGCACATCAGTATTTAATATCTGAACACCATTTATCAAACATTTACACAAAAATAAAAACCTCAGTAATAGAGAATTTATTAATTTCACTTACCAAGAGAATTCAATTTTTCAATTATGAAGTTTCAGAAGCCCCTTTCACACAGAGATTCCGGAAAATACACGGATAAAGTGACCCGGGATTTGACCCGGGTTCGTTTGATTTTGGTTCATTCACACTGCCAGTGATTTTCCGGAATCAGAGAGTGCGTTCACACACAACCCGTAAAAATCCCGTAAAGACACGTGACATCGATGTGACGTAATGTCTCAGCAGCGTCTATAGTTTGCTTATGAGCTGCAATTTCTCTCTCGAGAAACCACGCTTGTGCATTTTTTTCTCTGATTTGATCATAAACTAGCGCATTACATACCGTTTCACTAGCCTACATTCACTTCACTTCAGCGTCATCATTATGACACGGCATTGGTTACGGCTTTTGTTCACACAGCGCGCGTTCCGGGACTGATCCCGGCAATGTTACTAGGTCCCCAACCCGGCATCGATCCCGGCATCATTCCCGGGTCATGTTTGCGTTCACACAGAAGGCGTTCTGGCAATTTCCCGGCAATTTCCCCAGGATCAACGCGCTGTGTGAAAGGGGCTAGAAAGGCATAACTCCAAATTTAGGCCTGTATTTTCCCTGTAGCATTTGCGCCAACATTCACCCGTAATCATTGACTGATGACATTCAATCCACACTTTTATTTTAAAATCTCTATGTTACTTCTCTGCTACAACTGTTAGTTTGTTCGATCTAATTAAATTTTTTCTTCTCTTCTTTTTAAGATCGCGCCAGCTGCTTCTCTCTCTCTTGCATCTTCTGTGTCCTGCTCACCCGTTAAGGCGAGGCTAACTTATGGGATCAATATTCCGCCAAATGTATTGAGGCCACAGATAAAAAAATAATAAGCGTGATTCAAAAATGTAAAAACACATGTAAAAATATATTGCACAAACTATAAAAAATAATGCAAAATGATCAGAATAGCAAACAACGTGGTCACAGATCAAAATATAATGAGCGTGAATAAAAACATAACAAGCATGAATAAAACCTTTAAACACATTAAAAATGATTTTGCACGAAACTTAAACTTATTTTCATGTTTTCTTTAAAATTATGTTTTACTTGGTTGTATTACTCTGTACGTTGTTCTCTCTTGCATTTTCTGCTCATATTTAATTTTTTTGTACACTTGTGCTGTTTTACTCTTTGCTCTTCTTTCCATATTCTGCGCTTGCTCTTCCAAATGTTGCAGTTCGAGTTTCATGTAAGGGCAGGCTTAAGCGTCACCATTTGTCCACTAGTTCTAGATTGACAGCTCCTCCTCTAGCCAATCAATCAAAGAGGGGAGTTGACGTCACTCCAATGCGACTCATGGCTACTGATGGGCCCTGTTCCAAATGGCACACTCCGGACTTGTGGACTTCCTCAGAGTCCACAATTTGGTCACGTCATGTAGTGCAGACCTCTAGGGCCCTTGGCATGAGTCCACGAGGGTGCATTGAGTGGTATTTTTGGGACAGACTCGATCGTCATGCCAGAAATAGGAAGACGGTCTGGTTGTTGTTATGAACAGGAGCTGCAGGTTCGGGGAAATATGCTGCCTATTGTTGTTGTTACATATGACTCAGTAAAGCCCTGACATTTGTTTCTATTTATTTAAGGAATCATAATGCGCTCGTATTATTCAGCGCGCTATTATTAGCCTATGTTTGAGACATCAACCACTGGTCGATGACCATAATGTTTGTATAAACTGTACTGGTAAATGTACACCTAGGTCATAAAAACCATAATGATACTTACACTTAAATATTTTCTTCTCAGCCATGTTAACAATTTTCTGTGAGCGAAATCTCCTCCCATCCGTCTGATTGGCCTTTCGCAAGGATTCCTGGGTAGTTAAAGTGTGTGGAGCCTGCATCCATGCGGGCTTCGCGGAAGACCGCTTCAAGGGTACAAAGGGGGCGCTGCTGAGCACACTTCAGAGCGCTAAAATGATGAATGGGACAGCCTACGGACTCGTAGACTCAGCAAGCACGTGCAATTTAAGTCCACAAGACCGAAAGTCCACATGAAGTGCGCCCATTGGGACAGGGCCATGCTCATGCATGAGAGTTTTAATGTGCACACTGGTAATTGGTCTTAAACAATGTTACTTGGCTCATGATGTTAATATGCTAAGGCTGCTGTTAGTGAAACATCCTACAGACAAGGCCTACAGTGCAAAAAGTACAAGACAAATACAAGGCATTTCTGGTACAGTTTTAAAGTATGTAAAACAAAGAATAACAACAACTAAAATTTTAAATGAACATGTAGCATTTGTAAAAAAAAAAAAAAAATAATAATAATCACACAGCCTACCGGGCGTTAATAAATTTTGCCAGCTGAGCTGATGGTTATCTTCACCTGTATGAGTGGGCATCAGTAGCATAAGTCGCATTGGAGTGACGTCAACTCCCCTCTGTGATTGATTGGCTAGAGGAGGAGCTGTCAATCTAGAACTAGTGGACCAATGGTGCCCGCCTGCCCTAATTTACATGAAACTCGAACTGCAACATTTGGAAGAGCAAGCGCTGAACATGGAAAGAAGAGCAAAGAGTAAAACAGCACAAGCGAACAAAAAAATTAAATATGAGCAGAAAATGCAAGAGAGCACAAAGTACAGAGTAATAAAACCAAGGAAAACATAATTTTAAAGAAAACATGAACGTAAGTTTAAGTTTTGTGTAAAATATTTTTTAATGTGTTTAACGTTTTTATTCATGCTTGTTATTTTTTGATTCACGCTTATTTTATTTTGATCTGTGACCACATTGTTTGCTATTCTGATCATTTTGCATTCTTTTTTTCAGTTTGTGCAATATATTTTTACATGTGTTTTTAAATTTTTGATTCAAGCTTATTATTTTTTGATCCATGGCCGCAATACATTTGGCGGGATATTGATCCCATACTAACTTCCCACTCGTCTACTTGGACCAATCTTCATCTTATTAAATTAAATAACTTTTCTAAATTAGTTTTATGGTTTTAATCTATGTATTTTCTTATTTTCTCTTCACAGATATTAATAAAATAAAATAACTGTTTTACATATTCATGAGTGTTATTATGAGTGTTACATATTCATAGGTGATGATACACAGGGCAACTTTTTGAGCAATGTTGCTGGGCAATGTTGCCGTCAATGGGCAACCAGATGAGACACAGGGCCACGACCGATCTAAATTATCCAGATAGAAATTTATTGTCCATTTTCAATGGGAAAGTGCCCAAGCAACAATCGCTCAGCAAGATTGCCCAGCAACATTGCTCAAAAAGTTGCCCTGTGTATCATCACCATAGTATTTTTTTTCCCTTTTTTCTTACATCAACAGGATTTCTTTAGTGACCTGGGTTACATAGTGCTGCAGTCCAGCACAGCTAAATGCCATCTGCCGTCATGCTGCATTAGTGATGCCACATTACACCAGGTGGACAAGTCTTGTGGATCACTCAATAAACTTAATTTATTGTTATTTAATACACAAACAGACGCTTTTACAGATTGTAAGCATAAATAATAAATAATAAAAAGTGTCACTGGCATTATAAGGGAAATGTAGGTGTGTGACAGGAAGACGAGTTAAACACATCAGTTTGTTCACCTCAGCTTCCTGTCTGGTGATTAAGCTTAAACAAAGAGCTGTTTCCCCGTCACCTCTGTCATGAGCCGGCCAATCAGAGGCCAGTAAAGAGCAGTGTTTTATTAGCCTGCATCTGCTGTGCAGCTGCTCTCTTCCCATCAGGAGATTCTCTTTTTGGCAGGTGTCACCGGCCGCCAGATGCATTAACCACCTCCCAGAGACCTGTCGCATCATTAAGCCATCAGCACATCACTGCGGACAGAGAGAAAACAGGCCATGGCAGGGACTAATCCAGCTGCAAACCTGTCCAGATGAATAATACATCGGCCTGCCAGACAAATGTTCAACTAAGCAGGAGTGGACCACCGCGCCCTGCTCGAGAGGGTCCAGAGATTGACTTCCTCCCATCAGGGCTAGTAGGCAGAAAACACTCTTCTTTGTGCTGAGCTTCAGCATGTTTGCACAGAGAGGGAGATTCTCATGGGCTGACTCCTCCTTTCTGTTTGAGCTGCACACTGATTTTTATCCTCCTCACTCACTCAGCTGTTTTTCTCTTCTCTTCTGGTTAGCTGCAGGTCGCATTATCCTACAACACCTGATAAGAAGTTGACTTGAGATTGTTGAGACCATAACAATTGTTCATAACAACAAAAAGGGCAATTTAAACATCATAGTTTCTGCACATTTCTTGTCAATCTGTCAAACTTGAGTATAATCTAAGCAGGCAGCTGACAGTGCTGTGAGCACCAGAAACGCTCCTCTTCTCTCATTACTGAGAGCTACCGCAGGATTACTTTCTCAACCATTTGTCCACAACCAGGGTGAATTGATCATTTACTAACACAAATTTACCAGCAGTGCAGGAAAAGAAGATTGTCATTTGAGTAAGTATTTGACTCTGTCAGGTTCATACTAAGCATGACTGTAACAAAGAAGGGAAGAAGTAGGCAGGAACCGGCGAACGTTCAATGTAACTTGATAGTAAAATAAACATGAAAAACAAAAGGAAAGGAAGTGGCAGCCTCTCATGGACGATTGCCACATAAACTAAACTAAAACAACAACATAAAGTCCAGGCCTGGTCCTCTCTTGTCTTCCACTGTCATCGCTCCTCTTTTTATCTTTTCCAAGCTCCTCCATGAGACTCGAGACTGGTGTTGCATGCAGGTCATACTCATTAACACTCAAGCACCACTGCTCATAGATGTAACTAAATCAATTCATATTTAGCCAATCAATAATATGCTCAAATTAGCCATTGGTGACAAACTAACTTGCCATCAGGAAACTTTTCAGTCGGTGTCAGCAGTGTTTGGGTATTTTGTGGACACAATATGTTTTATTAGCCTGTATGTTTGTTGACATCTGTTTTTCCATTATTTTATAGAAATATAAAATAATTTTATTTTAAAGGGTCGAATTCTTACTATTAACTAACTATGACTATTAACTATGACTTTTGCCTCAATAAACTCATAATTACTGCTTATTAAAGTTAGTACGGTAGTTGTTACTTTATTGGATGCAGAATATGGTCATACAGAATAAGGTGCTAATAGGTGCTAAAGTGCTAATAAACAGCCAATATCCTAGTAATATGCATGCTAATAAGCAACTAGTTAATAGTGAGAATTGGACCCTAAACTAAAGTGTTACCAAAAGTTCAAACAGGCTTTGTTATGCAGACCCGGGCCAGTCAACAAAAGCATGCGGGTTTGCAACAACATAAGGGAAAGGACGTTGAAAGGACATTGAAGTGATGCCTGGAGTGTACATCCTGGACCATCTTCGAGGACTCTTCAGCTGACTTGCACGAACAGACAGAGGCTATCTCGGGCTACATAGACTTTTGTATGAGTGTGGTCATTCCAACTAAGACCATCAAGGTGTACCCAAACAATAAACCGTGGGTGACGAAGGAACTAAAGGACACACTAAATGAGAAAAAGAGAGTCTTCGCTTCAGGAAGCTTATAGAATAGAAAAGATATGCAAAGGAAGGTCCATAAGGAGATCTATAAGGCCAGGTGTCAGTACAAGGATAAGGTAGAGAGTACCCTGCCTATGGGGAATTCAAGGGCTGCATGGACTGGTATAAAGTTGATAGCCAACGCCCCCTTTAAGACAGGGACACAAATTGACTTTATGGATGACACAGCATCCTTTGCTCTGGCCAACAACTTAAATTAACATTTTACCCGCTTTGAAATAAATGACAGTGATGATGTCTCTGCCTAGCAATAGATTATGATAGACGATGCTGGGATGGAGAGCACTTTGATCATTAATGAAGAGATGGTCCAGCGAGTGTTTGAGAGGACTAACGTACGGAAAAGCCCGGGGCCGGATAACATTGGAGGCAGAGTGCTGAAGCACTGTGCGGCTCAATTAAGTGGAATTTTTTGTTCCCTCTTCCAGCGCTCAACGATGCCATTGTAGTGATTTTAAATTATCTGTATAAACACCTGGAAGGTTGTAAAACACATGCTCGTGTTTTATTTGCAGACTTTTCATCAGCATACAATACCATCCACCCATACATTTTAGCAAACAGACTTAGAGACAATTTCCAGCTAATCTCAACACTAATTAAATGGATCTTGGATTTCCTGAGTGGGCGGCCACAAAGAGTATGGGTGGGGAACACATTATCTGGGGTCCGCTTCACTTCAATTGGGACACCACAAGGTACAGTACCGTCTTGGTATCACTACTATATATATTGTGCACTGACTGTTGTCGCAGTAGTTACCAAGGACGTAAAATGTGTTGTGTTCTCATAATAGGAATCATGTCTAAACTGTATACTTTTGTACTCTGCTAAAGCCGGAGAGTAAAGAGATCACAGATAACGCATGATTTACGATGAGAGGTGAAGAGAATGCCACCTCTAAAATAAAGACAGTGCCTAATTGGTCAGAACTCATCTAAGAGGCTGGACAACAGCTGAGTTTAAAATCTTAGTACCCGAAAAAGCCAGTGGAGTTTTTTTTTTTAATTGAATGGAGGTTTAGTTTTTTAATTTGTTCGCTAGAGCAGATTTACAGAAGTCAAGGAGAAGCCATGACGAACCGGACAGACGAGTTACCATGTAGACCAGCAGACAAAATAACCCAAACAAAATCAGAAGAACATCCATGGGTTTTTATAACTACTCTCGTCTCACTTTTCTTTTTGTTTCTTAGCTTTATTTTTCTTTTCCATTGAGAGTCTCGATTCTAAGTTAAATTTTGCTGCAAAGTTTCGTTTAAGCGATTTGACTGCAAAGCCCGCTTTCCAACACCTAAGACTTTCATCCATCGCCAACACACCACGTGATTGGCCGCCCAGACACATCTATCCAGGCACGAGGAGACCGCCAAACAACGGACCCGGGAAAATCCCTTTACATAAACAAAAGGAATCCCAAAGAAACGCACAGACAAACGCAAGTATACCTCCAGACTCTTAGCTAAACTGGTGCATTGAGATAAAATTGAATAACCCACCTAAGAAACGATAGAAGGGTTAAATTAATGATTGATGGTTCATTCAGGTCATGTCTTATAAGTGCATATAGAAACTTGGGATTTCACTATCTCACTCTTGAACTCATTTTCTTTCCTCACTCTCTTTATTTCTGCAACTCGTATGAATGTGTGTGTGTGTGGGTTTCTGTTAGATATTAGTTTTATGTTTTAGAATAATCAATAAATTCTTGTTTATATTTTAAAGATAATTGTCTTGTGTTATGTGCTTACAGATTTAATGTCTTAAACTGCTGATCTAAGTTACCTTGCTAATAAATAGTGTTTCACTATAGTTTGGATATTTATATCCGCTGCAGAGGTTATAGTTACGGCCCGTTAGAATGAACGCTGGACGAGTCATTTGCTCGGCCGTATAACTGATTCTTTTAAGATTCCCTATAAAATAATTGATAATACCTTTTGAGCTAAATTGACCTGTCTAACCCAGACACAGTTACTTACTACAGTTTACTGGAGCAAGATGAAACTGAACATGGTCCAGTGTTGCATGAATTTGCTGAATGGTGTGAAGCTTCCCAGTTGCATTTGAATACATCCAAGACCAAAGAGTTGGTCTTTGATTTTAGACATGGGGCGCCCTCACCCACTCCGACTCTGATAAAAGGAGAGGAGATAGAGATGGTGACGGAGTACAAATATCTCGGTCTGATCATTGACCATAAATTATCCTGGGATCAATGTGCTGATGCCGTTTTTAAAAAGGGCCAACAACGTTTGTATTTTCTTAGGAAACTTAATTATTTTAATGTTGACAACAAAATTCGGACTCTTTTTTCCTTTATTGAGAGTATTCTCTCCTACTGTATAGTATGCTGGTATGGATGTTCAAAAATTCCCCATAGGAACAAATTGGGGAAGATTGTTAAAACCTGTGGAAAAATCATTGGTAAACAACAGGTAGACCTGTACCAACTATATCTGACCAGATTGGCACAGAAGGCAGACAAGGTTTGTATGGATACAACCCATCCACTTTCAGTGGAGTTCAAGCCGCTCCCTTCTGGTCGTAGATATAGATACCCTAAGGTTAGAACAAATTGAGCAAAAAAATCATTCATTCCCATGGCAATAACCCAATCAAATAAGGTGTGGGGAGGGGTATGACTGGAAAATATATGAAAAGTAATGTGAAGTGGTTTTATTTATTTATTTTATTTATTTATGACATTGTGCATGTGGATAATGTTTGTGTTGTGGATTATGTGTCAATATGCCTGTATTGTACAACAAATTGCCTTTCGGGGACATTAAAGTTTTCTTAGTCTAAGTCTAAGGGTAAAAAGTAAATAGCCTAATTTCAAAATGTTAAGGTTTGGCAGGTAAGCATGGTCCAGTTAGAGCCTGCTAGTAGATGCCATGACTATGCTGTTTTGGTGGCAAAAATTCCAATTCCAAACACACTTTCAAACTAAAAATACTGTTTGTGTCTGTGTCAAAATAATTTCTTCACTTTTCTACAAACAATAAGGGGAAAAAGCTCAAAATGAAATGGTAGTCTTCCCATTTTGAATTTGCTAATACCCTATCCCCTTATATCTTATCAGCTATGCACTGTATTTGTTTTCCATTTTTAGTCCAGCATATCATTGTCTTCCGCATGAGCTAACCACCTCACTCCATCAGTTTCCTCATTAGTAATCAGCTGCATGCCGGTGATGTTTAATTGCTGGAATATGTCAGGATGTAATTATTGCAATCATCTCCATTAAAAAAATGGCTGCCTTTCTGAGCGAAAACGAGCCCAGTGACACAGTGATGATTCCACAGCTGTCAAAGCAGGTTTTAGTTGCCAAATCTCCGATTCCGCTCATCCTCTTTCATTATGTAAGGAATTACGCAGAGGCCACGAGGTTAACCAGATCGGATTTAGCACACTGCTGTAAGTTTCTACAAAACACGCTTGTCGCATATTGACCAGCTTTGGACACGGGGCTGGCAATTAACACTGTTGTCTAACACATGCAGGGGAAGTTTCAGCTTTTGAGTTATTATCCAGGGATTGGTGGAACAGAAGTTCTTGGTGGAACAGAATGCTGTAGAATTCTGCTTTTTTGTTGAGGTCATTTTTAACCAGTGCAGTCACTGTTATATGCAGCTCTCAAAACCATAGCGGAGGCAATAGTGACATGGGGCATGCTGTGAGCTGTTGTAATCCATCTAATCTAGGTTGAGCGATTGTTCACCTTTCTCACCCTTATCCATCAGCCAGGCTTTTTGCAAAGGATACAAACAGTGGCATGACAAAGATTATGATGTGAAGACACATATGAGAATGTTTGCAAATGTGCAATAGACTAAGTTTCTCTCGGACGAAATGTCATGGGTTGTTTATTTCTCATTGTCACAGAGTCAGCCACACGTCACAGCCCCAATCACTACCCAATCACTAAGACCCGCCCAGTCGTTCACAATTACCAGAGTACTGACTCACTGCACCTGCACTCCCTCATCAACACAGCCTATATATTCACAGTTCCGGTCTCGTCGCAGTATACACGGCTTTCTGTCAGACTCCTTACCACTCTACTCACCTGAGATTGTCTCGTCCTGTATCGAGTCATTCTTCCGTCTGTCATCCTGATCCAGATCACTTGTCTTCAAGTTCACTCATCATCTGCACAGAGAATCCATTTCAGTCATCACCAGCTAAGTCACCACCATCATTTAGCAAGTCACCATCCTCTCAACATCGTCTGGTTCCCGCTGTTTCACTACCACTCTGCTTCAATAACACTGTTTGCACTTTAACACCTGTTTGTCTCCTTCTGTGTTGTGACACTCATCATATGGTTGATAAATCACTCGGATAATTCTTTCTTTCAGAGTCTTCAGCATCTCAAAGTACGTTTTAATCCTTTTTATCCAAAGTCCTCAAAGCCTTCAGAACAGCCGATAACATAGCATATTGTAATATATTATCTATTATAACCTGGGAACTGTTGAATGCCTTGTTCAATGTTTAAATGGAATTTGCTCATATGCTTTATGGTTGTCACGCTCATGTCTTGTTTAGTTTCATTATCTTGTTCTGTTTCTTTTTCCCTGTCACCATTTGCCTGAAATTTTTTCATAGTTGGTAACGTCTTGGTTACGTATGTAACCCTCGTTCCCTGAGTAGGGAACGGAGACGTAACGTCATGACGACGAATGGGGTTTCACTTAGAAAGCCTATCAACTTCAAGTATTACAAAACGAGCCTATGGCAAGGAAATGCCATGGGTCTGCGGAATTTGCATAGTGTAACTCCGCCCCACCTCGTGGGTATATAAGGAAGTATGCTGACAACACGCAGTTATGTTACCTGCTGAGGAACCGAGACTGACCTCAGACTGTTCCAGAGGTACAGCGGAAGTG
Source organism: Gila orcuttii (assembly GCA_026230005.1). Taxonomy (NCBI): domain Eukaryota; kingdom Metazoa; phylum Chordata; class Actinopteri; order Cypriniformes; family Leuciscidae; genus Gila; species Gila orcuttii. The sequence goes on along the minus strand of JAPDVR010000002.1, from coordinate 25,833,802 downwards.
GCAGGGAGAAGTAACGTTCCCTACTCAGGGAACGAGGGTTACATGCGTAACCGAGACGTTCCCTTTTGTAGTCACTACGAGTTATGTCATGACGACGAATGGGGTTCCCAGTCTAATCACGCCACCTCGGCTGTCTTCCAGTGCCCTGTGTAAGTCTGAGCTCCCTGTCGTGAGGCTGGAACGGATTAAGGACTCCTACTTAACACAGGAATATCAGGGTACACTGGGAAGCATATCTCAGTGGAAATATGCAAACAGTGCCTGCCCGAAGGGAGGACTTATAGAATACACTTATGACCCGCGAGCGGAATGCAAATGGAGAACACTGGGGTATCCAGGACCACAGGGTGGAATCTTTCTAACCCCGGGGGGTGGGGGGGCTTCCCAAGGGAAGGAAACATACTCAGAGAGGCTTACAGTGGAAATACACACGTAGGGGTCGCCCAAGGGGGGAACCATGCACGTGGAGGCACCTAGCCAACACGAAGTTGCCACAGGCATAAACTCTGGATTTGACATCAACAGTGCTGGAGGAGCTCAGGGCTTCTTGGCGAAGATTGTAGAATATCGCGAATGTGTTGGGTGTCACCCAGCCTGCAGCTCTGCAGATGTCTGTTAGGGAGGCGCCATGCGCTAGAGCCCAAGAGGAAGCCACATTCAAGGTGGAGTGTGCCTTCGCACCAAGGGGACATGGTCGACCTTGCTGCTGGTGTGCCAAAGCAATGGCGTCCACTATCCAGTGAGACAACCTTTGCTTGGAGAAAGCCTTTCCCTTTAGCTTCTCACTATAACATACAAAGAGCTGGTCTGAGGTCCTGAAACACTGCGTTCTGTCTACATAAGCACGGAGGGCGTGTACTGGCCAGAGCAGTGCCAAGGCTGGGTCTGCCTCCTTCTTCGGTACAACATTGTACCCAAGAAGAGGGCCCTAGAGCCCAGTCTACTCAACACATAGGTGTGTCGAGTAGACCGGGCTCTAGGGCCCTCTTCTTGGGTACAATGTTGTATACTTCTTGGGTACAAGCCGGACTTCATTTCGGCTGGAGGAGCAGTCTCTCGTGAGCCAGTGGGACAGATTGTAAAGCTCCAAAAACTGAACCACAGACGTACCCAAGATGGGGCAGCGAGGCGGAATGACCGGCCCAGATGTGGGAGGCGGAGCGTCCCGGTGTGGGGGCACGGTCATATGCTGTAACCTGACAGAGGAGGCCAGGGAAGGACCAGCGTTTCACTGGGGCCTGCCCTGTCAGGGGTCTGGTAACAGAGGGGGACGAGAGTGGCGAGGGTCGTAAGCGGCCCGCACTGCCATCCGCGTCCTCTGGGTGCTCAGAGATGGGAATGTCAGTTCTTTGGAAGAAGAGGTTCTCCCCTGGCCCTCCACCGGGGGAAGGAGTGGCCCTGCAACCACTTCCTGGAAAGAACTGCAGCCCATCTTTGAGCTGCCCATAATGGGAGCGCCGCATCACCTGGTGTTCGGTTGGGGTGCCTTCCTGCAACTACCTCCACAGCACAGCCCGGGTGAAGGCTGCTGCGGGAGGGCACCCTCTGAGGCATCTGAGTCGGCGACTGGGTGGCAGTCGCGGGGTCAGAACATGTTTGATCGCCTCAGTCTGCTTCTGGGCGGCCGAGAACTGTTGAACAGAGTCCTTGACAGCGCCGCTGAAGAGGCCAGCCTGGGATATGGGGGAGTTGAGGAAGCGGGTTCGCTCAGCCTCACGCATATCAACCAGGTTAAGCCAGAGATGTCTTTCCTGGACCACGCATGTGGACATTACCTGACCCTCCTGACCCAGCTCTTGCATGAGCCCTGAATCAGCCCTACCCTCGTGCATGTCAGTGAGCACCCTGGCCTGGTAGACCTGAAGGATGGCCATAGCATGCAGGTCTATAGGTCTTTGCCATCAGAGTAGACAAAAACCTACAGGCATTGGAGGGGTGCTTAGGGTCACCACGCCAGGTGGAGGCACTGTGGGGACACAGATGTGTTGCCACAGAACATTCCACGGGGGGAACCCCAGTGTACCCATTGGCCGCGGCCTCTGCGAGGGAAGAGAAGCGGAAGAGGCCCCTGAACAGTCGCGAAAAGTCAAAGGAGACTCCCACGATCTCATGACCTCTTCATGCATGTCCGGGAAGAAAGGAATTGAGGGCGGGACATGGCGGAAGGTTCCACACAAGCCCGATGCCCCCTGTCGTGGAGAGAATAGATTGGGGTGTGGATGAGGGGACTCTAGTGAGGTCATTGCTCTAGTGAGGTCATTGAGTCTCGACCGTAACATTGCGATGGTCATGTTCCCGCAATGAGAAAAGGATGCATCCACGAATGCTGCCTTGGAGTGATCTAAGCCCAAACACGACAAGCAGCATTCATGCCCATCAGCAGAATCAATCTGACTATCGCACCCAGAAATACACTGGCTAAACTTTTTTAAAATGACGTGCCACGTGAAAGCTCTTTTTGTGAGAGGAAAGCTCGCAGCAGTGCTGAAGCGCCCAGGGAGAAACACACACGCTGTTGCAGACCACTGCACAGATCAGCAGGCAGGAATGTGAAACTCACTGGAACACGCCGTCACACCAACACCAACTGGAAGCTGCTCGTCTCGAAGATTCTTGAAGATAATCAGAGAATAGGCTGCAGGAGGGAAGAGGACCTATTGGCTCCGAAGCAGAAACATAACTGCGTGTTCCCAGCGTACTTCCTTATATACCCATGAGGTGGGGCAGTTACGCTATGCAAATTCTGCAGACCCATGGCATTTCCTTGCCATTGGCTCATTTTGTAATACTCAAAGTTAATAGGCTTTCTCAGCAAAACCCCATTCGTTGGCACGACGTAACTCGTAGTGACTACGAAAGGGAACCACAGTTGCGTTACGTTACATTAGGCAAGTGCTCAGCTGCTGGCGAGTTGATCGGAAATTAAGCGATCTAAACCCTCTGGTGCACAGGGATGAAAACGGAGAAAGGAAGAAGATAAAAAGAAAGCCCAGTATAGAGGTAAGTCTTCTCATCTCAGCCATTAAGGTGTCAAACGAAATATATTTACTTAGTATTGTGCATCACCTAATATTGGACGTTTCATTGCTGTCACTAATCTATCACTAACTAGCTAGTTACTACCTATGACAGTAGCTTCTGCTGAAATTTTTATTATTTGAGATAGGGATATAACTACAAGAACTGCAATCTTTTAATTTTTTTGTGTTACAAAACTCAATCTCGCCTAGGAAAACCAAAGGGCTAGAGCTGGACATGACACCGTTTACAACTGAAAACAGAAAACTTTTAATGCACTCTGGCCGTTCATTTACACAACAGTGTTTTGGTGGCCTGAGAATCCAAACTTTGAAATAGGTTTCAACCCCTCAGTTCTTTTTGTTCACAGTTCTAGGTGTTATATATTTATATTTATCATTATTTGGATTAATACCCAGCTCTGTGACAATGGTTTTATCATCAGTATATCATAGATAAACACTTTGGACAAAAACTAAACAGTGACCTCATACAGATTTGAAGCATTATGACTTCAGTGCATTTCCAAAGTAATTTCATCATGCCTTGTTTTTTGTAAGCTGCTGGTAATTATGGATTCTGAAAAGATCAGATTAATCAGGTTTCTGTTGCATAACTTTAGTTCCCACACTAATACTTTTATCTGCACAGTCTCAAAAAAAGAAGGAAAAGTAAATCGAATTTTAAAATGTGACGGGTGCTTTGAAATGCAAATATTTCGCTAATCAAAAAAGGTGTGTGCTTGGTAATAGATTAAAATATTGTTTTAAATGTCATTTCCAATGGGGGATATCAAATACTGATCTTTAATTAAAATGCTTTAAATGTTGAGGCATTGATTTGGGCCACAGTGAAATGTCTATATCAGTCAAACAGACCAAGATGCGTTTACATAGAAAGTTCATTCTGACATTACAGCATATAATATACAAAGAGTTGCATTTATCAGTTCAGAAGACACACATGGATTCTGCACCTACAGAACACTTCACAGATTTCTTCAGAATTTGAACACCCATCATTCATGTATTAATTTTGAAATACTAAAGCTAATTTAATGATTTCAGCAGTGTATAACTTGCTATTTAAAACATTTTATGATGTTTAAATCTATTCCACAGAATTCTTCACGCCAAAGACTCTTCATATTCCATATGGGTCCGCATATAAATCAGTCTCACAGCAGATTCTCCAGTTGGTATTTCCAGAAAGCTGTGTTTCAAAGCACCATTTACATTTGATGCAAGCATTAAGGATTTAAAAAAAAAAACACTTTTTGTTCAATTATTCAAAACACAGACTTATCCAAGCACTAAAGCAAGGCATAGGTGCCCCATGACAACATTATCAAATACTTTTAAAGTGTTTTTAACCGCAGACCAAATATCCATCCCATGTGTTAGTTGAATATAAATGGGTTAAAATAGATTTTTTAAGGAAGTGTGTAGATACTAGGAAAGTTGCTAAGTAGAAGTTTATTGAGGTTTATCTTGCATGAAATGTCACAGTGGCAGTGTTAATCACTAGCTGTGCTTACAGGTCTAGTTAAATGAATGCCATACAATTTTACAAATTTCAGAGCTTGCACACCCTCTAGCAGTGATAGTTTACACACAAGTGTCAGCAATCCAAAAGACTTGAGTCACATGGGAGGATTGTGCACAAGATGAATGATATGAGTGTGGGAATCACACGCTGAGCCTGAAATCACAGGGTTTTAGATCTGCCGACAAGCATTCCTGACTCGATAATGCAGGGTAGCTTGTGAGGTGGAAACTTACTTCTGCTTATAATGTGAAAGCTTACAGTCTGATAAAAAAAACTCTATTAATATTACAAACTAATATTTAAGGGTCTTTAAGGTTCAGTTGTTTTGTAAAAAAATATATTCATCATTTTTATATGAACAGTTTTATGTAAAACATGTTGGGTCATTCTTGTTTGATCATTATCTAACATCAGGTCAGAGAAAATTTGCATGCCGCTTTGAACACTTTAAAGGGTGATGAAATAAAAGCCTAAATTTCATGCAATAGACGGGGGAAAAACACATTAATAGCTTTAATGCATATTCCATTTTATGCATATGCATATAGTCTCATAGCAAAAGCTATATTGTATTAATTTGTGAATGTGAATCCAAGTGCTCTAATTTACATGTTTACACCTGGGTTCAACTCTTCCTACACTAGAAGAACTTTGTGAGAAAACGGCAACCTATAGTGCTAATGGTCAGCTTCTAAAATGTTTATCTTGCAACTTTCAAAACTTTAAACCCACTTAATACACTGATATATTGATCTGTCTACTTAACTGTGACATTATAAATCTAAGATGTAGCTACCAAACATGGACTGTTAGCTGCCCTTGGGGTTGTTATTGTTTGCAACATAGAATCCATTTCACACTCTCATATATTGTTGTAAAGGGCACACATAGTTTTGATATGAAGGATCAGCTACCCTGTAATTTTCCTTTACGGCACAGTTATATTGTTTTTGCAAATTCAAATGTTTGCACTGCTATTTTTTTCTGTCAGCTTAGAAATAAAATCAGAAAAGGCAGCATGTGAGAATGCCACACAAGCTTCTTTCCGCAAGCTGCTGATAGGTCGAGGTGGAGAAAAAGACCTGGAGGCCTGAGGTGTAACCAGACACTTTACAGAGTCATGCTGGTGGTGAAGGAGCCAGAGGCGGAGCCAAATAGCTGGCGGTAATAAGCGGGCTAGGGAAGAGCCGAGGAGCTCCAAGACACCAGTGGGACAGGTGAGTCCGGGAAATAGACGGATTCAGCGGAGAGGATGGTGAGAATGGAGTCTTTCTTCTTCTTTGATCCCTAGCTGGTGATTGGTTTGAATAGTTTCCTAAGACTGTATGCTGCTAACTGGGTGCTAATTGTTGCCAGCTTTCCAGAGGAGTTTGAATGCTTGCCTGCTGTCAGTCATTCTTCAGACATGTCTAAACCATTGCAGTCGATGTTTCTGAATCTGCAACGAAGATGAAGGTGGAGATGTTGGTTCACTTCCACAGGCACTAATTGAGGGAAGCAAAGGCCACGGTTGCTTGACCAGCTCGAGTGTGGACCTCTGCTGTGGTCGCAACTTTCTTCTCTTGTTCCATCGTTCTCAGGTATTTGAACTGGCTTGATTTTTGTAGCCATCAAGATGAATAATGGCCGCCGATACATCTGTTGTACTTTCGTCTTGTCCGCATTAATCTTGAGACCGTATGACTGGGCGACGTGGGCGATATCATAGAGGATGTCTGTGGCTTCAGCGTCGTTGTTAGCCAGTATGGCATTGTTGTCAGCGAACATTAAATCTGTCATTAAAATTGTGCTCATAGTACCGTGCCTGTTTTGGAATGCTTTTCTCATTATGGCCTCCATTACGATGTTGAAGAGGAGAGGAGAAGCCATTTAACCCCTAATATTAAATGCAAGTTATTCACTAGTCTTGCTCTCTACTTATTCATATAATGACACCATAATTAAAAACTATGGACTATGGAATTGAAACATGCAATGAATATTATTGTATTAATATTTAATCTGATAAACATGTTCAAAAAAATGACATGCAGTAAAACCAGAAAACGTCTCGGTTACGTATGTAACCCTCGTTCCCTGAGTAGGGAACGGAGACGTTACGTCGGATGACGACGAATGGGGTTTCGCTTAGAAAGCCTATCAGCTTCGAGTATTACAAAACGAGCCTATGGCAAAGAAATGCCATGGGTCTGCGGAATTTGCATGACGTAACTCCGCCCCATCTCGTGGGTATAAAAGGAGGAAGTCCGCAACAGCAGTTTATGTTTCTTCGCTGAGGAGCCAAGACTGAGCTCAGGCGATCCCTGCGGTACAGCGGAAAGTGGCAGGCAGACGTAACTTTCGAGTTACGTCGGATGACGACGAATGGGGTTACCAGTCTAATCACGCCACCTTCTCAGCTGTCTTCCAGTGCCCTGCGTAAATCGAGATCCCTGTCATAGACTGGACGAAGGACTCCATTTAACACAGGAATACCAAGGTACACTGGGAGCATATCCCAAGCTAGGGGAAGTATGCAATTAATGCCAACCCAGAGGGGGGGGACTTAGAGAATACACATATGACCCGAAGGAAACATATGGAGAACACTGGGGTGTCCAGCCGCAGGTGGAATATTTCAACCCCAGGGGTGGCAAGGTGGCTTGCCAAGGGAAAGACACATGCTCAGAGAGGCTTACAGTGGAAATACACATGTGGGGGTCGCTCAGGGGAGGGACCATGCACACGGGAGGCACCTAGCCGACGCGCAGGCAAGAGACACTGGCGCCGACGTCAGGAGTGCTGGAGGAACTCAGGGCTTTCGGAAAAGCTCACCTGAGGAGAATATCGCACGTATCCAGTCCGAGGAGTGGAATGGCGAGCAAGCGAAGACACCTGAGCGGGTCCGGTACTAGCTAGTTGAAGCGAGTACATGAGAGGACACTGGCTCCACTCGGAGATTATAGAATCTGGCGAATGTGTTAGGTGTCGCCCAGCCTGCAGCTCTGCAGATGTCTGTTAGCGAGGCGCCATGCGCTAGAGCCCAAGAGGATGCCACACTCCGGGTGGAGTGGGCCGTCACACCAAGGGGGCACGGTCGACCTTGCTGCTGGTAAGCCAAGGCAATGGCGTCCACTATCCAGTGAGACAACCTTTGCTTGGAGAGAGCCTTTCCCTTCAGCTTCCCACCATAACAGACAAAGAGCTGGTCTGAGGTCCTGAAACACCGCGTCCTGTCTACATAGGCGCGAAGAGCGCGTACTGGACAGAGCAGTGCCAAGGCTGGGTCTGCCTCCTCCGGGGGCAGCGCTTGCAGGTTCACCACCTGGTCCCGAAAGGGAGTGGTAGGAACCTTGGGCACATATCCGGGCCGGGGTCTCAGGATCACGTGAGAGAAAGCCGGTCCGAATTCCAGGCACGCTTCGTCGACGGAGAATGCGTGCAGGTCCCCTACCCTCTTGATGGAGGCCAGTGCAACCAGGAGCGCTGTCTTCATTGACAGGAACTTAAGCTCGACTGACTGCAGGGGCTCAAAGGGAGCACTCTTCAGGGCAGTTAGAACCACTGAGAGGTCCCAAGAGGGAACGAGAGGAGGGCGAGGAGGATTTAGTCTCCTCGCTCCTCTCAGGAACCTGATGACCAGGTCGTGCTTCCCTACCGACTTACCTTCGACTAGGTCATGGTGTGCGGCAATGGCGGCAACATAGACCTTAAGGGTGGAGGGAGACAGCCTTCGCTCCAACCCCTGCTGAAGGAAGTAAAGCACAACGCTGATCGAGCATCTCCGGGGGTCTGCTCGGTGAGAAGAGCACCAGACGACGAAGAGGTTCCACTTCAACGCGTAGACGTGTCTTGTGGACGACGCTCTAGCGGAAGTGATGGTAGCCGCCACCGCTGGTGGAAGGGTACTCAAACCTACCTCGAGCCGTCCAGGAGCCACACGTGGAGGCTCCAGAGATCGGGGCGAGGGTGCCACAGGGTGCCCCGTCCCTGAGAAAGAAGGTCCTTCCTCAGAGGAATGGGCCAGGGAGGTGCTGTCGCGAGGAGTGCAAGTTCGGGGAACCAGGTCCGGCCGGGCCAATACGGCGTGACCAAAATGACCTGCTCCTCGTCCTCCCTGACCTTGCGCAAGGTCTGCGGAAGAAGGCTCACTGGGGGAAACGCATATTTGCGGCCCGGCGGCCAGCTGTGCGCCAGTGCATCCGTGCCGAGCGTGCCCTCGGTCAGGGAAAAATACAGGGCGCAATGGGTCGAGTCGTGAGAGGCAAACAGATCTATCTGTGCGTCCCTGAACTGGTCCCAAATTAGCTGAACCGACTGGGGATGGAGTCGCCATTCTCCAGGGAGGGGCTGAAGCCGTGAGAGCTCGTCGGCTGCACAGTTCAGGGCTCCGGGAATGAAAATGGCTCGAAGCGACCTCAGATGCTTCTGACTCCATAGAAGGAGGTGGCGGGCGAGTTGTGACATACGGCGGGAGCGTAGACCACCTTGATGGTTGATGTACGCTACAGTAGCGGTATTGTCTGAGCGGACTAGTACGTGTTGACCCCTGAGCAACGCCCGGAAGCGGTGCAGGGCAAGGCGTACTGCCAACAACTCGAGGCAATTGACATGCCATAGCCGCTGGGGTCCTGTCCAGGAGCCCGCAGCAGCATGTCCATTGCACATGGCGCCCCAGCCCGTGGTGGAGGCATCCGTGGAGACCACAACATGCCGGGAAGCTCGTTCCAGGGGGACACCCGCCCTGAGAAAACTGAGGTTCGACCACGGGGTGAGGAACTGACGGCAGGTCGGAGTAACTGGTACCCGGAGCGTGCCTTGATGCCATGCCCACCTCGGGACTCGGTCGCGAAGCCAAAGCTGAAGCGGTCTCATATGAAGCAATCCGAGCGGTGTGACCGCGGCTGCAGATGCCATATGCCCCAGGAGCCTCTGAAAATGTTTCAGTGGAACCGCATTCTTGCTCCTGAGATGTCTCAGGCAAGTCAGCAGTGACTGCGCGCGCTCGCTCGTAAGCTGCGCGGACATGGCAACCGAGTCGATGTCCATACCGAGAAAAAAGATCCTCTGCACGGGGCAAAGTTTGCGCTTCTCCCAGTTGACCCGAAGGCCCAGACGAGCTAGGTGCCGGAGCACTAGGTCCCTGTGTTCGCAAACCTGATCTCGAGAGTGAGCTAGGATCAGCCAGTCGTCGATATAACTCAGGATGCGAACCCCGTGTTCCCGAAGGGGAACAAGGGCAGCCTCGACGACCTTCGTGAAGGTGCGAGGAGACAGGGCTAGCCCGAAAGGGAGAACCGCGTACTGTTATGCCTGCCCCTCGAAAGCAAACCGTAGGAAAGGTCTGTGTCGAGGAAGAATGGAGACATGAAAGTAGGCGTCCTTCAGGTCGATCGCTGCAAACCAATCCTGGGGCCGCACGCATTCGAGAACGCATTTGGCGGAGAGCATCTTGAACGGCAGCCTGTGAAGGGAGTGGTTCAGCACGCGCAAGTCCAGGATTGGCCGTAACCCACCGGTTTTCTTGGGGACAATGAAGTAGGGGCTGTAGAACCCGGACCTCATCTCGGCTGGAGGGACAGTCTCGATTGCACCCTTCGCCAGCAGGGTGGCAATCTCTGCTCTCATGATAGGGGCATTGCCACCGACCAAAGTGGAGCGGACTCCCCTGAAGCGGGGAGGAGACCGTGCGAACTGAATCGCATAGCCGAGCCTGATGGTGCGCGCGATTCAGCGGGACAGACGGGAAAGCTCTAACCAGGCTCCCAGGAACTGAACCAGCGGGATCAAGCGGACGACAGGCATCCCCCCGGAGGGGCAGCGAACCGGAGTAACTGGCCCAGACGTGGACGGCATAGCGGCCCGGTGTGGGGGCACAGTTAGCAACCGCGCCCTGACAGAGGGGGCCAGGGGAGGACCAGGCTGGTCGTCCCGCGGGGGCCTGCTCTGCCAGGGGTCTGGCGACAGAGGGGGACAGGGGCGACGCGGTCCGTGGACGGCACGCCTTGTCAACCGCCTCTGGGACAGAGGGGGGCGAGGAGAGCACGGCTTGTGGGCGGCGCTCTGTGTCGCCCGAGAACTCTGTGAGCTCAGGGAAGAGAGGGTCGTTTCTGTCTTTAACCACTTTAGGGTGCTGCCCACCCGTGGGTGAGGAGCGGGGAGCGGAGAACAAAAGATTCTCCCCCGGCCCTCCACCGGGGGAAGGAGTGGTCCTGCTACCATCTCCTGAAAAACAACCATCTTCCCTGAGCAGCCCGTCTCAGGAGCGCCGCTTGGCCCGGGGGGCGGGGCGGGAGAGGGCTGTGGCGCCTTTTTTCGGCTTCCTCCGTGACCGGCCCGGGGTGGAGGCTGCTGCGTGGGCCAGGCGGGAGGGGCGGGAGCCGCAGGAGGGCGCCCTCGGCGGGAAACAGGACGAGGCGTCTGCCCGGTCGGCTGGGTGGAGGCAGCAGCTGGCCGGCGGGGCAGAATGTGTTTTATGGCCTCGGTCTGTTTCTGGGCGGTTGAAAACTGTTGGGCAAAGTCTTCAACCGCACCGCCGAAGAGGCCGGCCTGGGACAAGGGGGCGTTAAGCAGACGGGTCCGCTCCGCGTCCCGCATGTCAGCCAGGTTCAGCCAGAGATGTCTCTCCTGGACCACGGCTGTGGACATCACCAGACCCAGGGAGCGCGCGGTAACCTTCGTCGCCCGGAGAGCAAGGTCGGTCGCGGCGCGCAGCTCATTGAAGAGCCCTGGGTCTGTCCTACCCTCGTGCATGTCTCTGAGCATCTGGGCCTGGTAGACCTGCAGAGTGGCCATAGCATGCAGTGACGCAGCCGCCTGTCCCGCAGCTCTGTAAGACTTCGTCACCAAGGTCGACGAAAATCTACAGGCTTTGGATGGGTGCTTAGGCTCGCCACGAGAAGAAGCACTCTGAGGACATAGTTGCATGGCAACAGAGCGTTCAACCGGGGGGAGCCCAGTGTACCCACGGGCGGCTGCATCATCGAGGGGAGGAAAGGCGGATGAGACCAACGAGCGGTCACGGGAAGACAACGGGGTCTTCCAGGACTTCGAGATCTCATCATGCACATCCGGGAAGAAAGGTATTGGGGTTTGCCGAGGACGAGGGTCGGCGGCCTTACCCAAAAACCAATCGTCCAGCCGCGAGCGCTCAGGGCAGGGTGGAGGCCTCCACTCAAGCCCGATGCTCGCGGCTGCCCGGGAAAGCATGGCCGTCATCTCCGGATCAGACTCGAGCACAGCCGTATGCACACCGGAAGGTGGCAGCTGTGACGAGTCCTCACTTCCAGAAGAATCAAACCCACCTAGTGATGCAGCAACAGACATGGCATCATCCTCTGTAGCTTCAACCGAAACACGCGGGCCACCAGAGGGTAGACCCGCGGGAATCGGCAGTTCACTAGCGGGCACCGTCATTGAAGAGGGGGGCTGGGGTCGCGGACACATAGTCGGCGCCTTGTTCCAGACCGTCACCCTCAGGTCACCCTGGCCACCAGCCGCAGGGCGGGGGGTGGATGAGGGGACTCTCACTCTTGCGAGTTCACCGAGTCTCGACCGTAATGACGCGATGGTCATGTTCCCACAGAGAAAACATGAGTCATCCACGAGCGCTGCTCTAGCATGATCAATGCCCAAACATACTATGCAACGCTCGTGCCCATCAGAGTCCGATACCAATCTGCCGCAACCAGAAGTACACGGGCGAGGCATCTTTAAAAAGACGTGCCGCGTGTAAGCTCTTTTAGTGAGAAAACTCAAGTGTTGAAGCGCCCGGGGAGAAACGCGCCGACTGGCAAATCACTGCAGCAGATCAGCAGGAAGCACGCTCTCGCCGTAGATCGCCGTCACACCAACACTCGAGGCACTCGTTCGTGAAGCTGACAATTCAGAGATGGCTTGTGGAGAGAAGAATAAACTTGGCTCCGAAGCGAAAACATAAACTGCTGTTGCGGACTTCCTCCTTTTATACCCACGAGGTGGGGCGGAGTTACGTCATGCAAATTCCGCAGACCCATGGCATTTCTTTGCCATAGGCTCGTTTTGTAATACTCGAAGCTGATAGGCTTTCTAAGCGAAACCCCATTCGTCGTCATCCGACGTAACTCGGAGTGACAACGAAAGGGAACTGTAATGTGCTCTCTTTTAAGTTGAGATTTGGTGAAACATTTTCATATGTTAGATTTCATATCTTGTACACCAGTCTTGGATAATGAAAAAGCTCACCCAACATAAGAAAAATAAATTATTTAATTGCATTTAGCTATTTAGTGTGCAGCTAATAGTTTTCTGAACTAAAAACATTATTTGTAAATTTACAATTTTGAGACTTGAAGAAAGAAGAGGTGTACAGTGAAAGGTGAAAGAGTACAGTGATAGTGTTTCCACATACGGCTGGGTTTTCATCTGCTCATGATTGATTTCCGGTGGAAATAAAAGCAGCAAAGCTTCAGGGCATCGGAAGGGCACATCTCTTTCACAAGTCCACCGTAATAGATGTATCCATGAACATAGAATTAGAGTGCGTGTGTGCGTGTGTGCGTGCGTGCGTGCGTGCTTGTGTGTGTGTGTGTGTGTGTGTGTGTGTGTGTGTGTGTGTGTGTGTGTTGTCGTCAGGCTGGTCCCTGTCCTCAGAGGCCCTGTCTTTCTCGCTGATTGAGAGGAGCTTTAATTAAGATAAATAGGCTGTGCTTAGTCATCTGTTTAATACCAGGCCTGGAAAGTGAGTGCTTTATCCTCTTACAGGTTTACAGAGGTAATAGGGAATTATTGTTTTGGAGATGAAAAAGAAAATCCCATTAGCAGCCAACTTTTTGTATTTCATCTAAACTTCATTAAGACAATGGCACCACTGCAACCGAAAAATAGATTATAATGATTTGATGAGTACACCTCTAGGTAGGCATAAGTTTCATTAAAGGTTGCTTCATTTTCCCTTGGTGTTTCAATAGCTCTGGTTGTACCTCTGTCTTATTGTTCACATTAGAAGTTAATGAGCTTAATGTGATGTAGACAAGGAGGACATGTTGCTGAATCAACATCTTTGTTGGTCCTGAAAGAATATTTTCAACTGCTAATCAGGTTTTATGGGTTATGTTTTTATTTAGGCAGGTTAGGGATGTAGTGTCTGCACCATGTGGGACGTGTTTGGTTTGTCACGATGTTTTATTGTATGCACTGTATAAAATAGAATGCTGTGTTTCACTCGATGAACAGACACATCTTTGAAATACTCCAGAATTACTTAAGCCACTTTTTAAATACACACTCCCTAAAGTTTTTTTTTCACAAACAAAATGTATACTTTTATTTAGCAAGGAGTCAACGATGTAATGACAGTAAAAAAAACAAAAAAAAACATGTATAATGTTACCAAAGATTTATATTATAAATACATGCTGTTCTTCAAATTTCTATGTGTCAAAGAATCCTAAAAAAAAACACTTTTACACTTTTCACTTGCAGAATAATAAGAAATGTATATTGCGTATCAAGTCAGCATATTAGAATGATTTCTGAAGGATCATGTGCCACTGAATATTGGAGTAATTATGCTAAAAAAAAAACGATGATGCAGCATGTGATGGTGTAGGCACGGGAATGGTGCTTGGCTTATGATTGTTATGAAAAAATGTTAAATTACACATTATTGAATGTGTCAAAATCACATTGTGCAGATTATTAAAACAACTAAAACATAAAACATATTGTTGTATAAAAGGCTTTAAATGTATGGTCCCGTGTTACTAGCAGATGCTGTAACTACACTATTCACAATTTGATGTGAGAATATTTTAATTAACATAGGCCTACTCGTTTGGGGTTGGTAAGATTTTTTTAAATATTTTTGAAAGAAGTCTATTATGCTCAGAAAATCTGAATTTATTTGATACAAATACAGTAAATGTTAATACTGTCAAACAATACTTGTATTGTAATATTAATAATATTTAAAATATTTGATTTTATTTATTTGAGTTTATTCCTATGATGCAAAGCTGAATTCTCAGCATCATTACTCCAGTCTTCAGTGTTACATGAACCTTAAGAAATCATTCTAATATGCTGATTTGGAAGAAACATTTCTTATTATTATCATCAATATTATCAATTCTGCTTAATATGTGGAAACAGTGATACTTTTTTCCTTAGTTTCCTTACTTTTTTCCTTTCCTTAGTGGTAGTAGTATTAAAGGTCCAATAGGTGAATCTCTACAGAATTTTTTTTTTAAATGTTGGTAGAAAATCTCCTCATATCCTGATAGCAATCACTATGTTAAGCAGTCTAAATGTATTTTTATACATGTATATCATCTGTGGGAGGCGTAACCAAAATGTTTTTTCAATCATTACATTCGATCCAAATTAACTGATACCATGTGTTTTCTGACAGTCAATGTGTGTTTGCATATCACTGCGCAGCCTGTTCACGCAGACATCTTACATCATTAGCGTGTTTCACGTACACTGTGCAGACAGAGCGAGAATGGCAGGCAAACAGTTGTTTACGTTTGTTATTGTTGTACTATTACTCACTGTACTGTAAAGTTTTCTCCCAGTGAATGACACATGATGTAATCCAATAATGTTGTCTCTAGTCGTCTCGCTTCTGGTCTGTGCGCTTTCATGTGTTTTGGAGGAGGCGTGGTTTTGGATCGTATGGTTTCAATGCTAGGAGGCTAAAGTTAGTATTTCCCAGATCACCTATTGCACCTTCAATTCCATTCAAACTTAAACATATAGTCTATGTCACTAATATTTCATTATAATACTATACTTTTTAATAACCAGTGTATGATTGTTTAGAGGGCTCTTAAAGCATTAAATGTATCTATGTGTGTATGTATGTCCCTTTCTCCTCATAACATAACAACTTGCTATGTTGGGAATGTAACACATTTTATGGTCCCATCAGCTAGTCAGTGTTACTATGGCGTCATTTCCTCTTGCTCCAACTCAATAAGTCAAGTCAAATATATTTATATAGCGCTTTTCACAATACAGATTGTATCAAAGCTGCTTCACAGTATCAATCAAAACAACTTAACAATGTTTGTTTATTACTGGAAAAAAGACATCCAAGTTTGGTAGAGCTGATCAATGGTATGATTGGTTAATTCATTTGAATATCCCCAACTGAGCAAGCCAAAGGCAACAGTGGCAAGGAACCGAAAAACTCCATCCAGTGACCTAATGGTGTCCTAACACCCCATCAGATGACCCAATGGAGAAAAAAAAACCTTGGGAGAACCCAGGCTCAGTCGGGGGCCAGTTCTACCAGAAAGACTCGGGAGAATAAATACTGTAACAATAAATACATTTATTGATAGCCCAGCAAGCAATAAAGTTCTTTGGCGTAGGCCCCGTCCATAGCTCGCAATCCGAGGGTCCGGACTCTGCATTTCCTGCCTGAAGACGAAGGCAGGGGCGCAGCCGACCCCCGTGAGGTATAGGAAGGGGCCATCCTGGTGGTGGTGGGGAGGATGGAGGATTGAGGGGAAGGGACCATCCTGGTGGTGGTGGGGAGGATGGAGGTGCATGAAAGCGTCAGCATCTGCGAACTCAGACATGTGTAAGTACTGGTCTTTTATACCACAAGTCTTAGACACGATTGGATAGATGAGAAGGTAATAAGTGACGTAGCAATTGAGTCTTCCTGGCAGAACTTAACGCTAGAGCTTCCATTTCTACCAGAAAGACTCGGGAGAATAAATACTGTAACAATAAATACATTTATTGATAGCCCAGCAAGCAATAAAGTTCTTTGGCGTAGGCCCCGTCCATAGCTCGCAATCCGAGGGTCCGGACTCTGCATTTCCTGCCTGAAGACGAAGGCAGGGGCGCAGCCGACCCCCAAAAATAGGTGGAATAATAATCCACCGGGACGGAGCCCACCCCCAAAGAACGGTAGAGGAAGTAAACCCACCGGTCGTGAATCCTGGAGATCCTAAAATAGAAAAGAAATTAGAATTAGTGTGGTTTTTTTTTATTATTTTTTTTTTTTTTTTTATTATATATAGCCATCTTTGAAGAGTCACGTGGCCACGGGCTATCTTTTGATAGGACACATGGGCCACAGGCCATCTTTTGATAGAACACATGGGCCACAGGCCATCTTTTGATAAGACACATGGGCCACAGGCCATCTTTTGGTAGGACACATGGGCCACAGGCCATCTTTTGATAGGACACATGGGCCACAGGCCATCTTTTGATAGGACACATGGGCCACAGGCCATCTTTTGATAGGACACATGGGCCACAGGCCATCTTTTGATAGGACACATGGCCACAGGCCATCTTTGATAGGGCACGTGGGCCACAGGCCATCTAGATGGGACACATGGCCGCGGGCCGTCTAGAACTATAGTGTGAAACGCCGTTAAAGCAGACACTTAGCCCGCAGGCCATCTTGGTTTAGTAGCTAAACCATGCTATCATAAAAAGTGCCAGCCGCTTTGGCAAAAACACCACCACCAGTAGATAAATAGGAATTTACCTAGATCATGACTGGAGAGCTTGCTGAGCTTCGAGAATAGATTTTGAATCTGGTCTTATGTAGGATTCAAATGCCGAGGAGGACCACCTGCCCAGGATTTTAATAGCAGCTGGAGAGATGCCACGCTCGGCTGCTGTAGTAGCGGCTCCAATCCTGAAGGAATGTCCAGTGAACTGAGAGGGGGATAAGCTGCAGCTTTTGAGAACAGAATTGAGGTAGGACCTGAACCGGTTTTGAGAGAGAGGTGCTCCGTTGGGTAGAATGAAGAGGGGAGAGAAACCGGAATGTCTGGGACGGATTTTAAGGAATTTGGCCATAGAAGAGAAGGGGCAAAATTCGCTATTGGTTTTAGAGATCGTTAAAGTAACGCCTGAACCTTTGGAGTCGTTCTTAGAATGTTTAAGAAAGAGTGTGAAAAAATTAGGGAAAAAAAATAAATCTGAAAAGGAAAGACCGCGGGCTGGATCGAATGTATTGGTAGGTGAAGTAAATTCTCCTGGACGCATGAAACCGTAAAAAGCTGTTAGAAAAACTGCTTCTAGCAGAGTGTTAATATAAGTGGAAAACAGGCCGTTGCGAACTGAAACTATTAACCTATGGATTAAAGGTAACGTCAAAGGCAGCCTTTTGTCGGAGGGCGCAGTAGACGTTTTGGCTATGCCTTTGAGCATAAGGCGAATAGGAGTGGCGGTGAAAAGGCTGGGAGAATCGGGATTGAAATATTTGGCGTACAATTGAACGCCTGCGAGGAGTTTACGAATAGAAGAGATTTTTAAATTACGTTTGTCGAAATTGAACGCGAGAAAGGAGCAAACGGTCGAAATCAAAATAGGAAAGAGAGGAAGTTGGAAGGTGAAACAAAACATTGAAAACGAATACCAGGCGGAAGCATAAGCTTTGAGAGTGGATGGAGCAACGCCTTTAGATATGTAGAGTCTAGCTGAGCAGAGCAAGTCTTCTAATATAGCGTTGTGGCGAGCATGGGAGGGCATGGTGTTGGATCCTTGTTGGCTGCGGGGCAGAGCCGTCTGAAGGTCTGAAAACGAAAGCGAGAGAGAGCGTCAGCGACAACATTGAAGTGGCCAGGAATGTGAGCAGCTTTGATGATAAAGTTGTAAATGACAGATTGCCAGATTAGCCGACGCAAAAAAGGCATGATCATCGGGCAAGATGATCTGCCTTTATTAATGATAGCTACAGTAGCTTCATTATCACAAAACATAAGAATTTGTTTCCTAGACCACTCGGGACCCCAGATTACACTAGCTACAACTAGGGGATATAATTCGTATAGCGCTGAAGAGAGAGGATTGGATGTTGATTTGGGGAAATCGTCCGGCCATCTCTCTGCGAACCAGTGCCCTTGAAAATATCCCCCGAACCCGACAGACGGAGCCGCATCGGTGAATAGATGTAAATCTGCGGACGATTCGAAAGCCTCGTTATAGAAAAAAGAAATGCCGTTCCAATCGTTTAGTAAGCGAGACCAAAATGTGATGTCGGATCGGCAGCCCTCGTCTAACTGGACCGGATTACTGAGTTCAGGCACGGAATGAGCCGCTGTTAGAAGACGCGATATGAAAGCCCTGCCTTGCGGGATGATGCTCATGGCGAAATTTAGATGGCCCAGCAGGGACAATAAATCGCGCTTCGAAACGACATGTAGAGAAGAAAATTTTTCCAAAAAGGATCTGATTCTTATGAGCTTTTCTGGGGGAAGAGAGGCTTGCATTTTAACCGTATCGAGGGAGATACCTAAAAATTCTAGGATAGTGGAGGGGCCCAGAGTTTTCTCTGAAGAGAGGGGAACACCGACGTCGCTGAAAACCTGCTTTAAGATATCAAGAATGGAAGAACGTGGAGAGGGGAAATCGATTAGCAAGAAATCATCGAGTAGATGCAAAACGAACGGAAGTTTACAGACGTTCAGCAGGATCCAACACAAAGCTTCCGAGAGACTGTTGAAGATATGAGGGCTGCTCCTACACCCGAAAGTAAGCCTTACTGCAAAATAGAACTTTGAATCCCATTTAACGCCGAAGAGTGGCCAGTCAGCAGGGTGTATGGGCATGATTTTAAAAGCGTCTGTTATGTCTGCTTTAGCCAGCCAAGCGCCATGACCAGCTAGCTTGATTAACTGTATTGCGTTGTCCACCGAAGCGTAGTGAAGGGAGAATGGTTCTAGCGGAATGCATTCGTTAACGCTTGGTATTATGCTGGAATGAGGGGAAGACATGTCGAAAATGAGACGTTTTTTGCCGGAGTATTTACGGGTAGCGACGCCAATAGAGTTAATCCTGAAAGGGAAAAAAGGAGGAGAGGCGTATGGGCCGATAACATAGCCTTTATTGACTTCTTTCTCGAGCAGAGTAAAGACGACGCCGGGCTCGTTCATAGCTGATTGCAAGTTTTTTGCTGAAAAAGATGCGGTGAGAGGTGAGAGTATCCCCACCCTAAACCCTTGGGACAAACCAGTGATGAGATAGTCAACGAATGATGGATCGGGGTGAGAAGAAAGGTAGCTAGAGAGGTTTTGGATGTTGATGGGTGTGGATGGATGTTTTCTCAGAATTTCCTCTGAAAAGGGGCTTTCTTTTTGGTTTGAGGTTTGTATCGCCGTGGGCAGACAGATCTTGGGTGCGGGTCCTTGCACAGGCTACAAATATGAGCAAAACGACAATTATTCAATGAACACACAGATTCGTTAAACAAATTGCAGATGGGATTGTCATAAAATGTTTCAGCAGGGCGACCTCTGCTGTAGGAGCTGCGTCTTACATTTACAGAACCACGGACAGCGTCCGAATCAAGGTTGGTAAAAGCTTTCGGGCAGAGAGCAGCTGAGTGTCCGTGAGCGCTGCAGATAGAACACGACAAACTTCTTTGACCGCCGAAGTGACGAACTAGCAGTTCAGTGTCAGTGATCGACCAGTCGAGTCTTGAATTGTAGAGTGAAATGCAAGACGCGGATTTAGCAGAAAATGATTTATGGTACTCGTAAAATAAAGTGCCTCCGTACCTTTGGTTAAAGTCTGCCATCATCGAAAGATAAAGGTCGAGCTCTTCCCTTCTATTTGGGAAAACTTGGCATAGGGTGTCCCTGTAAATGCTAAAGGCGATTACGAACTCTCCGAACGATAAATTGCGTTGCAAACGCGGGTCTGAAGTTTTAAGGAGCACTGCCACGTCACCACAGTCCACCATTTTTCTGTCGGCAGCTGGCGAAGGGAGAAGTAAGGAAGCCAAGTTGATATCCTTACCTTGGATAATATTTGACCTGAGATGTGGAGATACTGTAGCAGCAGCGGGAGGAACGAAACTCCTACCAAAAGCTTGAGCTGGTAAAGATGAGGAGAGATTAAAGCTGGGAGAAGCCGGTGGAGCTGAGACATTTTGAGATGACGACTGAATCCCGAGGAGAGGAGCGGGCAGAGAGGCCGATGTAGAAGGTATGTTTGTTGAGATGCTACCGGAAAATGAAGGCCGGGTTGTAATGGGATCTGGGCTGTGGTCAGGGATGCCAAAAGAATTTTCAAAAACCGACACCTTTAACCGTTTGGGATAAATCGTGAACGGCAGAAAGAAGCAGCTGATTAGTATCGAGAGAGACAGCTGAATGCGGAGGAGATATCTCTTGTGCCGGTAGAGCTGGGCGTTTAGCTGAGCGAGATGTGGATTTTGCTGATCTTTTACCACTGGCTTTTTTCGGCTGGGCGGTGGTCGCAGCGGCATCTGGATGAGGAGTAGATGCAGGTGGATTGCCCAGAGCATTCTGGGCTAAGAGCAGAAGATCTTCTCTTGAAATTCCTTCGCTAACGGGGATGCCGGCGTCCTCGAGAGCGTTTAGGATGAGTTCGGAAGACCAACTCGCCCATAAAGAGGTGCGGCATTGAATACGGGTACTGCGACGTGAAGCAGAAGGAGATGGCTGAACGAAATCCTCTGAATCGGAATAATCACAAATTGATTGCGTGTCCTGAGACATGGTTTGGTTCTACTACTGAGCTTAACAGCTGAATCTGCATGAAAGCGTCAGCATCTGCGAACTCAGACATGTGTAAGTACTGGTCTTTTATACCACAAGTCTTAGACACGATTGGATAGATGAGAAGGTAATAAGTGACGTAGCAATTGAGTCTTCCTGGCAGAACTTAACGCTAGAGCTTCCATTTCTCCTCTGGCGTTTATGAACTAGAGGCCGAATTTACAGTAACTGTAAGATAAAAAATGAATATGAATGCCTGGCTAAATAGATGAGTCTTCAGTCTAGTTTTAAACTGGGAGAGCGAGTCTGAGCTACGAACAATATCAGGAAGGCTATTCCAGAGCTTCGGAGCTAAATGTGACAATGCTCTGCCTCCTTTGGTGGATCTGGATATCCTAGGAATGACCAGAAGCCTCGAATTTAGTGATCTTAAAGAGCGCGATGGATTGTAAGGCGATAGAAGAACCGTTAAATAGACTGGAGCTAAACCATTTAGAGCTTTATAAGTCAAAAGCAATACCTTGTATTTAATACGGAACTTTATAGGTAACCAATGAAGTGATGATAAAATCGGTGTTATATGATCATATTTTCTTGATCTAGTAAGAACTCTAGCGGCTGCATTTTGGACTAACTGTAGCTTGTTTATTGAAGATGCAGGACAACCAGCTAATAAAGCATTACAGTAATCTAGTCTCGAGGTCATGAATGCATGAACTAACTTTTCTGCATCAGAGACTGATAGCATATTACGTAGCTTAGCAATGTTTCTAAGGTGAAAAAAGGCAGTTTTTGTAACATATGAAATATGCTTTTCAAAAGACAGGTTGCAGTCTAATGTAACACCCAGGTCTTTTACTGTAGCGGATAAAGTAACAGGGCATCATACTATGTTAAAGTCGTGCTGTGAAAGGTTTTGTGGACGGTTTTTAGAACCGATAAGTATTACCTCTGTCTTGTCTGGATTTAATAAAAGAAAATTACGCGTCATCCAATCTTTTATATCTTTAACACAATCTGTCAATTTGGATAATTTAGCGTATTCATCTGGCCGTGATGAAATATATATTTGAGTGTCATCAGCATAACAATGGAAACTAATTCCATGTTTCCTTAGAATATTACCAAGTGGCAGCATATATATTGAGAATAATAAAGGGCCTAACACAGATTTTTCTCCATTTAAGTAGACGAAATGGTAGCGGTCAGATAAGTATGACCTGAACCAGCTATAAGTCACATGACATTTAAGGCTCAGTTGATTTGTGTCAAAAGCTCTGTGGTGCTAACGTAAAACTTACTAATGGATACATTTCTCCAAGTAATTACAACATTATTGGTTGTAACATTATACATGTAGGCAAGTTTTACTAAACAAGGCAAATTAGCGTTAGATCACAATTCCAAAAAAGCGCCAATGGGAGTGGAAAGTTCTGCACGCTATCTACTGCCAACACGCAAATTAAAGAACACAGACACATCTGGATAATTTCCATAATGACCAACTCAATCTACCAGGAGCAGCGCAAATTGGCGTCTGGTTTAATACATGCTTTTTTGGCCGTTAAATAATGCCACAAAAAACAGTAAATAAAAACTTAGTAAATCATCTTGCGTGATTCATTTAAATACTCTTCTCCTATAAATATTGTGTCTGAAAGGGAAACTCCTATATCCATACGCAATAAGGTCAGTCGCAAAAATAACCCTGTCCACACCTTTTCAGCGCTAAATTTTCACTGTCTTTAGTAAATCAAATCTGGCCCTTATTTGGTAATTTATGAATTCACGTATCTGAGCTTGCAGATTGCTAGTAAACTGCCAGTGCATGATTCAGCCCTTCTCTGACCCCTCTGTGAAAATGCCATGGATGTGGATAGAAATCTCACTGGAGCATGAGACCGACACTGAAGATGTCACTTCTGGTATTGAGCACCACTGTGAACATCATCCTTGCGTCTCTCTCCTCAACCTGTCACTGAATCACATCCGTAGCCTTCACACACACGCGGTCTCACCTTGCTGCAGGCTGCTCTTATCCTCACCCTCTTCCATCCTCTGCTGACACGTGGAGAGAGTTCGAGAGGTGTGTGTGCGAGTGTGAGTATCTAAGTGTACTCACTCTGTGTACACACATCCCCAGGCTCTGCTCTTGTTCTCACCTTACAGTCTGTTGGACTGCAGAGGAGAAATGAATCACACTGTCAGATGCTCTGAAAATAAGCAGCATCAAGCTGAAGCCGTGTTGACTTACAGCCACAACAGCGCAGCGGACGAGACCTCTCCTCTGAATTCCGCTCTTTTCTTCTTACTTCACCTTCACTAGTGACAGGTGTGAACTGGCCCAGTTTGCTTGCCATTGTGAAGCATGCTGGCAGTGTGACCTGAAAACAAACGGGCAGAATAATTGAATTAGGAAGCAACTGGAGTGTTAGATGGCATCTGTTGCTCACCTGATGTGCTGCTGTGTAGGTGATTAGCGTGACAGAAAGACTCAAATGCGGGAGGTCTCCAATCAGAAAACACACACACACGCACACGCACACACGCACACGCGCACACACACGCGCACACACACACGCACACGCACACACACACACACACACACAGACACACACGCGCACACACACACACACGCACGCATGGATGCTTGTAGGACAGAGGTGTCAAGTAACGAAGTACAAATACTTCATTACCTTACTTAAGTAGAAATTTTGGGTATCTATACTTTATGGAGTAATTATTTTTTAGCCGACTTTTTACTTCTACTCCTTACATTTTCACGCAATTATCTGTACTTTCCACTCCTTACATTTTAAAAATAGCCTTGTTACACCTATTTCATTTCGGCTTGTTTTCATTCCGACATCGTTCCAAAAAAAAAAAAAAACCTATCCAGATAAATCGCGCCATCCGGATAGAGTGAATTTGATTTTGGTTGGATGAGACGTATAAACATACCATTCCGACACCCTATTGGTTTGTACACGATCCATCGCACCTGCACATGTAGTACACATATGGTTCTTTAATGTATTTGCATTGTACTAAAATGCATTCATTTTCAATGGACATATATGCGGCTGAAACATGTATATATAGTGCATCCTAAATTTTTCAACATTAACATTTTAATGTAACATTACAGTCATTATGGCCTTTAGAAAAATGTTTTTTTGAGGAGGTGTGGTAATGCACTATAGGCCCCTGTGGCGAGGCCTAAGCTTTTACATTACTTTTACTTTTATACTTTTAGTTTTGAAACAAGTACTTTTACTTGAGTAAAAAGCTTGAGTTGATACTTCAACTTCTACAGAAGTCTTTTTAAACCCTAGTATCTATACTTCTACCTGAGTAATGAATGTGAATACTTTTGACACCTCTGCTGTAGGATGCTCCCTCCACCACAATACAAGCTATTCAAGGTACTCTACAGTTTGCAAGGTATTCTGAGTGGTTGCTAGTTTTTTGGTAGTTTGTTGCAAGGGGTTTCTGGGTGGTTTTTAGGGGGTTGCTAGTGTGCGGGGTGGTTGCTAGGCTATCAGCATTGTAGATGGTTGGTGATGGGTATTTAGTTACACCGTGTCCTAAAGATGTGATGCTGCGATGTGATTCTATTTCTACAACATCACGGCTGGAACAACAACATCTAAATATATGGATAATTCACCTCAGATCTTGAAAATAAATGAAAGGAAACAATAATGTTCAAACTGTGAACTCACAAACAAATGTATTCTATGACAAAGATTGTTTCAGTCTCTGTATGTATTTGTAATAATATTAAAATGGTTTAATATATATGATTGGTTTTGATTATGTACTTATCCAGTTTCTTGTGAGTGCAGCAGTCTTGCAGACTCCGCCCATAGACTCTTTTAAATGGATGGGATTTTTGATTGATTTTGTCATGTCTCATAGCAGTGTAAAAATTGCTTGTCACTGTCCGATCACACCTCTCTTAAACAAGTCACACGATTTGAAGTATCATTCATGCCTTTGTGGACAAGTAACTTGCCAACGATTGTTTCTTGGAAAACATAATAAGCTCCATTTAGCAAGCACCATTATTAGCCGCAATAAGCAAATGCTCCTTGTACAAATGTACAGCTGCACAGCTGCAGGCACTGTTGGTGCAGTAAAATGTATTCTCTCTAAAGAACACATGCACATCGATGGGAAACGCATTCTATTGAGTGGTGTGTCCTAAGCCAGTGGTTTTCAAACTGTGGGTCGCGACCCACTTGTGGGTCACACAGTGAGAAAAGGTGGGTCGCACAAAGGCACTTAGCTGCAGCTAAATTTACGTTATGATGAGTGAAACAAAAGCAGTCCGATTAATGACCAAACGACTCTTAAGTGACGATTCTTTTAAGGAATCATTTAAAAACATCAAAACACACACACACACACACACACACACACACAAGAATCAGACGTCTGAATCAACATAGCATTCATTGAATGATTCACTGAATAAATCGTGTGATTAATTTGCGTTGAACTGTCACGTGTCTACATCAGTACAAATACAGCATTCAATAACCATGCACTCCACGTAGCGTTTTTAATTTTTTAAAAAAGTTTTTAACCCTTTCGCACGTACGATCACACCGGTGTGATCAGTCTAGGCTGGTCCCTGGAGCATACGATCACACCGGTGTGATTAGAACGGTCAGTGCATCACGTGATCAACTGCTAAATTCAAATGTGCTTTGGTGCGTTGGCTGGCGCTGAGCCAGAGACAGGCGCGCTCAGAGCTGTAATATATCACAACTTTTCAGTGTTTTCAACCACATAATGTTTATTTTAGGTTCCAGACATATAAGTACTAAAAAAACAATACATTTAGAGTTCGTAAAATACACACTGATGTCAAAGGAAGAGGCAATAATAATCCTTTCCATTATAATTAGTTTTATTCATATCAGATAGACATTGTGTAAGTAATTTTAAAGTTTACTCTATTCTTCTCCCAGTTCACCAGCCACTTACTTGTATGTATTTCGGGAGAAGTGGATGAATTAACGTTTTGTAAATCCAACAGATCCGATTCTCTGAACTGCGTCTGCGGCACAAACTAAGATGGCGGCGCCCATCGCGCATACAGCTCAACTAACGCGATCGTTATAAAGGTGTTTAAACAACAAAACACTTCCACTTGCATATATTTGACAACCGGAATATCAGATATTTCATGCCATATCAAACTAATTTGTGAATATTTTGAATAAAAAAGGAAATATGACATAAAAGCAGATCATCATTCATTCAGCTCTGTTGTTGCTGCGGTGTGTCACGTGACAAGCAATGACGCGTCACCATGGAAACCATAAAGTGACACATTCTAAATAACGGTCGCCTTGAAAAACTCACACTGGGGGGTCAGCCAGAATATTTTAAACTCACGTGTGAAAGGGTTAAAACTATAGGTTCCATCGCAGACTTGTGAGAAGTCGTCAGAAACAACAAAATCTAAAAAGGAGCCAGGCATCAAAGCCGGGGCACTCTCCTCACGACTTTTTACATTGTTATGCACTGAAATGGGCTCAGAACATCAGCACCTCCTGCTTCACGCCGAGGTCAGGTGGCTATAACGGGGTAAGGTGTTAACTCGTCTGCTTGAGCTGCGAGAAGAGGTCTCGCAGTTTTTAGCAAATGTTAATTATCCTCTTGCTGTACATCTGTCAGATGAAGAATGGTGCGCGAAGCTTGCCTATCTGTCGGACATATTGACTCATATAAATGTACTGAATGAAAGCATGCAAGGTCCTTCATCATCCATCCTGACCTATATGGACAAGATCACAGCTTTCACCAGCAAGCTGAAACTGTGGAGATCCCGAGTGGAAAAAGGAGTGTGGGACATGTTTCCATCACTGTGCGAAGTGTGCGCCAATGACGGTGAACGCATCCGAGACACTGTACATTTTTACCTCGGCGCACTCATTCAGAAATTCCTCGAGTATTTTCCTGATATTAGAGGTAAGATATATATTTTTAGTTCTATTATTATTATTATTATTATTATTTTATACATGTTAAACACTCTTATCAGTTGACTTCATTGTAATAGTAATTTTATTTTTTTCTATCAAATCAATCATCTGTAGATCTGACAGAATGGGACTGGATACGGGATCCTTTTTGTAGTGAGGCAAGAGAGCACTGTGTCCTAACAGGAAGAGCAGAGGAGGAGCTGATAGATGTGGCTTCAGACAGGAGCCTTCAACTGCTTTTCAGAGTCAAAGAGTCTTGGACAGTTCTGGGTGTTTGTTGCCAAGGAATACCCCACATTAGGAGCTGCTGCACTCAAAGTTTTGGTACCCTTTTCTACCACTTACCTATGTGAGCAGGGGCGTCATGCAAGCCAAAATTCTGGGGGGGCACAATCTGAGATGTTGCAATTGTTTTCTGACGGGTGATATGGATCATGTTAGGAGGGGTCAGGGGGTTTCTCCCACTGAAATTTTTTTTAATTCTGGCTGCTAAACATACCATTTCAATGCAGTTTGGGAGGGACAGAAATACATTAACGGAGCTAGCAGCAACCCTCCTCTATCTGAGGACTAAGTTAAAGTATCTATTTTGTAAGTTTATGTAAAAGACAGGTTAATGAAAGAACTGTAAGCTCAAATTCAAAAGCTTTTGAAGTCTACTTCATTAAAGCATGTTTACACACACACTTACTGTACACTTAGGCCTACTACACATGATTTTAAAAACAGTACCATTGCAGTTTTTATGTTATGATTTTAAATTGGTATGTGACCTAAGAATGATCTTACATTAAAGGTACATAAAGCTGCTGAGGTCTGACTTTGTGGTGCTCTGAAATTAAGTAATTTTAATATTAATATGTGATGAAGGACCGTGAATAACAGTCTATGGGAGAAACATCAAGTCGATGCCTTGATAACGTTAGGTTGGATTTTGCAGTTAGCCTACAACAAATAGAACACCCTCGTTTCTATGAAACTGAAAACAATTGAACCAGCTGAAGACTTTGACACAAGACAAAACAGAACAGATGTTTCAAAACCGATCAGATAACGTTACTATGGCTTATTGGCTTTGTATGGCAGGCAGTAACGTTAGCCAACTAGTTTACGGTTAGACTAGGCTAGCTATCGATAACGTCACACTGACACAACTTAAGTTAATGCTCTGAATTCGCAGCTAATATCAAATCCATAACTTTTTGATCAAGTTAAAATTTCCAGGTCAACCACAAATTATCCCACTACCTTTTAATATCATCCGATAAGTAATTCAATGCCGATTTGTTGCTTTGCCCACTTACCACTTCAAGACCATCTGTAAAACATTGCCAGCTCAACGTGCGAGACGAGTGATTTATTTGAACATACACAGCAAAGATTCTAGAGCGCTGCGCGTGTAGCGCTCTGGATTTGATATACACAGGCACCATATTAGGAAAAAGGGGCGGGCTGATGCTGACCGATTTATTACACATCCAGAAGAATACATTTGAGTCGTTGTAGGCTCTGGTAATTATGGAGCATAATAGGAATAAAGTTGTGACAAAAAAATTATCAGGGAGGAAAAATCTGAGGTGGCACGTGCCCCCTCACTTTGAATGGGCATGACGCCACTGTATGTCAGAGTGGATTTTCTGCTCTGACTGCAATGAAAACAAAATACAGATCACTGCTACAACCATCACAAGACATGCGTGTCAGTCTGTCGAAAATAATTCCTAGATTCGATGTGTTGTGTTCAAAGAAGCAGGCACACCCTTCACACTAATACATTTCACTTGCTTACTCTTAAGCTTGAAGTAGTTATTAAACACAATATTTCAGTTCTTGAGATTTGTACATGTTTTTGTTAAACAGAAGTACTCAGCTATTCCTCTCATAACCTTAACATAACCATTAGGCTGCTGTTTTGACATCTGAATGGTTATAACTTTCTGTTTTTCTTTCAAGCATTTTGGTATTGCAATCAATTATATATTTCATTCATATGAAAATAAATTAAATTAATAGGAAAATAAAAACTGTTCTCTACTACTAAATGAAGATGTGTTTTTTCCCCATATTCCATTTAAACATTTCATGGTGGGTCTTGAGATTGATTATACTTGTCTAGGTGGGTCCTAGAATGAAAAAGTTTGGGAACCCCTGTCCTAAGCCATTCCACACTGGCAGGAGAACTAGACTGGTGGTGGATGGTTCCATGTGCGACGGAGACTGGATGTGCCCAGACATGATGCCAGGGGAGACGAGGTGACGAGTGAATGTGAAAATGGTGACAAAAGAAGAGAAGTAAAAACGAATGGCAGAATTGAGGAGAGGGGAACAGGGAGAGTTCAAGCTGAAAGGGATGTGTTGAGAAGACAGATGAGCCGTGGGAGAGGAATCACAGCTCTCTGCAGTTCAGCATGGAAATATGAGGTTGAAGGTGAGCATGGAATGGAAAGAAGCAGACATGAGAGGCTACAGGAAGAACAGAAGCGTGCTGGAGAAAAAAAAGTCGAGGAACCTTGTCTGGCCTTCTCAGTCTTGATGAATGTGCCCTGTGTGGGAAAAGTTGTGCCCTGTTCAAGATAACAAGCTTTCCACCTGTGTCTTTGCTCGCACGGCAAACCTCCACAAGCAACAGTGCTACATCAGGGTGCCTTGCGAGCACAAAGATGCTAAGTAAACAAATAAATAACCTTTGCCAGTCTTAGAAAGTTCACAAAGAGTTTGCATCACTTTTGTTGGGGTTCAGCTTTCCACTTCAGTACAGTCAGGAACTAGCTTCATGCCCGCTGAACATCATATGCGAAGTGCAGTTGTAAAATACTTATTTTTCCTATTTTTCAGATCTCTTTTCCATTATGTATGAACGTACTTGTGGCTGAGGCACAGAGCGATGAACTCTACTTTCAGTTATTTGTCGATGTGATTTTCAGATGTACAATATGCAGGCTGTGCTTATATGACGGGACGCCTCATGTACCGGTAGTGCAGCTTCAATTTAGTTTTTTTTTTCTCCAGCACAGGTTGCAGGGTGAGTGATTGTACGGCACTGTAGAGAGCTGGCTTTAGTAATAATCCTTTCCTTTATTGAGCAACAGTTTTGGCAACATTCAGAATTTAAGAATTGGTTCAGTTTATGTGTTTGGATTTTATTTGAATTGTTCACGCTCAGCATTATGTTGAATTGTAATGGGTAAGAATGACAGGAAGTGGAATTGCTAATCAAAGAAATGTAACACTTACTTAAAAGAGATGTTTCATTTGTCAAACGCAATAACAAAATCAGCAAGAATAGTTTTCTTAGGTTTGCTGTTTATGATTTTCATCTTGTACACTTCATTTAGTTTGGCTTGATTTCAAATACATTTGAGAAATGTAGTAATGTATTTTGGAAAATTAATTTGTATTATTCTATGGTTTAACACACACACACACACACACACATATATACATATATATATATATATATATATATATATATATATATATATATATATATATATAATTTTTTTTTTTTTTTTTTTTTTTTAGTACAATTACAGGACAATTAAAATATATTTACACAAAAAATGATCTTGTAATTTTTCAGTTTTTCTATTCGGGCAAAGGAAAATAAAAACCCACAAGAACAGATCGACAAATGCAAGAAAAAGTCTTCGCAGAGTTCCAAATGGTTCCATATGGCAAAAATCTCTTTTATGAGAACATCTTGGATTTGATAGTTGAACTAAGCTGTGATCCTAACAGCTCAACATTCTGACTCTACTGAATCCCTTGCTGAAGAGACAAATTGATGGATTTCAAAGTGCAAGATTTGTTTGATGAGCTGTTAGAACCTGCACTTCACAAAACCATCACTACCATCTATTGTCATTTTATGGTAAAATATTTTTTTGCAGCTCTTATTGTACCTCATTTCAAAACATAAACAAAACATGATACCAAAAGTGCACAAATTATAATATATTTTTATATTGCTCATACATAGCCTAAATAATTTTAACTACAAAATAAAGAGGGGAAATAGACTGAAAGACAGAAAGTGAAGGACTGAGTGAGAGAGAGGAAGGTGGTACATCACAGAAACAGTCTGATGGAACGAGGAACATCTTAGCTGTTGACAACCGAGGGGAGTGTTTTTCAAGCTTGTCAAGATCCAACGGTGGATAAAGAATGAATTACAGTTGCTGAGTCACTTATTCGAATGGAATATCACATACAAATTTTGTATCACATACAAAGTTATGCAATCTGGCATTAAACTCTATAGGGGTGATCACACTCCAGGTTTCTATGTTAGAAGAAAATTTGTCATATTGTGGATCTTCTACTGAGAGATGATTTCGAGCAAATCATGGCGAGTCACATGCAGTTGCATCACTTAATTTATGTTGTTCATGAGTTGTTGTAGAGTCCACTTCCTCTTAACCGTCTATTGCATGATGTTGCCTCAGGGTAGCACCGGTTTTCTTCACTCTGCAAACACATGACACATACAGATTGCCTGTGAAATGTTTAATAATGGCAGAATGGATTTGACTAAACCAATACAATATTTTTGTTGGTCACACATCTTGGCTGTCATTTTAAATTATTTTTCTGGCATGGTACACTGTGGAGATGCACATTTGTGCTCTGAAGAACACTGCCCTTATACTGCCCTTTTTCAATTAAATTTTTCAGCTAAAAGATATTATTCACATTTGTTAGGGAGCGAATGTGATTTTATAACAGTTACAGTCATATATATGATTTGTATGGTATGGAAACTTGCAGTGTGTGTCACCTAGAAACAATGTGTTGCATTAGAATGGCTATCAGTACAGATTAATACAATTACATTTTTTTTTTTGTACTTTGTTATATGATTGCCTATGGGCAATATACAGATGTGGTCAGAATTAATGGCACCCCTGGTAAATATGATCAAAAATGGCTGTAAAAAATAAATCTGCATTGTTTATCCTTTTGATCTTTCATTCAAAATTTTTTAAAACTCTAACCTTTAATTGAAGTAAAATAATTGAAAGTGGGGGGGGGATCATATTATGAAATAAATGTTTTTCACCAAAACACGTTGGCCACAATTATTAGCACCCCTAGATGTTTTTTACAAGTAAAATATCTCTTAAGTATATTCCCATTAATATTTACCACACCAGGGTGACTAGGAACATAACATTTTCTAGCTATGACTTCTTGTTTCACAGGAGTATAAATATGAGGACACACAAAGGCCAAATTCCCTTAATCGTCCATTACAAAGAGTAAAACCAAAGAATATAGTTCTGATGTGCATCAAAAGATTGTTGAGCATCACAAAATAGAAAGTGGCTGTAAGAAAATAGCTAAAGAATTGAAAATCCCCATTTTGACCATCAGGGCAATAATTAAGAAGTTCCAATCAACTAATGATGTTACAAATCTGCCTGGAAGATCTGACGTGTGTCTTTATTGTCTTAATGCACGGTGAGGAAGAAAGTTTGAGTGGCCAAAGACTCTCCAAGGATCACAGATGGAAAATTGCAGAGATTACTTGAGTCTTGGGGGTCAAGAAAGCCTACAAAATATATATCAAACAACCCCTACATCATGTTGTTTTGGAGGGTTTCAAGAAAAATCCTCCTCGCTCATCCAAAAACAAACTCCAGCATATTCAGTTGTCAGACATGACTGGAACTTCAAAAGGGACCGGATTCTATGGTCAGATGGAACAAAAAGGGCTTTTTGGCAGCAAACCCACCAGGTGAATATACCAGAAAAACCTACCAGAAAAATACCCAATGCCTACGGTTAAATATACTGCTGGATCTTATATGTTGTGGGCCTATTTTTTTTGCCAGAGGTCCTGGACGTCTTGTTCACATGGTAATATGGATTATAGCAAATACCAATAGACAAAAAATAAAAACCTGACTGCCTCTGCTAGAAATCTTATAATCAAAATCAACACAGAAATGGGTAACTGAGCACAAAATGAAGCTCGTAACGAAGCCATAACCGTCCCAGTCCCCTAAACTGAACACTATAGAAAATGAGTGGGGTGAACAGAAGAGAAGAAGCACCAACATGAACTTGTGAATCTGAAGGATCTGGAGAGATTCTGTATGGAGGAATGGTCCCTGATCTCTTATCAGGTGTTCTCCAAACTCATCAGGCATTATAGAAGAAAACTCAGAGCTGTTATCTTGGCAAAAGGAGGTTGCAAAAAGTATTTAATAACAGGGAGGCAATAATTATGGCCAGCGTGTTTTGGACCTTCAATGAAAGGTTAGATTTTTGCACATTTTTTTAATGCAAGCCATTTTTGATCATATTTAATAGGGGTGCCATTAATTCTGACCACAACTGCATGTATATATATATATATATATATATATATATATATATATATATATATATATATACATATATATCACTCCACAGAACACGTTTCCACTGCTCCAGAGACCAGTTGCGGTGTGCCACTCCATCCGACGCTTGGCATTGGACTTGGTGACATGAGGCTTGCATGCAGCTCCTCGGCCATGGAAACTCATTCTGTAAAGCTGCCGCTATTAATGCCAGTGGAAGTTTGGAACTCTTCAGCTATGGAATCAGCAGAGCGTTGGCAACTTTTACGCACCATTTTGCTTGGGCTGTACGATGGATCGTTATTGATTTTTGATTTTGGCTTCCAACGATTATGAAAACAAGATAATTCGGTCCAGTGCACCTTACTTTTCTTCACATAGGTGCACTTTCATTCCTCCCTAAAAGCCCAAACTTAACATCCAAATCAGCCAAATAAGTGAGTGATGTAAAATGCAGTCTACTGTTGCTAAACTGCGGAATGTGTTTGGTATCAAACAGTGTTATTAAAAGTGCATTAAGCCGCAAAAGAGACACTGTTCCCGTCAGCTTTCAGATACACTTTTTCCACCGTGACAGTTCTGTTGCGGGTTCCCGGCCTGTGTCCATTCTCAAACCGTATAGTTTGCCGATAGTACTGCACGGATCATAATCCGCGGGTCGGGCGGGCCAAGTAATAAATGCATAACATTCCAATGAATCGACATTAACGCTTGTCTGGGACACGTGTGTTTTTTTGAAGGAACAAGTGAAAGAGTTGGGAATTGTACTTGCCCAACCGGAACAAATGCCCTGATTAAAACAATTTTCAATATCAAAGAATAATAATAATAAATAACAAGGGACCGCAAGGATGAATCTGATTTTATTTTATTTAATGTAAGTGGCGATTGATAGCCGATAGTTGATAATAATATAGGCCTACCTAATGTAGGCCTACTGACGGTAACAAAGTTGCGCTGTTGAGGCTCGCGCAGTTATGTATAACATATTATACAGTTAAGAAACATCACACGACCAGAGTGCTGTTTTCCTGAATACCATCACGATTGAAACCGAGACACTGATTTCATAACAGTTCAATAAAAAAAAAATAGTTAAAATTAAGTCACTTACATTTTAGACGTAATGAATGTTTTTGTTCTGTTTCAGCAGCAAAAATAGTTCCAAACAAAGATCACAGCAGAACCATAAAACATGTCACAAGTATACTCAGCCTGTTTCACTGTTTCATTACTGAATGATTCAGCATTTTGAATGAATCGGTAGAGTCAAAGATTTAATTACCCATTCAAAAACTGCCTCATTCTGAATAAATCAGCGATTTGAACAAATCGTTTGAATGAATGACTCATTCATTAAGACGGTCGCCTGCCGCCACCTACTGGCGGTTTAGTTTCAAAGTATCATTCTTTTCAACATTCCTTATTTGTATATTCAAAAAATATTTAAAACAATCTCATAATCTCATTTAATACAGTTGTAATTTTTCAATGTAAATTATTTAATTTAATTGGTAACAGCCTAGTGTCTTATTATTCTAATTGAGTGTATTGATCAAATTTAAGAATTTTAAATGAAAGATGGAGCATTCATTTAATAAAATTAGGGAAAAAATGCCCTTTATAAATAAAATATTCTGATAAGAGTGTTTTCCAACAGTGATGTAATGAAACATTGACAATTTAAGTTTGAAGGGAATAAAGCCTCTGTTTAGGCTATTAAGGAATTGTAATTTTGCCAAAAGAAGAACTTTTATTTTAAATAAATGTTATTTTTAGATCAGCCTACTTCAGTGTGATATGTTACCATATTATCATGCTTAACACTGAGAATTTTAATAATTGTAATGTGATGATCAGATGCCGATATCTAAATCAAACAATGTCATAGGTTTGGGCGGTTGGCGGGTGGATTATTTATTGTTGACAGCGGATTCGGGTGACACCAGATTAATGAATTTATCTTTAAAATGTAGAAAATTTTCTTCCGGGGGGCATGCCCACGGACCCCCCTAGAGGTACCGAGCTCCACCCACAAAAATACTGTGGGAAACACAGTAGACTATATGATGGTCTACGAGAAATACACATGTAATTATCTTATTATTAAAATACATGATCAGTATTTTACCACCTCCGTCTCGTTTTGAGCCAGAAAAAACCCTGTTAAGTAAACGTACAAAGTTAAATAAGAAAACACGCCTGTAACCGTAGGCTATATTGGATATGTCCATTAGCTCTTAAAGTGACAGCTGCCTAAAATACCTGCTACAGTCTGTCATTAATGATAATCAATTAAACAATAAATGATAAAGGAAAATCAATCACTGATCATGACTGAATAACTTAAGCAGCTTTAATAAGGATTAATCTATACTTAATGTTTACAGTAAGACTATGCAGTGTACATTTGATTATTACATTTTTGTTGTAGGCTATTACTTATCTGAATACCACTGTTACATCACCCTGTTTGTAGTACATCCATTTTGTTTGTAATTAGTTTCTTTGTTCTTATTGTATTGCTGTTAACTTGTTTTATGTCATTGTTTTAAGGAAATAATTCTTACATTAGTGAACCTAATATTAGTTTTTGCTGAAGTATTGATAATTGTGAAATTTCAATGATATTTAAAAGTACTCATATCATGTAATACGACTTTGATCATATCGCCCACCAATAATCATTTTAAATAATCAATAATTCAATACTGACCAAAAATAATCATGATTATGATTTTTGCCATAATCGAGCAGCCCTGCCATATGTCTCAGCACTCGGTGACCCCAATCTGTGATGGTCTTCCATTTCGTGGCTGCGTTGTTACTGTTCCTAAACACTTCCACTTTCACAATAATACCACTTACAGTTGACCGTGGAATTTCTAGCAGGGATGAAATTTCATCAACTGACTTATTGCAATGTTGGCATCCTATCACAGTACGCTTGAATTCACTGAGCTCTTCAGAACAACCCGTTTTATTATTATTATTGTTATTATTATTATTATTATTATTTTCCAGCATTGCACTGTGTTGCTTCTAGAATACTGTATGTACTTTAAGAGGTAAGCGGCCCACCAAATAGTATTGACTTCCATTTTGTTTTTGCAAGAAAATGTAATTAAATATTTTGTAACATTGCTTTTATAATGTGTGCAATAGAGGGTTAAAGCTCAGTTTGCTCTGGTGGTTCCTCTCCATGCAGTTATGCTGTGCACGTGGCTGTGCCTCATTTGAAAGCGCTTGCTGATGTTTTACATTGATCGTGACTTATGAAGGCGATTCAGCATGACAGTTAACAGGGCAGTGAGTTACAGGAGGGTTGATGTCCAATTAGCGCCGTCTCCTCGGCTTTAATGAGTGGTGGTAAATTTCAACTCCATCTCCCTGGCACAGTTTAATTAGCTGTAATTACATATGGCCTGACCTTTGAGAGCCCTGTCCTGTTGATTTACAGGGCTGCAGGTCTCTTGATTTATCCCCCTGGGAGGCTGAAGGAAGGCCAGAGAACGTGAGGGACAAGAGAGGTCAGTTCAGCCTGATAGGGTTCTTCAGGTATCTTTGCTCAGGCTTTCTGTTGATCTTGGATGAGCTGGGTGTTTTTTTTTTTTTTTTTTTTTTTGTATTTGGGAGCATTTTCCATTGATTAAACGGTTGCTAGTTACCATAAATTTACAGTCATTTAACACCCTGGTTGTAAGCCTAAACTTGACATAAACTCTTAACTAGTCCGTTCTGTTAAACTTAAATCTGATTGGTTGATTGAACATGTTGCACTTGGTGATATCACGTTCACCGCATTCTAACATAGAGCTACACAATTGCCACTTATAATGTAAATAGCCCTAAGAGGCAGGCTCTTAAGTGTAACGAGTCAGCTCAGAGGAGAAATATTAATAATCAATAATAACTGGTTATGATTAATTATGAATATTTGGGTCAGTCAATTGTAATAACTTGATGTAGCTAAATATTACAATCAATGAATCAGTTCGTCCAACGAACTCTTTTGATTATTCATTTATTCTAAGAAAAGGGTATCTTCCATGGCCATGGAAGAATAATTATTTCTTAGCATGTACAGCGCTTTGAGTATGTAACAAGATCATAAATCATATAAGAGACTTTGTTTTTGCAAGCAGTGAAGTCGAACCAAATACATATTGTGCACAAGTTTTATTAAGTAAATCACGAACATAACTAAACTAAACAAACATAAATACATGTATACATAAATAGGTGAGTGATAGGAGGAAATTGGAAACTGGAAATGGAACTATGGAGAAGATCCATGTAACTATGAAAAGAACCATCAATATTATCATTTTCAAAGCACCTTCTTAAATTGATACTTGCATGGCTTGGCAGTGGACACAATTCTTGAAGTTGTTGAAAATTAAAGTCGTTGACGGTTTCGTGAGTGTCAAATGTTGAAGTTGCAATCGTTTTCTTCTCCATTGGATGAAGAAGATTATGAACTTGCATGGGTAGTTCGACTCTGTTCTGGTTGGAGGTTTTCTCTCTCTCCATGAGCACATGGCTGAGCACATGCAGATTGTGTGACCTGCCGCCCCTGGGCCGGAGAGGCCATGCAGGCAACCAAGGAGTGAGGAAGTCGGCGTAGTTGGTTGCCCATTCAGTAATGGTAAAGTGATAGTTTTCTTCTGAGTTGAAATGAAGAAAATACAGTCTGACTCTGTTAGGAGAGTGAAGGAATAGCAGGCTGTGGTCACAGCCTGCCGGGGCCCATGGGACCTGGTGGGGGTCCCCCCCAGACATCAACCAGCAGTCGAGAAGCAGGAGCAAGAGAGAGCTGATCTTGTGATCAGTGATTTTTATCATGAAGATGTCACACCCTCTGGGGGTCTGTGAGCCAATAAGAAATGTTTCCTTTGGAGGGAAAATTGTACGACTCTTTGTGTTCAGGCAGCACATTTGAATCTGTAATTTCATTGGGTGTTTAACCCTCTGGGGTCTAAGGGATTTTTGGGGTCCTTGAGATGTTCTGACATGCCCTGACATTTGTGCTTTTTCAGTTGCTTATAAACATATTAATGGAAAAGGTGTAATTACACTCTATTTAGCACAAACAGGGCTACCATAATATGTGAGCAACTTGTATGTATTTTTGAGGGAATATTGTTTATGCATGGTTATTGAAAAAATAAAAAATAAAGTTTCTGAAATAAGGCCACAAAACACATACTAAATATGTGTCCACAAGACTTTTGACTAATGGATGTCGTTGCCTAGAGTTTTTTCTTCAAAATGATGTGAAAATCATCCTGCCTAATCATTCACATAAAATAATTAGTGCTGGGCAACGATTAAAATTTTTAATCGCGATTAATCGCATGATTTTCTTGCGATTAATCGCGATTAATCGCATTGTTATGCGCAAAATTTAATAATGACTTCTAAAGTAGTGTATTGCGCACTTTTGATTTAAATGTACTGCTATATACACAAAAGTGCAATAACTTTAAACAAATAAGGTGCTTTTATACCAGCAGTATTCCCTTTACACAGTAATCTCAAATCTCAACTTAAACATTAATGTAATCGAATCAAATATTTAAACAAAGCTATTTGCCACTGCCAGGGCATTACCTTTTATCTAGTTAGTTAAAACGAGTCCAGTTTTCTTGTTTTTTTTTTCTGAACAGGTATCAACAGGTATCTTTTATCAGGGAGCATCAGAAACAGTCTATGTAGTAGTCAGAGGTCATGATCACTACTACAGATATAAGTTGACCAACGTTACTTATAGCTTAGGTTTGGTCATGCCATGGTTTCCCACGTAAGATTACATTAAACAGAGTAAAAAAACAATTTATATTTTATACTCACGCCGTAGCTGTGTAGTGCGCGTACACTTCGGCGTACCCTGACGTGCACCTCTCCAAAAATGTAACGTCAATTCTACGCGTAGCGCAAGCGCTGTGATTGCTAGAACCGCTCCCCGGGTTTCACATGCTCCCTCTGCATGTGTAATTCCGCGTCAACGCGGACAACGACGCAGAGATATAAATGAAAACCAACGCGTAGTCTATAGCGTATAGTCTTCGGCGTAAGTCCGACGCAAAAGTATAAATCAGCCAAGAGTGAGGTGAAGTGGTCGAGCACAAGGTGCAGCGACAAGCGGGTGCGTTCCTGTGAAACTGTTGCGGTCATGCTCGCCTCACGCACGCACCCGCGCCGGCTCGTTGCCGAAGTTGAATTGTCTATAACTTTTTATAAAGGACGCGCAGCACAAATCATTAGAAGAGAGACTGATCCTCGGCTCGCTGTTAGTGAGTTTCCAGAATCTAAATAGTTATTATCTATAGGGTTTATAGGTAATATCCATAGAGCGCCTGTCATTCACTCGCGGAGCGCAACCCTTTAACTGTTCACCAGAGAGAACCTGCCTCTCTCCACTGCTTGTTTGGGTGGGTTATTTGCTGGCTGACCAACATCCCACTCCTCCTGTGATCATGGTTTGACTGTTGGCCTATGTGTATTCAGAGCCAGTGAGCAACGGGCTTTCAAAATAATAATAAAAAAAAAAAAAACTGCGTTAACGTGCGATAAAAAAATTGTCGGCATTAATTAATAAATGCGTTAACGCGATAATAACGCGTTAACTTGCCCATCCCTAAAAATAATACATTGATTTAAATATTATAAGACACTTTTTGTTTGGAAAGGCAATATGCGCAAGGGGCGTCAACGATTTCAACACCATCATGCATATTTAGTGGTTCACATCTGAGGAGACAATGGGGCACGCATACTTAATGAGCCATTAATTGAGGTGTGTCACTGAGCCACAAGAAAGAATGCAAGAGCAATATATATATGTGTGTGTGTGTGTGTGTGTGTATATATATATATATATATATATATATATATATATATATATATATATATATATATATATATATATATATATATATATTCTACCAAATTGGTTCACAGTTGGAAGCATCTCATTTTTTTTAATATTTTTCCATGTCTAGTAATTGTGCAGTTAATTCTCATACTGTATTTTCAGTTTTGGAATATGTTTCCTCTCCCCAAATTTGTCACTAATAAAACTCAATAAAAATTATTTAAAGAAAAGGCTTATATTTACCTTTTAATAGTTTGTTTACATCTACCTTGTAAATATATATTTTTATTAAAAATGTTACAATTACAGCAACAATTCAAGTGCAATCTTTCTTTGTAAAAACTAAAGTATACATTTCATCATACATATTTCAAAGTTAAGGATTCATTACTTTGAATATAGCCTAGGCTACATTGGAACAAACACATAATAACATATTATTTGATTACTTTATTTTTGACAAAACATACTATAGGCTATTTAACATATGAGCAAAAATTGGCAAACAAAAGCTTATTTGAGGTGGCAAATATTTTAGAGGAAAAATGTATAATCTATCCAAAACTAGTCAACGAAATGTTGTCTTTCATATGTCTGTAACATAGGTCTTTCGTTTATATATGAAATATAAATGTTAATTTGCAGTTTAATACGTTGCTTATAAAAATACATTTTATTTCAACATATTTCAGTCGATTTTTACTCATCTCAGTATAGCAATATAGTTTGCTAAAAGCGGATCATTCATTCACACACAGAAATGCGATTCAAATTTAAACTGTCTTTTTGCGAGTTGTGGTAAACAGCGCATCTCTGCCGTTCATTCATCCCACACAGAAACGCGATTCACTTGAGAATGAAAAAAACTTACTACAGTATTCCTCAGTATTATCCTACAGTATTATCATACATATTTTAAAGTTAAGGATTCATTAGTTTTTATATAGCTTACATTGGAACAAACACTATAATAATATCTTAGTTGATGAGTTTATTTTTGACAGAACATAGCCTACTATATATTTAAAATATGAGCAGAAACTGGATGACAAAAGCTTATTTGATATTTTAGAATAAAAACTTTATAATCTATCCAAAACTATGAAATGTTGTCTTTCATATTTCATCTGTAACATAGTAGGCTAAACATAAACAACAGTGCCCATCTGTGCCGTTAATTCATTCACACACAGAAACATTGATTCAAATTTAAACAGTCTTTTTGCATTTACAGACATTAGAACAAAGCACAAGAATAAAACACTTAGGCTAGGCTACTCACAATTCTCGGCTAGATCGGTCGCTCCTCAAAATGAAAATAAACCAGCACATGTTCTGAGGTAAATGTCCCAGGATTACTCCTCACAGTCACAGCCGCGCAAGACGAAAAGGTACATTAATCTGATGATTAAATTTGTTGTGTTATCGCGTTTATGAGGGGCGTTGAAACGTTTGCATGTGTCGCTTCAGATCATTTGCGTCTGAATAGCGCACGCTGTTCGTGGGCGTGTCACATTAGCAGAATAATGAGCTGAGAGAACGATAATGAGATCGGCTGACACCCCTCTCTTTTTTTATAGATTACATAAACAGAGAATATTTATTTTAGTTTTGAATTAGATATTTTAAAAGTACAAACTTAAATGATTATAAAGATATATTGCTCATGCTTGGGTGAATAGTATTTGCTGAGTTTTAAGTTTAGAGACGTGCTCCAGAAAAAAGGTTAACGGAGATGGAGAGACAGAAAGCACACCCTGTTTATTTTCTTTATTTTACAAAAGCACAATGTTTTATTTCGATTGTAAGTGGGCACATAAAAAATAGACATTCAACAGTTTATTTTTTATATATTTCTTAAGTGTGTATGACCAAAAATGACAGAGTATTTTAAGTCTATTTTCCTGCTATGTGAAAAAAATCGAGCAAAACGCGCCGGTGCGTTTGTCGACCCCAGAGGGTTAAGAAAAGAATCTTCAAGTTCCCTTTCGCTGTCACTCCGAGTTACGTCGGATGACGACGAAATAGGGTTTCGCTTAGAAAGCCTATCAACTTTGAGTATTACAAAACGAGCCAATGGCAAGGAAATGCCATGGGTCTGCGGAATTTGCATGACGTAACTCCGCCCCACCTCGTGGGTATAAAAGGAGGACGCCGGCAACATGCAGATATGTTTTCGCTTCGGAGCCAAGTTTATTCTTCTCTCCACAAGCCATCTCTGAATTGTCAGCTCTACAAACGAGTACCTCGAGTGTTGGTGTGACGGCGATCTCCGGCGAGCGTGTGCTTCCTGCTTATCTCTGCAGTGGTTTGTCAGACAGTTGGGTTAGCCCTGTCTCCTCGCTTCTTCACGAAGGTCGTCGAGACAGCCCTTGTTCCCCTACCAGGAACACAGGGTTTGCATCCTGAACTATCTCGATGACTGGCTGGTCCTAGCTCACTCTCGAGACCAGGTTTGCGAACGCAGGGACCTAGTGCTCCGGCACCTAGCTCGTCTGGGCCTTCGGGTCAACTGGGAGAAGAGCAAACTTTGCCCCGTGCAGAGGATCTCTTTTTTCGGTATGGACATCGACTCGGTCGCCATGTAAAAGGCGCAGCTTACGAGCGAGCGCACGCAGTCACTGCTGACTTGCCTGAGACAATTCGAGGGCAAGAGTGCGGTTCCACTGAAACTTTTCAGAGGCTCCTGGGGCATATGGCATCTGCAGCCGCGGCGACGCCGCTCGGATTGCTTCATATGAGACCGCTTCAGCTTGGCTTCGCGACCGAGTCCCGAGGTGGGCATGGCAACAAGGCACACTCCGAGTACCAGTTACTCCGACCTGCCTTCAGTTCTTCACCCCGTGGTCGAACCTCAGTTTTCTCAGGGCGGGTGTCCCCCTGGAATGAGCTTCCCGGCATGTTGTCTCAACAGATGCCTCCACCACGGGCTGGGGCGCCATGTGCAATGGACATGCTGCTGCAGGCTCCTGGACAGGACCCCAACGGCTATGGCATGTCAATTGCCTCGAGTTGTTGGCAGTACGCCTTGCCCTGCACCGCTTCCGGGCGTTGCTCTTGGGTCAACACGTACTAGTCCGATCAGACAATACCGCTACTGTAGCGTACATCAACCGTCAAGGTGGTCTACGCTCCCGCCGTATGTCACAACTCACTTGCCACCTCCTCCTATGGAGTCAGAAGCATCTGAGGTCGCTTCGAGCCATTTTCATTCCTGGAGCTCTGAACTGTGCAGCTGACGAGCTCTCGCGGCTTCAGCCCCTCCCTGGAGAATGGCGACTCCATCCCCAGTCGGTTCAGCTGATTGGGACCAGTTCGGGGACGCACAGATCTGTTTGCCTCTCACGACTCGACCCTTTGCGCCCTGTATTTTTCCCTGACCGAGGGCACTCTCGGCACGGATGCACTGGCGCACAGCTGGCCGCCGGGCCGCAAATACGCGTTTCCCCCAGTGAGCCGTCTTGCGCAGACTCTGCGCAAGGTCAGGGAGGACGAGGAGCAGGTCATTCTGGTCGCGCCGTACTGGCCCACCCGGACCTGGTTCCCCGAACTTGTACTCCTCGCGACAGCACCTCCTTGGCCCATTCTTCTGAGGAAGGACCTCCTTTCTCAGGGACGGTGCACCCTGTGGCACCCTCGTCCCGATCTCTGGAGCCTCCACGTGTGGCTCCTGGACGGCTCGAGGCAGGTTGAGTACCCTACCACCAGCGGTGGTGGCTACCATCACTTCCGCTAGAGCGTTGTCCACGAGACACGTCTATGCGTTGAAGTGGAACCTCTTCGTCAGCTGGTGCTCTTCTCACCGAGAAGACCACCGGAGATGCTCGATCAGCGTTGTGGTTTCCTTCCTTCAACAGGGGTTGGAGCGAAGGCTGTCTCCCTCCCAGTGGC
Source organism: Gila orcuttii (assembly GCA_026230005.1). Lineage (NCBI taxonomy): Eukaryota > Metazoa > Chordata > Actinopteri > Cypriniformes > Leuciscidae > Gila > Gila orcuttii. The sequence continues at coordinate 25,789,665 of JAPDVR010000002.1, read as the reverse complement.
GGTTCTAGACCATTTCAACTGGGGGGGGCCAAGCTGGGACCAGTTGTACTGTTAGAGGGGCCAGTTACATATAGACCTTATTGTTGTCATATAATTTTCTGCACTGCACTGCAGGCATTGACAGGCAAAATACCATGTTTATAATAATTCAACAATGTATTTGCATTTCCATTATATTTTTACATTTGCATTACATATTCAGTATTAGTCACAGTAACTGTAATTGACATGATGTCCTTCTTTCTCTTCATTTTGGTGAGAACTATAGAGCAAAAGCAATGGGGACCAAGAAGCTTAATTAATTAATTTACTGAAAATAACTGACTTGCTAGGTAATAGGTCTAACCATTTACAGGGTTCCTGCACACTTTTTAAAGTCAAATTTAAGGCTTTTTAAGACCTGAAGAAATCAAAATTCATACTGTACATTAGGGGTGTGCAATATTGACAAAAATATATCTCAAAATTTTCAATGTTTTGTTGATAATTAGATGATATTTTACTGATTGTGTTTTTGTGCTGGTGCCATGGTTGGTTTAGGCCTGTTGTTGACAGCAGACTCACAAAGATATTCATATTTTTAATATTCTATGCAGTGGTCAGTTAACAGCAGGGACTGAAATTAATTTTTTTAATAATTTTTAATTAATTTAATTTGCCACCTTAAATTGATTTCCAGGGGCATTTTCACCTATATATGGACATTCTTTCTAAACTTATTTAGAGTTATGAATCACCTTTTATGTCAAATGCTAACATTCAAATTATTCAGTAATTATACTTATTTATACAATAATACTTAATTATACAATAATTATACAGTACCACTGTTACAGTCAAATTAATTAATTCAATCAAAATCCATCTTTGCAGTGCAGTCTAGAGGTGACACAGAAGCGGCATTAATATATTTACACTCCATTTACAATTGCATAAATAAAGCTAAGAGATTTTTTTTTTAAATCAATATTTAAATATGAAATGATTTCTAATTGTAACGTTTTAATTAAAGGGTACTTTAAATATGAAACTAAAACCGCCAGTAGGCGGCGGCAAGTCCCTGTCTTATTAAGTGAGTTGAGGGATTCATTCATTCAACCGATTTGTTCAAACGGCTGATTCATTCGGGAAAGGAGCAAGTGATTCCTTCAAAACGCGGATTTCAGTCAAGAAATCATCGCTGTCTGTTGCATTAAGACTCTGCTACGGTTTCATATTTAAATTCTAGTCTGCGAAATAAAGGGAAAACAAATAATATTGACAATATTGTGTCTAAAAAGTAACTCCCAATGTTAACTTATTGTTAATTTAACTGTTGTATAACATCAATATCACAGTTGCAATTGTGCACAGGAAAACGGCACTCTTGCTGATTTGATATTGTAATATAAGAACATAATATGATATAAATATAAGACATAAACTAATTTGGGGACATAGCCTACCTATGAACCGCACACAGCAGTGAAAGGACGATAGACAAATGCGATGTCAGCTCACAGTGCCTCGTATACAGTTAAAACATTGATTACAATATCATAATAGACAATACACATCGCTCACCCTATACGCACATAAAGAATGAACTTGCAACTGAACTGACATTTACCAGCTTTCTTCTTCTCTCCTCTCTCGCGTGCAGGAGACAGTTATTCTGTCGCGATTCCCGCGAATGTGATGCGAATTGTCACGTGAACAAGCAAATCCACAAAGATAGAATAATAAAAAAATAATACGCATACAACGATAGCAAAAAACAGTTTTGTAAAAATGATTTCACACTCCACATTTAGGGGGGCCACAAGGGGGGCCAAGCTTGTTGTCACAGGGGCACGGGCCCCCTCTGGCCCCCCCTCTAGAACCGCCACTGCTCCCTCCACCCTGAAGGTCTATGTTGCCGCTATTGCCACACACCATGACCTCATCGAAGGTAAGTCGGTGGGGAAGCACGACCTGGTCATCAGGTTCCTGAGAGGAGCTAGGAGACTAAATCTTCCTCGCCCTCCTCTCGTTCCGTCTTGGGACCTCTCAGTGGCTCTAACTGCCCTGAAGAGTGCTCTTGAGCCCCTGCAATCAGTCGAGCTAAATTCCTGTCAATGAAGACAGCGCTCCTGGTTGCACTGGCCTCCATCAAGAGGGTAGGGGACCTGCACGCATTCTCCGTTGACGAAGCTTGCCTGGAATTCGGGCCGGGTTACTCTCACGTGATCCTGAGACCCCGGCCTGGATACGTGCCCAAGGTTCCCACCACTCCCTTCCGGGACCAGGTGGTGAACCTGCAAGCGCTGCCCCCGGAGGAGGCAGACCCAGCCTTGGCACTGCTCTGTCCAGTACGCGCTCTCCATGCCTATGTAGACAGGACGCAGTGTTTCAGGACCTCAGACCAGCTCTTTGTCTGTTATGGTGGGAAGCTGAAGGGAAAGGCTCTCTCCAAGCAAAGGTTGTCTCACTGGATAGTGGACGCCATTGCTTTGGCATACCAGCAGCAAGGTCGACCGTCCCCCCTTGGTGTGACTGCCCACTCCACCGGAGTGTGGCGTCCTCTTGGGCTCTAGCGCATGGCGCCTCGCTAACAGACATCTGCAGAGCTGCAGGCTGGGCGACACCTAACACATTCGCCAGATTCTATAATCTCCGAGTGGAGCCAGTGTCCTCTCGTGTACTCGCTTCATCCAGCTAGTACCGGACCCGCTCAGGTGTCTTCGCTTGCTCGCCATTCCACTCCACGGACTGGATACGTGCGATATTCTCCTCAGGTGAGCTTCCCCGAAAGCCCTGAGTTCCTCCGGCACTCCTGACGTCGGCGCCAGTGTCTTTTGCCTGCGCGTCGGCTAGGTGCCTCCCATGTGCATGGTCCCTCCGCTGAGCGACCCCCACATGTGTATTTCCACTGTAAGCCTCTCTGAGCATGTGTCTTTCCCTTGGCAAGCCACCTTGCCACCCCTGGGGTTGAAATATTCCACCTGCGGCTGGACACCCCAGTGTCTCCATATGTTTCCTTCGGGTCATATGTGTATTCTCTAAGCCCCCCCCCCCCCCACCCCCCCCCACCCCCCCCATTAATTGCATACTTCCCCTAAGCTTGGGATATGCTTCCCAGTGTACCTTGGTATTCCTGTGATAAATGGAGTCCTTCGTCCAGTCTCGACAGGGATCTCGATTTACGCAGGGCACTGGAAGACAGCTGAGAAGGTGGCGTGATTAGACTGGTAACCCCATTTCGTCGTCATCCGACAACGAAAGGGAACGTCTTTGGTTACGTATGTAACCCTCGTTCCCTGAGTAGGGAACAGAGACGTTACGTCTGCCTGCCACTTTCCGCTGTACCGCGGGGATCGCCTGAGCTCAGTCTTGGCTCCTCAGCGAAGAAACATATCTGCATGTTGCCGGCGTCCTCCTTTTATACCCACGAGGTGGGGCGGAGTTAAGTCATGCAAATTCCGCAGACCCATGGCATTTCCTTGCCATTGGCTCGTTTTGTAATACTCGAAGTTGATAGGCTTTCTAAGCGAAACCCCATTTCGTCGTCATCCGACGTAACGTCTCCGTTCCCTACTCACGGAACGAGGGTTACATACGTAACCAAAGACGATTCTTATAATACCCAAGCATCACAAAGTTAGCAAATTGCAATGTAAATTAACAAATGGGGAACGAAGATTGGAGTTTTTAGAAACCAAACGTGCAACACATATGATTCTGTTTAACCATAGTATGCAAAGTCTGAAACATTAACCCATTAGAGTTTACAAGAAAACATAGGCCAAAACAACATCAGAAGGAAAATCATGAGATATGAAAATTAGATACATGTTTATACATTTCTCAAGTGGTTATATATATATATATATATATATATAGGATTAACGTTGCTTAAATCTCCTTCTCAGTAAGATTTAAGTAAGAGTCACATCTCTCAGGAATTCCAGGGTCGTAAAATTCCTATCAATGTAACCGGACACTAAGTTCTGCCAGTGGTGTTAGTTTCAGGGGAAGTTGGCCACATATCTTAGTTGGGAGATTGAGTTTGCCGGACTATTCATTAAATATAATGAATAATTTGTGTGTGATTGGTCCAGACGCTACATAAGCTTACAGTAGCTTATTTTCCCCATATAACATGAAACCAGTTGTTTTTTGTAAAATCATTAATATTGGCTAGGGGCATATTAATAAGATATAATGTACAATCTTCCAGTTATTGTTGCAATATAAACCTTGACAGAGTGATCAGACACCCAGTGGAAAAGGGAAGGTGGCAAGATGATAACAAGGAGCCATAGGAGGCTCCACAAATATTGGCACCCAATTTGAGTAAAACTGACTGTGGCCGCAGGCCGAGTGCCATAGGCAATCACAGAGTGCTGATATACAGCCATATCGCACGGCTACAAGTGTGATATTACGTTTATACAGCAGTTTGACGGCACAAGTGAGTAAATAAATAAGTAAATAAACAACTACGGAGTGTCTTTAAAAACCCTTTTTATGTGCAGAACTACTTCCTTCCACCACGTATTCAAATCTCAAGTTGACAGTTTAACAGGTGACCTGAAGCCTCCATTACTAATTCTAAAACGTCAATTTAGAACTAGTAAAGAAGGAACACGGAGTTGCTTCATTGAAGCTTATTGTTTTATGTAGACCGTGTAGAGTAGCTATAGAGTAGAGTATCATGGTATTATGAGAGAAAGATTGACTAAACAAGTGTATTACCTGCATATGATATAGCATTTATTCTTCAAGTCGATGTCCATAACATTATATCCATTATAAAAAGTCAGTTTGAATGTCCGCTGAAGAAAGTGATATCTTTGTGTCAATAAAAGTTGTGTCATTTGACAGCGCTAAAACAACATCCTTGTTCTGACTCACTCATAAAGACAGTCTTTGCTGCTGTCTAATGGCGGAATAATGTAACTTTCACTTAAGTCCATATCACAATCACTAACGGACCATTTCTCAAAACCAAATATGATGTATTATTTATATAAAATAATATTGATTGAGCAACCATTTTAAATTAACAACAATAGCCACTATAAAAGACAATAGGAAATAAACACAAGCAAACAATTCAGTCAAACATACAAAAGCAGTGCTCTAGTACATGATTTCTGCTAAATATAGCCTAAATATAAAGTTATTAAACTTACTTTTCCGCTTAACCTAAAGATTGCCCATTTGATATACCCCAAATTAATTATATCTCATGTTTAACCACTATCTACATAAGAGCTAGTGGCAAATTCCCAAAGGATTGGCCGAGATGAAGCTGTTCTCTGCGGGTACATGAGCGCTGAAAGCGCTGAAGGTCTGGAGCTCGCATTTGCAAAATCGTCTTAAAGGGGACATATCATGCTTTTAAATCGTTCCTTTTTACATATAAATCATACATTTGTGGTCTATATAAAGCGGAACTGCAATGCTTGGCTCTGAATTCCTCATTATTATAGCTCCACAGGCCCCTTTTCTACCCCTTTTCTGATGTGAGTCTGAGAGAAACTCGTTTTGGTGCGGTCTCTTTAAATGCAAATGAGACACTTTATACCCCGCCCCCTCTCCAGGTTGCAGAGGTGACACTCGTTTCAACTCCACCCCGTTCGGCCATTTTTGTAGTTTGATAGCAGAGATACGATTATCTAGCAGCACAGAAACTTTTTATTCACATGTTATTAACAAAATGTCAACAACGGAAGACTTGTCCATCATGCCTTACATGTTCGAGCCAGAGCCGGACCCGGACCCGGACCCGGAGCGAGATGAAAATGAAGATGACGAACCTGCAGAACAACGTCTTCATATGGATGTATCGCAATGGTATGTTACTGTATTTACAGTAACTTCTCCATCCATGCCCACTACTACAATACTGCATGTTTTACAACGACTATTTAACACTCACAAAACAAAATATAAGTTATATTATAAACAATTAAAGAAAATCACGTTATTATTTCACGTAAAAACGTTATTTACAGCTTACCGAAGTGCTCTGTTCGTCGTCTCCAAAGATAGAAGAATTGACCCCTCAATCAGACGAAGTCTATCGGCAAATCCTTCTTTATACTGGCGGAGGTTGCTGAAGTAGTTATCATTGAAGTGTTCGTGCACACAAAAATGACTTTACCCACAGATGTGGGTACATTTCCATGAAAAATAAAACTCAACCAGGCACTTCAAAGAGGTTCTGATGCTGGTAGACGGTGTAATGAAGCGTGTGGGTTACTACATCCAACAACCGAACATTTTGACTTACCCTCTCGTAACTTCTGCATCCTTGAGCTTGTACTACAAAATCGCAGCGAGAAATTAAAATGGCGGAATATAAAGATATCAACGAAGCACCTAAAGAGACTAATTTCAACTTTTCTGTACTTATAAACACTCCAAATATACAATAAAATGCATTTATGGGCTAAAAAAGTTGATTTAGCATGATATGTCCCCTTTAACAAATTGTAAAATAGGCATTATGTTTATATATGAGTCACATATTTGAGGTCTAAACAACTACATGCTCGCCTAAAAAACTTTTAAAACTACATTTTGTGACAACAATAGTAGTATTTTTAATAAATATAGTGGATTTGCTTGACTGCCATGACAGTCGCCGCAAGCAGAGTCATACAAACAGGTGTAACGGTTCCAGTGCTGATACTGGGGGAATATCGGACGGCTGGAAAAGGCTCTCAGCCAATCATATTCGAGAACCAGAAAGAACTGCTGTATAGTGTATATATATATATATATATATATATATATATATATATATATATATATATATATATATATATATATATATATATATATATATACAAATAGTGTGTGGCGGGCGTTAAGCTGTGAATACTCACCTCCAGCTTGTTCTGTAACATCTAATGTCCATGTTCACACTGTCTCCACAACTCTACTTGCGAATTTTGTGTAAAAAGCTGTCCATACACTCTAAGCACCATTTCTTCTTGCCGGTCGTCCACCATGTTTGTTTACTTTAAAGGGATGCGAGAGATTATCCAATATTTCCTGTGTTCACAGGCAGGACTATGGTTGTTTGTGAATGGAATCTGTTAGAGTGTGGTGTGCTTTCCTTGTCACATTGCGGCACTCCACACAAGATGAACAAAATGGTTAAATCTATTATTTCTTATCGTCATGTTTGTGGTCTCTCACATTTTGAAAATCTTGTAAGATTTTAAAAATATTTTAGTGTGGCCCAGCTTTAAGGACTACAATGATGTCAACCCCCAAATGGCCATGCTCAACCTCGGAATTAGCCAATAGTTAGCCTGGAAGGGTAGTCATGCAGCATGACACCAAAAATTTAATGTAATTATAATACAATCATTTAATTAAGACATTGAAACATTTAATAAAGTATTGATGATGTGGAATCCTTTCTTTTAACATATACGTCTCCTCATTTACATTTGGAGCGATGATGCGAACATGAGTTCCATCAATAGCATTAACAACTGCAGAGAAGCTTGCAATCCTCATAAAATCGGCTTGCTTTGCCGCATGGTTTGAACTTCAGTTGGGAAGTCAATGAAGTGCCATACAGTAGTGGCCAATAGTGATGCCCGGCCTAGGGTAGTTGTGCTTGGAGTCAATAGTTTTAGTTGTGATAACGCAATGAAACATGCCAAAGTATGCAGATATCATTTTTGGTCAGGATGTCATACAAATAAATTATGAACACATGCAAAAAATGAAAGAACCAACAAACTAGTAATAACTAATTATGTTGTAGTCATTGCTTTTACCTGTGAGCTTTGTGCTTTTTTTCTTTCTTTTGTATAGTAAAATTAAAACTGTGGTTTGACTTTTTTGCCAAATAATTTTGTCAGATAAATACCTTAAGCAAGTTTAGAGTTTTGTTATTCCCTAATATAAAAAAAAAAAAAAAAAAAAATATATATATATATATATATATATATATATATATTAGGGCTGGGCAAGTTAACGCGTTATTATCGCGTTAACGCATTTATTAATTAATGCCGACAATTTTTTTATCGCACGTTAACGCAGTTTTTTTTTATTATTATTATTTTGAAAGTCCGTTGCTCACTGGCTCTGAATACACATAGGCCTACAGTCAAACCATGATCACAGGAGGGGTGGGATGTTGGTCAGCCAGCAAATAACCCACCCAAACAATCAGTGGAGAGAGGCAGGTTCTCTCTGATGAACAGTTAAAGGGTTGCGCTCCGCGAGTGAATGACAGGCGCTCTATGGATATTACCTATAAAACCTATAGATAATAACTATTTAGATTCTGGAAACTCACTAACAGCGAGCCGAGGATCAGTCTCTCTTCTAATGATTTGTGCTGCGCGTCCTTTATAAAAAGTTATAGACAATTCAACTTCGGCAACGAGCGGGCGCGTGCTTGAGGCGAGCATGACCGCAAAGGTTTCACAGGAACGCACCCGCTTGTCGCTGCACCTTGTGCTCGACCACTTCACCACTTCATCACTCTTGGCTGATTTATACTAATGCGTCGGACTTACGCCGAAGACAATACGCTATAGACTACGCGTTGGTTTTCATTTATATCTCTGCGTCGTTGTCCGCGTTGACGTGCAATTACACATGCAGAGGGAGCATGTGAAACCCGGGGAGCGGTTGTAGCAATCACAGCGCTTGCGGTACACGTAGAATTGACGTTACATTTTTGGAGAGGTGCACGTCAGGGTACGCCGAAGTGTACGCGCGCTACACAGCAACAGCGTAAGTATAAAGTATAAATTGTTTTTTTTACTCTGTTTAATGTAATCTTACGTGGGAAACCATGGCATGACCAAACCTAAGCTACTATAAGTAACGTTGGTCGACTTATATAGTAGTGATCATGACCTCTGACTACTACATAGACTGTTTCTGCTGCTCCCTGATAAAAGATACCTGTTGATACATGTTCAGAAAAAAAAACAAGAAAACTGGACTCGTTTTAACAAACTAGATAAAAGGTAATGCCCTGGCAGTGGCAAATAGCTTTGTTTAAATATTTGATTTGATTACATTAATGTTTAAGTTGAGATTACTGTGTAAAGGGAATACTGCTGGTATAAAAGCACCTTATTTGTTTAAAGTTATTGCACTTTTGTGTATATAGCAGTACATTTAAATCAAAAGTGCGCAATACACTACTTTAGAAGTCATTATTCAATTTTGCGCATAACAATGCGATTAATCGCGATTAAAAATTTTAATCGTTGCCCAGCACTAATATATATATATATATATATATATATATATATATATATATATATATATATATATATATATATATGTGTGTGTGTGTGTGTAATATTTACCTATTATTTTGATGGTGTAATCAAACTTGAAGGGTAATAAAAAAAAATCCCCATCATGACATCAATTTTGTACGTTTGGTTAGTGCCACAATAGTTTAAGACCCCTGCCTACCGTGGACTGATGAGCCCAAGTTGTTACGAACTGCTCTGAGACACAAAGGTTGTGGATCCAAATGTAGTATTTATTGAACGGGGTAATTCAAAGATGTAATCCAAAGTGCAGGCAGGGTCAAACACAGCCAGGCAGTCCATACAAACAAACCCAAGGCAGGCAACACGTGCAAAAGAGTAATCCACGGAACAGGCAAGAAATCCAAAAACCAAGAGACATGAAACCAGGGAGAATACTTAGAATTGCAGTGTGACACTAAACAAGACTTCACAGGGAATAAATTAGTGTACATGGTTTAAATAGGTGGAGACTGACAAGGTAATGAGACACAGGTGGATGCAATCAGGGATGATGAGACCGGGCAGTGAGTTATGGGAAATGTAGTTCATGAGGGAATGACAATAGTCTGATGTGGAATGCCCTCTGGTGGCTCTCAAGGGCACTCCAGCTGGAGACCGTTACACAAGTCATCACCAGTGCACTGATGCATTTATTCAGTCCCCAAAAATGTCATTATTTCTTTCAATTCTGCAATTAGAGCATTGCTTTTGTAGAGTGGGAGAAGTTCTTAGTTCATTCTTAGAATTTTTACTCTCAAGGCTAATTTTACTCAGGGCAGCTAATACATATGACCCCAAAGGTGGGTATAGACACAGCTATGTAGAAAAGTACCTCATTCCCACTGTGAAGTATGGTGGTGGATATTCCAGAGACAGTGGACAACTGCCATCAAGTACCAGCAATTAAAAACACTTGACTGACCCTGCCAGGAAGCTTAAAGTACCCGTGAAATCAAAATTGACCCTATTTACTTTTTTAGCGCATATTACTAGTCTTGTGGTGAACAATTAATCCGTGCAAGTTAATATAAATAAAAAAATTTTTTACCATGGTAATCTTTAATCAAAATCTGAAAAGTTACTTCCGGTCTGGAATGGCGTCTTTTTCTGATGACGTAGGCTTGACGGCTTGGGTTGAAAGACGCTTTAACCACTCCCCTCAAACCGTTAGTCTGCTATGAGCGAGAGGTGGAGAGGAGGAGCGCTAGAGTAAAACCCTGCCCTCTGTTCAATATTCCGTTTCACTGGGAAATACGTCACAGCACTGGAGAAAAGTCTTTTGCAACTTCCGGTTCACGGGGACTTTAAACTTGAGCTGTGGTAGGATCTTCCGGCATGACAATGATTCAAAGCACATCTCAAAATAAACAACAGAATAGTTCACTGACCAAATAATGAAGGTTTTGCCATGGACATAGCAGTCCCCTTAAACAAACCCCATAAAAAAACCTATGAGATGAGCTGAAGAAAAGAGTCCACTAGCATGGACCTCTGAATCTGAAGAATGGTCTCAGATCTCTTGCCATATGTTCATCATCAACCTTATCACGCATTATCTTTGTGAAGGGATGTTGCACAGAGTATTAAAATAAAGGGTGCCAATAATTGTGAAATACATTTCAGTCTAAAAATAAAAATAAAATTGTTTTGTGATTTTTTCCCCCCCACTATTCAACTTTAGTCAAAGGTTAGATTTTTCTGAATATTGGTCCCATTCTCTTTAGCTACATTGCAACGTGATCTCATGAGAATACGTGTGTATTTTTACGTAAAGTGTAATTCTACCATACGTACATTTACATTTACTACGTTTTATACACACAGAAACGTATAATACTGACGTATTTACAGCACTAAAACGTAAAATATTTACGTATTAACAGCACAAAAACGTAAATTATTTACGTATGAACAACTCTACCAACGTACATATTTGTACGTATTCTTATTTATGCATATTAAAATCGTGGCATTAATGTTTTGGCTCCATTGCATTCAAATGTCTTATCAATTAGCCTACGTTTTCAGTCGCATTTATTAAATGCAGTTTACTCAAGAAATAGGCTAATAACATTTCGCTCTGTTCGTGCTTTCTGCTGCAAACTCGTTTCGGAGGATTAGCCTACATGCAGTTAAACAAGAATACACTTTAAAACCTTAAAAATACCTTCTTTAATCGTTTAACCATTTTGTAATATTTATTTTAACGTTATTTAGTGAGACACAAAATGCGTTTTCTCCAATAACTTACAACAATAATACACCAAAACCCAACATAAATTCACAAAAGACATCAATTTTATTAGCTTGATATAATCCAAATCTTTAGAATCCATACGTTTGCAAGAAACAGATCCAAATTCAGCCCTTTATCCAGTGAGTGATCTTCATCTTCATTTCACACAGGCTATCACAGCAGCGCAGTCGGTAACGGTCCCGCGCTCGTGATGAATTCAAATTCAAAAATTGCGCCCTCAAGAAGCGTTACGACATGTTTTACGGCAGTGATAACAAACGCTCATTGGCTCTCGCCACAGATTGCGACATGATGCCGTATTTCAGTCGGTAAACTACATTTGAAATGGAGAAGCGCGCGCGCCTTCACACAGAGCGAAGCCGGATTAACCTTTTCATGGATTAATAATTAAAATGCTGCTCTATACCGCATTCAAAACTATTTTATAATGAAAGAGAGGACTGTGACTGAAACGCATCGTCATGTGAACGACTTTTGGTACCGGTTTTGACATTTTCGCAATAAATAAATTATTGTGATTACACGTATGTTGTTTTTCTTCATAATTGTAGCCTATATAGTTTTAAGAAATTGTTATGGGTAGGTTTAGGGGTAGGAGTAGGATTAGCTGCTAAAAAAATCTTTTAATGCTATTGTTAATAAAATTGCCATTTCCCTAACGTACACATCTCTGTCCTTTTTATATTCTGTATAAAATGGGTAACGTTAACGTTGTTTAGGTTTGGGAGCAGGGTTAAGGGATCTTCCATTTATCTATAAAACGGTAAAGGGTAAATTATACAGATATCTTAATGATATGAAAGATTCGTAAATATTTAACGTTTTGTAGCTGTAAAAACGTAATATTGTTACGTTTAATTGTTGCAGATACGTCCATATCATACGTTTCAGCATCTATCCAAACGTATAAAACGTACGTTTTCTATCTTTGAAAGTTACGTATTAATACTACGTATTAACAATGAGACCAGGCTGTACATTGATAGTGCCTCAACTTCAACCCAATATTTTTCGTGGAAAATGGAATTTTTTTTTTTTTTTTTTTTTTTTTGGTAATCAATTTTGCCACAAATGCTGTCCTATTGAGCTCAACTTGATCCAAACCCCGATTTTCAATGATTACAGTTAAAATCCTGGCAATTGGGAAACAAAATGAAGTCTCAAAAGCATGATCAAACATTTGGGTATAGTCATATATTCACATTCAAATTGGTGAATAAATATCATTATTAGCTTATTAGCATCAATTACTGCTTCCTAGGAAGATCAGATACTCCAGTGTGATTGACATCTTTTTGCACTGGATTTATGAATGTGCTTGATGCCACGACTAAGCTAAGTGTTGCATTACATAGCTTTGTTTTGCTTGTAACATCTGCTTGCAATCAGCTCTCTCCGGTATCCTCAGGTTCTCCGGCACTAATTTAAAGTCAAAGTGCAGAACTCCTGAGCGGGAGGTGAATGATTATGTCTCATTGGCTCAACTGAGACAAACGACTCCGGCACACTAGGCGCCATGAGACGTAAAGAGAAGCCTTGCAGACTGGAATGTCAAATAGCCGCGGAGACTTAAAGGGCCTCAGGGCATGAGGAAAGAATGGACACAGAGAAATGCACAGGGAAACGACGTCTTTGACCCCTGAACAAAGAGTATGTGATCGGCTCATTATCACACTGAGGGCAGGAAATCTACGAAGCGAATAAAATGCAGCTCTCCCCTGATCACGTCACAGAGTCCCACTGAGGGGTGAAGTCCAGACTAATGAAGAGTAATGAACAAGGCCAAGCTTCTCACCTGGACCATCACTTCATCCCATGAGTATTGAGGTGGTGGGATAAAACCGACAACACTAGTGGACAATATCACACCTGTTTATAGGGTGGAAATTCAACCTACTAATGGGTCAGTGGTCAAATAGCAACCATTTAAATTCCCACCACATGTACATCAAGCATTTTTTTTTTTGTCTAGCTGCAATTTTTGCCAACTGGCTGATACCTAATGGCCTTTCTTTGTAATATGATGTAAGCAAAAGGAAGTTGCACTCGCCCTTATGTGGTCTCCCAGAGCCTGATATAGATATCATTTCATTCCAGCGATGTACCTGTGTCAAATATTCTACCTCAGGGGTATTCTTTCCCACAGAAGAAGAAATTGAAATTCAATAGATTTCCCACCTCTAAAAGGTTGAAAAGAGCATGTTAGAGAGAGAGAGAGAGAGAGAGAGAGAGAGAGAGAGAGAGAGAGAGATGCCCAGCGGGAGAGCTGTCATGCAGAGAAAGATGTTGCCCGACATTTAGTTATGCATTCCTATCTATTTTCACCTACAAAATTAGAGCTTTTTGCCAGCCGCCATCCGTCTCATGTTACTGCAAGGGACATTTTTCCCCACCTTTAGCTTTTGCCCCGTAAATTCAGTCTGCATGCGTTGTTGGTGGAAAGTGTCTTTATGGAAAATGCCATCTCATGCAATCTAGTGTATGTGTATTATGCTCAACAAATAGTATTTTGGGTTCAGCACAAGTCACAGCACTGTTGTTTTTACGCTTTATTTGTCTCCATAAACACGGATGGATAATACAAACAGAAATAGTTTAGTTAGTGTGCATTTTGATGTACACAATTGAGCATTTAGTTTGAATGTTTGATGGATTTTATGTTAGACATTTCTCATACTATTAAGACGTTTCAGAAGCCAAAATGTGACAATGCCAACAGCTCATTTACGTCGGTGTTCCATAATGCTGCACACTGGACAGTCTAATTTGTCATTTCAGACATGTTCGGGATAATATAATAGAGTACATTTCCCTTGGGACAAACTTCAACAATGCAAAACACAAATGAGCAGTTAAATATCTTTTTCATGAAGTCGAAATTAATCACATTGCATTACAGCCCTATATAAGAGTATTTATGCAGCCATTTTGTTTTGAAGGACCATTCATGGACGGCTCTTTAGCACTTCGCTTTTTATTGAGTCATTAAAACAAACCTGCATAAACTAGCTTCTCACATAATGGTGCCAATCTCTGTTCTAGAGGCACCTAAGAGATGCATAATATACTCAGTAAAAAAAAAGCCACCAACATTGATCAAAACCACATTATTATGTACACTTGATGATTTTGGACTGAATCACTTTTATGACATGTACAGCCTTTATTTTGCTGGTGCATACAATCAATAGGCAGCTAACATTTGCACAGGGCCTTTCACCATAAAGGTGAAACGGATGACTATAGACTGTGCTTTTCAATTGCACTCTCCAGTTTTCTCATTGGGGACCCTCCAAAACCTAACTTCTTGATTTTGGAAGACTGGATCAGAAGGTAGCCTGTGTCCTCAGGCTAAGCCTGGAGCCAGAGGCTCGCTTAAATGGAAACACACTCTCTGTGCTTAAAAAAAAAAAAAAAAAAAAAAACCTTAATCAGCGAAATGAATGTTAATATGGCACTTCAAAGCACTTTTGGGGACAATGTTCAAGCCCTAAGATCACGATGTGGCTGTGTGTGTGATAGCAAATTCGGCATTGCAATCCAAATTCAAGTAGTTTGTTCATTAAAGTGTAGGATTATTGTATGGCTTTTTTTTTTGTGTCAGTATCAAATGCCCCATTTTTTTTTTAAATAATTAAACTTTAACAGCATGAGATCAAATGTCTCTAAAATCTAAACGTTTAAAATTTTTGGACAATTTACTGTATAGGTTGGTACCAGGATGTAGGTTACATTCCTTAACTTTCCTATAATTCTAGAACTAGTGCCCATGTCTTGCAAAATTCAGCACATAACACAAGCAGCCTACACAACTGATCTGACCTTCACAAAAAAAGAACTTGAATTGTTTCCAACAGAGATAAAAGATAAACGTTTGCATTTTTGATGTTTTCAATACAAGGCCCTGTGTTTTTTCTTTGACGGGCAGCTATGTTAAAGTCCCACCAGACATTTCCGATTGTACTCAAGTCTGCTCTTTGACAGCCAAGGACATATGATCTCGTTTGAAACCATCTAATGTATATTTTTCCTGTATGTCTGGTAGTTTCCCTGCTGAGTGGTGGTTGTTTATCAAAGTTATAAATCTTTTGAGAACTGAGGTGGACTTCGGCTGAATTAGACTATCTTTCTCCCTCCATTTTCCGGATCCATCCATCCATCCATCCATCTATAATTTAAAATAAATGAAAGTTTTAGTTTTTAAAGAAACTACTGTAGAATTGAAAATAATCCAAGAAATTTGAAATGAACATTTGCTTTGAAAGACATTTGTTTTACTGTTTTCCACCCCTTTCTACCACAAGAACCATTTGGAGTTCCCAAAGGCTCAGAGGGGCTGATAGTGATCAAGGCCTGTAGGCCAAGATGTGTGCACTCCGGTGGTCTATGCATTGTCACACCTTTAGTGCAATGGGTGAAGTTGTAATTATCTGATTGGTCAGTTTGAATGTCTCACATTTGGGTTTTAGTCACATGGTCAGGGAAAGGATAAAAGAGGATTGTTACTGTTGCTCTGTCTCTTTTTATGCTCTGCTCTTTTGTGCTCTGGATCTCTTTCTTGGGGCTCTCTCTCTCTCTTTACCTCCTCTTTTCTCTTTCTCTCTCTCTCTCTCTCTCTCTCTCTCTCTCTCTCTCTCTCTATCTCAGGTAACATTTTACATATATGCTGTGTACAATTATTGGTATAAGTATTAGCATCTCATACATCTATTTTGTAACTATTTTAAGTGTAACCATAACCATATTTTGTCATTAAACCTTTTCAATTACGAATAATGTGCTAACTAGTTTTGATTTGGTATTGACTTTGAAGTGCTACCTATTGCAATACAATATTGTCACTCTATATAGCAACGCTCTCCCACATATTAAGCTATTGTAACTGCGCTTATTTCTGTCGTTGGTATAAGTAGCAGTGGGTGGTAGAAATGTACAGTTTTCTACCATCTTGCTGACAACGTTTCTTTAGTCATTCGGCAGTCTTGCAGTCTTGCAGTCTGAACCCTGCAGGAAATCCACCCTTACACTACCAAATCAGTCAAATATGCATACTAAATTAGCTAGTTTGCTAACATAAAATGAACATTTTCATACAAAACAATTCATGATCTACCAAAATTATTGTTCATAATTGAAATTAAAGACTGTAATCTGAAGTAAACATTCATTAATTCGTTCTTTCGTTCCTTCCTTCATTCAGTCAATTCATTCATTCAGTAATTTATTCAGTACAACACACTCACACACACACACACACACACACACACACACACACACTCTCTCTCTCATTCATTCATGCAGTGCAATACATTCATACAGTACAATACATACATACATGCATACATACATAGAGTAAAGTAAACAAATGATCAACTAAAGTAACCTCGAGAAGTTTTTGGTCCAGATTATGATCTCTGGTCATGTGATGTGCACTGTCACTCCTCTCTCCCCCTGTTTAAGGACCATTGCTATGCTGTCTAAAACTCAGTCGGGAGATTTATTTTCGATTGAAGCTGAACCTGGGTGTTCTTTTCCAGCGGGCTCTGGAGGGCTCTCACACTGTCCTTTTCCTTATCACTGCACACGCAGGCAGCTGCAGCATCCATTTAAACGGCAACTGTCTGGTTTATCCTCGGCTTTCATCTCTTGCGGTAGACCTGTGCTCAAAGAACTGCAGCAGCAGCACCGATCCAGCCCACTCGCCTCATCTCGGAGGCACAGATGCTCTGCTGTCAGGAAAATCAAATCTCTGTCATATATTGTTAATGACGTGTGCATTTAATCTTGTGTTGTTGATTGACACTTATTTAATCGGCTTGCCTCAGTGTTCTCCAGTTCTAAATCAATCCAAAATATCACCAAATCTATCTGTGTTCTTGTGAAATGAAGCGAAGCTGTCTAGTCTCTACAGACTAGGCCTGTAAAACATTAGTGTTGTGATGGCAGTATATTTGGTAGATGGGAATTTTAGATGCGTTCCGTGAAGTATTGTGTCGAGCAGTGTCCGGTTAACTAGCGTAAGAGGAAATCCCTGTTCCCAGTCAAGAGGGATTAAGTAGGGCTCCGTTCTCTCTGCTCTCGGCAGTCATTTCCTCTGTTCAGCGTGGAGAACATGGTGATGTGAATAGACCTCAGCCATGTATACTGGAACCGTAACACCTGGTAGAAAGGTTGCGCAATGAAGGGCTGTGCAGAACAGCCATGGAATCGCTTACCCCTCCAAATTTTGTGAGTTTGCGTGAGGTCTTGCATCCATTAACATTTCTTTTTCATTGATGTTAACACTTTAGTAACTATACTGGCACATTCCCTATTAAATATGACCTTCTTCTACCCAGGCGAATGAATGTTATGAAATTG
The DNA here is from genome assembly GCA_026230005.1 of Gila orcuttii. Taxonomy (NCBI): domain Eukaryota; kingdom Metazoa; phylum Chordata; class Actinopteri; order Cypriniformes; family Leuciscidae; genus Gila; species Gila orcuttii. The sequence goes on along the minus strand of JAPDVR010000002.1, from coordinate 25,771,773 downwards.
TTCAGCCCTTTGTGAAATGATTTATGAATTCGTACAGTCTGTCAAGACCTATTTCCACTTCAAAGGGCTGTCTAATGAACAAAGTTTGTGTTTCGCCCTGGGTCCCTGTGATGATTTTCTGATATATGAATCAAAGTCTTACTGAAAATTGCCACAGTTTAACTTATTGTTTATTTTTAAGTAGATTTCTTGGAAATTTTTGATGCCTACTCTTGCTTAAACTTTTATCTTTAACAATTATCTGCATATTTATTTCTCTGCATAGTGTAGCCAATATATATAATGCTTGTGATGTTCTAAACATAATATTTGGTCTCTATTATCAAGATATGTATTATCTTAAAGCTTCTGAAGAACAAATCACTCTATTACAATGTACATAATAATCGCTTTAGTAACAAGACAAATACTACAAAAAAGTACAGTGATATTAATATTGGTTCGTATGAAACCAGAAAGAGACTCTGCGGTGACATCCATCGTAAATAACATACCTGTAAGAGTGTTGAATGTTGATTTTTATGTGCAAGGCTTCCATTGGAAAAACAATACATAATGCTGATTGATGTTGCAAATGTGTAGGCAATGGTTTGTAGCACCTTTTACTGGTTTTAACCAATTGCTGCACATTGTTATTCCTTTAGTTATTTAACAATAGCTTGCTCATTCACATGAAATAGCTTACTTACGCATTGAAAAATAAGGTGCATTCACGTGTACTCATGGAGATTCCAAAAACCATTCACGTCCTTCTAGAACTCATAATTACAACTTGTAAACTTGTACTATTTAACCACTGCAACATAATGTGAAAACACTCATAATAATTTCTAGTCTGAGAAACATGAACAACTTAGAACAAGTCAAGTCAAGTCAAATATATTTATATAGCGCTTTTCACAATACAGATTGTATCAAAGCTGCTTCACAGTATCAATCAAAACAACTTAACAATGTTTGTTTATTACTGGAAAAAAGACATCCAAGTTTGGTAGAGCTGATCAATGGTATGATTGGTTAATTAATAGTGGTTCTCAACTCCAGTCCTTGGGACCCACTGCTCTGCACATTTTGTATGTCTCCTTATTTAACACACCTGATTCAGATCATCAGCTCGTTAGGAGAGACTCTATGATCTGAACTGAGTGTGTCAGATAAAAGAGACATTCAAAATGTGCAGAGCAGTGGGTCCCGAGGACTGGAGTTGAGAATCACTGACTTAGAACTTCTAGGTCGTCATCAGAGGTATAAAGTCCAGGGGTCAGAAAGTAAAAGTCCTGCCATATGTTTATTCCACCCATGAACACAGCCAGCTGATTTCACTATTTACATTTAGTAATTTTTACATTTTTACATTTAATTCTATCTCCTGGCTGAAAAACTGTGCTAATTAGCAAATCCAGGTGATTGGAACAAAATACTGAGGAGGTATTTTACTTTCTGAACCTAGACTTTACACCTCTGGTCGTCATCTAGTAATTACGAAAGGGCGTGAATGCAGTAAGTGGGATTAAAAGGATAGTTCACCCCAAAATTAAAATGTTGTCATTACTTTCACCCTTATGTTGTTCCAAACCTGTATGAATTTCCTTCTTCTGTTGAACACAAAAGAAGAAAGAAGAAAGAAACTCATACAGGTTTGGAACAACTTGAGGGTGAAAGTAATGACAACATTTTAATTTTGGGGTGAACTATCCCTTTAAGCAGACAAGCGAACAGGATCCATATTTTTCCGTAGCAAATGTGAACGTATAGTTTCATCAAGTGTGATATATCGATGTCATTTTTTTCCTGATGCCGTTTGGAGTGCCCTTCAAACTGAACATTAACTGTACACTTGGAGTCTAATTTAGGATGACGTAATTTCCTGTGAATTCGCAAGGAATGCACATGTACTATAAAGTGTTGCATGGGAAAGTGCATATGCAAACTTCAGAATCTCGCCGGAAGTAGTAGGTCATCCAGGTACTGGATCCTACTCTTTTATGAGGACTGTGAATTCGGACATAGTTATTTTGTCACATACTTTTTTTGCCTACTATATAGTAGGGAAGTATGCGATTTTGGATGCAGTCTATGTCTATCCCTCACTTTCATTCCTGTTACAAATCAAGATGACGCTGCTGTGAATAAGGTCTAATAATGACTAAATGTAAATGTAAATGTAAATGTCTATGGATGACACTTTCTCTTGTTTTGAGTTGTTGTATCCTTTACAGGCTGTCATAAACAGACATATTTCAGTATGTGTCTGTTTATATGCACAAAAAGCTGTCTGTGTTTTTACTCATAACCCAAACACACACACTAAAATCCTTCAAATGTATGCTCTTAGGCAAACAATTTGTCTGTTTCTCCTCAGATGAACACTCATTTGTCACATTTCACAATTAGCTGCAGTCATGGCATTTAGCTCATTGCGTTGTGATTAGAATAACTTATTGTGCTTGTCGTCCACAGCATCTGCACACATGACTGCTGAATATTAGCATGCCCATTATTTGTCACTTCATCAGTTTAAACTGATGCTGAATACATTTGATGGAAACTATATTTGTGCTGTGATTTGTGTGTGGCTGACATCCAATATTCATCCCAACCATTTATTTATGTCACTTGCTTTATGGTGCATTAATTTTGCGCGCAAGACAGTTTACTTGGGGATCTTGGGTAGGCTGGTTGATGGCTTGGAATAATTAATTATTTTTTTGAAGGGACACAGAGTAGACAGTCAAACTCACAGTTTCAGAGTAGAATAAAAACAAAAGCTCATACCCAGAGGGCTGTAGAGTCAAATCCTATAAAATGACAGTTACAGTGTAAACCAAATGTAAGACCTTGGCATTTGACCCCCATTTTCTCCAGGGGTAATGTTGTAGCAGACCCTTTGGTTTGACCTTAGTGCTAACAACACTCCATGTGATCTATTTGTGGCTTTGAGAGGCTGACTAAATTTACTGTCGCAGATAGTAGCAAGTTGTCACATAAACAGTGTTATTAATCACTCATGAGTAAATTATCAAGTCCAGCTGATGCATTTTTACACTGTTATATGTTGATCCCTTAACACCTTTCAGTTCAATTTTTGTTCAGTCTTGCATGAGTCACTGTCTAGAGGTGTTTTTTTTTTGTTTTTTTTTGCAACGGATAAACCAACTGATTTTCTTTCTTCATACATTTCGATATTTGTAAGGTGTACAAGTCAGTCACATTGTCTCTAGAATTGGAGGGATTGTGTCTATCATATTCATAAAATAACAAATACATTGTATTTTATCACAAATAATTGTTTATTGCTGAAACTATGAAAAAGGTAATTGCATTCTTGTTTTCTATCAGAACAACTGTATGGTGATATTATTACACTTCTCACATGGTGAGCATCATAAAATCTGCTTTCTTTCCTCCTCTCTTTCAAAGCCACAGGCATAATTTAATCTATGTGGAAGATTGAGATGGCTCATTCTTCTTTGTCACAGTCAATATGCTTCATCAAATGGTTTGACTGATGTGCTGCGCCGTAATAATTAAGACAAAAAGGGGACATAGTGAATTTTTGCCTCAAACTAATGATTTTCTCTAGTGTGAGTGCTGCCGGATGCCTTGGGAAAATGTGTGCCATTGTGTCTTTTCAGGTATATTTGAGATTTTATTTATTTTTACGATTTTCTATATGTTTTCAAACAGAGGCAGATTAAATTTATAGTTCTGAGTAGATAGGCAGAGTCATGTTTTCACATTGCCTCTTAGCTTAACTTACCTGTTTTACTGTGCTTGGAAATTGCTGTCCATGGTGCTGAAGCAAACAGGCTGAAGCTTTGCTTGAATGGAGTAGTGCAAATGCAGCATACATATACCCTGTTACTTCTGAAACATTGCAATGTGATTTGTAATTCTGCAGGACATTGCATATCTTTTTTTTCAGAGCAGGCTGTGCCTAATGGCCCCCTCTGTTGGTGGTGTTAGAAATTCAAACTGTACCAGCACAAATTTTATTTTTGTCTATTTTGTTTACAATAGCAAGGGAAAATATTTTGGCTAGATTGTGTATCAATATTCAGGACCAGATCCAACCTGGTATTGACAAAATTCATGAAGTTCTGCAATTCACTTAGAAACATCAGGTGATCCCTTGTGTATGCTGTCTCCATATGCTGTGCTGCAGTTGCCTTTGGCATAAGCGTACCCCCACCCCTATCTGTCTCCCTTTCATTCCCATCAAGTATAGTAGCATTCAACAATAAATAAACAGCTTCAAAGAAATGCGTGCCTATTCAATGTGAATTTATTCCAAGAAAAAAAGAGAAAAGATAATCATAAGTCTGTCTTGATTAACTTATTCGGCGTAAAGGATTCTTAGAGCACAGCAGCAGAATTAATGATTGTAATGATGCACAGTGAACAATAGAATTCATAATAGTATATATCATTAATAGTATAACAATAGTATTATTAACTAATACAGTGGTAATATACTGAGCTGCACTACTAAAAACTTTTTACCTTTAAAATGTACTGACCCAAAAATCAACTCAGACTCCAGAAAGTTAAAATTCATTAACATTTTTGGTATCACTTTGGTTCAGGGTCCAATTCTCACTACTAACTATTAACTATGACTTTTGCCTCAATCAACTCCTAATTACTGCCTTTAGTAAGGTAGTTGTTAAATTGAGATATTGGGTAGGATTAAGGGATGTAGAATATGGTCATGCAGAATAAGCCATTAACTTATGAAAACTCATTGTAAAGTGTTACACATTATTTTTTATAGACACTGAACATGTCTATACATGTTCATTAACTGCTTTTTTTCTCCTGAAATTTAGGGACCAGTTCTCACTATTAACTTGTTTCTTATTAACATGCATATTACTAAAATATTGGCTGTTTTACTTATAAAGTGCATAAAGTTATTAACATTAGTTAACAAATTTAGTTAACATCAACAACAAAATTAACAATATGATCTACAGCATTTATTAATTGTAGATAATGTTAATTTCAACACTTACTAATTCATTATTACAATCAAAAGTTGTATTTGTTAGTGCACACTGTACATGAACAAACAATGAAAAGCTGGATTTTTATTAACTAACATTAACAAAGATTAATAAATACTGTATCAAATGCATTGCTCATTGTTCGTTCATGTTAGTTAATACATTATTGACCATATTGTAAAGTGTTACCAAATAATGCAATATTAACTAGATTACTTACAATGAAAAATAAAAGACCATAATGTGCATATATCATAACAAAAATTATATAAATATAATGTGGTCCATCACATGTCAGAAAATGCATTACTTCTGGGGACTTATTCCTTTCAAAGGTAAAAAAAAATAAAACTGTATTTTTATTATAATAGAAGTAACCAAAATGGTCACACTTTAGATTAGGGTCCAATTCTCAATATTTACCAACTATTGACTAACTTTTGCCTTAATAAACTCCTAATTACTGCTTTTTAATAGTTAGTAAGGTAGTTGTTACGTTTAGGTATTGGGTATAGGATTAGGGATGCAGAATAATGTCATGGAGAATAAAGCATTGATATGTGCTTTATGAGTACTAATAAACAGTAAACATCCAAGTAATATGCATGCTAATTAATAGAGAGAACCGGACCCTAAACTAAAGTGTTACCGCTAAAATAATGTCACCAGAAAAAAGAGTTTCACAGGGTTATTGACTTGAATTTACGAACACAATTGCGTCCAAAGAAGCAGAGCTACAGCTCAACAGCTCAAACCAAACCTAAGAATCCCTCACCTCTTTACTCTGCTCTGCTGCTGCTACACGGTGCTGTCCCACACATCGGAAAGCATCGCCCGGCAGCGAGGATGTTTTCATATGAATGCGCAGCACACGTGGTTTAAAACCGCAATATCTAAAAGCTGAGGGCATTGAGAAGTCGCCTAAGGAGGAAAGAGGGAAAAAATCGCTAAACCTTTAGTCGGTGGTACGCGCGCGAGGGTTTTAAGGAAGAGCACGAGACGATTTCAAATTTGATCTCGAGCGCATTGCCACGGATAACAACGCAGCGCTCGTCGTTGTTCAGCAATTATCGTACTCGGAAACGTTCCCATTGCGTGTCTTCAACAAAGGAGAGGGGATTGCCGAGCAACATATATGTCTCACCATGCAAATAACCCTCTACTGTAAGTCCTTTTCATAGTATTGCTTTCGCTGGTTGCGTTTCGCGGGAATGATAAAAGCAGGCTCGTGCTGTTTTGTCTTAGTGATAGTGGCTGTAACAGAATTGTCTCAATTATTGATAATCTATGCTTATTCTATAGAGTGTTCGGTTAATGTTTGCTTAATTGCCTATGTCAGTTAAGCGATAGCTAGTGTTGCTGATATTATTGTGCGTAATAAGACACTATGTTGCTTCGTTTAATTTAGGAGTGTTTGTTTATATGACGCGGCGACTTTGTCTTCCTTACAGGTGAAAGTTTGTCGTCTTCTGCGAGGGGGGATACGGAGCTTGAGTCCACAAACGGCATACTCGCGTCTATCTAGCGCTGGATTGTGTCTCATTTGCGTCTTCAAAATGAAGAGAAGGCAAAAGCGCGTTCTGCAGATGGCATTTCTATTCATGGTGGCTTTAATTTTTCTGCCAAACGTCGGCCTTTGGTCAATGTACAGAGAGAAGAACCTTATGAAGTCGCATGAGCCAGGAGAACAGGTGAGCACACACCTTTGATGTCTATGTCTCTAGCATTTATAGGCTAAGTTATTACTGTCAATCAGATCTGGTGCATGCAGCATAACCTCTGTAAATAACAAGTCTGGATAAGCCATAGCTCACCTGGACTAGTACTGTACTGAAAAACATTAATTATTTCAAAAAACTTATTCTTCTTGCCAGAAAAAAGTTCATGCCAGACTTGCTATCTTTACTTTCAAAAGATATATTACTGGAAGTGCAGCAAGTCATAGTGCTTTTCTCTCTTTGAATAAATGTTAAAAAGTGTTACAATTTTCATAATTTCTGTATTAAACACAGCATCAATTTCTTAAAAGACACTTTCAGGATTAATTCTACCTCACATTAGTTTGTCTGTTTGCAAAATAATTTATTATAGGCATTATTTAAAGAGTTGGAAAATGTTCTAGTCTACATTATTGTGTTTGACCAATTCTGTGTTGGAAATGTTTATCATTCCCACTTTAATCAGAGTTGTTAGTTACCAATCTAAGAGGTGTTGGGAAATGTGGCTTTTGACATACCATCTCTAACTAACCCAACAGTACTCTAATTAAACTTTTAAGAATACAAATACACATCTTAATGCACCTTGTTCAGCTGTTAATGAATAGTTAACATACCATTATTGTGTTTTTGCCTCCCACAAGATTATGCATTTAGGAGCACTTAAGAAGTCAGCAGTTTTGCCTTGAGGGAAACATAAATCACCAGTCAAAAATGAAAAGAAAAAAAAAACATTTTCTTGCAAGGCTTGCAGAAAGGAAAAGGATGAAGCTCTATATAATGCTAATATTGAATATTTATTGTTGATCTCTGCTAATGCTCTCAAAGAGACGGAGAGAACAATTCAACCTACTGAATGTTTTATCTTCAAGAGATTTGGGATTATAGCATCATTTTCATAGGTTGAATTCCTTAATCACATTTAGCTCTCAGAGATCAACATTCATAAGCTCATTTGCTCTGCAACTGGCTGCTGCTTGTGATGAGAGTGCAATCAGTGATTCTCTCAGCCAGATGCCATTGTGACATATTTAGTCCCCTAAAAGCATCTTGCATGTGGAAAATCACTTGGGCTGGGTTGGCTGCACTCACTTACGTACATCACTACTAGATGACATTCATCTCAACATTACTGGACTAGCGTTCTCGTCTACTGAATTCCCTCTCTCCACTTATGTGTGTACCCCTCAACCGCCTGCCGAGGGGTGCTGTTGGTTCATTTGATTCCACCCTTGGGTACCTGGTTGCTTTTGGTTTCTGCGACTTTGATATAGATCTAGCGCTCAAGGGACAATTCTGAGTCTGTTTATTGCGTCTTGTAATTGCTCCTTTCTCATTTGTTTTGCCGGGGTTGCATGACTTTAGCCTTGGGCAAGCACAACTGCACAAATCCAGTCTCTTCATTAAAATTAAACCTGTGAGCAGGCACCACGATATTGACAGGGCCAAAAATATCAGAGCACATAATGCAGGGTGCTGTCCTTCCGCTCTATGCTGACCTCCCCTTTCTGATTTCCTCAAAGAGGCATTCTCCATTCAAAACAACCTAGCTTGGCTCTGTGAGAACTTTGTAGGTGTGACAGGTGGGCCTTTGTGCTGAAGCTTGGTGAAACATTCTACAAGTGCCTCAGATAGAGGACTCAATATGTAGACTCTTTCGTCTGAATATTTATTGCAACCTAATGGCAGGCGGACTATTGATTCCTCAGCAGTTTTTAAGAGAATATGATTAGAGGAATGAGAGCGTATTCCATTCGAAAAAAAGGATGGGGAGGGCAGCGCAGGGATGAGAGCAGTCTGGAATCAGACTCTCAATCCCCTCATGTCACACACTTTCCGGACTCAAAAGAAGCTTGAGTTTACCAGCTCAATAGAAAGATCCCAGCGCCTGTTATTATGTACCTGTCAGAGCGGGAGAGATAATTGACAGCAGAGATATTGTGTGAATAAGCCCCCATGAATCCCGGTGAATAAACCCACCTTGTGTGTCCTCTTTTATTATCCGATAGCAATTACCCATGATTGAATCAGCCCTCGAATCCCAAAAAATCCTCCCTCAGTGATGTTAACCGAGGTTTAACAAAATAGCGACGGGAAGCGTAGACTCAATGCACCGGCTCCCTTTCTTCTGGGAAGACGTGCGTTGAGCTCTGTCCCTCCTTCCCCGTCAAAATCTCAGCTTTCTGTCCTTTGGGAGACAATCATGTTGAATTAGCTGTGGCGGCCCACTCCTGGCGCTGGTAAACAGCATCTGTGTACTTCGGTGGGTGGTGCACACAGCGCCAGTGCTACGAGATGGATGTGTGCTGATAAGCGTGTGTCAGGACTGATAACCTTCCCTCAGCTCCTAACAAGAGCCCTCCGTTGAGCATGACATTGCCCACGAGCATTATGAAGAGAGTGTCTATGCAAATCTCGACGCACTACTGCTCGACGGTGTGTTGACAACGGTGTGCATGTAACACTGTCACCGATAGCATGGTGGATAACGAGAGCTTCGCCATTGTTAACTACCTGGGGTAGAAGCACAACGGAGGTGGAGGGCAAGGTGACCTCAAGAATCTTTAAGCTTTCCAGTTTTTAAGCCGACCATGTTTTTGTCTTTCTAAACGAAGGAACATTATTGTCACTTTCCATTTGCCAGCAAAGTGACAAGGGGAAGAGAGATGTAGTAATTGCAATTACCCTCAGTGTCACACTGGAGAGATACATTATGGTAATGTACATGTCAAGCTGATAGTGAGAGCATGGGTGAAGAGTGCACAAGATGATTTGAACTAAATTGTGGTCTGGGGACACTGAGGGATCAAACAAAATAGTATTGTAGAGAGGCTTGGATAACCAAAGGATGGAAATCATATAGTTCTCGGATAGTTTGCAGTTGTTGTCAGGAAGCATTGAGAGGATTCTGCAATAAGAAGCACCATTCGGTGTGATGCAAGGGCAAGGTTCAATTTGGAAATGGAATGAATTTGATGATATCCAAGTTAATGCTGACCATGTTGGCCCGAAAAAGGACAGGTGTTTTTCTCCTCATCATTTCCATTGCACAGATTATAAATTAAACTGTGCTGTCATTAGGGAGGGGGTCAGCCAAGTGATCAGTCCCAGGAGATATTATGTAATTGAATATTCCACCTTGCAGTGATAGTGTCCGGTCCTCAAATCTCATACAACATATATCCTCTCTCCACGATCCCATGGCATTCTGTTATCGAAAGTCATCAGCATCACATTGTCTTCCTGTAATTGCGTTCTTCCCAGGAAAAAGGGTAAAGATAATTGGATTTCTGCCTGACTATTTTTTCTTTGGCTTATGTAGAACAGCATCACAACATGTCAAACAGTGTTGTAGTCTTAAAGTCTGATTCCAAGACAACATTTTCAGGAGCATTTGGACTCAGACTCGAAAAAGCTGGTCTCGACTTCATAGAAAATATGATTTTGGACTCGGACTTGAGACTTGAGACCGAGTCCGGCTTGTCCTTGTACTACATCACTAAGGCACAAACCCACCTTCCTTCATACACTCACTTTGGTTTCATGTTAAACATTCTGCTCTCCGTCATTACCACCTGCAGTCGCACTTGATGGCCCATGCCCCTAATATGAACAGCAGCATGACCCTCTCGAGAAAGAGACAATTTAAACTTGATTACTCTGATGTGCCTCATGAGGTGAGGATGGAGCAATGTCTCGGGCTGTTCACCGTGGCTCTCAAGAGTAATGCGCATTTCATATTGAGCGGCGGCCATATAGCAGAGCAGGGTAATATAAAACCACTTACTCTCAGGCTCACAAAACAAAGGGACACGGACCTTTCCAGTCTTGTGTGTTTGGCACCTCCATTAAGATAATAACACTATTACAAGAGATTGAAAGCCTCTGAAGGGCTCTTACTTTCTCTCTTGGTCTTTAGCCATGAGAGTGACACACACACACACACACACACACACACACACACACACACACACACACACACACACACACACACACACACACACACACACCTGTTTTTGCTCTTAAATGGTCCTTGTTTGTCCTTGATGGTTTTGAAAAATATATATAATATATAGTTATTAGCATTATCTAATCAACATTATATTCATGACTATGCTGTCCAATTTGTCCAAGCATAGTTATCTTAGGAGGCAGCAAAATAAGAACAGTTGTTGTATTGGGTGCTTACAGTAATGATTCCTTAAAATACTACCTATGTATGCAGCTCATACTTTAAATGAGAACATACTGTATAGCTCATACTGATCAGACCAAATATCTATTTGTATTAACTGCATGTGAAATGTTCAAAATCAAATTGTAATAAATAAAAATTGTAATAAATAATTATATCATTAAATCTACCTTTCACGCAGACTAAGTAGCCATAGTTCACAAAAATAAGCATGCATACTAAACATAGGCCTCTGGATGGTAGTAAATGAGATAGGTAAACGTAATAGTATTATGTATCATTATGTATGTCAATGCTGTTGTACATTATGTAAGCGTCTGTATGCAGCAGTGTGTTAATCTTCTCTTTATTTGTCCCGAGGTGATCTGAAAGCTCTTTGAGTTGAATTATGACCATTTGAACTGGCAGATTTCACTGACTCCACCCGAGTGATTGTTATCTAAGAAAAGTGAGGTCTGTTATATTTTATGGCTCCTCTCTGAGCATGTAGAGATTTATGGCATTAAAATCGGCAGTGTAAGGTGATATTTGTCTTTGGCAAAAAAAAAATACAGTAAAATTGGGCGGCCAGTTTAATGGTGTAGCCCAGTAAAGGATGTTATCATCAGACCTGAGGGATAGTGAGTGGTTATGTGAAATGTGTGGCGAATGCACAATTCAGAATCACCTTTTGATGATTTCTTCCACCATCAGATGGTTTATTTGAGCCATATATTTACTGACCAGAGAATTAATGTTTAAGACTTGCTGGCATGCATTGTAATCAATTTCCCTAATTATGGGAACCTATGGAGAACAAGACTATTGAAGAAGTTTTGATGAGCTACAGAAATTCAGAGCATTGTTTTTCGTTCATCTTTGGCAGGAAAATGTGCCATTTGGCTACAGATCGTGTTTAAAACAGAAAGCAGTCAGTTACATGTACAGATAGAAAATTATAAAAGCTTTTCATAACCTCAATGTGGAAGTTGAACTCAAGGTTATGTCATTTTTTAAATGATTGGTGTGCTTGCTGTTTATTCATCATCCAAGCCCTGGCCCCTCTCTCAAGGATAAGGTGGAAAAGGTCATGCAAAGCAATCCAGTTTTCTATTGTTAGAAGTGATGATTTACAATCAATCTCATCTTGTGTATTTAATCGACTTACATCCTCTCTTGAGCTTTCGTTTTTGTGGAGTAATCATATCACTCTTGTTTTCTCACCTCATAATAACATTGAGTTCAATTGATTCTCAACTTAAGTGGCTCACACGGTCTCTGTAAAATATATAAAAAAAATATTCACTAACTAAAACGGACTGTTATAACTGTTACTGTATGTTTGTCAATAGAATATGTTTTGCATATGCTAAGTTTAAAAAATTTTTTGAGTAAGTTTATAATAATATATATATATATATATATATATATATATATATAATTTATAATAGTTTATAATAGTTTATAATAGTTTATAATAGTTTATAATATAATATAATATAATATAATATAATATAATATAATATAATATAATATAATATAATATAATATAATGTAATATAATATAATATAATATAATATAATATAATATAATAGGTTCAGTTTTTCTTTGCGTATTGGTATTTCCAGATCTTATTTCAACAGTGAGAGACTATTTAAAAGTAATTGTATTACTCCAGTGAATATTTTACCTTCTTACCAGTTCAAATGAACTTGATTGGTATCTTTTAATATTGTGGGAAATCCTCCAGGCTTGTTAGAGGGTCTCAAAAATACATTTTCAAATTCATTTATTCTCCTTTAAAAATGAACTCATTTTACTCTCTGCCTTTGTCTCTATCTCCCTCTCCCTTTAATTTATTTGCACAGACCGAAAAAAAAAAAAAAGAAAAAGTCAGCTGGGCCCACTAACAAGAAAGACCTTGATGCTTATTAGGATATTTTTGAATCATTTTGAAACATTATCCAATTTAATTAACGCCCCACAGAACATCTTTGATCTCTTAATGGGGAAAATAGGCACTGACTATGATGAATGTTTGCTAGGTGATGTCAATGAATCTTTATTAGGGGCTGAATGTTTTTTTCCATTGTGCTCGATGCTGAATTCATCAGGCGGACGAGCACAGGTTCAGTTGCCATACTGCACAGCCAGACATATGATAGAACTAGTAGGGGAACAGCTTGAGACCAATCACAACACTGTAGGGAAAACTAAGACACATAATAGTCTGTAAAGTTAGGAGCAACTTGCTGCCCACCCACCAGTTTATCTTGAGATTTGGCCATAGTATGTGCCGTGCGTGGAGGAAAGGATAGGGTGGACTGAGAGAGGAGAGGTATACAGCAAGATATGTGACAACAGAAGGGCAAACAGCTATTTGTGGCATCACCACCCTCAGAGAGTTGCAGTGACATGAAGTCTTGTACATGTGTGCTCACTTGTTCGATGTGGGGAGTTTATCCACTCTTAAAGGAGTAGTACACCCAAAAAATTAAAATTTTGCCATTGTTTATTCACCCTCATGCCATTCCAAATGTCTTTTCTTTCTTTCTTTCTTTCTTTCTTTCTTTCTTTCTTTCTTTCTTTCTTTCTTTCTGTGGAACCCTTAAAGACATTTTTTTTAATCTTTACCAGTACCAAGGAGTTCATTATTTATTTATAATTTTTCTTTCTTTCTTTTTTATATTCTTAATATTATCATATATATATATATATATATATATATAGAGAGAGAGAGAGAGAGAGAGAGAGAGAGATACACAAGAAGCAGTGCAATATGGCTGTATATCAGCACGGCAGGCCGAGTGCCGCAGGTAATAACAGCGTGCTGATATACAGCCATTTCGCACGGAGTGTGATATTGCGTTTATACAGCAGTTCGACGGCATATGTGAGTAAATAAATAAGAAACAACAAAAGGTCTTTAAAAACCCTCTTTTGTGCCGGACTACTTCCTTCCGCCTCGGATTCAAATCTCAAGTTGACAGTTTAACAGTTGAGCTGAAGCCTCCGTTACTAACTCTAAAACGTCACTTTAGAACTAGTAACAAAGGAACGTTGAGTCGCTTCATTCAAACTTTATGTAGAGTAGGGGTACTCTGGGTGGTTGCTAGAGAGATAGATAGATAGATAGATAGATAGATAGATAGATAGATAGATAGATAGATAGATAGATAGATAGATAGATAGATAGATAGATAGATAGATAGATAGATAGATAGATAGATAGATAGATCTTTGTCCTTCCCATGACAGCGGCATATATTACTTACATAACAAATACGGCATATTACTTACATAAAATAATATTTATTGAACAACAATATTTAAATGAACAACAATGGCCATTATCAAAGACAATAGGAAATAGGGATGCGCGGTATACCGGTACTGCATAAATACCGGTATATATTATATTTCAAACGGTACAATATCATAATTTTGTTCAATTCGGTATTTGATGCGCTGCTGTTTCGAAGTTCACCGCTAGGCGGCAGTGCGCTACCTAAACTGACGCGGGTCATGCGAAACCGGCAAACGGTGACAACAGAGGAACACGATGGATCAAACGAAGCTCATTCGAATTTCTACACGCCCGAAATTAATAAATAGAGAGAGCAGTATGAGTGAAATAAGGCATTACTTTGCCTACAAAAGTAATGAGAAAAGTAAAGAAACAGATCTCAATGCACCACTCTGCAAACGGGGAGGCAACACATCTCAACACTAAGCACTTGACTCGTCAGTTGCTCATCCTGACTTGTTCAAAGAGTTCAGAGATCGACAGGTTAGTCCATCATTCAACTGATTTAATTTAGGCTTTTATTGAACACTGAACAGCGCACATACGTAAGAGCTTATCAATTATATATGATACGGTAAACACGAAAGCTCAAATCTGCTTGCATGACACGCTAGAACCAATTAAGTTTAGGTCTCATCATTTTTGCATTTTCAAACAAACATATATTAATTGAATTTGAATGAATAAAGAATAAAAATTTGAATAATATTAATTTTAGTATTAGTGATAGTAAAATGAATGGCATATTAGTGCCACTGTGGCGACCCCTAGAGGAATAAGCCGAGAGAGAGAGAGAGTAATAGTAGTAATTTAAATATTACTAATAATTAAGCTACATTTGTCAACATTCATTAGGTAACCTGACCTAACAGTATTATAGCATTTAGTCATCTATATCAATCAGTAATTAAATGACCTAGAAAATTAAATATACTAATACATGTTTAGCAATGCATTAAACTAATATGAACCCAAACAGTAACCAAACCAAGATGAATAAATGCAATAAATGTTGATAATTCTCAGTTGATGCATGACAGCTAATGGTTTACATGTCATTTCATTATTCTATTATTATTATTATTATATGTTAATCTATTATTATAGATATTAACCTATTTTAATTGTATAATTTCAGGTTTTTTTTTTTTTCAAAATCAAAATTTAACCTACTGTATGTTCCCTGACTGAATTATTATTATTGTATTTTACATTTTGATACCCTTTCTTAGCACAGTTGGTAGTGGAGAGTTTCAAGCAGTGTTTTTTAAGTGTCACTTAAATTTTGAGACTGTTTTTTTTTTTTTTTTTTTTACCTGTGGTATCGATTTAGTATCGATACCGAGGTATTAGGTTCTGGTATCGTACCGAAGCCAAAATTTTGGTATCGAGCCATCCCTAATAGGAAATAAACACAAGCATACAATTCAGTCAAACATACAAGCAGCACTCTACATGATTTAAGTGAAATGTTTAAGTGTAATATAAAAACTTAATTTTTCCCTTAACCAAAATCAATTTGCTCTGGAACAAGTAATAGATTAATAAAACCAAAGATTGCCGTTTGATATACCCCAAATGAATTATATCTCATGTTTAACCACTATCTACATAAGAGCCAGTGGCAAATTCCCAAAGGATTGGCTGAGATGAAGCTGTTCTCTGCGGGTACATGAGCACTCGAAAGCGCTGACGGTCTGGAGCTCGCATCTGCGAAAGCATCTACACAGATTGTAAAATAGGCACTATGACTATATATTAGTCACATATTTGAGGTCTAAATAAATACATTCAGCCTAAAAAACTCTTAAAACTACTTTTTGTGACACAACAACAGTAGTATTTTTTACAAATTTGGTGGATTTGCTCAACCACCATGACAGTCGCCGCTAGCAGAGTGATACAAACGGTGAAATGGTTAGAGTGCTGTTAGTGGGTGAATATTGCACGTCTTTCAAGAACCAGAAAGAACTGTTGTATAAATATATATATATATACATATATTTTACATTTGATTACTTTATTCAATTTTTATACCTGAAATACACTGACCATTGGCAGGCAAAAAGTTATAGGCTATATATATATATATATATATATATATATATATATATATATATATATATATATATATATATATATATGTATATATATATATATATATATATATATATATATATATATATATATATATATATATATATATATATACATACATAGGATATATGTCATATAGACTTTGTTTATGGTATTTGTTGTCCTTTTTTGAAGCATGACAGAAGTGGTCGCTAGAAATGTAATTGTCAAATAACAGCATATGGGTTTGGCATGGCATGAGGAAAAAATGGCAGCATTTTCAATGTGCTTTGTTTTATAATAAATGACCCTGTTGCATCAGCGCATGTTATTTAAAAAAAAAAAAGTTCTTAAAAACTTTTTTTGGGCTTCTGAAATGATTGATGACATCACAATATATAAAATGCATTGCTGATGCCATTTCAAGTCACGCTTGTTTAATCTTAGTTTGCTGTTGACTATCTGGTGTGCTGGTGCTGTAACTGCATAACTGCCTTGAAGCTGCATGCAGCACCAGCAATTGATCCTTTAGAGAATGTGGCTTTGTGTTACTCAAATTACACTTCAGCTCTCTATTGATCGGAATGCTGGCTACAGCCTTCGCTTCGCTTAGGTTTGTTATTAAGCTAATTTATCCTTGAAATCAGTAGAAAGTTGAATTAAGTGTGCCGTACAGTTAAATTACCTTTCTTGTACTCAATAGCTTATCCATAAATATTTAGCCACAGAAGCTCTCTGCAGGTCTACATCTCCCGTGTTGCCAACTGTTCATTATGTAGAAATAAAGCACAGCAGACACATGCATCAAAGCCCTCGTTGACACCTGGCTGTTCTCACAAGCTCTCCGGGTCATTAGAAGACAAGTTTCTCTCTCCTCAGGCTGCTGCTCCTCTGCTTTCCTTTTATTTATGACATCACATGAACTCATAAAGTCCATCCTAATTATACTTCACTCTTAAGATTAATGGGCGATCACAGCCACATGCATCTGCCAAGCTTACCTTTTTCCCACCCGAGTGATGGATGTTTCTGTGGCTCCTCGAGATTCCCTGTTGCCACTGCTAGTTTATTTGTCAAAGAATTGGAAAGGGCACAAACACCCTCATTCGACCTGCACAACACGTGTGGACCTACTTGAAAGCAATTTCTTGGTTGAAGTCGAATTGATTTGTCTCACCTTTTTGTCCCAAATTAATTTCCTTTCACTCGGTTTTCCCACGATGTTCATAGTCTGTTCCTGTGTCTGTTAAAAGTAGTAGTTGCCTTTCTTTTAACTCTGCTCTCTGAGGGCATTGTTTTATGCTTTTCTAGTGTAGGATCCTTATTTTAAAGAGAGATTTCAATGGCCCTCACCTTAAAGGTTACATCTCAAGGGGGTTGTTAAACTTTGCATGGGTGAAAAACTTGATGATGTTTTGAGTGAGTCCCATCTTTCAATCTTACAGTGCTCTTCAGCACTAATGGTGACATGAGCTGATAATTACTTAATAAAAGTCTTTAATGTTCTCCTGAAGTATACCTCTCTGCTCGTGTATTGCTATTAAAACCACAGATCTCATCTTTTCCCCCTTCACTTCCAAACCTTGGTAGATGCTTTGATGTTGCAGCTTATTGATATAAATCTTTGTTGTTGCTGCTCAGTTCTGCTTCAAGCTAATACTGAACACAATTTTTTTTTGCCCTCATGTTTTATCCTTGACTGTAAAATCACTGAATTGTGACCTAACGACGAGACCATGAATAATAAATAAAAGACAATAAAAGGCACATTTACAAGGCTGTACACTACTCTTGAGCGAGGAATAAAGATGTTAAAGCTGTTGGATGTTTATTAAGTTTCTTGTTGTTTTAGACAGGACCACCCTGAATTCAGTGCCGTGCAGTGGTGTTCTAAATTAAGGAGGCAAAGTCCTCACAGTTTTTTTTTTTGTTTGTTTGTAATAAATCAAACGTAAATTCATGTCCCATTTGACACATTTTGGTTAAATAAACATTACATTACATTGCATTACATTACATTACATCACATGAATGAATGAATGCATGCATGCATGAATGAATAAATAAATAAATAAATACAATTTATAAAAAATACAATTCTATTTAGTATTTTTACATTAACAATTTTATCAATGTTCTATTTATTAAATAAATATTAATCTCAGTTTATACTCAATAAGTATAAATCTCATTTCGGTGAAACAAGATGCTGAAACACAGGCAACTAAAGCACAACGAATTCACATGATCTCATTATTATGTATATGGCAGATTGGCACTGCACATCTTGCACCTAACTGTATTTTTATGATTAAAGTGATTTCAGGCTTAACTGTGCATATGTAGTTCCCTTACGAAGGGAACTCAACGATGCGTCGATCGACGCCATGGGAACGCCCCCAGCGTGACTGCGTCTGAAGCATCTATGTCAACTAGTCCAATGGAAAGAATGAGCGTCACGGGCGGGTGACGTCATGACCAGGAAATGATAAAAGCACATCCGGTGCAAACCGGCATTAGCTTCTGTTGCCTCAGCAAGCGATCTGTGTTATACTGTCTCTGTCTATTTATTGTTGTCTGTTGCAATTTATTCGGAAACGTTATGGCGAAACAAGTGTACAAGCAGTGTGTTCCTCCCTGCCCGCGTTATTTAACGGGTGGGGACACACACGAGCTTTGTGTCATTTGTTTGGGAGTGGAGCATGCGGTCTCAGCCTTCGAGGAGGCTGAGTGTCAACACTGTGAAATGCTACCGCTCCGCATGCTCCGCTCTTGCCTGTCACTCTTTGATGTAAAGAGTGGGCAGGCTCGCGATCCTCAGGGATCAGGACCCGCGTCTGCCGTTGCGGCGCGGAGAATGCATTCCTGGGGATCGCGGAAGGATCTTTCGGAGGGGTTGGAGACGGGTCTCTTGGCCTTTTCTCCTTCCTTACCCGGAAGATCCAGCGCTCTCCCCCCGGTGTCGGAAGCACGCTCTGCGGTTTCTTCCGCCCGGGGAGAGAGCCCTCCATTACTTCAATGCTCTTCCTCCGAGGAGGTCGATGTTATGAGTATGGAGAGTGAAAGCACACACAGGGGGGAAAAAGATTCACAATTTATTTCCCCAGCATATGATGAGCTGGTGGATGTTATGTCACGGGCTGTAGAAAAATTAAATATTGTATGGCCATCTGAGAATAAAGGCGCTCGTCCTAAAAGTAAATTAGATGAGCGCTTTTTATCATCCACTACATTATCTCCACCACGAGAGCTTCCCTTTTTTCCCGATCTTCACAATGAAATATCGAAATCGTGGAATAAACCTTACTCTTCACGACTTTTTAGCCCTCAAGTTAACACTTATTCGAGAATAAGAGGGCTAAAAGAGTATGGTTATGAGGCGATGCCCCAGGCGGAACAGAATTTAGCCAGCTATCTTTCGCCTGGTCCCGCATCGTCCCTGAAAGCCTCGGCTTTGCCCACTAGACCGCTTAAAGTCACCTCGGTTTTAGTGGGCAAAGCTTATACGGCAGCAGGTCAAGCTGGAGCATGTCTGCACACAATGGCAGTGCTACAGGCGTATCAAGCTGACCTGCTGGGGGATCTGGATAGTAGTGAGGGAATTACTCATGACGATATTCGAGAACTTCGTCGTGCTACCGATCTTTCTCTCAGGGCTACTAAGGAGACCGCCAGAGCAATTGGGCGGTCTATGGCAGCCTTGGTAGCTACTGAGAGACACTTATGGTTAAATCTGTCAGAGATTAAAGAAAAAGATCGAGCTTTTTTATTAGATGCTCCGCTTGAACCTTCTGGTCTCTTTGGCGACGCAGTCCACGCGGTCGTCGAGCGATTTCAGGAGTCTAAGAAGCAAGCTGACGCTTTTAAAAAGTTTATCCCTCGCCGTGTCCAGCCCCCTGGGGCTGCTGGGCGTGAGCAGCCCCAGCCGTCGAGCTCATCATATCATGTGCAACAGAAAGAGAGTGTTTCGTCTCGTGCACCTCCACATAAACAATGGAAACAGGCGCAACACTCTCAGTCGAAGTCTTCTAAGTCGAAGCCGGATCTGAGGACTGTTCTTCAGGCGAAGAAGACTTCGGCTCAAAAAAAAAATATAAAAAAAGAGGTCCTGACGTCACTGGCGTCAGACCTGTGAGGACAGCCCCGACCGAAGTGGAGCGGTGTACACCTCAGAATACGGTGCCCGTTCCACTTCGGGGTCCTCACGGGACCGTTCTGCCAACCCCGTCACCCTTGGTGCTTCGGGGCGCAGCGGTCTCCAGCGAGTCGCTGATGCTATGCTGCGGCACTGCATCGGTTTCGCGCCCTCTGAGGGGGGTTTTAGAGCAGCCAGTTCAGGTAGTTCCTGCCATTATGTTTCAGGCTCCGGGACTGGCTGTCTCGTTAACACCAGAGACCAGCCTCGAGAGGCTGGTTCCCTTAGTAAATTTTCTGGCAGCGTGGAAGCTTCTGCCGAATATTTCTCGTTGGGTCCTGCAGATTGTAGAGAAAGGATACAGAATCCTGTTAATGGTTCACGTCCTCCTCGTTACAGCGGGGTGTTGCCCACAGTGGTGCATCCCGAGCAGGCTCTGGTAATGGAGCAAGAGGTAAAGGCCCTGTTAGCGAAAGAAGCTATAGAACAGGTGTTCTCACCCGACCGAGGTCGGGTTTTTACAGCCGTTATTTCATTGTTCCAAAAAAGGATGGAGAGTTGCGTCCCATTTTAGATCTTCGTCTGTTAAATCGTTCAGTACAGGAACTCAAGTTCTAGATGCTGACACTCAAACAGATCGTGACTCAAATCAGATCCGAGGACTGGTTTGTCACGATAGATCTGAAGGACGCTTACTTCCATGTCTCCATCCTCCCTCAGCACAGGAGGTTCCTAAGGTTTTCTTTCGGGGGCAAAGAATACCAGTATTGGGTACTTCCTTTCGGTCTAGCTCTATCACCCCGCACGTTCACGAAATGCGTAGATGCAGCTCTAGCCCCGCTCAGGCTGCAGGGCATACGTATTCTGAACTACATCGACGACTGGCTGATTCTAGCGGAATCAGAGCAGTTGGCGGTTCGGCACCGAGGTGTCGTTCTCGCTCATATGCAGATGTTGGGGTTGAGGCTCAATACCAAGAAGAGTGTGCTTTCTCCAGTACAGAGAACCACTTTCCTTGGTGTGGTATGGGATTCAGTGACGATGCGGGCCACCCTATCGCCCGTTCGTGTAGCTGCTATCCTGTCAGCCACAAAAGAGCTGAAGCTAGGCCAGTCACACACTGTAAAACAGTTCGGGAGACTGTTGGGTCTTTTGGCAGCAGCGTCCAACGGGATACCTTTTGGCCTGCTGTACATGAGGCCTTTACAGTGGTGGCTCAGGACCAGAGGGTTCTCCCCGAGGGGAAACCCACTTCGTATGATCAAGGTCACGCGGCGTTGCTTTCGTGCCTTAGTTATATGGAGGAAGCACTGGTTCTTAACCCAGGGTCCGGTGTTTGGAGCTCTTTGCCATCGAGTTACTATCTCGACAGATGCTTCCCTCACCGGCTGGGGAGCGGTAATGGAAGGCCGCTCGGTTCAGGGTCTGTGGAAGAGTCATCATCTCTCGTGGCACATAAATTGCCTGGAGATGATGGCTGTCTTCAATGCGTTGAAGCAATTCCTCCCAGACCTGAGGGGTCATCATGTGCTCGTCCGTACAGACAACACATCGGTGGTCTCTTATCTGAACCGTCAGGGGGGTCTGAGGATCCTCCTGTGGTCTCTGGGGAAGGTACTCTCCCTGAGAGCAGTGTATATTCTTGGGGACCAAAATATTGGAGCAGACATCCTGTCGAGGCAGGAGCTGAGGCCAGGGGATTATTTGGGAGTTTTACGGCCAAGCAGAGGTGGATCTGTTTGCGTCTCAGCATACGACGCACTGTCCACTTTGGTTCTCCCTTACTCACCCAGCCCCCTGGGCTGGATGCTATGGTGCAGACGTGGCCGAGGCTACGTCTGTACGCATTTCCCCCTGTTGCTCTGCACCCAGGAGTTCTGGAGCGAGTTCGCCAGTACGGAATAAGCCTACTGCTAGTAGCACCACGCTGGCCGAGTCGGATCTGGTTTGCGGACCTGATCCATCTCTTAGACGGTCCTCCCTTGGAGAAATCCCGATCAGGAGAGACCTTCTGTCTCAGGCCGGGGGCACAATATTTGGAGATTTGGAACCTGTGGGTTTGGCCTCTGAGGGGGCCCAACTCATAGAGAGTGGTCTCTCAACTGAGGTTGTTGAGACCATTCTAAGCTCCAGAGCTCCAGCTACTAGGAAACTATATGCGCTTAAATGGAAAGTTTTTTCTGTATGGTGTCACCGACATCAGTGGGATCCGGTTAACTGTTCTGTGAACACAGTACTCGAGTTCCTGCAGGAGCGCTTTACGTCAGGTCTATGTCCTTCCACGCTTTAGGTCTACGTGGCGGCCATTGCGGCTTACCACGCCCTGTGGGGGGTACATCGTTGGGTTGAGACCCCCTGATTTCACGTTTCCTTCGTGGCACACTGCGGACCAGGAAAGGCTGAACCTCTTGTGTCCAGTGCGAGCACTGGATACTTATGTTTATCGGACATCTTTAATGAGGAAGTCCGACCAGTTATTTATTTGCTTGGATCACCTGAGAAGGGTCTTCCTGCTTCTAAACAGACGGTTAGTAAGTGGATAGTTGAGGCTATTTCACTTGCATACGAGTACTCTGACCAGCCGTGTCCTTTGGCGGTCAGAGCTCACTCTACGAGGTGTATGGCGGCCTCTAAAGCCTTATTACTTGGAGTTTCTCTTCAAGACGTGTGTGATGCGGCAGGCTGGTCCTCACCGCTCACATTCATTAGGTTTTACTGCCTGGACCTGGATGCTGCCCCAGGTTCTCAGGTGCTTAGTGCTTAGTTACAACAGACTAACACTCAGGTACTTGGAATTCTGGCGCTTTGGGTATTCTCGTTCCCATGGCGTCGATCGACGCATCGTTGAGTTCCCTTCGTAAGGGAACGTCTCAGGTTACTATTGTAACCATAGTTCCCTGAGAACAGGGAACGAGACGATGCGTCACCCTGCCATACTTCCTGCATCCCTGTGATCGGCTTGCTTCGGCAATTTTCGAAGCTAATGCCGGTTTGCACCGGATGTGCTTTTATCATTTCCTGGTCATGACGTCACCCGCCCGTGACGCTCATTCTTTCCATTGGACTAGTTGACATAGATGCTTCAGACGCAGTCACGCTGGGGGCGTTCCCATGGCGTCGATCGACGCATCGTCTCGTTCCCTGTTCTCAGGGAACTATGGTTACAATAGTAACCTGAGACGATTTTACATTCTGGACGGCAAGCTGTCCTAACACTAACCAATCAGACCTCAAGTACCGCCCAAAAATTCCGCAATAACCAGTCAGAAAAGAAGAAGTATATTTTTAAAGTCACGATGATCATCGTTTTCATGATCGATCGTCACTGTCATATCCGAGTACTTGTGCACATACCTAATAGTCAACTTATTTTAGGATCATCAGCCATCATGGTCGGTAAACACTTGTCACAGACATGGTGATGGACCTTTAATTTCACCAAGCTAACTGCTTACTAAAAATATTGTATTTGTATATTATATTTAGATTGTTTTATTTTTGTAATATTGATTATTTTCTCATCCATTTTTTAATGAGTAGCTTCATCCATCCATTCATCCATCCTTTGTCGGTCTGTTCATTTAAAAAAATATATATATATTTTGTTGTGTTTAGTTTTGGGGAAGGGGTGGGGTTAGTGGCTCAAAAATATCTATATAATAGTAAAATGTAACTATGAACATTTCAAAATGGATTCATAAAGATTTTTTTTCTAAAGCTGTGCATATGTAAATATTTTTTTATTTTCTCCATATGTCTATATTAAATCGTATGTGTCAGCGTATTTGTATGTGTAAATGTATGAAACGTATGTTATGTATGAGCGTAGGGGCAGTCGTGGCCTAATGGTTAGAGAGACAGACTGGTAACCTGAAGGTTGTGGGTTCATACCGGCAGGAATGACTGAGGTGCCCATGAGCAAGCACCTAACCCTCAAAAGCAATAATGGCTGCCTACTGCTCCGGGTGTGAGCAGTGTGTGTCCACGTTTGCAGTGTGTGTGAACTAACTTGGATGGGTTAAATGCAGAGGACAAATTCCGAGTATCGGTTACCATACTTGGCTTTCACATGTCACTTAACCTAACTTAATATTTACAAACAATAATAAGGTCAGGCTCCAAAAGCATTGTTAGCCAACTAGGGTTGCAGCAAGTTCTGTCGTTGCTAACATAGCTTAATGATTTTGTGTTTTCTAAACTATACTTCCAACAAATGCTAACATGAAGTATATTCATTTCATATACACATTTCATTCTACATATTGATAATTGAAGCAAAACAATTGAGAAAAAAAATAGCAAAGTTGTCTCAGATTATGTTTACAGCAGCATCACAGAGAAGTTGCATTATGGAGAAATTATTGACTGAACTGCATGCATGCAGTGCACGGCAATTACATAGTCCACACAGACATGTTAAAAATCTAATGTAAATCAACTGCTTTCTGTTGTCCATATAAATGAGCCACAATAATCTGACATTAATTCAATATTGAACTACAATTTAAGCAATAACAACATCTAGGCTACTATTACTTATACTTTTTTGTCCATATGGTGTACTGTAGTGGGACCATGCTAACAGCCAAACCTTGCCCCCTTGTAGTCACTCCACAAATTCTCCTTAAAATATTTATTTTTGTTGTCAGATTTATTCAGATAAACTTTTTTTGAAATAATCCTTAACGCATTTTGCCCATGTTTGCACAATATCAGCTTTCTGTGCATCGTAGGAGTTGACAGCAGGGTCCAGTGCAGTTTCCCAGTGATGGGCACTGATGTAGGTGGACAACATCGCCTCAGTGGTTTTCTTCTTGATACTTAACAGCATTGTACCTACAACGATCAAACCGTGTCATTGATGTAAAGCTTTTGATGCCTGAAGGTTCCTTGTTTAATCACATGAAATGCTCCTGTCCATGAGATCTGGAATCTAAAAAAACATAATAAAGGCAGACCATGACAGGCTTATCATCATCCTTCCCAAAAAAAATAAAAAAATAAAATCGACAAATACAGCAGTGATGCATTCCTGTCATCCGTTCTTCAAATCAGCATGACACCACCAGCACTTGATGCAATCCTCTCTGCTGAGTCTGGCAGCCACTTTGTGACTTATTTGTTTACATGTGTTATTGTTTCTATTCCTCTCTGTGATGTTATTTGTATTGCATTGTGTTCTCCAAATTTCCAGGCAGTCTCTGTAAGTGACACCACGGCAAACACAATCGAGTATTGAACGCCTCGTTCAAGACCACTGTCATCTCCCTGATGTCTCATGTCAGATGACAGATGAAAGATGATCAGTGACACCAAGCAGGTGTGGGCTTAAACAGAGTAACTTTTTGTGGTTGGATAAGAGACGTTGGACCCCTAATGAGTACCACTGAGTTTGTTTCGCTTCACTAACCGGTGCTGCACATCTCAAGCATACAGTCGGCTTGATGTTACACCAAGCGTGAATGCCTTTATTGAATCCTCGCCTGAATAAGATGTTTTAGGTAAGATACTTTTCTTATTTTCATCTTTGAGAAGTTTTGTGCCCTGAATATGGCGTTTACAGGAGAAGTTGTTCATAACTTAAGCTCCGCCGCCTCTCGTCACATGTCTCTTGTTCTTTTGCTCAGATTCACAAAGCAAGAAAGTGAAATTGTGTGGCACGAGGTTGACAATCAGAGACCCAGAGCAGCATACCTCCTTAGAAGCGCACATCACTGGGAATGACAATCGAGGTAGATTTTGTAGAAAAGCCTCATTTGGCTGCTCCTTTTGTGAGCCTTGAGATTCCAATCACTGACATTCAAAGATGAGATTGGCACAGCTGTCTCTTTGTGGTGACACGGCCCTCTGTGTGTCACGGGTTGATTGACAGCTCCCTTGCTCTGTTGTCTCCACTCTCCAGGTCTGCAGAGAATCGCCCAGCACCAGAAGTCAAACTTGAAAACTGTATGCACTTTTTAGGGTGTTAAATTATACAAGAAGCCCATGCTGAACATCATGGCAATGTTGTATTTTTAATAATTAATTCTTTTTCTCAGGAAAACTAAACAAAATGCACTCTCTCTTTGTTTCTTAATTCTACCAGCTTTCGCTGGCATTTCAAAGCAACAAGACTTTTATTTGGAGTATATTGCAGGGTGAATCCATGAGGTCATGATCAGTAAACCAAAATGTCATTAGTTGCTAAAAAATACCAGTAATTTTCAGAATTACTTGAAATCCATTATGATAAAATATGTTAATGAACACACTTATTTTTAAATTTAAAGTTGTAATAATAATACAAATAAGAATGGTAAGAATCTGCAGTAAGGTTAAGTTTGTTAATGCAAATTTATACATATACTAATACATTTTAGCATTTCAAGTTGTATAGATCAGCATTGAATTATGAACAAAAACGAACTAACAATTAACAAAAATATGTGTATAAATTAACATTAACCTTCATTAGTGATCTAAAAAAAAACATTTCTTGATAAAACAGTGCATTAACTAATGTTAATGTATTTTTTGCTAAAAATAAAATATTACCATAATATTTACGTTAAATTTGAATTCAGCATTATCAAAATATATGCAGCCTTTAAGCATAATCATTGCTTCATCAACCTAATAATTGTTCAAGTAAACAGACATACTGTCAGTAAATTGTAGTAAAGAACAAATAAATAAGGAGCAGTTAGTATTTCCTTTTTCTTGTTTATATTGTTGTTTAATTAAATATTATTGACATAATACAGTGGCAGATATATTAGGCTGCATTTGCGCTGCAAGGTCTAATGCCCAGATCTGATGCTTTGACAAGTCAGATTTTTTTTGTTCTGGCTTTCAGTTAATTTAAATGGATAGTTCCCTTTTGAGTGAACTCGAACTGTGTCGACTACGACACTTTGGGGAACGCCCTTAGCGTAACGCATCTGAAGTATGAATGAAACTAATCCAATCCTGATTGGTGCTGCATCATGACGTAACATGTGACGGCATACACGGAAGCTACAAAGGGATGCCGGCACATAACAGAGATAGCTTTTTGCTCTTCAGCATGCGTTCTTTCAAACTGTCTGTCCTATTTGGTGTTGTCTGTCCCATAAGAATTGTCCCAAATAAAGTTCTGCATTGCAATATACAGAATCTAGTGGCTCGGATCTCGCCTTTGCCGAGGCAGCGTGTAGATTACAGGTCTACTCTGCAATAAAGATTCTGAGGCTGGGTTCTCGCATTGCCGAGGCAGCGCGTAGATTAAAGGTCTGCATTGCAAAACAGAATCTATAGTGGTTCTGATCTCACGTTTGCCGAGGCAGCGCGTGGTCTACTCTGCAATAAAGATTCTGTGTGGGTGCGAGGCATGCATTCATTGAGAAATATCTCGACGCGCACAGCTTTTGATTGTGTGATTGTGTGTTTTCATGTGTTTCAGCCTCGCCTGTTGACTTTCTTCTCAAGAGATGAAAGCCAAATATATTATGAACGACTCGAATCTCGCGTTTGCCGGGGCAGCGCGTAGATTACTGGTCTGCAATAAAAGGAACACACGCAATTTGTGAAATAATACTGTTTGGGTGCGAGGCATTCACAGTCAGCTCCTGAGGGTGGCAGTGTTCATTGAGAAATATCTCGACGCGTACATCTGTGCGCTGTCGGATGTTTCAGCCTCGCACCTATTTACTTTCTTCTCAAGGGATGAAAGCCAAATATATTGTAACGGCTCGAATCTCGCGTTTGTCGAGGCAGCGTGTAGATTATGAGACCGTATAAATAAATATTAAAACAGTATTGTCTGGTGATTATGGCTGCATTTAATTCTAAGACATTAAAATGATGGAATATTATTTGACTTTAAGAAGTTAGATATTTTAATTCAGCCTACCATTCAGACCGTGTTTCACTTATCCAGTGTTTATGGCTGCATTTAATTCTGAGGAATTAAAATGATGAGCAGCGAACGCACGCTGCTCTGTCTGCTCCAGAGGCTTGCGGCCAGGCAGTGTTCGGTCCGCACATCGAAAATCGTTTTTGATTTTTCCCTGGTTCTCCGCTTCAGGGTATCAAAGACGAAAATAGCAGGGCGGTCCACCCCGTGGAGGGGCGAGCGAGAATCGCTCCTCCGCGGAGCCCTCAGGAAATCGATGTTTATATCCAGCGTCAAGTGCGCTTCGGGACACATTGGTTTTCAGCGAATGTGTGAAGCCCTAAAGGCTTGCGGCCAGGCACTGTTCGGGTCCGCACATTAGAAACTGTTTTCGATTATTCCCTGCCGGTCCTCCGCTTCAGGGTGTCGACAACGAAACCGAAAGAGCCTCCCACTGGGCTCTGGGGAGCCCTCTGGAAATCGATGTCTGTATACCGCCGTCAAGTGCGCTTCGGGACACATCGTTTTCCAGCAAACGCAAGCTGCTCTGTCTGCCCCACAGGCTTGCGGCCAGGCAGCGCACGTGTCCGCACATCGAGAATCGTTTCGACCAAACCCTGCCAGAGAGCCGCTTCAGGGGATCGAGAACAAATCTCAAATAATACCCGAAATCAGTCTCGAGAGGCTGGTTCCCTTAGTAGAATATTTCAAACCATTGCAAGACCTGCCAAATATTTCTCCTTGGGTCCTGCGCACAATAGAGAAGGGTTACAAGCTGCAGTTCGATTCCGCCCACGACATTCAACGGGTTGGTGTGGACTGCAGTCGACCCAGTGCAGGGTCGGGTATTGGAACATAAAGTAAACTCCCTGCTGTTAAAGGAGGCCATAGAGTGTGTTCCTCCGCTGGAAAGGGAGTCTGGGTTCTACAGCCACTACTTCATAGTTCCCAAGAAGGATGGAGGGTTGCACCAATTTTAGATCTAAGGCATTTGAATCGGTCTCTGAGGAGATTCAGATTCAAGATGCTCACTATTCCCATCATCGTGGGTCAGATCAAGCCTGAGGATTGATTTGTCACCATAGATCTAAGGGGCGCATACTGTCACATATCCATCCTTCCGTCTCACAGGAGTGTGGTTCACTTTCGGGGTGAAGCGTTCCAATATTGGGTTCTTCCGTTCGGCCTAGCTCTCTCCCCTCGCATGTTTACCAAATGCATGGATGCAGCTCTAGCTCCGCTGAGGCTACAAAGGGTATCAAGGTGCTAAATTATATTGACGACTGGCTAATTATGGCCCAGTCACAAGAGCTGGCAGTTCGGCATCGAGATGTCATCCTTGCCCACATCCAGAGCCTGTGGTTGAGACTCAACACGAAAAAAAGTGTGTTGGCACCAGCCCAGAGAACCACGTTACTGGGAGTGGTGTGGGACATGGTCATGATGCAAGTACAATTGTCTCCTGCATGGATCGAGTCCTTCCTGGCCACAATGACCACGATAAAGCTAGGCCAACCCATCACTGTAAAACATTTTCAGAGAGTGTTAGGGCTCGTGGCAGCAGTGTCCAAAGTCATTCCATTCGGCCTGCTGCACATGATTAGGGTTACGCGCAGATGCCTTCGTTCCCTATCTATGTGGAAAAAAAGCTTGAGAGCAGACATCCCACCAAGGTGGTAAAGTCGATATGCGAGAGGTTCAGCCCAGTGGAAGTAGATTTGTTCGTGTTTCGAGGGACTTCCCACTGTCCACTGTGGTTTTCTCTAACCCATCCAGCCCCATTGGGGTTAGATGCCATGGTACAGACATGGCCGAGGCTATGCCTGTACGCTTTCCCCCTGATCACTCTGCTCCTGGAAGTTCTGGAGAGGGTCCGTCGAGACAGGATCAGCCTACATCTAGTTGCCCCGTACTGGCTGGCCCGGGTATGGTTTTCAGACATCATAGCACTCCTGGCAGGCCAGCCTTGGCCCTCTGAGGAGGGACCTGGTTCCACAGGCCGGGGGCTCAATATTCACCCTCGACCAGACCTGTGGAAACTTTGGGCCTGGCCCCTGAGGGGGCTCAGTACCTATAGGCTGGCCTGTCGGCTGGAGTGGTGGAGACCATACTCCGTTCCAGAGCTCCTTCCATGAGGAGATTGTACGGCCTAAAGTGGAATGTGTTTCCACTTGGTGTAGAGAGCGTGAGGTAGACCCAGTTAACTGCCCGGTTGGCAGTGCTGGAGCCCCTTCAAGATTGCCCCTGTCAGAGCTCTCAAGATTTATGTCCAGAGGTCTTCTTCATGGCGGAAGTCAGACCAGTTGCTGTGTGCTTCAGGTCGCCCAAGAAGGGACTTCCAGCACCCAAACAGACCATCAGTGACTGGGTCGTTCACCTTTGGCCATGAGGGCTCATTCAACCAGAGGCATGGCATCCTCTAGAGCACTCCTTTCAGGGGCCCCGATCCAAGAAGTGTGCGATGCAGCAGGGTGGGCCACCCCTCATACTTTTATCAGATTCTATAGCCTGGACATTCACTTTATGCCAGGCACTCTAGTCTTCTTGTCCTAAGTGTGCCTGTGCACAGCTTCACACTGGGGCAGGCAGGGCTCGTTGTGGCAAAGTGGGTACTCGTTCCCCTAAGTGTCGTAGTCGACGCAGTTCGAGTTCCCTCGAAAGGGAACATCTCGGGTTACGACTGTAGCTCTTGTTTCCTGAGAAGGGACTGCGTCCCACTGCATCCCTCTGCCACGCCTTTCCCTGCCTGGGAGCGACTTGCTTCATCGCAGAAGCTAACTCTGTTGTGTGCCTGCGTCCCTTTGTAGCTTCCATGTATGCCGTCACATGTTACGTCATGACGCAGCACCAATCAGGATTGGATTAGTTTCATTCATACTTCAGATGCGTTACGCTAAGGGCGTTCCCCAAAGTGTCGTAGTTGACGCAGTGTCTTGTTCCCTTCTCAGGGAACAAGGGTTACAGTCGTAACCCGAGACGTTCTCCCCAAAATGAAAATTTTGTCATCATTTACTCACCCTCAGGTTGATCCCTGTATGACTTACTTTCTTCTGTGGAACAAGAAAATATGTTTTGAGAAATATCTTAGTGTCGTCTGTACAGTGGAAGTCAGCGGTAACCAAAATGGTTTGATAACCAACATTCTTCAACATTGTTTTCCACAGAAGAAAGCAAGCCAAAGCATTTTTTTTACTAAGACATACATTTTTACTAAGAAATACATTCAGTCATTCATGTGTGCTGCTGCATAACCACAAAGATGCATGTGAACATTTGAAAGCAGTCACCTGTCAGTCAGACAGTCGTTGAGTACCAAATTAAATTGGTACTCAATTCTGCGGATACTGTGGAAAGATTTTTTCAAGTCTTAATGCCGACTTGGTCAGAAAAATACTAATACTTTTACTATCTTTCTGTAAGAAGATGCCTGTTATCAGAGAAGCTGTAATGCTAAGCAGACCCTCAAATGATGTGCTTTTATTGATGTCACCAAATTATCATTTATTTGCATGTTTGTGCTGCTCTCTTATGGATGACTCCCCCAGTAGCTATATTAATATAGACACAGCAACCGTGTTTATCTTTCCTGCACAGGGTTTAGAAATGTAATTATGGCTCAGGCGGTGAAATTTTTGTCATTTTGCCTTGAGTGGCTGATAGCATAATGAACAAGCTAAGATTATCTCAAGGCTTTTCACCAAATCTGCGGGCCCATTGTAAACAATGTACATTTTCATATTAAATAAACTTGAATATGTCAAGAAAATGTGCTAAATAAATGCGCAACTGTTCTAAAATGTGGAGTTTCTTGTTATATAATAAAATGAAAGGTAACCTCGATATCTCGATAGAACAGAATATGACAGTCACCTCACCTTGAACCTCATCAAAGGATTTAAACTTTATATGTGACCCTGGATCACAAAACCAGTCACATGTCGCACGGGTATATTTGTGGCAATAGCCAACAATAGACTGTATGGGTCAAAATTATTGTTTTTTCTATTAGGCCAAAAATCATTAGAATATTAAGTACCCATGAGTACCCATTTTACCCATGTAAAAATACCCAGGTGACTGGTTTTGTGGTCCAGGGTCACATATAACATTGTGGAAATTATCTTGTTATGGTTTATTAAGGAAAAATGCTAATTTCGTGCACCGAAAAACATGCTAGACTATGACTTTGAAATTGTTATATATACTTGAGATGGCCACATAGCATGTGGACAGTAATCGGACAGTAATCGGAAATGCTTTTCAGGTGATCAGAAGTGACATCTTAGTTGTTTTACATAAAAAAAATAGAGTGAGTTAATGATGACAGAATTGTATTATCAGACATTTTTATGAAAAATACAATCAGTCATTCACATGCTTTGCCACATTTACACAAGGAGCAAGATTGAAAGATTTAGCTGTAGAAAAATGTCTTTGTCTTAGTATCAGAAAAAAAGTGATTAGGACTGACATCTCTGTTGTTTTACAGAAAAAAAGACCTTTACACTCAACCCGTTGCAGGTTGTACAGAACCCCTTGGTTACTTTGAAAGTCGTATGATGAAAGCATATCCCAAGGAATCAGCTTCCACTTTGACCACAGCTAAACCTTTCTCCTCACAATCTGGTTGAACTTTCTTCCAACCACGTTCTATTCCAATGTCATTTGAAGAAACATTGAGCCACCCCCCTCCGTTCCCCTCTTTGAACTAGAGCCCTGTTTCCTGAAAGTGTATGACCCAGATTCATCCCTCTCATTTCCATTTCTCTGATGTTTTTGTAGCATTCCAAGCCCATGTACAGGCAGTTGTTGTTTCTAATGTTTCAAGGCAACAGAGGAGTCCCTTGAGCATAGAGTCATTTACTTTAAAAATGTATCCTCTAAGCAGAGAGGAACTCAAAGGCAGGCTAATAAATGTGGCGTGCCTCCCTCACCAAGCGCCGATATTTAATCAGCATCAACAGGCTGCTGAAAGCACTCCACCGAACTAAGTGCCCTCGGAATTTATTTGTTTCTTAAATTGGATGGGTCCTAAGTGTCTGTGGTTTAACATCATAACTAATTGGCCCCGGTGGTTTATCGCGTACGCTCCTGTCTCTGATTTAAACGGAGGCCTAGATTAGTGACTCTTACAGAGTGGCTGCAGCCCCATTAGAAAACATCTCTATCCATGATCAGGGTGAAAAAATATATAGATGCTTGAACACGTTTGTAAAATCCTGCTGTATTTGTGTTTGCTGCTTTCGTTTACCACCCTATCATTTTGCCTGCTTCTCACATGGTATCGGGGGACGTATAATCTTAGAAGTGGGGATTAATGTCCTTAGGTGTCAACCCCTTTCCACCGTTTTAACCCGCTCTCCTCCACCTTTCCACTGGAAGCTCGCCAACCATTAATTAAAGGCCCTCATTAAAGCTCTGCAGTCCTCTAACTGGTTGTGTGAGTGATCACCCCCAGCCTGGGGTCATTTCTTTGCCTCTGTGTGGGGGAATATATTTAGAATTGTGCTGAGTCAAAGCCGTCTGGAGGAAGTGGTTTAATATGATCAGGAAATGAGCCCTACAGCGGCTAGAAGCAACTCGGCTCTCCTTATTAACGGAGAACCGGTTCAGCGCAGGGGTGCGGAACGCCCGACGGTCACACTCGTGAATGTGGACATTAGTATGCGTGTGGGAATCAACGCAGAATTTCCTGAAAGTGCTCTTCTTTTGTTAATATCAGTAAGACCACGGAAAGCATGGATAATCCACCCTCATTGAATCCTCTTTTCATACATTTTTACGCAGAACTTGCACAAAATAATCGTCATTGCTGTTAACTGTCTGCAGCTGGGAAGTTGGCGAGAAGTCTTAAACTTTGTGATCGTAGATCAGGGACCACAAGGAACGTACTTTGTATTCAATTCCTGCTTCATATTTTTGTTTTATAGGCATTGTAAAGCTTTAGGGGAAATTGAATTACATGGAATAACAACAGTAAAGCTGGATGGGTTTTTATCTTCAGCACGATTATTATCTTTCTACAGAAGATCTGCCACAAGTACAACACTGCCATTGGCTGTAATTGTTCTAGGGTGCATGCTCTTGCGATACAAGAGAAATTCAATCAATTATAACAATGGCCTTATAAATGTTCTTGCTTTTTCTAAAAAAGTCATTTTGAATCTGAATTCACAAATCAGTAAATATGACCTCCTTTTTCAGTATGAAATTGTGAGACAGGCATCTGAAAAGGGCACTGTTCTGTAACAAGCGGTATTCAGAGAAGGGACAATAACCTTGGGAAAGACTTTAAGGCCTAAAGATGGGATGTCGTTATAGTAAGGCCAAGCAAGGTGTCATTAATCACAGGGTCTCGGGCCCTGCGAGCATTGTGCGTTTCTCAGGTTGAGTTATTAAAGAAGATAACAGGGGTGAGTGCTATCTCTACCTCAGGGTTTTGTCCTATTTCTGGATTTTAAATTCTCACTTTCAGTTTGATGCTGTAATATGGATGACTTACATTAAATATTGGAGTATGAATAGGGCAAGTGTCTCAGATTGTGAAATTGTTTTGTCTTAATAGTAAAATATGAAGGTCATGGTAACAGTTAATCCAATTATTTCATCTTAAATTGTATTGGCAGTGAAGAATTGGTTTTCTTAATGAAATGCCTCCCCAGTTTCTAAAATGCATGTTTGAGCTGTATTAACTGAAAGCAACTTGCACTGACATATCTTAAAATATGTCAGTGAGATTGTTTTGTCTCAAGATGCACATCAGTAATGTTTTTTATAAGGCACGTTATAGTAGTTCAAACTACTTGAATGCCCTAATTGAACAAAGGCCTAATCCTGGCTTAATCTAAGCCCTGTCTGTGAAACCAGGCCATAGTGCCTACAGCATTTTCGAATAAAAGTAATGCAAGTTTTGATCAATACACATTATGATTGTGCCACTAAGCACACTAAAAACCTCTATCAACATCAGAGTATATTCTGTAATGGTAAAATTCATTTTTGAATGGTATTGATTAATGGAGAAATGTAGTAAATTTTATTTCATAAAGATGTATTGTTTCAGAAAAAAATGTAAGCCTGCAGCATGAACTGAATAATAAGTATGTGACAGGATTGAATTGGCTGCGTTTCTTAAAGGCCTTTGGCTTCCGACCTTCAACAAATGGAGGCGATATTGTGTAAACATTAATGCTGGCAACCAGGAAAAGGAATCAATCAGTTTTGACATGGAGCTTTTGATTAGAAACTGCAGAGGACCTTTCAGAATTGTTAAAAAAATAAATAAAAAAAAATTAAGTAAGGTGTAATTTGATGTACAATAATATGAATGTAGTCACAGGTAAAGGGCATTTTGCATCATAGCTGTTGCTAAATGCTGTGACTATAATCAATATTTATAATCTTTTTATTAGAAGGCACACAGCACTGTACTTTTACACTTTGCAGCCAAATATAAAGATTTAATCTCTACTGTAAGTGGGTTTGTTGTTCTTGATGTGGTTTTACTTTTCGGCATTGATTTAAAGCTGGCAATCTGTAGCTGAGGGTAGACTTGAGTTCTCATTATAGATCAATGTTTTTTTCTTATTGTGGCTGTATTGACGGGTAAGCCAATACCACAATTGATAAAAAACAAAACAAATACAGCCTTAAAATCTTTTAATTTCAACAATTTTCGAACATTACAGAGCTGTTAGGGATCCCTATAAGTTCATGGCCGTTTTGTTTTTTCCTTCTTTTTTGGTGTGCTTTTTGCTTGCTTTGGCGTCCTGGAGTTTGGTCAGATAAGTTCAAGGCCTACAAACACTAGTCATTTCCCCAGGTGGATTTGATGGTCCCTTTTGACAGTCCAGGGCAGCTGGGGATCCTAAGTCATAAGCAAGGCATGCTGGGACAGGTATCAAGCTGACCTGTATATGCCACTGCTACATCAATCATAGTTTGTCACCTGTGGTGTAAATACCCATTTAGACTGGTAGGAGGTTTCACACTGACTGATTGTCCTCAGAGTCACTCGCACAAATGGGTGTCTTCACTAAAAGGATTTTAAATCCTGACCTGGATGTTTGGATGCTGTAATTACTGTATCACTTGCACTGAAGTAATTTTAGGTTATTTGGGTAATGCTGTCATTATGATTAAGTCAAATCTCCCTTGTAATTATGTATATGTAACATTTGTTTACAGATTTTCACTACTTGTTTTATTTTAATTTTATTTTGTATTTCTGTTTAGTTTTAGTCAGTTTTAATGGTGCATAAACAAGTCTTTATATCAATGCTCAATGCTGCAACCTTTTATGCAATGGGAATAGATCTAAAAAATCAACACTTTTAAGAATCTCTGCAGCTGTAATACTAAAGACATAGTAAAAGTTTTCAAAAGAGCAGGGCTAAAATCAGGTCATTTTAATAAATTAGGACTGTTTTTGATGTAAAAAAATACTACTAACATTATAAGTCCACCTCTGGAAACTAAATAAAATGTGGTTTTATTAAAAATAAAAAAGGTGGTTACATTTTATTTTGATAGTCCACTTTAGACATTCTACTAACTCTAAGTAACTTGCTACTACAAGTCAACTAACTCTCAATCAGTGGCGGATCTAGAAAATTTTACATGGGGGGGCAAAGGGGTGGCAAGAGGTCTTGGCAGGGTGGCAGGGGTAGACGGTGGGAATCCCTATGTGAATTGCTTTAACAAAACAAACACAAAAACACAGTAGTTATTGTTTAATCATGCCCTTACACACTACAAAGGTTTTTAATTCACAACAGGAATAAGCCCAGTGCAGTTTTCAAACAAAACAAAACTGTGCATCTTTTAAAAAGTAAAAGTATAAAAAGCAAAATGAAAATATAAAAAAAAGTACAATAATTGTGTCCAAGGACTTTTAGCCTTAATGGTTAGGCTCCAGCTACTTTCTTCAACTACTCTTGCCTGCAAAAGTCAATATGTGAAAACCTCTGGTTATCCTATTACATTACACTGTAGGGCCATGTAGCTAACAAGTAGCCTATATAACAAATTATAAAATCAGAAAGATTTATCACATGCACACACACCAGTTATGTTTAGACTACTTAATATAATAATCCTAATTGTATTTGTTATTTCCCCAGTTGTAACCTGGTTTCATTTCTGTGATATCTGAGAGGAATTGGATTTGCTTAGCTAATCAAATGATCGATCTCCTAACTGGCACTGTATTGTGTGTTGTAACGTAACGTCAGCGTAACGGCGACCATCAGTAAACGTTATGGATACAAACAATTTATATTTTTTATTAAGCTGTTCTTGTCTTTACTAAAATCAAAATTAGGCTAATCAAAGTGAAGAGTGCTACAAATCACAAGGGGAGCGTTTTGACCGCTGATGTTGGCTAACGTGAATAGTCTTGCTGTTTTTGCTGATGCTGGATCGTCTTTAGCATAGCTATAATACATTCATTACAAATGTAACTTTAAGTTAAATGTGTGTTTAACTACACCTGGGGAAACTCACTTCACCTTCAGAGGCTCTGGGGCAGCTCAGTCTCTCCAGTCGGGTTGCAGGGCCAACGCACCGCAGCAGACTCGCTGTGTGTGTGTGTGTGTGTGTGTGTGTGTGTGTGTGTGTGTGTGTGTGTGTGTGTGTGAGCCAGACTGAGCGAACGCCGCTCTGCACGTTTGAATCAGGGACGTACTAAGTATTTGAGGGGGGGGGGGGGGGGGGAGGGGCTTTAATAAAAATTAAATTGTTCACTTTTGGTAAATGTATCGTTTAGTTCACTGTTTTGAGAAGCTTGCGGGTTGTTTTTAAAAGTACAGTTTTTGGATCATCAAAGTTAGGGGGGCAGCTAGGGGGGGCAAGGCTCTAGAGTGGGGGGGGGGGCACCTGCCCCCCCTTGCCCCCCTGTAGATCCGCCCCTGCTCTCAATAATTTTGTAGCTACATTTTGTAGCAACTCTCATTAGAGTATTAGTAGACTGTAGGCTATGGTTATAGTTAAAAGAATAAGTTGACATGTTTTTGCAAAGTTACTTATATTAAGGGGATCATCAAAATAAAGTGTTATCAGATATTAAGCAGTCTACTAACACCATAATAATGACTGGTGGTTGACATGTAGTTGCAAAGTTACAAAGATAGTAGGATGTCTAAAGTGTTCTGTCGAAATAAAGTGCAATGCAGTTCCTGACCCCTTAAAAAAAATAAAAATCTGAGTGATCCCAGACCTTTGAAACGTAGTGTAAATAAAAAAGCCATATATGAAGGATGAAACTGCAGTACT
The DNA here is from genome assembly GCA_026230005.1 of Gila orcuttii. NCBI lineage: Eukaryota > Metazoa > Chordata > Actinopteri > Cypriniformes > Leuciscidae > Gila > Gila orcuttii. The sequence goes on along the minus strand of JAPDVR010000002.1, from coordinate 25,733,232 downwards.
GTAACTAATCCAGCATAAATGTTTTCCGTTCCCTTTTGACCGGCTATAACACCTCTGAAACCATGAGAGTGTGTTTCCTTACTAATCATTATGGACAACACTGCTGTAGCCTTGCCAAGAGCACGAAGCTGTGGTACGGGACTAGTCAACAAGATGTTAAAGTAAAGTAAGTGTTTTTACTGTGAACTCAGGAACCGAAACTAGCACCTCACACAGACACTGAAGGTGAGACATAAGAGAAAATCTGTAAATTGGGTGATATCCAGCATAAAAATTTCCAAGATAGAGTTGCGTTTGTGTTAAAACTTATCTACTTTTAAACATAGCTGGTATCAGAGAGAGGAAGCTGTTCTTATTTGTGGCAAGTTTCCTTCCCGCTTGCATGAGATGACCCTGTATTCCTATTCAATAATAAATAAAACAAACAGACATACACAAACAAACCTTTTCTGCTTACTGTATGATGCTGAAGTGTCAAGGTTTGTTTTGTATTTGTTTTTCTCCCACATCCGGTGCTTTGAAGCATCAAAAGCTTATATGACGTGCTCCTTTTTTCACAAGACTGGAGTGTTAGCAAAGTGTCTGAGCAAACAGGAAGCAGCTCAAACTGAGACAAAGTGTCTTACTAACGCTGCCTTGATCTCCCTTTAATAACCTTCACTTTTCCTCTCAATGTTCCATTGCACAGGAACAAAGGCTCTACACTGTCATAAATATATGTGTGTTTACAGTGAGGTCCGAAATTCAGAGATCACATTGGCAGTCTGGGATTAGTAATTACATTTAAACACGGAAATAAATAGATAATTGTACTTACTTACTATACTTTACTACCGCTCAAATGTTTGTGGTCAAATAGCTGTATTCATTTGATCAAGGACTTTTTTTCTTTTTTTTTTGAAAAAAAATGTAGCACGTTTTCCACAAAAATATTAAACAGCACTATCAGACAACTGTTTTCAACATAGATATTAATAAGAAATGTTTCTTGAGCAGCACCAAATCAGCATATTAGAATGATTTCTGAAATATCATGTGACACCGAAGACTGGAGTAATGATGCTGAACATACAACTTTGCCATCAAATAAATAAATTGCATTTTAAAATGTATTAAAATAGAAAACAGTTATTGTAAGAACATTACACTTTCACAATATTACTGTTAGACCATTTAATTCAGAATGGATTATAGACTGCTGAAATTTTTGATCAAATGAATACAGCTATTTGACCACAAACATTTGAACGGTAGTAAAGTATAGTAAGTAAGTACAATTATCTATTTATTTCCGTGTTTAAATGTAATTACTAATCCCAGACTGCCAATGTGATCTCTGAATTTCGGACCTCACTGTAAACACACATACAGTATATGTATGACAGTGTTGGGTAAATAAGTTTGGCTCAAATTTCAGGTTGCTTCTATAATGGATTAGTGGCTCTCATGCATGTTGGAAAAAACTTCTGAGTTTCTTCAGCATGGGGAAGTTCTGATTTTAGAAGAGTTTCACCATAATTGCTATTGGTTAGTGTGACCGTAAGAGTACATGTACTGTGGGATGGTCAATTGAGGTGATTTGAGGTGCTGCTGGTACATATGGAGAGTCCAAAGCCACTACAGAGTGTGCTCATTACTGAGTGTGCCCTGAGGTGACCCTCACTGTCTGATAAGGTTTCTCTTTCTCCCTGTGATAGTAGAGATGCACTGGTCCTCATTGTGCCGATCTCCTGCTGAGTTGCTTTATTCGGCTAAGGCCATACACATGTCGCTGAGAGCCACACAACTATGCACAAGGAAATATCCCTCTTTTTCCATTTTCTTATACAAAAAAGTGTTTGTATGTATGTATGTATGCCTCTCTATTTCATTAATAGATAAACATTCTAAACCGGGAATGGAAAATTCTTTTGGACTTTTAACCCTCTTAATCAGATTAGCTTTGAACTAATCTGCAGATTTCAGCCTCATTTCTCTCATTTCCTCACTCTCCTATTCCCTGATTCATTTTAACAGTGTTGTTGAAGGGTAGCACATGAAAAGGCAAGTTTTCTAAGAATTTTCTTTTCAAAAATGTAATGAAAAATGCAACTTTTTGCCCATTTTTGCTTGGTTTATTATTACTGTAATTTTTACTTTTTCACTCTGCACGTCAGAATTTTGCCATGTTATTACACCCAGCCAGTGTTATTTTAGTTTTAATAATATTTGAATTACATTTTTTTAGGTTTCTTGTTAATGTTAGTTTAACGTTTAGTAATTTCACTATGCGTTTTTTTTTTTCATTTTTTTTTTCATTGCTATTTAGGTTTAATTTATTTCTGTTTGTTTGTAATTGTAGTGCTTCAACTTATTTTTATTTCAGTTTACAGTGCGTAGATAATTAGTATGCTTGTTGATATTCTGATCATATTTTTTTGTTAACAGTTACTGTATATATCACTTTCGTGATATAATTTTAAAATAAGTTTTTCAATTAACTAAATCTATTAAAAATATTTCTGGTTTAGTTTATGATAATAACCCTGAACCCAGCAGAAAAATAAAAAAATAAATCACTTAGCCCTTCAAGGTTTCCGTATAAAATTCCGTATGTTCTGTGTGAGTAGAAGGGGTTGTCTGTCACTTGGAGAGTCACACCTGTTGTAGTTGTCAATAACACTGACTGTAAAACATAGTGAGTATAAACATAAATGCTTGTGAGTATCTGTATATGCACATGTATGATTCATTTTTGAAATCCTGAATATGAATTATACATTAAAAAGGAAAGCAATTATAAACCAGTTTTATTTTGTAATAAAACACTGATTAGATGTAATGAATGCACTTTCATTTCTGAGTTGCCAAAGGTGCTCCTGCCACAAAGCTGTTTTATTTGTGGGGAAAGGCTTTTTAGAAATAAAAACCAAGCAGCAGAAAGTAATTAAGTGCTCTGTAATAACAAGAAAGCACCATATTAGGGTCCATGTGCTCAGACCGCAGATGCAGTGCAGCTTGAAGCCAAAGGAGTTGGAACAGCGAGACACTTAAATGGTAAAGTCGAGAAGAGGCTGAGCACAGCGTGTTTAAACGCGCTGGGAAAAAAAGCTTTTCAGCTGTTGTTGAACTCCACATTCAGTTGGGCTAATTAGATTTTCAAAGCTCACAGTGTGGCATATTTGCCTCTAATCAAAATCATTCAACATATCAGTCTATGTTGATATTCTATGCAGCAGCCATTACTGTCAGAGGTAATGATGTGATCACAGAGAGTGGAGTCAGGGAAGGCGCGCTTCACTGTCTTCTGCATGTATCCCATTTTTAACCAATACAACTCTCATTGAATTAAATTGCTGATCTGAAGCCAGCCACCTCACCTTATATTAAATAGGTATTATAATAAATCAAATTTTGTCAAAGAAATAGCTGCACTGGTCTCAGATCAGCCAGTTTGACTGTTGCCATACAGTCTGGTCGACATTGGAATATATTCTTGCCAAAAACTTTTAACCAATTAGGAAGGATTATTTTGTTTTACTTGACAATTTAGAGGCAAGTAAATCTGAAATTGATGATACTGCAATAACAAAACCATTGTGCAGAAAACTGGTACCCCAAATGTCTCATCAAAAGCTGTAAAGACAACACCAAAGAAATATGTAGAAAAACTTTGGCATATTAAAGGTGCAATAGAATAGATTTTTTTTTTTGTCATGCTGGTTGAAAGTCTCCTCATATCCTGATAGCAATCACTATGTTAAGCAGTCTAAATGTATTTTTTATAAATATATCATCTGTGGGAGGTGTAGCACCATAAAATGTTCGTTCAATCATTTCATCAGTCCGAATGAAATGATACCATGTGTTCCATGTCATTTAACGTGTGTTTGCATATCACTGCACAGCCTGTTCGTGCAGACATCTTACGTCATTAGTGTGCTTCACGTACACTGTGCAGACAGAGCGAGAATGGCAGGCAAACAGCAACAACCTAACTTTCCTTCTGAACCAGCAACAAGTGGCAAGTATCTAGATTTTAGGTTTGACAGTACAGTTATATGTACCGCTGACTTTGCCCTATGCAGATAATTCAGTGAGATTCGACTGCATTGCCGCTATGTCCTAAAATCGCATATGAATAAAGCTGAAATACAGTGCATTCTTTCCTTTATGTCAACAGGTCAACTTCTGAACTGGAGTCATTTCACAATCACATACTTATGTAGGCTATGCAAGCAAGCGCGTCTATTTCTCCCCTCACTGTACTGTAAAGTTTTCTCCCAGTGAATGACACATGATGTAATCCAATAATGTTGTCTCTGGTCGTCTCGCTTCTGGTCTGTGTGCGTTCATGTGTTTTGGAGGAGGCGTGGCTTTGGATTGCGAATTGCAGGGAGGGTAGGATCGTATGCTTTCAATGCTAGCAGGCTAAAGTTAGCATTTCCCATATCACCTATTGCATCTTTAACATACTCTTTTGAGCTTTTTTTCATCAAAGAATAAAAATAAAAAAAAACAAAAAAAAAAAACAAATGTATCACAAAAATATTAAGCAGCACAACTGTCTTCAAGATAATAATAATAAATGCTTCTTGAGCACCAAATCAGAATGATTTCTGAAGTATCATGTGACACTGAAGACTGAAGTAAGTATTCAAATAGAAACATTATTATAAATTGTAATATGTCACAATATTACTGGTTTTATTAAATGTTTCATAAAATAATGCCTTAGTGAGCATAAAATACGTCTTACACTTTTCTAACAAAACATTAAAAGACAATCTTACCAACCCCAAACGTTTGAACGTCAAAATTCAACATTTTGAATCTACTGGCAACCATGGATTAATTGAAATGATAAAGAAAAAATGAAAATAAAAATAAAATTCACCTTTTTAACCCGTTGAGAGCATATGGATGGAGCTATAAATCATATATCATAAAAAGGCTAAAGAATGTCATATTTTTGACATAGTTTTTTAGATTCCAGCAGCTAATTTCAGCCAACACTTGCCGTTTTTCTCTATAGTATGTATCAGACAGTTTGTGAATAGTTCATGCTGTGTGTGTGCGTGCGTGCGTGCGTGCGTGCGTGTGTGCGTGTGTGTGTCTGTGTCTGTGTGTGTGTGTGTGTGTGTGTGTGAGAGAGAGAGAAGCCAGAGACTGCTAAATTCTATACTTTTATCTTATTCGTAGTACAGATTGTTTTCTGTGGTTTCATAAATTCATAAAATCCTCCTTGTTTCCACTTCTTCAATATAGGTATTACTGTCTCTAATATCCCCCTTATAGAGGGTTAGAACAGTATTTGAAAGTAATGTGGAAGCTCTTCAAAGAGACAGAGTAACAAAGAAAGTGAGAGAGAAAGAGAGGCGACAGTGGAGAGAAAAAGATATTTAGAGTTTCTAATTTTATGAGGATGATCCTGGGTAAATGAGTCCTGCCCAAATGAATAGAGTCATAAAAAGAAATAAAGTTTAAAAGCTCTGGAATTAATCAAGTTACAGACACGCTGTGACCATCAGGAATGTTTCAGAAATTGAATAATGTGAGCTAGGTGTGTGTGTGTGTATGTGTGTGTGTGTGAGAGAGAGAGAGAGAGAGAGAGAGAGAGAGAGAGAGAGAGAGAGAGAGAGAGAGAGAGAGAGAGAGAGAGAGAGAGAGAGAGATAATCACAGTGGCTACCTCTCTGCTCTCCTGTAATTTCAGCAGATGTTTAATCTCTCTCCAGAGGAGGTGAATGTTGCTCATGCTGAACAGTTTTAGATCTGGAGTCCCTCTCCCGACAGGCCACTGGAGGTTAATGTAAATATCAAACTCAGCAGCATGTGACTTTTGGAGCATCACTGTATTTCACAGCACCATTTCTCCTACACACAGATGCCCTGAATATCCATCAGTCCAATTCTTTATATTTTTTTACTCCAATTTTTGTATTTAAAAAAAGTAAAGAGCTAAAAGCTTATAGTCTGTTTTATTTATGTTTTTGAACAAAGTCTCTTTTGCTCACTCAGGCTGCATTTATTTGATCAAAAGTACAGTAAAAAAACAGTCATATTTTGCAATATTATACAATTTAATATAACTGTTTTCTATTTTGTTATGTTTTAAAATGTAATTTCTTCCTATGATGGCAAAGCTTGTGCTCGAGAAACATTTCTTATTATTAAGAATGTTGAAACTAAAGTTGCTGCTTAATGTTTTTGTGGAAACCATGAAACGTTTTTTTCAGGATTCTTTGATGAATAGCAAGTTCAAAAGTTCAAAAATGGAAATATTTTATGAAATTATAAATGCATTTATAGTCACTTGTTACTGTTTGATCAGTTTGCTTAATAAAAGTATTATTTACCTACCCCATTATCTTACTTACCCCAAACTTTAGAACGGTATTGCATACTTATTTTATTATATGGAAACTGCTATCTGTACAGTTGGATAAATTATGTCTGAAATGGCTGTTGGAAAGATTTTTATTTCAATTTCATTTCTTTATTAATAGTGGTTTGACAATAAATATTCTGCCCCAGACCTCAGTTTGAAAAATATTTGTTTCGGCAAAAAAAGGGTTGTTTATTGTGTTTCTACTGGTTTTGGGAATTTCACCCTTGGCTTGACTTGTGGATCCTGTGTTCAGATACATTTGGAAAGAGTAAGAAATGGTTTTACAAAACAGGTGTATGAAAAAAAAAACGAAAAAAAAACAAAACATACAGGTATATAGATTATATTGATGTGTATTACGCTAACTCTGGCCACACCTCTCAATTAAAATAATCTGAAATCATCAACATTAAAATGAGGATAAGAAATCTACTTTCATTATTTATTCCCTTTTATGAATCTGACTACTCTTTTGTCTAAGAGTTTTTTCTGAACACACTGTATAAGAAAGAACACTTATACATAATTACTGAAGCTCTGGCTCTTATCATTCAGCCTGTTCATGACCTATTTATGACAATAAACATAACTGTTGTCAGATTCTACAGACATTTCCAATATTGCCATCATCTCTGTGTGCATCATTGTCATGGGGCTTATTTATTTCACAGGTGCCCGATATGTGCTCTCTGATCTTCTGCACCAGACACAGGTCAAATGATGTGGTTGATAGGAACACAATGGTTCCTGCTCTGTTGGATGTGTCTTTTTCCTGCAATCGTTTGAACTCATCACGGGTCGAATGGTCGCAGTCGGCTCTATGTTCCGTTTGTGATGTGAAGCAATGCTCTGATGTGCAGATGTCCTCATTAACTGCACCTACTGGAGATGATCCCGTATTCTCAGATAATGATGTATCCCGCAATGGACATCCAATGTCATTATGTCGATAGTTCTTCTTATTTTGCTACTATTGTTCTCATCCCTTAGAAATCCCAATGCATAGAACATGTTACTTTGACTCTGTTGGTGGTACTTGGACTCATGTCTTGAGTGTATGTGATGTTTAGATATGTGTCCTTTTGACACCAACATATATACACATTCGCTCACAAATGTCGGCCAGATTGATCGAATAGTTCCTGACTGCTGCACAAAAGGCGAATTCAAAACGTCCTTGTCCTTATCAGCAGTGCCTATGTTTATGGAACCTTGCTTAGTTCAGTCTCACCTCTGCTGACGCCTACTGTAGGCCATTCAGAGAAGGATTCTATTTAACAAACAAAGCGTAGCTAATACCAGCAATCACAATGCCAGCAGAGGAGCCGCGGCTGACAGACAGGACTTAGGACATTGAAAACCAGCTCTGAGGAGGAAGCTGTGAAAAAGAGCTCCGGCAATGGGGATTTTGGACAGCACTGCTAAACGACATAATTAGATAGTGGGGCTGGCAGTGTATAAAACATCTGCTTTCTTATCTGTAGAAAAAAAATAGAAATGGCGATGAGAAAAGGGAGGGGGGAAAACAGCAGAGAATTGCAGAGAGAACAAGCCCGCCAAATGTGAGGTTGAAAAAAAGGCCTTTACCTTGCAAACCTCAGTAGAGAGTACGTATCGACTATTCAGTTGCTTTCCTTCTCATCTCATTGTTTGTACCATATTTCATTTTGTTTCTCTTCAAGTCTCTTTCAGATAGGGCTGGGCGATATGGCCAAAAATATTATCACAATATTTTTTTCCCATGTCAGTCGGTATCGATTTATATCGATTTCTTTTACCATTATGGGGGAGGAAATTTTTTCCACATATTTGTTATACCTTGAGAATGAATGTAAATAACTCAATTAACTCAATGAATGATCTCAATTAAACTCCACAGAATAAGCTACCTTTTAATTTAGGCCCCCATGAATCCATTTTATTTTCCCCTAAATTCCATTTTATTTTTTTCATTTCATTTTATTTTTTTTCTGGATTCTGTTTTATGATTTTATACACATTTATCATAACAATTGTGACTAAATTATTTAATTCAATTTAAAAATTACATTTTAGTATACAATAATAATATTTCTGTCATAATTTCTTCAAGTTAAACCGGACTTTTATTTTGTCGTGTTGTCGTGAAGATATTTTAGTTTCAGTTTCAGTATTTGACAGTAGTTTTTCTCAAATGAAACGGTAAGTGACTCTCAGAAGCAGCTCTGGAGTTCATGTGTTCATGTCTTCATATATTGAGATGCAGATTGCTCAAAACGCCATGAGCGGCAAGCGTGTTTGAGTTTGTATAGTAGACGAAACTATGGCACTCATTCACACAGAGACACATAGAACGTGCAGACTTATTAGCAACATGCACTGACTGGCTGTTGCCATGTTTATTTATGCTTTGTGATAGGCTATTAGATTAATCCATGCCCTTTTTTATTCACAATATCATCATCACCAGTTCTGATGTCACATGGCGATGGCACAACCAAACCCCACAGCAATGCAACTTGTTAAATTATTGGCTGCTTATTTTTCACTTTTAGCACTTTATCAAGGCAAATAGACTGTTTATAATTCAGGAACGGCGCATACTTGAGGGATGGTCATGCAACCAAACTTGTTATGTGGTTTCATATATATTTACATTTTAATGCATTTTAGTAAAACTATAGAGTGTTACTGATTTTTTTTTAAAAATCGTTATCGATAAAGGTATCCTGACGATAAATAGCCTACCGTCGTTTTATCACCCAGGGGTACTTTTCCCATACAACGCTGTGACTTGCTGCTTCATTACCATAGTATGATACATCATTGAAGAAATCAACTTGCTAGTCACGACTAGTCACTAGTTTCCCGAAACCATATTGTTGCAAAGTGGTCGTTCAACCAAGTTGGTTTATGACGTCACACACGTGGTGGAGTAATAACTTATTTTAATGAAACTGTTTGAGATCGATTTAACGCTAGATGTTTCGATATAAATTACAGACATGATATCTGAGGACCATTTCTCATTTTTCTCAGGTTTTTTTGCTTTTTTTCCAGATTCAATCATAGGCTCGTTCTTATATAGTAGAGCACGTTCGCACATGCTCAGTCTTCAAAAACTGTGCTTTAATTTTCTTGACAAACTAAAAGATGTAAATCACATGTGTATGTATTCTAAATAAAAGACTCAGGTTGTACTGAATGTCAGCTTGCTTATTTTGCTCAAGATAAGGATTTATTAAGTCCACATGTCATGCAAACTAGAAACTATGCTTCTAACCATCGGTCGAGAACTGTCGTTCCAACCACATAACTTTGCGATGCTGTTTGCGAATGTTCGTTGGAAAGATGGTTTCGGGAAACACTGACTCGTTGAACTATGCTGATAACGACGGAACTTGCGAACATAGTTGGCTAACAATGCTTTTGGGAAACGCACATCGGGCCGGCTGTGTCTTTAATAACCAGACCTGTTTGAATGCCATATTCTGCTTCTTCACTGTATCTCAGGATAATTTTTAACTGATCTTATAACTATACATTCTAAATAATAGCTATGTAGAGCTAAATGGAATTCTGGCCCTTTTCATGAGTAGTCATGGTGATGACAACACATTGCAATCTTGAATTCAATATTTTAATATATAGAACACCTGTTAAATTTCTCATTAATGCAATTATCTAATCAACCAATCACATGGCAGTTGCTTCAATGCATTTAGGGGTGTGGTCCTGGTCAAGACAATCTCCTGAACTCCAAACTGAATGTCAGAATGGGAAAGAAAGGTGATGTAAGCAATTTTGAGCGTGGCATGGTTGTTGGTGCCAGACGGGCCGGTCTGAGTATTTCACAATCTGCTCAGTTACTGGGATTTTCACGCACAACCATTTCTAGGGTTTACAAAAATGGTGTGAAAAGGGAAAAACATCCAGTATGCGGCAGTCCTGTGGGCAAAAATGCCTTGTTGATGCTAGAGGTCAGAGGAGAATGGGCTGACTGATTCAAGCTGATAGAAGAGCATCTTTGACTGAAATAACCACTCGTTACAACCGAGGTATGCAGCAAAGCATTTGTGAAGCCACAACATGCACAACCTTGAGGCGGATGGGCTACAACAGCAGAAGACCCCACCGGGTACCACTCATCTCCAGTACAAATAGGAAAAAGAGGCTACAATTTGCAAGAGGTCACCAAAATTGGACAGTTGAAGACTGGAAAAATGTTGCCTGGTCTGATGAGTCTCAATTTCTGTTGAGACATTCAGATAGAATCAGAATTTGGCGTAAACAGAATGAGAACATGGATCCATCATGCCTTGTTACCACTGTGCAGGCTGGTGGTGGTGGTGTAATGGTGTGGGGGATGTTTTCATGGCACACTTTAGGCCCCTTAGTGCCAGTTGGGCATCGTTTAAATGCCACGGCCTATATGAGCATTGTTTCTGACCATGTCTCTGATGGCTACTTCAAGCAGGATAATGCACCATGTCACAAAGCTCGAATCATTTCAAATTGGTTTCTTGAACATGACAATGAGTTCACTGTACTAAAATGGCCCCCACAGTCACCAGATCTCAACCCAATAGAGAATCTTTGGGATGTGGTGGAACGGGAGCTTCGTGCCCTGGATGTGCATCCCACAAATCTCCATCAACTGCAAGATGCTATCCTATCAATATGGGCCAACATTTCTAAAGAATGCTTTCAGCACCTTGTTGAATCAATGCCACGTAAAATTAAGGCAGTTCTGAAGGCGAAAGGGGGTCAAACACAGTGTTAGTATGGTGTTCCTAATAATCCTTTAGGTGAGTGTATATACATAAACTCAATTCACAATTGTGAACAAAATCCTTTTCAAAAAGCTGTTCTCTGTTATTTCTTCCCTGTATCTTGGGTTTGATTTGTGTTTGTACTGGGGGAACAGTGACACTCCTCCTACATGGTTCTGTTTTGGAGCAGCAATATGAATTAGATATTGGCAGTGACGCAGGCGGCTTCCACCACCGCGCTTTGTTGACCACTTTTAATTAGGCAGCACATTGTGCCGTGAGCCACCCCACTTCAGTCTGGGCCTAGTCAGTAATTGCTAAATTTACTGTAATCAATGTGAGAAAATCAAAGCTTGATGATCTGCCAGAAAATTCATGTGTGGCAAAATGGGGAAAAGAGAAACATTCAGCAGACTTGCATTCTGAATACTTTTACTGTAATCTGAATTACTTTCACTGATGCCTTCAATACATGTCTTTTTCAATTTTTGTAAAGCATCTCAAATTTGATATCACCAGTTTAGTATATGTTAAGAAAATAAATAACATCCAGAATAGAAAGAGGAAGAGAAAGATAATGAAAGAAATGGATGATATGATCTATATATTTAACTAGATTAATAGTTCTCAATATTGTCAATTTAATTTAACACATTTTATTAGAATCTACCATGCGACAGATTTTAACTTTAACTGGATTGAATGTGGGTATATGAAGAGACTTTAAAATAGTCCATTTCTTTTTTGAAAGTGTCAATATTTTCAAAGCTCTCCTGTGTCTTCCTGCTAACCTCACTAGCAGTGTTTCCAGTACCCTTCAAACTGTGCGAATTGAAAATATGCCCAATGGAATCAATTTAGCAAAAACTCCCATATATCGCAAAAAAAGTTTTTATGCTCGCATATTAGGGGGTTCCCTTTCAAGGGAACTCGAGCTGCGTTTGAGACGCGGTGGGAACGCTCTGCGTGATTACGTCGTGAAGCACGTGTAAAATCAGTCCAATGGAAGCCCACTACGACATAGGTGACGTCATAGACCAGGAAACTATAAAGCAGCCCTGAAATCAGACCGCGACAGCTTCTGTACCTTCAGCAAGCGCTCTGTGTATATCTGTCCTTGTCTATTTATTGTTGTCTGTCAAGCCCAATATATCTATCATTATTATGGCGAGCAAGCAAGATTATAGACGGTGTGTTGTTCCCTGCCCTCGTTATATTACGGGTGGGGACACACATCAGCTTTGTGTTGCTTGTTTGGGAGTGGAGCATGCCCAGTCAGTCCTCGAGGGGGCTGATTGTGAGCATTGTATGAGTCTATCTATGAAGACGCTCCGCTCTCGCCGATCGTTCTTTGAGGAGGACGGTTCGTTTCGTGCTCCGCACGTGGGTCCCGCTGTTGCCTAGACACGGCGGCAACTCGCATTTTGGGGTTCGCAAACGGATCTGACAGCATGGGTTGGGACGGGCCCCGCCCTATCTCAGCTTTCACCTGCAGATCCAGTGTGCTGCGATTTCCAGTTCCGAGGAATTGGTATCGTTAGTGTTTTGTTAAGAAAAAGTGAACAAAACAAATAAAAATATTAAGAAAAAGGCAGATGTTTGATTCTTCAATAAATAGGCAGCTCATAACTCTGTTGAATAAAGAGGAGTTTTTAAAAGGAGGTTTTTCTAATGCTGTTGCTAGTTAAATATTTACTGGACAGCTGAACATTATTAGAGTGAAAATAAAAAGAGTTTATTAGATGAAATATATCTAAAAAACAGGAAAACTCTGTATCTCAGCCTCCTCGTCGGGGACTACTGGTTTTTCCCTATCTCCACACAGAGGTGTCGAGATCGTGGAATAAACCAGTTTCTATTTTATGTGTTTAATACCCAAACGTCTAACTAGAGTAATGTTATGGGTATTAAGTATCATGGTATGACAGTGCCTTGGATTATAGAGACGCTTGCGAGCTTTCTCTCTCCCGAGTCGGCGTCATCATTTTTAACCCCGACGTTAGCCACCAGCCATCTTTAATAATAAATTAATTTTATTAGGCAGTACTGGTGGGTAAAGTATTTAAGGACATAGATGAATGTGAGGATGTCAGCATTGACTCTATTCGAGAATATATTCGAGAATATATATATATATATATATATATATATATATATATGTTTATATGTATACGTTTTTCTGATATAAAAAGAAAGAAAAAGAAAGATAAAAATGTCTGTTCTTCTGGACGCTCCGCTTTCAAGAAAACTAATCCTTTCAGCGGCGTTCCAGAGGTTTCTTCCTCACTAATCTATATTCCTGAAACTGGCATAGAGTGCAAAGAATAAGACCTGATGCCGAGGCTATCAGGCTTCTAAGGGTGGTCCCCTCCGGGGTAGGGGCGGTTTTGAGAAATCGTTTCTCCTCGGCGCCCTCTGGGGTGCGACTCTCTGACTCTCTAAGGAGGGTCGCAGCGCTGCTAGTTCGGTTGTTCCCTGCCGGTTCGCCGTTCAGGGCACCGAGGTGTCAGCGTCCCCATGCGATCCTCCGAGGAGGGTCTTAGAGCAGTCAGTTCGGTCTCCCTGCCGGTTCGCCGTTTCAGGGTGCCGAGGTGCCTGCTTTTTCCTACGATCCTCCGAGGAGGGTCGTAGGAACTAAGCTAGTTAGAGGTAGGCAAGATCTGAGGACTGTCGTCATCTCTGATAAAGCTTAGACAAGAAGTCCTGTCGAATAAAAAAAAAAAAAAATAGAGGGACGGTTTTGAGAAATCGCTTCTCCTCGGCGCCCTCTGGGGTGCGACTCTCTGAGGAGGGTCGCAGCGCTGCCAGTTCGGTTGTTCCCTGCCGGTTCGCCGCTTCAGGGCGCCGAGGTGTCAGCGTCCCCGTGCAATCCTCTGAGGAGGGTTGTAGAATGGTCAGTTCGGTTGTTCCCTGCCGGTTCGCCGCTTCAGGGCACCGAAATGATTGTTCAATCAAATCCAGAGGCCAGTCTCGAGAGACTGGTTCCCTTATCGGAATTTCTGGCAGCGTGGAAACTTCTGCCAAATATTTCGCTATGGGTCCTGCACATAATAGAAAAGGGTTACAGAAATCAGCTCGGTTCTCGTCCGCCCAGATTTCAGGGGGTCCTCCCTACGGTAGTGGACTCACAGCAGGCTCTTGTTATGGAGCAGGACGTACTGACACTTCTTCAAAAAGGAGCTATAGAAAGGGTTTCTCCTCCCAGCAGAGAGTGAGGGTTTTACAGCCATTACTTCATTGTTCCAAAGAAGGGTGGAGGGTTGCGTCCTATTCTAGATCTGCGCCATTTAAACAGCAGAGTTCAGAAACTCAAGTTCAGAATGCTTACACTCAAACAGATTGTATCACAGATTCAGTCCGAGGACTGGTTTGTCACAATAGACTTGAAGGACGCGTACTTCCAAGTATCTATCCATCCTCATCACAGGAAGTTCCTGGGGTTCGCTTTAAAAACGGGGGCGAAGCATACCATTATCGGGTTCTTCCATTTGGCCTAGGTTTATCACCCCGCACCTTTACAAAATGCGTGGATGCAGCTCTGGCTCCTTTGAGACTCCAGGGCATTCGCGTATTATATTATATCGACGATTGGTTGATCCTAGCTCAATTTGAGCATATGACAGTTCGGCATCGAGATGTCGTTCTGTCTCATTTAAAGATGTTGAGGTTGCCACTCAACGCCAAGAAGAGTGTGATCCTCCCAGCTCAGAGGACCACTTTTCTGGGTGTAATATGGGTTTATCTAGGCCAGTCACTCACTGTGAAACAGTTTCAGACTGTGGGTCTCATGGCAGCTGCGTCCAACGTAATTACTTTTGGCCTTCTGTACATGAGACCCCTGCAGTGGTGGCTCAGGACCAAGGGGTTTTCTCCGAGGGGAAATCCGTTTTCGCATGACCTAGGTCACGCGGCTATGCCTACGTGCCTTGGTCATGTGGAAGAACCTTGGTTCCTCGCCCAGGCCCAGTGTTGGGGGTTTCTTGTCGACGCATAATGCTATCGACGGATGCTTCCCTCACAAGTTGGGAGTGATCATGAGTGGTCGCTCGGCGGAGGGTCCGGACAACACACTGACAATCTCGTATATCAGAGCAGATATCCTGTGGAGGCAGGGGCTGAGGCCCGGGGAATGGAGACTTCACCCCGAGGTGGTGGAGCTCCTATGGGAGATCTTTGGTCAAGCTCAGGTCGATCTTTTCGCATCATATGATACAACCCATTGTCCGCTATGGTTTTCCCTCACATATCCAGCTCCTCCCGTACTGGACGCTATGGTGCAGGTGTGGCCGAGGCTGCACCTGTACACATTCCCCCCGATATCAATGCTCCCGGGAGTTCTGCTGGGGTGCGACTCTCTGAGTAGGGTCGCAGCGCTGCCAGTTCGGTTGTTCTCTGCCGGTTCGCCGCTTCAGGGCGCCGAGGTGTCAGCGTCCCCGTGCAATCCTCTGAGGAGGGTTGTAGAATGGTCAGTTCGGTTGTTCCCTGCCGGTTCGCCGGTTCGCCGCTTCAGGGCACCGAAATGATTGTTCAATCAAATCCAGAGGCCAGTCTCGAGAGACTGGTTCCCTTATCGGAATTTCTGGCAGCGTGGAAACTTCTGCCAAATATTTCTCTATGGGTCCTGCACATAATAGAAAAGGGTCAAACGGAGTTGTGGAAACGGTGGGCTTGGCCTCTGAGGGGGCCCAGCTCATAGAATCAGGTCTCTCGACTGAGGTCGTTGAGACCGTCCTTCAATCCAGAGCTCCTTCCACGAGAAAACTATGTACATTGAAATGGAAACTGTTCTCTACATGGCGTGGAGAACGTTTTTTAAATCTTGTTAACTGCCCGGTTGGTACAGTTCTCGATTTCCTACAAGACCGTTTCTCTGCTGGATTATCTCCCTCCACCTTAAAGGTGTACGTAGCGGCTATATCTGCTTATCACCCCTCTCGGGGCTTCTTCTCTTGGGAGAGATCCTCTTATTTGTTTTCTCCATGGTACATTGAGGCTCAGGCCTGCACGGCAATCTAGAGCACCGGCTTGGGATTTGGCAATTGTACTTGAGGGTCTGGCCTTGGCTCCCTTCGAGCCCATCGAGGAGGTTTCAGAAAAATTCCTCATTCTAAAGACTATACTTCTCCTTGCTATTTCGTCTATCAAGAGAATTGGTGATTTACATGCTCTGTCGGTTGCTCCTTCATGTCTGGAATTTGCACCTGGTATGGTGAAAGCATTCCTCTACCCTAGACCGGGTTATATTCCTAAGGTCCCACTAAATGTTGGGGGCCCAATAGTGCGGCAGGCCTTTTTATCCTCCACCCTTTAATACCCCAGATCAGGAACAGCTTAACCTGTTATGTCCAGTCCGGGCTTTAGATGCCTACGTTCACAGAGCTGCCCTGTGGCGTAAATCTGAGCAACTATTTGTTTGTTTTGGGTCACTCAAGAGAGGATGCCCTGCATCTAAACAGGTTATGAGTAAAAGGATAGTCGAGGCTATTTCATTAGCTTATGAAGCGGCCAGACAGCCTTCACCTATGGCTGTACGGGCCCATTCTACTCGGAGTATGGTGGCCTCTATGGCCTTAATTTCGTGAGTTTCCCTTCTTGATGTGTGTAGTGTGGCAGGATGGTCCTCTCTGCATACATTTGTCAGGTTTTATGACCTTGACCTCTCCACTCCTGGGGCGAGGTTGCTTGCTTCTTAGTGTGCGCAAGGACTTCACACAGAACGGGCATTTGTCACTATGGCGTAGTGGGTATAGGATTCCCACCGCGTCTCAAACGCAGCTCGAGTTCCCTTGAAAGGGAACGTCTCAGGTTACGTATGTAACCCTGGTTCCCTGATAGGGAACGAGACGCTGCGTTTGCCTGCCATACTTCCTGCATGCCCTGATCGACTTGCTTCAGGTTTTTCAGAAGCTGTCGCGGTCTGATTTCAGGGCTGCTTTATAGTTTCCTGGTCTATGACGTCACCTATGTCGTAGTGGGCTTCCATTGGACTGATTTTACACGTGCTTCACGACGTAATCACGCAGAGCGTTCCCACCGCGTCTCAAACGCAGCGTCTCGTTCCCTATCAGGGAACCAGGGTTACATATGTAACCTGAGACGTTTTTCAGGCAATTTGGAAAAGGAGTATTTTGCAAAACTGCAATGGAAACAGCTTTTTTGCATTTACAGGTTACCCGGCGTATGTTTAAGTTGATCATTCTTTAAGAAAGGTGCAGTATGGTAGGAAAGAAGACGAGATAGAGTTCTTTATTAAACTCGTAAAAGACAAAAGAATTATGGGAATACTGGATTCTAAACAACAAAAAAAATGCCATAATTTATAAAGACCTTGAAGCAGATAGGAGGAAGAAATTACATTTTAGTCGCATAACATCGGTTAATGGAAATCTAATTTCGTAATAGTTTTTTATCGGCATTTGGCTACTGTTTTGGAACACAAGAAGAATATTGGAAACACTGGATTGCTGTGCTGTTTTCTACATCCGCCCGGTGTCTTTTTATGTTTTTAATATGTCTAGTTCTTGAGGACAGACAGCCTCCTACAGCTCAAGGCGAGACACTACAGGTGAATCGGGTAAAAGTTTTAACTAGCAGATATCACCATGAAACTTTCCCAGTTGATTACCTACATTAAGATGAGAAAAAAAATGTATAACAAGTTTTCTGTAATTTAATGTTTAAATATGCAAATTAGGCATTTTCTAATTAAATATGCACTAATTTGCATATATTTTAAAACATGAAATCTGAGTATTGGATAAAGCCAGGTTCAAAATTCTTTTTTCATTGTGTTCACATATTAGATGGGAAAAAAATTACTGAGGGACTTACGGATTTCTACTTTTGTTATCCTGTAAATCAGAATAGACTGTCAATAGCCATAAAAAATAGATTTTCGCCATTTTTTTTTTTAATACAATGTTACATAAATCAGGCTAGGAATAATATATTTACAAATCCCTCTGTAAATGTCTTCATAATATAACTAGGTACAAGACTGGAAAGTTTGGTGTATATAGGTGCTACTGAAGTGGAGATTTGGACTTGGAGTATGAGAAAAAAGTCATTTTGAGAAAACGGGCTTTAAAGATTTATATTGTAAAATGAGATTGCGCATTCAGAGTTAAATCCCCCCTTTTACTTTCACGATTGGTTTATGATAAAAAGGAAATTACCATATTTGGATCCGACAGCATTGTACAGGAGAGAGAGATCTTTCTAACGGTGTATGTGATGACAGGGTGCAGGCAGCGATCCCGGAGCAGCGGGATGATTTAGAACGCCAACTTTTTTTGAATTTATGAGAAATCTACAGACGCAAACAGACAAATGGCACTTTTCCATTACCAGTACCAGCTCAACTCGACTTGCCTCGTCTCGGCTCGCTTTTCGCTCCGTTTTCCATTGCAGATAGTACCTCCCCAATAGTACCTGGTCGTTATAGCGACGCCGCAGGAAACTGCCGTGACGTAATCTTCAACGCGACACACACCCGCTATCCACACTGATCCACACACAGGACAATGGAGGAAATCGAGTGTCTGTTTTTGATGTGGCTGTTTCTCACACGGCGTATCCTTCCGAGTTGCCATGGGTAAAGTTATATCTATTTAAAAATCACGCAATCTCTGGCCAAACTATTTCAAAATGGCGGGGTTATTCAGGATACTCCGTCTGGCGTGTGCAATGATGACGCAGTGAATAGTGACGATTCTCTCTGACCAATCAGCGGTCTGCCGTGTTTACACGTCACATTTTAGTATCGCCTCAGCTCACTCAGAACCTCGCCGGAGGTGATACAAAAAAAGTACCCGAAAGCAGGGACAGGTACAACTTTTACGCAGTGGAAAACCAAACAAAGGCGAGTGGAGTCGAGGCGAGCTGAGGCGAGCTGGTACTGTGTAGTGGAAAAGTGCCAAAAGTGTTGTAAAATAAAGACCTACATGTGTATTTCAGACTTTTTTTCACCACAAGTCTGAAAGAAGAGATGTTATCGAAGACAAATATCCCAAAATCTCTAATTGACCAGTGAAAAAGAAACTATGTTTTTGCCTGCCGTGTCTCGCCTTAAGATTATAGGCCATCATAAATGGAGAATGTAATTGAAAACGTCTTGGTTACATATGTATCCCTCGTTCCCTGAAGGAGGGAACGGAGACATAGTCGACATGTCGACTGATTGGGATCACGCTTAGGGAGCCTGTCACCTTCGAGTATTGTAAAAACGAGCTAATGCAAATTAGCGTGCCTGAAATTGCATCACACTCTCCTCCCAGTGCGGGTATAAATACGGAAGTGGATGCACGCACCAGTTGATTTTCGCTGAGGAAACACAAGCTGTGTGCTACACAGTATAAGACAAAACAGGAGTGTCAGGTCTCTGTCACAAAACCAATAAATAGACTAGACAGAAGTGACAGAACCCTGACAAACGAGGGTTACATACATAACCAAGACGTTCCCTTTCAGTCGCTTACGTTCGACATAGTCAACTTGTGGACTGATTGGGATCCCAATTAAAACGCCACTAGTGCTGCCACCTTCCAGTGCCTAGACAAAAGCCTTCTGATCCCCCCACATTATTTGAGGCTGAGATGGGACAGGGCTTAGGCCAGGGAAGTCACTGCTTTTCCAAAAGACCACTGGGAAAGCGTTCTCTTAAGTTGGAAAGAAATACGCTGCGGAAGCCACATCCTGCCCGAAGGGAGGTAACATGTGGAGAATACACATATAGACTGGGCGGATGACCGGGCAGTACAACATATGAAATGTCACTGGGGTGGCTCCAGCGTATGATAGGGGGAGACTCAACTGGACAGTGACGGCAGAGCAGGTTCTGCCGAGGGAAGACACGGGCTCACCGCAGGGAGCCGTACCGTGGAAGAATACACATATGGGATCGCCGTAGGGATCACAACATATGGACCCAGCCTGACACAGGTTCCACCAGTGCAAAAGAGTGAAAGGCCTGGCTTTGGACGCTCCGCCACGTCCGTTGCCGAAGAGTATGGAGGAACTCAACAGGGTTCGGCTAATAAGGGTAACTCACTGGAGCAAGAATTGCGCACGTATCCAGTCCATAGGAGGGGAATGGCGCAGCAAGCCGACACTTCGATTCGGGCTTACAGTGAAACTGGCTTCATGTGAAGGGAGCCCACGGGAAGCAGCTGTTCGACACATAGGCTAGGTCTCTAGCGAACGTGATAGATGTCGGCCAGCCCCCAACTCTATTTAACATCTGTTTAGCGAGGCACTCTATGTCAACACCTAGGAGATAGCAATATTCTCACTTAGGAGGAGCTCACCACCCAGGTGGGCACGTGCATCTTGGGAAAACTTTCTCACCAAAATGAAGGCAACCACATGTAGTGAGCCAACCTCTGCTTGGAAACAGCCTTCCCTTTTGCTGGTCTCCGTAACAGACAAGAGCTGGTCTGAGGTCCAGGCTTTGCATTCTGAGCATTTACAACCGCAATAGAGCGGACGGACAGAGAAAAGTCAGGGCTGGGTCTGCCTCCTACGGAGCAGCGCTTGCAGGCTCACCACCTGGCCTGTAGGAGAGGTAGGAACCTTGGACACAAATCCAGGCCGGGGTCTCAGAGTTCATGAGAGATAGCTGGCCCGAATTCCAGGAACGTTTCATTGACCAAAAAAGTCCCTACCCTCTAGATCAGTGGTTCTCAACCTCTCCTGCAGGGAGCCCCTGACTGTTTCAGGGGGTCCCTGCAGGAGAGGTTGAGAACCACTGCTCTAGATAGAGACCAAGCAAGCAGGAGAACTGTTTCTCCAAAAACAGGATTTTTAACTCATTGCCTGCAGGGCTTAAGGGAGGTCTCTGCAGTGCAGTAGCAACAGAGATAAGTCCCAAGAGGGTATAAAAGGGGCGCAAGGCAGATTCAGTCTCTTTGCTCCCCTCAGGAACCTGACGATCAAGTCGTGCTTTCCACAGATTTGTATCCACTGCATCATGATGTGCGTCAATACAGAGGCAACAACATTTTGAGGTGGAGGAGACAGCCATCACTCCAACCCATTAGCAAGGAAGAAGCACTGAAGTGATCGAACACCTTCGGGATCTCCTCACAGAGAGAATTCTCATTTCAATGAATAGGTTACACTTCTAAGGGGGAGCATGCCTCATTTTGAGAGGGTGCTCTCACAGAAGTGGTCTCCACAGCATAAAAATTCTGCAGAGAATGGCCCAGAAGAAGCACTTGAGCGGAAGCGAAAGACAACTGGTGCATGCATCCACTTCCGTGTTTATACCCGCGCTGCGGGGCAGAGCGTGTCATGCAATTATCGCACGCCAATGTGCATTGGCTCGTTTTTACAATACTCGAAGATGACAGGCTCCCTAAGCGTGATCCCAATCAGTCGACACGTCAACTACGTCGAACGTGAGCAACGGAAAGGGAACTGTCGTTTTGAAAGGGTGAGTTAGATACAGGACATGGAGAAATAAGTAGCTGTGGCATTGCAAAGCGAAATTGAGGCATTCAGCTTTTCTTGGGTTTTAGCTATAGTGTATGTTTACATCTGTGAATTGTAGTGCTTTTCAAAAACCAACCTGAACCAATTTTTTCCACCACTTCCACTAATCATGCAGTTAAACATGCCCTTTATTCAGGTGACAATGCCATGTCAGTGTTTTCATGGAAACTTAACTGTTTATTATTATTTACAATTATGTGACCAAATGGCACAGTTATAATCAGTGATAATATTTATATATTTTTTTACGGTCATTTGACAGATGATTTCTTAGTCACCAATTAGTCATATTGTGTTAATTTTTACTAATTTTAGGTAATTTTACTTTGATACAAATTACATCTAATTTGAAAATAACATAACTGGCTTACAGTATGTAGGTCAATCTGCAGTGGTGTTTTTTTCCTGCATTTTTGTCAAAAATTTGTCATGCATATGCACATTTTTGCAATGCACTTTTTTGGCCACTTTTCATCTAGCAGACCACAACCTGATCCATGCAGCTGTTTATGGTGCTTTGATTTAACTTTTACAATGGACTCTGAGGAAAAACCTCAAGGCCTACATGTAAATTACTCACAGCAATCTTAAGTCAACCATTACATTAATAACCTAGGCAAGCTCCACCTGTGCTCCGCCACAAAGTCTTGCCATCAGAAGCCTCTGTATTCCTATGGGTGAGTGATATCCAACATTGCTGCCAGCAGTTCTCTTTTTGCGATTGTCAAGTTGATGTCACATTCTTCTAGTGAAATTCCCCTTTGCCAAGCTCGAATGTGCTTGCATTCAATTTTTTTTTCTCAGAAACTCTCTAAGGCCTTAATAAAGCAATGCTTTTGTTTTTAAATTATTCACAAACACAGTGGAAAAAAGCCGTCCAAATCCTCTGAGCTGCTACTGGAATCCAAGCACCTGCCTCCCATAATCCACTTTGCTAAGTAGCACTCTAAATCATTTCCCTAAAAATCTCTGTGTCTTTTTCACCGGATTAATTTTCAGTGAATAGCCTCTGTCATTTCCAATTTGCTCACCTGAAGCATTTCCATGGTGAAGCTTGGGCAAATACAAAGCACTAAAAGGCATGTAGACTTATTATGGATGTATGTTGGAGCATGGCATCCTGAATCCTTCTCTCAGAGCTTTCATCAAAACCATTCATGCTAGTGTGTCCCCACTGCATTAGCACCCACCACCAGTGAAAAGAGCTGTTATTAGGGGTCTATCTGTGAGAATGGATAAATTGTAGATCAAATGGGGCCTCTTAGACCTTCTAGAGCTCCACTTTTAACATCCTGCAAATGCCCAGTGCGCAAATAGAAGAGGCGTCAGAAACACAGAGGAGCGCATAGTTGCACTTAAACAGGTGCTGTCCACTCCAAACCTCTTACCGTTCTGCAAGATTATTTTGAGATGCTTTTTCATTCCTAAATTAGAAAAGTTAATCAAAATGTTACATGCTGTTCTGGCATGATGGAATTCATGGTTGGCACCAATTCTGCTTTCCCAGGTTTGAAAAATCCCAGACTGATGTCCAACCAAGAAGGCAAATACTTGCGTGTGCGTTTACTAAAAAGATTACAGGTTCTAAAGAAGTATCTAAAGACGTGATGCGCATGTGCGCGCCGTCTGCGTTTTCGCGGGTTTGCGTTTTTGAGGTTTGCGCAGAGAAAACGGATAATCGTTTTCACCTTCGAACCTATTTCAGGGACTGCGTTCTCGAGACACCAGGCACTGTTTTGTGCGGATGGGCAGCCGGAGCGCGTTAGGGTTTTTTTTTCTGTTAGAACGGTGTCGTGTTAGCGGCCCCTAAATTAATAACTAATGATCTTCGCAACGGAAGTGAATCGATCAAGACTATCTTTAGCTGGACAATAACTTTGTCCTAGAGCTGTGGTAAAGCCTAAAAAATCTGTTACGGTAATTTCTATTATCACTGTAAAGCTTCTTTGAAACAATCCATACTGTTAAAAGTGCTTTATAAATGAAGGTGACTTGACTTGACTTGACTTAAAGGAGAATTTTACCTTTGGCTGAAATGTTCTGTGTAATGTTTATGAATCAGATTGGAAAGCTTTCTGTTTTTTTAAGTTGCTGGTTACAGTGATTTCAGCCAATTGAATGTGTGTTCAAACAACAGCTATGATTGGAATTTTGATCATTGGATTATACTGTAGGACAATTTAGGCATGAATAAGTTACCTCAAAGAGTTATTGAAGATGTTTCATTTTGAAGTTAAATTACCTCTCATAATGATGTTGTTGTTGTTTTTCTTTAAATTTTTTAACGTATTTGAGATCTAACTTGATTTAACCGGATCTTTTGAGATGCATTCTGTGTGGAAGTTTCCAAAAAATAAAATAAAAAATAAAAACATTTTATCTGAATATCATTATATTTCACTTAAAAAAGTTTCTCTTTCTCCACAGGGCTTCCCACTGGGCTTAAATGATGGTCACATTTATACCTGGACAGACGGTTTGAGAAGAAGAGACTGGCATGACAGCGAGAGCATCAGGAAAGATGAACAACGTGTTGGTATGCACGCTAAATCCACTGAATATTTCAGATTAGACCTGTTCTTTCTTATGATTGATACTTGTTCCTTTCAAAGCATATGCAAACATCACATTATCACAGCAAAAATGACATCAAACGGACTAAAGAGGGATGATTTGATGATGATGACGTTTTCTTTATGGCTTTCATTTAGGGTAAGACATTATTTTAGAATCCCTGCCAAGCTGTCTTTGTAAATCAACTGGTTGCCCCTGTGGCTAAAGAGACTTTATTGATCCATCTGAATTTACGGCTGGTTAATATGGTAAGGGTGTCTTTTTGCTGTGTTAAATTTTAGCTGTATTATGTCCTCAGCAGTTAAGGATATAAATGGCTGTCAAGGTGCTTACTTTGGTGTTTATTTTATCCAGTGATTTTCGTACGGTTTTCAAGGATGACCCAAGGTACTCGATAGGATATGGTTTTTGGCTAAGCACAATTTGCCCAATTCTTAGACTTGTTTACAGTTTCAACTATAAATCAGTCAATAACTGACATGGATAGTTATTGTTGGTATTGTGCCTGTAGTAACACCAGACTCATGTGATTATGTGTCCATGTTTGAATGTGATGTAGCAATCTGATAAAATTCACATGAGTTACATTTTAATATAATAATAATTATAATTATAATAATTTGTTACATGTATATAGCGCTTTTCTGGGTACTCAAAGCTCTCCATATATGGAAGGGGGTATCTCCTCAACCACCACCAATGTGCAGAATCCACCTGGATAGTCACCATGTAGATGTTATTGCGATGATTTTGCTCCTTACATACCCTCTTTTTTCTAAATGCCTCTTAAGTGCCTGCATTTCCTTTTGGGTGAATGCATTTTGACATTGCAGTGCTTTTACATTAGTATAATTTTCAACTGCAGACAATTAAAAATACTCTTAAATCCCCAATTCTAAATGCAAGTACTCAGGAAATCAAATAATTGTGTCCTTCAGGTTAACCCTCTGGGGTCGGCGGTATCGCCGGCGATACCAGCTCACTTTTTTCCTTATCAGTGCAAAAGAGACTCAAATTACTCTGTTGATTTTGATCTTACATATAAGTGCTGTACATCATTACATCCTGTTAAGTGTCTATTTTTTTTGTGGGTACTCACAATAAAAACAAAGTTTTGTGATTTTCGTCAAATCAAGAAAAATAAACATGATGCGCGTTTTACCTTCTCTCGTCAGTGAAGTCCATTCTGAAACGCACCCGAAAAATGAACTGTAACTCTTTCAATACTTGTCACAGAGATACGAGAGATTTCTCTTTATGAAGCTGAAAAGCTGAATTCCCACTGAAATGAAATATTCTCAGTTTAAGTAATCTGTATGAAAAGAGAGAGATGTCAGTATTTTTCTTTTTATATATTTTACCTCATTACGCGTTAATGTGCCACGCCCACGGAGAGCGTGCGGTATTCAAACACAAATGATCTAAGGCAAGCCATGCAAACATGCCAACGCCCACCAGCTGGATTATAAAATCATGTTTAGTAAGTTTCTTACTACCGCTGTGAACACAGCGTATCCCTACCCTGTGAGGAATAATGCTATCTAATAACCCTGGAAAATGTACCAGAAGTGCTGGTAGTTTCATTTAGAGGAGCAAAGGATCCAGCTGATGTAGTAAGTCATTTATTCTTAAGTGCTTTGTTCTAATCACGATATTGAATAGTGTCTATAAACCGCAAAAAGACTGTTTAAATATGAATTGCGTGTCTGTGTGTAGGCTAAATGATGAATGAACAGCACAGACGCGCGCGCGTTGTTTACTACAGTTATACAGCGCGTGTCTGTGCCGTTCATTCACTCTCGCATCTACATTAGTAAACATGTTATTAAATTTACATGAACACATCCAAACTATATTGCTATAGGCTACTAAGATGAGTAAAAATAGACTGAAATATGTTGAAATAAAATGTCTGTATAAGCAACAAACTGCAAATTAACATGTATATGCTAATATATCATACACAATATGTTACAGACTAAATATGAATGTATAGACTAAGATTTTGTGATTAGTTTTGGATAGATTATAAAGTTTTGACTGTAAAAAAAGACTACTGTCACATTAAATAGGTAAGCTTTTGTTCACCAATTTCTGCTCATGTTAAATATACTATATGATGTTTTGTCAAAAATAAAGTAGGTATATTGAATTATCAACTAAGATGTTATTATAGTGTTTGTTCCAATATTCAAAATAATGAATCCTTACCTTTTTTAATACGTATGATAAAATGTATACTTTTTACAAAGAAAGAATACACTTGAAATATTGTTAAAATTGTAATTGTTGTTGTAATTGTAACCTATTTGTAATTGGTTACAATTTCTAATTGTAAAATATGTATATATAGATAATTTCTTTTGTCCTTGCGTTCTTTGGGACCCTGTGACACCTGTGTGAGGCTAATTAATATGCAGCTCATTATGTATGTGGCACATTATCCGGCCTTTGTCTTCTCAGGTGTGAACACGCCTCCACGCATATTGCCTTTCCAAACAAAAGGTGTCTTATAAAATTTAAATCAATGTATTGTTTTGTGTAAATGATTAGGCAGGATGATTTTCAGATCATTTTGAAGCAAAAACTCTAGGCAACAACACCCATTAGTCAAAAGTCTTGTAGACACATATTTAGTATGTGTTTTGTGGCCTTATTTCAGACACTTTAAGTTTTAGTTTTTTCAATAACCATGCATAAACAATATTCTCTCAAAAATACAAACATGTACATACATGTTGCTCACATATTACGGTAGCCCCGTTTGTACTATATAGAGTGAATTTACACCTTTGCCATTAACATGTTTATAAATAACTGAAAAAAGCACAAATGTCAGAGCATGTCAGAACACCTCCAGGACCCAGAAAACCCCTCAGACCCCTGAGGGTTAAAGTTATTTGGCTGCAGATTAATATGTATAAAAAGAGGTTCCCATAAAGAGGCTTGTTTTATAGCCCTTTGGAATAAAAAAAGAAGTCACTGTATTAGGCAGGGAGATTTGTCAGATTAGAGAGAGGATGGCTTTTCTGGCGTCTGTAGGCAGGACCATGTCCTTCTGCATATGGCCCACTCGGCTCAACTGTTCTGTGTTGACCCTTCACGTTAGAGCATGCTGCACTATTCTATCAGAGGGTTTTCAGTGCACACCATCTGTTGTGACAAAGCTTATGATAGCAGCCTCTATTATAATAAAGTCACCCGTTAAATTTTCATGAATCTAGTTCATTGGATATGGTAGTACATGAATGCCAGAGAAAAGTAATGGATCTTCCCAGATCAATTTGGACATGGCCAACAAATTGCAATGCAAGTATCGGTGAAGATCTGAGTATTAAAGCTATCCACTCCAAACTTTATTTATTTAGATTACTGCTAGTACACATAGGTTGCGAGGTGGAGCTGTTGGGGATCTAACTTGTTGGTCCAGCTGGTCTAGATTTAGATCTGGGTAATTTGGAGGCCATGGCAACACCTTGTGCTCTTCATCGTGTTCCTCAAACCATTCCTGAACAATGTGTGCAATGTGGCAGGGTGCATTATCCTGCTGAAAGAGGCCAATTCCACCAGGGAACACCAAGGGTGTACCTGGTCTACAACAATGTTTAGGTATGTGGCGCATGTCAAATTTACGTCCACATGAATGGCCGAACCCAGGGTGTCCCAGCAGAACATTCCCTCAGAACAGCATCACACTCCCTCCACCGGCTTGTTGTTGTCCCACAGTGCATCCTGGTGCCATCACTTCCCCAGGTAAAAGGTGCACATGTACACAGCTGTTCACGTGATGTAAAACAAAATGGGACTCATCAGACCAGCCAAACTTTTTCCACAGCTCCAAGGTCCAGTTCCTAAGCTTGTGTGCCCATTGGTGCTTTCGACGGTGGACAGGGGTAATCATAGGCACTCTGATTGGTCTGTGGCTAGTAATCCCCATACACTGTCTGTTGTGACAAATTCCTGTATCATTAACATTTTGTGTGAATTGTACCACAGTAGACCTTCTGTTGGTTTGGACCAGATGGGGTAGCCTTCATTGCCTTCATGCATTGATAATTCTTGGGCGCACAACACCCTGTCGCCAGTTTGTGGTTTGTCCCTTCTCGGACCACTGTTGGTAAATTATCACCACTGCTGACCAGGAACAACCCACAAGCCTTGGCGTTTCAGAGATACTCTGACCCAGTCACTTTGCCATAACAATTCGACCCTTGTCAAATATATATATAATGAGTGCGCTAAATTATTTTACACTTTGAAGAAGCAATTGCTAGGATTTACTTATCTTCAAATGAGCATGCAGGGACATTTACATCTAACAGACAAATCACAATGACAATGACATTCAATAATATTCAAGTGTGAAGATCCTGGTGTTTAAAATTGTTATATACATCTCATTATAAAATTTGCGAGTAGACACAGAACAGAGGTCTAGCTAATCCAGTGGAGAAAAGGTATTTATCAGATACAATGCTGGTTGTGCAATCACACTAGCTGAAAAAAAAAATATTTTGCTTCTGTTATACACACTGCCTGTCAGTGATCAAACTCACAATGCTGAAGCTTTGCCCCAAAAGTTCTGATAACAATAATAAACTCTGTTGTACAACGCTTTTAAGAGGCAAACACGTGTACACACTGAGAGCTTGTGCGTAGGAGTATTAAAATCTGTAATTTTGCATTATGATTTAAATGTTCTGTTTAACTCTGTTATCATGCCAGAAAATGCCAGAGGAGTGGGTGTGAGGTTATTGTAATTATGCCGTTACAGTGAGATGACTTTGTGTTGAAATGCACTAAGGGATACATTAAATGAAAGTTTACATATGTAAAGTTTATATATGTAACACACACACACACACACACACACACACGCAGTTGTGGTCGATATTATTGGCGCCCCTGGTAAATATGATCAAATATGTCTGTAAAAATAAATCTGCATTGTTTATCCTTTTGATCTTTCATTTAAAAAATGTGCAAAAATCTAACCTTTCATTGAAGTAAAATAATTGAAAGTGGGGTTAGGCATGTAACCATGGTTCCCTGAGCATAGGGAATGAAACGCTGCGTCCCCTAGGGGTTGCAATGGGGAATGCCTCCAGCATGACAGGTATCTGAAGCATGAGTCTAAACACGACAATGAACTTGACATTGGCAGGCAGCAGCCTATGACGTCACTAGGTGAGGCCTAGTGTATAAAAGGGCACCTGTGCAAAACATTATCCACTTCTTGTCTGAAGGAGACGTGTGCAGGAATACCGAAAGCATGGAATAGGGATGCAGCGTCTCGTTCCCTATTCTCAGGGAACCATGGTTACATGCATGACATGAGACTTTCCCTTTCTAAAGGGAACTCGTGCTGCGTCCCCTAGGGGTCGCTATGGGGAACGGAATACCCATACTGCCATTGTTCACATTAGAAATTAACTGAAATTCACATTGGCTTAGCTAAGTCATCATCCCTAATGTACACACCAGCAGGATAATCATAGACTGGAGCTTCTCAAGAACAGAGGCCTCAACATGGTGGCTCTAAAGAGAGGAAGCCTAACTACGGTTATATTCAGGCCAGCATCAAAGGAGGCTCACAGAGAGCCTAACAGTCAAAACTTCTATCAGACAGAGTGGAGGCCTCAAACAAGAGGCCTAGCAACTATCTAACCCAAGGCAGTAAAAAGCTTAGAAGAGCTAAAAAACGTCTCGGGTTACGACTGTAACCTTCGTTCCCTGAGAAGGGAACAAGACGCTGCGTCGAGAGTTCCCTCGAAAGGGAACTATGGAACCAAGAAGGTTCACAGAGAGCCTACAACTCACAATTGCTATCGTTGCGGAGCTCTGGGGA
Organism: Gila orcuttii; assembly: GCA_026230005.1. NCBI lineage: Eukaryota > Metazoa > Chordata > Actinopteri > Cypriniformes > Leuciscidae > Gila > Gila orcuttii. The sequence goes on along the minus strand of JAPDVR010000002.1, from coordinate 25,703,199 downwards.
GCAGAGGCCTCAATAAGATAACTCTCTCAGCGAAAGGAGGCCTAACAACACTCGCAGTAGCCAAGGAGGCTCACAGAGAGCCTAACGACTTAGCAAACAGGCTGGCCAAGCTCTAGGAGTGGAGGTCTCAGCATGATGACTCTCTAAATCGAGAACAGACCTAACAACGCCCCACACTCAGGACATATTGCAAGGAGGCTCACAGAGAGCCTACATCTGGCAGTTACTATCCTAGCCTGGCTGCCTCGTCGAGCTCTGAGGATGAAGGTCTCAACATGATGACTCTCAATCTGAGAGGAGGCCTACCTACGTCCGACACCCATTACATCTTACCAAGGAGGCTCACAGAGAGCCTATCTACTTGATATTGCTATCCAGGCGGAGCTCTGAGAAGTGTAGGCCTTAAAAATCGACTCTCTATAGCGAGAGGAGGCCTAACAACACTCCATAGTGCAGGCAGTAACCAAGGAGGCTCAGAGAAGGACTCAGAGGAGGCTCAGCTAAGGACTCAGTCTAAGGAGTCTCACCTGGAGTCTAGCTATTTAGAACTGCTATCCTGGCTGAACTATTTAAGTGCAGTGAGTGACTGAGCTCACAGGATGGAGGCCTGAGTGCTCCGCCGTACTCAGCGCTACATTCAAAGCCTGTCAAGGAGGCTGAAAACATGCCTGGTACTTGACCTCCGTAAGCGGGTGGAGCTCAGGGGAGCAGAGCTGGACAATGCTTCCAGGAGCACAAATGAGGTCCAAGTGGGCCTGCTACTCCGTACTACAGGTTTCCGAGCTCTAAGAACTGAAGCCTCAACGCCCTTCTAAGCGAGATGGTGTTGACGCTTAAGACTCTCTATGGCGAGAGGAGGCCTAGCAATGCTCCAATTAACTACAGTAGCCAGGGAGGCTCACCAAGAGCCTAGCAACCTGACACTTTGCCTAGCAAGCCATACTGGATCTGACATTGTGTTCCCAACCAGCCACTGTGCCGAACCATCAGAGAGGCAGAAGTTAATATACATGTACTGCAAAACACATCGTAGGTCCAGCTTCAGGAACAGTTGTAACAAGCTTCAGAACCCCACCTGACCTCAGTGTGGGGATGGAACGGGGGGTGGGAGGGTGGGGAAGGAGGTTCAACCAGAGGCATTGGCGCATACCCATATTCCTCCATCCCCTCCACATCAGCATAGTTTACATGTGAATGATGGATGCTTGCGGAATATGGCTTTCCCCAAAATCTCTGCAGCTCAGTGTGAAGATCTGGGAGAAAGGGAAGAGTCATACGAACTGGTGGGTTATGTCCCGTCAGGAAGCGTTCATCAAGGCGGCTGCGAGAGAGCTTGCACCTCTCGTGCTTCCAAGAACAGATCTAATCTCTCCGTAGCTTGAGACATAATGTCCAACAGCTTGTCATATGCGGGGCAGGAACATCAGAAACCTCGTCGATCTCAACAGCCACATCTTGCTCGTCTTTGCTCCTTGAATCGGATGCCGCAAGAGAGAACGATTCATCTTCCAGCAGCTCGCTTTCGTCAGCCACCTACGAGAGAGAGATACTCAATACCTGAAATCTGTGAGCCCCAATAATTGTGGCCAACATGCACTGGAGGAAAACATGTATTTCATAATGTGAGATTCCCACAACTTACACTTGTTTTACTTCAATGAAAGTTTACTTCAAATCGTTGATCATATTTACCAGGGCTGCAATAATTCTGACCACAACTGTATGTTTAAAAATACATGCATACATACATACTGACACAGACAGACAATTATCTGTTTTGCTGGATTATTCTCTCAATGAGTCCAAGAGCTGGCAAAAGTATGTGAGAAAGTTGGTGTTAATATTAATAATTTCTAAACTTTGTATTTACAATTCTTATAGTTCTCACTTGAATTAATAGTCATTAAATGGTGTTGAGTTTTCTCCAATTCTGTTAAAATTGCATGTAGTTTAAATAATAATAACATTGCACATGCATACCATTTGTGCCTTTGATTATTTTTGTTTTGTTTGTCAAGTAACTTAAAAATATGATAATATCTAGATGCATTTGACAAAAAGGCAAAGTTGTTTTGTTTTTGAAACGTTCTATATTTTCTACTTAGTGCACATCAAAGAGGATGTCTTGCATTGAATTTTCTGTTCTCAGCAAGATATCAGACAAAAGATCTGTCGGAATGCATTAATTACACTGATAGGATGGTGGTTTGGTTTTGACTTCAGACTGTCATGAAGAAATTCCCCATAGGACAATGAAAATCAAACGTGGAATGTTGGAAAAACCGATACCCTCTGTATAAATATCCTATTTTCAGTTATGAAGTTTGGTTAAAGCAGCAGCATGAGAAGTAATTAACATTTTGATCAGTTTCAAATCTCCCGTACAGGTAGATGAGAGAATATTGCTATCAGCACTCTGTAGTAAAAACATTTGGCTTAGATATGGAATATTAGTTTGTCAATGAGTCCTTTAATTGGTTCCAAGTAAAGTAAAAAACTATGTTGTCAAACATTTTGAAATAGCATTCTCTTGAATAGTTAGACCATATTTAATTCTGGAAGAATATAGCAAAGGTGAAAGCTTTTTTCTGCCACGGAATACAATAAAGAAAAGATAATTGTGACTTTTATCTCACAATTCTGCCTTCTTTTTCCTCACAATTGAGATTTACATCTCACAATTCTGACTTTTTTATATTAAGTCGCAGTTGCAAGTTATGTCAGAATTGTGTGATTTAAAGTCACAATTTTGAGTTATAAAGTCAACAATGAGAGATATAAAGTTGCATTTGCTAGAAAAAAAGTCAGAATTGTGATTGATATATATATATATATATATATATATATATATATATATATATATATATATATATATATATATATATATTTTTTTTTTATCCCATGGTGGGATCAAGCTTCCATACAAGGGAAACAGTCTGAACATTTTTTTTTTCAGTGCTTACACTGATGACAAATAAAAAATCCTGAATGCTATGTTTTTTATGTTTTTATTTATTTATTTATTTACTTATTTATTTATTTTTAAGTGTGTCTATCCAACTTATTTGTAACATAAAAGTGGACACGGCCATTTGTACATTGAACGTTTCTGGTCACCGGTGTCGTCTGCTTCCAGTTATTTTTAGCTGTACCGAACAGCTAGTGATGCTACTTGATATTGCAAACTAGAACTTCTTTCCATATTGTTTTAATGTATTGTCATATCATAATTATAAACACACTGGTATGTTGTGCAAATAGTTAAAGTTTACTACACTTTGTTATTCTTCTAGTTATTTACCTATAGTGCCTAATGAATCAGAAGTTACACATTCACAGAAATTCACAGAAAATAGCTTGCATATGAAGGTGGGTACTTAGATGTTTGAGAGCTTTTGGGGATGCTAGATGTCAATATCCATTTGGCATTTAAACATTCGGGAGAGGATAAAATGTTGGTTAATGATTCAGGCAACCAGCTGTTCTCAGGGTAATATTAGTGGCACTGTTCAGTCAATCATAAGAAAAGCATTCAAAGTAGAATCATTTCTGAAGAAAAAGTGCTGTGCAACCTACATTGCCACTGCAGTGCTTTTTTCATGTTTCATCAAAGGATGCATGTCATCTCAAAACTTCAGACTTGTTTTTGGCACTTTAAAGGGATAACTTGCACAACATGAAAACTCTCATCTACTCACCCTTATGACAAAGCTCAGGTGATCATTTTTTCCTTGTAGAACACACACACACACGCCTGCACAAACACACACACACACACACACACACACACACACACACACACACACACACACACACACACACACACACACACACACACACACACGCACACACACACACACACACACACACACAAAGTTTAATTGCAAAATTGAAGCTACTGATGTATTAAAACAAATGGGATTAAATGTGAGTGTGTGTGTGTGTGTGTGTGTGTTCTGAATACTCAATGTTGATTGGCTGGAAGGAAAACCTTTTAATGTACAGGTAGTTGCTTTCAGTTGAACCACCGTTCTATATTAATGCGCTGCTTTTATTGAAGTACACACACACACACACACACACACACACATACACACGTCACTCGCACACAGAGATCGGAGATCGCGCTGCTCACTCAGAAACATTCAGGTGCACAGAAACGTATCAAAGCTGCTCCGCAATTTGTATTAGTCAAATAGCTTTTCTACTCAATTGCTACATTATATTTCTCCGCAATGAGGGGGTAACATCACAGTTTTTGAAGGTTTTGAATCTCGTAGTTTCATTATTAGTAGTTCTCTTACGAGAGGTTCTCTCGTATTGCGTAAGTTTAGCTTACGCTACGGGAAAGATTCATCTTCTCGAGATATTGAAGTCAAAAAATTATCCTTAATTTTGTATTCATTGTCAACGCAGTGCAGCAGCTAGCAGACCTAGAGCAGGCAGTCTTGCGTGCTCATTGGCTGCCCTGCGGGCATCTGTTGCAGCCTACCAGTGAGCCCCGCGTGACGTCACGCCCAATGAAGGGCGCCCGCGCCTTTATAGCGTCATAGCCCGCCAGAATGGGCGTGGCTTAGCGTATAAAAGAAGGGGCTGTAGGCTGAATTCCCTGATTTTCGTCTCTTCAGCGAAGCCCTTCGCATCGCTGGATCTGAGAGAAGCCACCGCCGCCGTCGAACAGCGAACAGCCAGCTTAGGACAGCGCTGAGGAAGCCGGCCGTCTTCGCCACCTTCAGCCATCCGTGCGAGCTACGCTATCCGGTGACGTATCCTTTTACATTGTTATTGTATTCTCATACTCCTAAAAGAGCAGCGAGTGTCTTTTTCAAGATGCCTCGCACTTCCTGTGGCTCGTGCAGGGCCCCGCTCAGCGTCGGAGACCGCCACTTGATCTGCGCTCTCTGCCTGGGCCAGGAACACGCGGAGCTCGCCCTCGCGTCCGGGGGCTGCGAGTTCTGTGAAGCGCTTCCGCTGTCGACCCTGCGGGCTCGACTCGAAGCCTTCAAACAGGAAGCAGTCTCTCCGCCCTTGGTGGGACCGCGCAAAAAGAAGCGCCGTTCCCAGAGATGGCCGGAACCTGTGGCCACAGCGACGCGCTCGCCGGATAACCTCCCTCGAGCCTCGCTCTCGCCTTCCCCGCCTCCCTTCACTGACGCGCAGCTGCCGCTCACGAGCCTCACTGCCGTCGCGTCTGAGGATGAGGACGAAGGACACGCCACTAGAGACTGCTGCTCCATCCTGGCATCGGATAGTGAGGAATGGTCGCTAAACTCCGCCTCCTCGTCGATCCAGCAATCCGGCCGTACTCGCGCTGGAGCTGATGCGGAGCTGATGCGTCTGCTGACGCAGGCGGTTGACCGACTTGGGCTCGAGGGGTCACTGCCGAAGGAACCCGCGCCGAACAGGCTCGACGGATGTTTCCTGCAAAGTCGCCGCCGTTCAGCCCCAGCAAGCAGGCCCGCTCCGTTCCTACCGGAGCTTCACACGGAGTTGACAAAGTCGTGGAACACACCTTTCTCTTCGAGGCTTCAGTCTCAGGCCTCCGCGTCGCTCTCCCAGGTGGACGGCGCCGCCGAGAGAGGATACACGGCTATTCCTCCTGTGGAAGAGACGGTCACAGCGCACCTTTGTCCGCCCTCCGCGAGATGGCGGTCAAGGTCAGCCCTCCCGTCCAAAGCATGCAGAGCCACGTCCGCCTTGGTCGGCCGCGCATATGCCGCCTCTGGCCACGCCGCGTCTGCTCTCCACTCCATGGCTGTTTTACAAATCCTGCAAGCCGACCTCCGTGAATGGGACGAAAAGGGCCAGGACCCAGCTGCAGTTACAGATCTGAGAAGCGCGACTGATCTCTCTGTCCGCGCCACCAAGACCGCAGCTCAAGCCATCGGACGAGCCATGGCCGCGTTAACTATGACAGAGAGGCACCTCTGGTTAACGCTCGCTGATATGAGGGAGGCTGAGCGTGCCACCTTCCTGAACGCGCCGCTCTCCCCTACTGGTCTCTTCGGCCCAGCGGTGAACGGGATCATTGACCGTTTTTCTGAGGTACAGAAGACCACGCAGGCCATGAACCTCTTCCTGCTGCAACGCTCAAGCTCCGCCACAGGCCACTCTCACGAGAGAGAGAGCCAGCCTCCGGTGCGAACCAGCACCCGGCGTCCAGCACAGCCTCAGCCTTCGCAGCGATGCCAGGGCGGCCGCCCTAGGTCGCGCTCAGACAGCCGTCACAGACCACTGACCACCCGTCACATCACGCTGAAGTCTGAGCACGCGAAGCCGTCCTAACCAAGAGAGAGAACAGACGCGCGTGTCCCGCTGCGGCTGGACCGCCGTCAAAGGTTATTTCCCTGACAGTCCCCTTCAAACAGGCTACTGCAATGGTTCATTTAGCAGCCAACAACCCGGTTCATTTACTCTCTCGCCTGCACATAAACGCCGTTTTCACGGCGACCCAGAGAAATTTAAAAAAGAGTATAATGTCTGGTCCGGCTCACGCCTTTGGTGTTTTAAGTGTAGTGAAAGTGCCCACGCCCCAGTGTTCACCCCTACACACAAGCACATCAAATCTCGTGTCACTCACAGAGCACACTCTCATAAAGCGCAGAAAAGCCGCTCGAGTGTTGAATATAAGAAATATGTCCACAGGTCTGTGCCCACTATCTGCCCTCTCTGTTACATGGTCAATAAAGCAGGTTATGAATGTAAGTCTCGTGCCCGCCGGAGAGCGTTCACGCTTACTAACACACACCTCCCCCCGGGCGCCGCCCGCGCCTTTAAATGTTATCACAAAACGCAGGGCATTGATAAGACGCTCCCCATCCGTTATGATCGGGGCGTCAAATACACTTGTAAGTCTCGTGCCCGCGCTCACGCTTACAGAAAGCTTTTCCGCCCAAAGCGCTGCTCGCGCGTCAAAAACTGAGAATAAAATGCTCCCCATCCCTTATGATTGGGACACCTCACATAAATCAGAAGGTCTCGGCTTTCAGCAAGCAGCCATTGCCCAGAACCGAGAGCGCGTGTGCCGCGCTTTCGGCTCCGGCTTAGTTTCACAAGCCCGAAAATGGTGGCGATTTGAACCCGGAGGCCATTCGCCCCCTAGCGGCTCACATAGCTGCGTGGGAAACTATCCCAGGGACTTCAGAATGGGTTCTGAGCACAATAAAGCAGGGCTATACACTTCAATTCATTCGCCGTCCCCCGCGCTTTCGAGCCCGGACAGCGACGATAGTGAACGCGGAAGTAGCACACCTACTTCACACAGAAATAGCAAAACTGCTGTACAAAAGGGCCATAGAAAAAGTACCGGCTTCTCTGAGCGAGTCAGGCTTTTACAGCCAATATTTTCTCGTACCCAAGAAGGACGGAGCTTTCAGACCTATCCTAGATCTGAGACATTTAAAAATGGTGCTTGCAAAAAGACACCGTCAATACACCGTCCTGCTGTTCGGCCTGTCTCTAGCACCCCGTACATTTACGAAGTGCATGGACGCGGCGCTCGCCCCCCTGAGAACTCAGGGGCTGCGAATAATGAACTATCTGGACGATTGGCTGATATTGGCACAGTCAGAGACGGAACTGTTATATCACAGAACAGTGCTTCTCAGTCACCTGGAAAGCTTGGGTCTCACGGTCAACTGGACCAAGAGCTCATTAATGCCCAGTCAGTCAATTTCCTTTTTAGGAATAGAACTGAATTCTGTGGCCATGACGGCTCGTTTGTCGACACAGCGTGCGCGCCGTGTTCGCCGCCTAGCCGCGTCTTTCCAGAAGGGCAGCTTTCTCCCTTTGAAAACGTTTTAAAGGATGCTGGGCTGTATGGCTTCAGCGGCAGCAGTGCTCCAGCTGGGCCTACTGTGCATGCGCCCGCTCCAACGCTGGTTGAATGCTCGCGCGTCTCGCCGAGCCTGGGTTTCTGGCGGCCAGAAAATCAGAGTGACTCAGACCTGCATAACTGTTCTGCAGCCCTGGTTAGTAGCCTACTGGGACCAGCAGGGAGTGATGATGGGAACCATTTCTTATCGGAAAGTCATTTCGACAGACGCGTCCAACTCGGGTTGGGGCGCGCTGTTCGAAGGCAGACCGGCCTTTGGCCAGTGGTCAGACCAAGAGAAGTGTTTTCACATAAACTGTCTAGAAATGATAGCGGTCGAGAACGCGCTGAAGCGCTTCCTCCCGTTCATACAGGACCAACATGTTCTCGTCCGCTCGGACAACATGTCTGTAGTTTCCTATGTAAACCGTCAGGGCGGTGTCAGATCCATAAACCTCTGCAATCTGACGGAACGCATCCTTATTTGGTCCCAGATGCACCTTCGCTCGCTGAGGGCGGCGCATGTGCCTGGCCATTTGAACGACGGCCCAGACAAACTGTCCAGGGACAACGTTCCACCAGGGCAGGGATACTCATTGCGCGGCTCGCGAGCCTCATGCGGCTCGCCAAGCTTTAATTTGTGGCTCGCATGCCAGTTACTGATACGATGATATGATTACGCAGTCAATACAGATCATGTCATGAAACATTAAAAACAAGCAGGGCTATAACGTAACCCATTAAAAAACTCATACAAATAATTTATATAGATACTCAAAACAGCGTCATTAGATGCCCTTACGTCCATAACACTGACTCACTGCGGAGTTGCCAGTGGCGGTCTTTCCAGCTCTTACCACCGAATGTGCTCTTGATACATGATGGGCTAATGTCGAAAAAATAACTTAAGGTCATTAAAATATATAGTATGCATACCCTCTTATCTATAATTTCATGATGGTGAATATGGAATATTTTTGGGCATTTACAAAAAAATCTAAATAAAATGTTATGGTAAATTGAAGCAATTCAATTGGAGGAGACTGGCGCACATTATAACAACGCTAGTTATTTCCAGCATTTCATGCAAGTTAGCTTGTGTTATACCAGAGACAATTTATATACGGACTGAAAATGGATTGATTTCTTGTTAGACAAAGTCGAGTACCAAACAAGAAACAAAGCAATGTGACAGTGACAAACGAGGGAACTGATTCGGAGCATGCAACAACCGCAAATCGACAGGAAGATGATGGAAACGAGGTTTGCGGAGAGTCAACTCCTGCTAAAAAGAGAAAGGTACGAGTCATACAAGATGAGCATGGAAAATTTCAAGAAAAGTGGACAGAGGAATTTTTATTTGTCCTCCACGGATCGAACCCTTTGTGTTTACTATGCAAACAAACCCGCTCTGGTTTCAAGCGAAGTAATTTGGAGCGACATTTTCAAACGACCCACCCAAAATTTAACGAAAGTTACCCACCTGGAAGTGTAATAAGGAAAAGAAAAATAGAGCAGCTTTCTTCCTCTCTTTCTGGACAGCAAAGGCTCATACACAGGACAACTTCTACAGCTGAACGTTTAACGGAGGCATCTTTTGAGATCACATGGATTTTAGCTCGGGGAAAAAAAACCTTCTCAGAAATTGTGAAAGATTGCTTTTTGGCTTCGGCAGAAATATTATTTGCAGAATTTGACAACAAAGACGCAATTGTAAAGCAAATTAAAGGATTACAATTATCTGATACCACCATAATGAGGCGGATAGAAAACATCGGCAAAGACTTGAGTGACCAGCTCTGTGCAGATGTGTCAGCAGCACCGTGTTTCAGCATTGCGGTGGATGAAAGCACTGATACGACAGATGTTGCCCAGTTGTGTGTTTGGGAAAGGTTCTCAAAAGAAAAATCTTTCAGAGAAGAAATGCTGTGCTTGCTTCCACTTGTTGGCCAAACGAGAGGTGAGGACATTCTGAATGCAATTCTGGGATTTTTTGATGAAAAAAATCTCAGTTGGTCAGGTCTAGCAAGTGTGTGCACTGATGGTGCCCCTAGCATGCGAGGAAAGGAGAAGGGGCTTGTTGGGCTCATGAAAAAAAGAGAAGAAATACCAGACTTTGTCAGTTTCCACTGCATCATTCATCAGGAGATTCAAAACTAAAAAATAAATCATTCCAAAATGTGATGCAAACAGTTGTTCGTGTGGTAAACTTCATAGTCTCCAGAGCGCTGAATCACAGACAGTTCCGACAGTTCATTGAGGAATATGACACAGAGTATGGTGATTTACTGATGCACAGTGAAGTGAGATGGTTATCTCGTGGAAAAGTGCTTGAACGGTTTCTGAGCCTCCTCCCTGAAATTTGCACTTTCCTGGACAGCAAAGGAAAACGGGAGCCAGAGTTGGAAGACCCATGCTGGATCACACAGCTGGCCTTTCTGACTGACATCACCTGTCACCTGAACACTGTCAACTTGCAGCTTCAAGGAAGAGATAAGCTTCCAAGCAACATGCTGAATACCAATCAGAGCATTTCTGTAACGAATAAGGTTCGGAAGCAAATGCAAGTTAAACTCTGTTTATTTAAAGTGAAAAAGTCAATGTAGAAGATCCAAGGGCGGCAGGCTAGTGGCGCAGGGACTCCGATGGTCAGATTTAACCCAGGTGCAAGGAAGTGGTGAGAGTGACGATCAACACAACGAATCCAGGACATCCACGGGAAACACGACAGGAACAACGAAGGACTGAGACTGGAACGTAGAGGGATCAACACCGAACACCAACAAACAACGATCTGACAATGGAGATGAGAAGTTGATGAGATTATATACACAGGGATGGATAGATTGCAGCTGGTGATGAGGTAATGGGTGATTGCTGATGAGCGGCCACGCCCCACTGATCAGCGCACACACATACAACAACAGAGACACGAGACAAAAAGGATACATAGGATTTACCAACCGTGACAGTACCCCCTTCTCTAGGAACGCATCCTGGCGTTCCCAGACTCCCTTACCTGCCGATTGTAATCATCGATAAGGGAGTGATCCAGGATGTCTCTAGCCGGTACCCAACTTCTCTCCTCCGGACCGTAACCTTCCCAGTCCACCAAGTACTGGAATCCGCGCCCCCTCCGTCTCGAGTCCAGAACACGATTGACCGAATATGTGGGTTCCCCGTCTACGAGACGCGGCGGGGGGGGGGGGGAACCGGGACTGGCGGATTAATGCGAGCAAAAAAAACAGGCTTAATTTTAGATACATGAAAGACGGGATGAATCCTCCTGTACACTGGAGGAAGATTCAGGCGGACTGTCACCGGACTAATGATTTTGGTGACAGAAAACGGGCCAATGAATTTAGGTGCGAGTTTATTCGAAACGGAGCGGAGAGGAATGTCCTTGGTAGAAAGCCACACTTTAGAACCGGCGACGTATACGGGAGGCCTCCGCCGGTGGCGATCGGCTTTGGCCTTGGTGCGCGCCCCCACTTGGAGTAGAGTCTCACAGGCTCTAGTCCAAGTACGGTGAAACCTCTGGACGAAGGCGTGGGCGGAGGGGACCGGGACTTCGGATTCCAGACTAGGAAAAATAGGTGGCTGGTAACCTACGCTACACTCAAATGGTGATAGGCCCGTGGATGACACTGGCAATGTGTTGTGGGCGTACTCCACCATAGACAGTTGCTGACTCCAAGAGGAAGGATTCTTGGACACTAAACATCGCAACATTCGCTCCAAATCCTGGTTGGCTCGCTCAGTTTGACCATTGCTTTGGGGATGGAACCCAGAGGACAGACTGACAGTCGCCCCCAGAAGTTTACAAAACTCTCGCCAAAATTTGGACACAAATTGGGGTCCCCTGTCAGAAACCACGTCTGTCAGGAGGCCATGAATCCGAAAGACGTGATCAATGACAATCAACGCTGTCTCCTTGGCTGAAGGTAATTTGGGCAAGGGAATAAAATGGGCAGCCTTCGAGAACCGGTCCACCACGGTCAAAACTACCGTGTGACCCTGGGAGGGTGGGAGGGCGGTGATAAAATCTAGTGCGATATGGGACCAGGGTCTCGAAGGTACCGGCAGCGGTTGGAGTAACCCATCTGGAGGTCGATTGGAAGTTTTACCCGTGGCACAAACTGAGCAGGCCAATACAAAACTGTGAACATCACGAGCCATGAGAGGCCACCAGAATCGTTGCTTGACTAAAAACATAGTACGATTAACTCCCGGATGACAAGCCACATTGGAACAGTGTCCCCACTGAATAACGCTTGACCGTAAACTCTCCGGCATAAACAAACGGTTCGGTGGGAACCAGTCGGAGGCGTTACCCCTTCTAAGGCCTTCTTGACCTTCGATTCGACCTCCCATGTGAGTGTAGAGATAAATAGGGTCTCTGGTAAAATGCACTCGGGAGTAGACGGGCGATTGGAAACGGTCAAAAATGCGCGATAAAGAATCGTGTTTGATGTTTTTAGAACCCGGGCGGTACGAAAGAGTAAAGTCAAAACGTCCGAAAAAAAGAGCCCACCGAGCCTGCCTGGAATTAAGTCTTTTAGCCGTACGAATGTATTCCAAATTTTTGTGATCGGTCCAGACGATAAAAGGTACCCCCGACCCTTCTAACCAGTGGCGCCACTCCTCCAATGCTAGCTTGACCGCCAACAATTCTCTGTTGCCAATGTCATGATTGCTTTCGGCAGGGGATAAACGATGAGACAAAAACGCGCAAGGGTGCATCTTGTCGTCTGAAGGAGAGTGCTGGGATAACACTGCACCTACCCCCACCTCTGACGCATCGACCTCCACCACGAACTGACGTGATGGATCAGGGGTTATCAGAATGGGGGCTGAAACAAAGCAACCCTTCAGTTTTGCAAACGCAGCTTCTGCTGCGTCTGACCACCTGAACGTCGTTCTGGGGGAGGTCAAGGCGGTCAGAGGTGCGGCTAGTCGGCTGAAATTGCGAATAAAACGCCGGTAAAAATTGGCAAACCCCAGAAACCTCAGTAGGGCCTTACGGGAATCTGGACTTGGCCAATTTACCACAGCCTTAACTTTGTCAGGATCCATGCGCATTCCCTCAACCGAGATGATGTGACCTAGAAAAGGAACAGACTGTGCATGAAACACGCATTTCTCCGCCTTGACAAAAAGCCCATTCTCTAGCAACCTCTGAAGCACTTGTCGGACGTGTTGCACGTGTTCCTGGAGAGACGATGAAAAAATCAATATATCATCCACGTAGACATATATGAATTGATCGACCATGTCTCGCAAAACGTCATTGACAAGTGCTTGGAAGACCGCTGGGGAGTTGGAAAGGCCGAACGGCATAACCAAATATTCAAAGTGCCCCCTAGGGGTGTTTAAGGCGGTTTTCCACTCATCCCCCTCCCTGATGCGGACCAAATGATATGCATTTCTTAAATCCAATTTCGTGAAGAAAGACGCTCCTTGCAACCTCTCGAAGGCTGAAGACATCAACGGCAAAGGATAAGTATTCTTTACCGTGATGTTGTTCAACCCCCGGTAATCAATACAAGGTTGCAATGATCCATCTTTCTTCCCCACAAAAAAGAACCCCGCCCCCGCTGGAGAAGAGGAAGGGCGGATGAATCCCGTTGCTAGAGAATCAGAAATGTATTTCTCCATGACCTCTCTCTCTGGGACAGAGACTGAATATATTTTGCCCTTAGGCGGAGACGTACCTGGCAATAACTCTATAGCACAGTCATAGGGACGGTGTGGAGGAAGAGAATCAGCCCGAGACTTACTGAACACCTCCTTCAGGTCCCGATACTCCGTGGGCACGTTAGATAAATCCACTGTCTCCTCCTGCAACACATGAACAGAAACAGACGGACAGGCAGACACAAGACAGGACTTATGACAAAAACTGCTCCACGCCACTACTGATTTGAGCTGCCAGTCTATTTTGGGGTTGTGATGAGTGAGCCATGGGTGGCCTAGAACAATGGGTGCAAGCGGAGTGTCCAGGATTTAAAAGGAGATGGTTTCTGAGTGGTTGCCTGACGTGATGAGGGTGATGTCTTCAGTGACCAGAGATATAGTGGGGAGTTCTTGGCCATTGAGGGCGTGTACTGCAATCTGATGGGTGAGGGATTTGAGGGGAACTTGGTGGTCCAGAAGTGCGTGACACTCGTGACGGTGGTTGGACCATCGGAGTCTAACCGGAAGGAGAGTCGATGTTGATGAGGTCTTCTCGGCGGAGATCCCACCCGACAGTAGCCTCATACTTACTGTCGGGCTGGGCCTTTTAAAGGACAGTTGTAGGCGAAGTGTCCAGCTCCTCCACAGTACATGCAGAGGCCCTGGGATCTCCGCCTTTCCTTCTCCTCCCGGGAAAGCCTGGCTCTACCCACCTGCATGGGCTCGGGATCGTAGACATGGCTGACCGCGTCCCTGCCTCCAGAGCGTTGGCCTTCGGATTCCGCCGAAGAGCGGATAGTGGGTACTCGCCGTTCCGCTCGTGACAGCCTGGCGTCCACTCTCAATGCTAAGGCGATTAAGTCGTTGAGTTTAGAAGGTAAGTCCATGGCATATATCTCCTTCTGGACGCGGTCAGCCAGCCCATGCAGGAACATGTCCCACTGCGCCTCCTCGTTCCATTGGCTCTCCGCCGCTAGAGTCCGAAAGTCGATTGAAAAGTCCGACACGGATCGCTGTCCTTGACGCAGATCGGCCAGCACTCGGGCTGCCTCTCTGCCGGCCACTGCACGGTCAAAGACTTGCTTCATTTCGTCGGAGAGCGCTTGGAACGAGGTGCAGCAATCTTCCTGGTTTTCCCACACCGCCGTTCCCCATAGAGCCGCTCTCCCAGTCAGTAGTGTTAGCACGAAGGCGACCTTGGTTCTCTCCTCGCGGAAGGTTCTGGGTTGAAGAGAAAAAGGCATTGAGCATCTTGTAAGAAAAGCTTGACAGAAGTTGGGTTCACCTGAGTATGCCTCCGGGGCTGGTAAGCGGGGCTCTGACTGGGAGAGGTCCGCTGGTGGTGGTTGGGGAATCGGCGGTGGGGTTGGCGCAGCGGGAATGCGCAGCTGTTGGACTTGCTGGGTGAGCCCGGACACCTGCGCCACTAACGCCTGAACAGCGCGAGCTGTTTCGTTGAGATTTTTCTCTTGGTTCTCCATCCGGCGTCTGCTGTTATTGACGAACTCGTCCAGGCTCTCTGCAGAATTACTCGCTGCTTCCATCTTGGGTCAGATCGTTCTGTAACGAATAAGGTTCGGAAGCAAATGCAAGTAAAACTCTGTTTATTTAAAGTGAAAAAGTCAATGTAGAAGATCCAAGGGCGGCAGGCTAGTGGCGCAGGGACTCCGATTGTCAGATGTAACCCAGGTGCAAGGAAGTGGTGAGAGTGACGATCAACACAACAAATCCAGGACATCCATCTCTCGACCCATCTTTGCAGCAGCACTTCAGCCACAGAGGATTTGTGAATGTTTTGGAAGAGCTGAGAGGGGAATTTGAATCCAGATTCAAAGATGTGAATGAGCACAAGGAGATTTTCAACTTTATTGAAAATCCCTTCCATGTGGATGTGTCATCTCTCACTCCAACTATCACTCTGCTCTGCCCTACTCAGCGTGCTGATGTAGAAAGTGAAATTGTAGAACTGCAGACAAAAGACATTCTTAAAGTTGAACTCAGAGCAGGTGTTGGTCACTTCTGGAGTTTGGTGTCTAAAAATGATTTTCCCACTTTGAAGCCACTTGTGCAAAAAGTGATGTCCTTCTTTGTTAGCACATACACTTGTGAGTCAACATTCTCAACCATGAACACTATTAAGAGGAAACAGAGAAGCCGCCTCACCAATGAACATCTTGCATCCCTCACAAGGATTGCAACAACAAGCTACAAATACAACATGAATAAGGTCAAAGAAATGCATGCATGCTTCCGGTCATCCCAGCATTAAGTTAATCCTGCCTTTTTGTTATTAAGGGAAATCATTGTGTCGCAGTTACACATTTGACTGGTAAAATAAAGAATGATTCCCCCTTTTTTTTTCTATGACTGTGAAGCACTTTGTGACCCTTCTTGTGTGAAAGGTGCTATATAAATAAAGTTTACTAAATAAAGTTTACTTACTTTTTGTATTTAATGCATTATGTTCAGGGGTGACAGATTGATAAGCAGACTGAAGGTTGATTTTTATACTTTCCTATTGACTGTTTGCTATAAGTGCGGCTCTCATGAAAAAAATAGTGAAGACCACTGCACCAGGGGAATGGTCCCTGCACCCCCAAACAGTCCAGAAACTGTGCGGCCTATTCGGCAGAGCGGAAGTCGACCTATTTGCGTCAAAAGACAACGCTCATTGCCCGATGTTCTTTTCGAAGAACAAGGACGCGCTGGCCCAGGTCTGGCCCAGCCTCCCACTGTATGCTTTCCCTCCGGTCTCCCTGTTACCACAGGTGAGCAAGAGAATCAGGGAAACGCGCCATTCGGTGCTCCTCATAGCTCCGCACTGGGAGAATCAGAATTGGTTCCCGGAACTAGCACGGCTGTCACATGCAGCTCCGTGGCCTATTCCGGTGAGGGCAGTTCTCCTCTCTCAGGCTCGCGGCTTGATCTGGCATCCCCATCCAGAGCGCTGGTCTCTGCACGCATGGTTGATCAACGGGTACTCGTTGCCCTGCCAGAAAAAGTGATGAACACGATCACGCAGTCTAGAGCTCCTTCCACGAGAAGGCTCTATGCGTCTAAATGGTCGGTGTTCTCCAAGTGGTGCACCGACAGAGATCTGGACCCGCGAACGTGCGAGGTTGCGCATCTGCTCACTTTCCTACAAGAGCTGATGGATAAAGGGAGGTCCCCATCCACGCTCAAAGTTTATGTGGCGGCATTTGCAGAATCGACGCACGGCCAGTCACTGGGAAGACATGAGCTGGTCATCCGCTTCCTTAGGGGAGCTAGAAGGATGAATCTGCCGCGCCCCCTGTCGGTTCCTATGTGGGATCTTTCCTTGGTCCTCGAGGCCCTGAAAGCCTTCCCATTTGAGCCACTAGACTCCGTGGAGTTAAAATACCTATCACTAAAAACCGTTTTTCTGACCATGCTGTCATCAGTCAAACGTGTGGGGGACCTGCACGCGCTGTCAATCAGTGCGACGTGTCTTGAGTTCGGGCCGAAAATGAAAATTTGAATTCTCAGTTCATGACCGCTTTAAACGATTTGAATGCACTCTGTATGTATATATATATATATATATATATATATATATATATATATATATATATATATATATATATATATATATATATATATATATATATATATATATATATATACACACTTTTTTGTACCTCATCACAATTCTAAAGATTCTGCTCTTCTCACTTACAAAAGTATCCGATTCATCCATTTGGTCAAGACTACAAGTTATAAAAACTAATTTCTGGCTGTAGTTTCTATACACTTTTGTTGTATGGAAAAGAGCAGCACATGAGGGTGAGTAGAGACTTTTTATTTGAATATAACTTTAATGATAAGTAGGGTTTCTATCAACTTTGACAGGCAGACACGGTGGAAAGTGGCTGGGACCAGAATGTACACTGCAGAGCCAGCAACTCAGTCAGCATGTTAAGCCTTCATACTAGAGTATGTCTTGTCAGCATTCAGCAACAGGCCAGGCTCATTGGTTAACCTGCTTCAGCTGTTCAGTCATAAAATAATAATAATAATAATAAAATAAACTGTCAGTTCTCACAGTGGTACTTTCTGTCTTTGGAGTGGTGATATGTGCCATTGTTAGAACACACATGCTCACCTTGCCAACGCCCTGGCTGTGTTCAGCATGGTTGCTGATGTCAGACTGCATCTGTTTCAGGAAAAGGGGAGCATGGGAAACCATACCCACTCGTAGAGGACGAGTGTGATGACTCGGTATACAAAGAGAACGGCTTCAACATCTACGTCAGCAACAATATTGCTCTGGACCGCTCCCTTCCTGACATCAGACATCCAAAGTAAGTGTAGCTGATTCTCACAGCATGTTCACAGTAACCAGCCTCCAGAGATGCACAGCTTGAGCTAGACATCAGTGTTTTAACGATCCATGACAGGCAATACTTATGCAATGTTTTTAATTAATGATTTTGTCCTAAATGAAGAATTAATTTAATTAGGATTGATTCATTTCATGATTTCAAGGCTTATGTATTTTTTGTTAGTGTACCTTTTGCTGTAAAATTGCTTAAAAACAAGGAAGAGCAGGCATATCCATAAGGTTTTTAGCTCATTTATTTATAAAATTGGGAGGATAAAGCTTTGAGATTTTACCTCAAGCATCTTTGACCATCAGTAGTCCCTGTCAATTATTGCCACAAACTGCTCTGACACAATTGAGGATTCACATGTTGCTTTAAAAAGGGTAATCCACAATCAAGTTAGAAATAGGCGAAGGGTCAAAACCACGGAGCAAACTATCCAAACAATAACCAGCCAGAAAACACAGGCAAACAGGGAAATCCAGGCAGAAAGTCAAAACCATCACGTGGGAAAATCAGAAAGAGTGCTCAGAAATGCAATGGCAACACTAATAAGACTTTGCAACGAAAGAGTGAAAACACAGGGCTTATAGGCAGGGCTTAACAAGCTAATAACAAGCTTATGACATAGTTGAACCTAATCACAACATAATGAGTCCAGGCAATGGGTTATGGGAATTAAAGTTCATCATGAGATAGCCCAGGAGTCGGGAGGAGTGCCCTCTGGTGCAGATTATGGGCACTCCAGCTGGCGGGTGTCACAATTATATATTGTTGAGAATAAAATTATGATCATAAAACATTTTCAACATTTGGTAATAATATAAATTTGTCTTTAGCACTAAATCAGCATATTAGTATGATTTCTGAAGGATCATATAACACTGAAGATTGGAGTAATTGCTGCTGAAAATTCAGCTTTGCCACAACTGGAATAAAATACATAAAATAATATATTCAAATAGAAAACAGTTATTTTAAACAGTAATATTTCTAATATTTTACAATGTTACTCATTTTACTTTATTTTTGATAAATAATTCCAGCCCTGGTGAGCCTAAGAGACTCAAGAGAAAAATGTTAATAACCCCAAACTTTTGATGGGAATCACTCTCAGAAGAAAAGCTATATACAACAATTTAAGGGTTCCCATAATGGGATCATTTTATAGATTTAGTTATAAATAAATTGTTTTGAACTCATTTTTATTTTCAAGTCAATTTTATGAATTAAACAGGTCGCAAACATACTGTGTCATTACAAAAAAAAAATGTAATAATAATAACCTGTTAAACATAAAAAGTATTTTGCAAACATTCAAGAAATTCCTCCTTAACATAAAAAGTATTTTGCAAACATTCAAGAAATAACTCCTTATATAGAACCTTTTTGGCATAAGGTGTTCTTTAAAATTGATTCAAGAACACTAGGGTTCTGTATACAACTCCATTGAAGCATATTTTCTGTGGTGTGTAGTGTGTAGTGTTCCATATTCTTACTGGGCTACATGAACATTCATTTATAAGAACATTTTCTAGCACAAATAACAATGAAAGGTTTTTCTTCTCCTTGCATGATCATTAGTATTAAAGCATAAAGCCAAAAAAGAGCAACAGTATTAGTGTGGTTCACAGTCCATCCATTTAGCTAGATTTGAAGGAGGAAAGTCTGGTTTCAGACTTCCATCTAAATGAGCTCCTTGATGGATTGGTCGTTAATTGTTCTTATAAGGCTCTGCACCATTACCTTCCTTTGAATGTCTCCACTGCCATGGATTTTCCCTTGGCAAGAACAAATTTCTATTTTACTCATGCACCAAAGAGTCAATGTCTGAAGGAGGACCAATTTGTTACAGGATTGTCGATAACTAAAATATAATTAATTTTGCCTGAACGGGCTTCAGCATCTGCTACTGGCTTGCCAAGCTTCCAGGCTTTGATAATGTGAATGAATATGAAGTCTTTAAACTATGTTTTTAGTGCCATTACAAGGTTAGAGAATTTTTCCTGAAATTTTCTTGGTGAAAAAGTTTGTCTGTTGCTTTCCTGCTGTTAGCTGTAAAGTTGTGTAAACCCCTTACAAGCAATGCAGACAGTGTTCCGGTGAAGAGCCTGGTGTGGGGCTTTTATTTACATCCCCTATAAAAGCCTGTGGCGCTCAGTGTGGAACCTGCCAACAGACAGAATGTGAATAACTGTCTCAGTGCGAGAGCCAGCATGCCAGTGTATTCACTTTTAATGCAGGTAACAGTGAAACACACATATGCTGCTGCAGTTTAAGTGCTAAAAGCAAGCAGAAGGAACTGGACAGACTCCATGTTCCCTTTCAAGGGAACTCGCGTTGCGTCGATTAACCCTAAGGGAACGCTTCGCGTGAAGATGTATTGAAGCACATGTAAAATCAGTCCAATGGCGTGATGGGACGTCAGAGGTGGGTGACGTCATGAACCAAGAAGTATATAAGCCGGTTCAAACCCAGCTGCGACAGCTTCTGTGTCTTCACAAGCGCTATACAGTATGTGAAACTGTCCCTGTTATTTGGTGTTGTCTGTTTCTATATATATATATATATATATATATATATATATATATATATATATATATATAATTCAGTATGGCGAGCAAGCAGCAGTTCAGAATGTGTGTGCACCCCTGCCCGCGTTATTTAACGGGTGGGGACACACACGTTCTCTGTGTTGTTTGTTTGGGAGAGGAGCATGCACAGTCAGCGCTCGAGGGCGCTGGCTGTGAGCACTGTGATGTGCTTCCATTGCGGACTCTCCGATCCCGCCTGGCGTTCTTTAGCGAGGACGCCCAGGCTCATGTTCCCCAAGGCTCAGGTCCCGCTGCTGCTGAGGCACAGCGAAGGCTTCAGACTTGGGGTTTGCAAATGGATCTGTCAGCGGGGTTAGAGACGCGCTCTGCCTTATCTCTGCCCTCACCTGACAGATCCAGTGCGCTGTATCAGGGTTCAGAAGCACGCGCTGCGGTTTCTTCCGCCCCGATACACGCACCAACACTTCAACTATCCAGTTCCGAGGAATTGGATGTTGTAAGTGTTGATACACGTGTGTCTGAGGATTCGCCACCTCAGTCTCACGCATATGATGAGCTTGTTGAGGTTGTGACGAGAGCGGTCAAGAAACTAAATATAGATTGGCCGTCAGATAAGCATGACGTTCATTCGAAAAGCAAGCTCGACGAACGCTTCCTGCCCTCTCGCGCACAACCTCAACACCGGGGTCTTCCGTTTCTCCCCAATCTTCACACTGAGGTGTCGAGATCGTGGGAGAAACCAGTGTCATATAGAGTTTACAGCGCACAAACATCACACTACTCCAATATTTCACAATATAAAGAGCACGGTTATGGGGAGATGCCAAAGGTGGAAGAGACACTTGCTAGTTATCTCTCCCCTGAAGCTGCATCTTCCCTTAAGACCCCGGCGTTGCCCACCAAGCCAGTTAGAGTTACATCTGCTTTGGTGGGTAAGGCTTACTCTGCTGCTGGTCAGGCTGCAGCATGTTTACACACTATGTCGCTGCTGCAGGCTTACCAGGCAGAGGTGTTAGGAGATTTAGATGAAGGCGGGGGAATTGGCCCGGATGCAGTTTGCGAACTGCGTCGGGCTACAGATTTGTCTCTCAGGGCCGCCAAGGAGACGGCTAAATCTATCGTCCGGTTTATGGCAGCCCTGGTGGCCACTGAGAGACATCTCTGGCTTAATCTAAGCAGTATTAAAGAAAGAGACAAACACTTTCTTATGGATTCGCCGGTCTCGACTGCTGGCCTCTTCGGCGACTCCGTGAATTCGGTCGTCGAGAGGTTTCAGGAGTCAGCTAAACAGGCGGCTGCATTCCAAAAACTCATCCCCCGTCGGATTCATGTCTCTGGGGCTGCTGAGCGGGAGCAGCCCCAAACATCGAAAGCCAGCTCCTCACACCGAGCCACTCAAAAACAGAGCGTGGATTCCCGTGCTCCCCCACAAAAAAACTGGGGACAGGGAAAGCCTGCTCAACAGCAGCCGTCAAGGAAAAAAACAGATCTGAGGACCGTTATTTTGTCCAAGAAGGCTGCGAAGAAAAGGTCCTGACGTGCGAGGGCGCAGGCCATCGAGGGCAGTTCCCCCCGAAAGGAGAGCAGTTAACACCTCATTATATGGTGCCCGCCTCCCTTCGGTGTCCTTGGGGGACCATTATGCCAACCCTGTCATCTCGTGTGTTACAGGGCGCAGTGGTCTCCGGCGAGCACATATCTCAGGGTCCACCCGGAAACGTAGTGGTCTTGGGATGCCCGCCCCCTACGAGGAGGGTTCTAGAGCAGTCAGTTCAGTCGTTCCCTGCCGGTTCGCCATTACAGGGCGACGAACTGAGTGCTCAACAACAACTAAATCCAGAAACCAGTCTCGAGAGGCTGGTACCTCTAGTAGAATTTTTGACAGTGTGGAAGCTACTGCCGAATATTTCTCGTTGGGTCCTGCAGACCATAGACAAGGGTTATCAAATTCAGTTTGGGTCTCGCCCGCCCAGGTTTATGGGGGCCTACCCACCGTGGTGGACCCTGAGCAGGTTCTGGTAATGGAACAAGAAGTGAAAAACCTGTTGAAGAAAGGTGCCATATAATATGTACCTCCCTCCAGCAGGGAGACTGGGTTTTACAGCCGATATTTCATCGTTCCGAAGAAGGATGGGGGGGGTTGCGTCCCATTTTGGATCTAAGAGTTCTGAACGAGTCAGACATGCAACTAAAATTCAAAATGTTAACTTTGAGACAAATCGTGCCACAGATCAGATCCAAGGACTGGTTTGTCACAATAGATCTCAAGGATGCATACTTCCATATTTCCATCCTTCCATACCACAGGAAGTTCCTGAGGTTTGCTTTCGGGGGCAAAGCATACCAATATCGAGTTCTTCCATTCGGTCTAGCGTTATCACCCCGCACTTTCACGAAATGCGTAGATGCAGCTCTAGCGCCATTATGCATACAGGGTATTCGCATCATGAACTACATTGACGATTGGTTGATTTTAGCTCATTCACACCAGTTGGCGGTTCGGCATCGAGATGTCGTCCTCGCCCACATGAAAGAGCTGGGGTTACGGCTCAACGCCAAGAAGAGTGTACTTTCTCCACTACAGAGGACCACTTATCTGGGGGTGGTTTGGGATTCTATGTCAATGCGGGCGCGTCTGTCTCCGGCAAGCATAGAGACCATTCTGTTAGCCGTAAAAAGGATAAAGCTAGGCCAGTCGCTCACTGTGAAACAGTTTCAGAGACTGTTGGGTCTGATAACTTTTGGCCTGCTGCACATGAGATCCTTGTAGTGGTGGCTCAGGACCAAAGGGTTTTCCCCGATCCTAGAGGGACGCTCGGCTCAGGGTCTATGGGGGGACCATCACCTCTCCTGGCATATCAATCGCCTGGAGATGATGGCCATTTTTCTTGCTCTCAAGTATTTCCTCCCAGCCCTCAGGGGCCACCATGTGTTGGTCCACACAGACAATACATCGGTGGTCGCCTATATAAATCATCAAGGGGGTTTGCGTTCACGTCCGCTGTGCAAACTGGCGCACCAAATCCTCTTGTGGTCCCAGGGCAAGCTGCTTTCACTCAGAGCAGCTTATATCCCGGAGGCCAAGAACATAGAAGCAGACATCCTGTCGAGACAGGGGCCGAGGCCCGGGGAATGGAGGCTCCACCCCGAGGTGGTGGAGCTGATATGGAGGGAGTTCGGCCAGGCTCAAGTGGATCTGTTTGCTTCTCGAGAGACATCTCACTGTCCACTCTGGTTCTCCCTCACGCATCCAGCTCCTCTCGGACTGGATGCGATGGTAAAGACGTGGCCGAGGCTGCGTTTGTATGCCTTTACCCCGATTGCTCTGCTCCCGGGAGTTCTGGAAAGAGTTCGCAGGGACCATCTGCGCCTGCTTCTTATAGCCCCGCGGTGGCCGGGCAGAGTGTGGTTTGCAGATCAAGTGTCTCTCCTCAACGGGCCTCCTATGGAGCTTCCCGTCAGGAGGGACCTGCTGTCTCAAGCAGAGGGCTCAATATGTCACCCTCGTCCTGAATTGTGAAACCTGTGGGCTTGGCCTCTGAAGGAGCCCAGCTCATAGGGTCAGGTCTCTCAACCGAGGTTTTGGAGACCATTCTACAATCCAGAGCTCCCTCCACGAGGAAACTTTATGCCTTGAAGTGGAAGGTTTTCACTTCATGGTGCAGTGACCGTCAGCTGAACCTTGTTAACTGCCCGGTTGGAACAGTGCTGGAGTTTCTGCTGGATCGGTTCACTGCAGGTCTATCCCCGTCCACTCTGAAGGTCTATGTGGCGGCCATAGGTGCTTACCACATTCCTTTGGGTGGAATGTCTGTGGGTAAAGACCCTTCGGTATCTCGTTTTCTACGTGGCACGTTGAGGCTGAGGCCTGCTGTACGCACTAGGGTACCGACTTGGGACCTGGCTATTGTCCTCCAAGGCCTTTCCCAGGCTCCCTTCGAGCCCCTGGAGGAGGTTCCAGTTCGTTTTTTTTACTTTAAAAACTCTGTTCCTCCTCGCTATTTCTTCTCTTAAAAGAATAGGAGATCTTCAGGCTCTGTCGGTTGCACCCTCGTGCTTGGAATTTGCACCTGGCATGGTTAAAGCGTTCCTTCATCCTAGACCAGGTTATGTTCCTAAGGTCCCCACTAATGTGGCCCCATCTGTAGTACTGCAAGCCTTCTGTCCTCCTCCATTCCAGGATGCGGACCAGGAGAGGCACAATTTGCTATGCCTGGTTAGGGCTTTGGATGCTTACGTCCACAGAGCTGCCCTGTGGCGTAAAACCGAACAATTATTTGTCTGTTTTGGACCCCCTAACAAGGGGTCCCCTGCATCTAAGCAAAGGATGAGCAAGTGGGTTGTTGAGGCCATCTGATGAGTCGACCGGACAGCCTTCACCTATGGCCGTTCGGTCTCACTCAACTAGGAGTATGGCGGCCTCTAAAGCCTTATTGTCAGTTCCTCTTCAAGACGTTTGTGATGAGGCAGGCTGGTCCTCACCTCACACATTCGTTAGATTTTATGCTCTGGACTTGGACTCTACACCAGGGTCCCGAGTGCTCTCGTCCTAGTGCTGCTCGCTCTATTTCACACTGGACAGGCACTTCTTGCTATGGTGGCGTTGGTATAGATGTTCCCTTAGCATCAATCGGCGCAACGCGAGTTCCCTTGAAAGGGAACGCCTCGGTTACGACTGTAACCTCGGTTCCCTGAAGAGGGATCGAGACGTTGCGTCACCTGCCATATCTTCTACGTGCCTGTAAGCAACTTGTTCAGACCCTACGAAGCTGTTGCGGCTGGGTTTGAACCGGCTTATATACTTCCTGGTTCATGACGTCACCCGCCTCTGACGTCCCGTCACACCATTGGACTGATTTTACATGTGCTTCAATACATCATCACGCGAAGCGTTCCCTTAGCGTCAATCGACGCAATGTTTCGTTCCCTCTTCATGGAACCGAGGTTACAGTCGTAACCGAGGCGTTTTCTGAAGTGGCTGTGAGTTTTAAAAACACACACATATAGGCCTTGTTTCACAGACAGGGCTTAGATTAAGCCAATACTAGACCTTAGTTCAATTAGGACATTTAAGTAGCTTTTATAATAATGCCTTTGAAATAAAAAGAAAAACATTACTGGTGTGTATATTGAGACAAAACAATGGCACTGACATTGTTTTATATAAGTCAGTGCAATTTGCTTTCAGTTAAAACAGCTCAAACATGCATTTTAGTCTGGGACATTTTAATATATAGGTTTAAACCTTTTCTCTGAAACCGGGGGACAGTCTTTTGAATAAAGCAAAAAAAAAGCATACTATACACTACCAATCAAAAGTTTGGGGTCTGTAAGATTTATTGATGTTTTTGACTGATGTCTCTTATGCTCACCAAAGCTTGCATTGTGAAATATTATTACAGTTTAAAATAACTGTTTTTTATCTAAATATATTTTAAAATGCAATTTATTCCTGTGATGGAAAAAGCAAAATTTTCAGCAGTCAATACACTTTTTACTTATTATTATCAATGTTGAAAACATATCAATGTTGTGAAGCTTAATATTTTGTGGAAACTCTCATACATTTTTTAAAAGAATTCTTTGAGGAATAGAACGTTTAAAAGAACAGCATTTATTTGAAATAAAAATATTTTGAAATCCCCATACTTTTGAATGGAAATATAAAGTGACAGTTACTACTTGCTACATTTTTACAAAAAAATACTTCAAATAATAAATAAATAATTTTCCACAAAAATAGTAAGCAGCACAACAGTTTTCAGTGACAATTATAAGAAATGTTTCTTGACCACCAAATTAGCATAAATTAGAATGATTTTGATCAAATAAATGTGTGCCTTAGTGAGCATAAGCAATTTAAAGTTTCAAAAACATAAAAAAATATTATAGAGTGAACAGTTGTGTGTGTGTGTATTACCCCTTGTAAAAATATATGCTTTTGTGTTTACTCCAAATGTACGAGTTTTGTTAGAAATGTACAAATTTGGTTTGTTGAAACAAGGCTAAAGCAAAGAAAAATAGAATGGTTGTCTATCTGAGGGCCTCAAGGACAGGAATTAAAAACCACATCCTAATGGTGACATGCATTTCTGGAAAAGCTCAAATCCTATAATAAGGTGTTTTATGCAAATACATTTTCTTTAATACCGATTCAGAGAATTTGTGAGAGATACATGTTCCAGTAATACATATGACACTGTCTGGCTATTAGTATGCAAATGGTGCGCCTTTTTCTTCCTGAACTGTATTTCATTAGTAGACTGATCTGACAGGTCAGACAGGGCTGTTTTAGAATGCTGGCTCCTCTCCAGAATGCATTTGTGCACAATGCTGGATCTCTCTGTACTGTATTTTTGTTTTGTGTCATTTTTCCCCCCACCACCATTGGAAGTGAAATGTTAATAAACCATGCAGCGCCCTGAGAATGATTATTATATGGAGGTGTATGAATTAGGGCCAGCTTGTCAAGTTTGTCAGGGTGCTGAATTAGAGAGACCAGTGTGAGCCATAAAGTGCCACTTCATCTGTCGGTGCCGGCTTTGTTGGAGCTCAATTAGCATGCAGATTTCTGAATGTTTTATGAAAGCGCTGGGACTGAAGGACCTCTCAAAACATTGATTTATGATCTGAGCTCTGTCGCCGTTGCCTACGGCATTGGGGCAGCCCGCACCGGTGCTTTTGTTTTCAAATAATGTTTTTACAGTTTGACAAGATCTAGTGCAATAAGCGACAAGATTTATATTTCACACATCGCTGTTCTAAGGAGGCTTATGCGATGTTTGGAGTGTTTCTTAAGTGTCTTACAATATGTGGATTATACGTTGATGCCCTGATTAAGCATTTGATGTAAAGCATAAGCAGTCCGTATTTGCCTTCCTCGCTCTCAATCTCACTCTCATTCTTTCTTTTCTGTAGCTGTAAGCAGAAGCTGTATCTTGAAAACCTCCCAAACACCAGTATTATCATCCCGTTCCATAACGAAGGCTGGTCCTCTCTGCTCAGAACCCTCCACAGCATCACCAACCGCACACCTGACCACCTGATCGCAGAGATCATACTGGTAGACGACTACAGTGACAGAGGTAAACAGAAGAGCATTTCTTTGTCTCTCAGAGCATCTGCTTGCTGGTGGCTTTCTGCACTAGCTGCTCAAAGTGAATGTTGAACGAAGCTTTGATAGTACTAGGTCCTTGAGTCTGTCATTTATTGAAGAAGACAGGGCTTTGTCAATGATCACTGAGTGACAATTATATATTATGTTATGATTGGTGTTTTATCAATTTGAAGGGACTTTTGACACTTGTAGGCTCCCTCAAAACTGGGGTTGACTGCTAAAAGGGTCCAATATTGCATATATATCTTTCACCATATATATATTTTTTTTGTCTGTCATGTTCACTACATAGTGGTGGAAATTATATATTAAATATTTGTTGGACTCCTTTGTCTCATTAAGGCTAATTTAAATGTTAGCATTTTATGTATTAGTACATTTAAAGCACATTTAAACAGGGGTGCTTTCTTCATTAGGGCAATAGGGCAACGCACCACCAAAGTGCGAAAGGGACGGATTTTTTCAATCACATTCAACCACAGAGTTACGCTAGCCGTCACTGTAGACTGTTTGTTCTGCCTCTGGATTTTGTTGTTGTTGGTGAACATAAATGTGCTATATGTAGAATTTTAAACCTACGAGTATATTTTTATGATAGCAGTTTTGTTTTTATTTATTTAAAATTTTAGTTTAGTGAATTTACCTTCTTTAACAAGCATTATTTTGTTTTTAGATTTTAATGTTACAATGTTAGAATGTAATGTGATTTGATTTTACCCCTTTTTTGCACATGATAGATAGACTGTAAGGCTTTTCATAACCTTCAATATGAAAATTGTTTAACATTTTTTAAATTAAATACAGATTTTTTTTTTAAATTCAAATAGAAAAAAATTAAGGCTGGCCATATTGCCCAACCCTTTCTTATGGCATGCTTTGAATGCTGAATTTTCTGTGTTTTAGCTAAGCAGTAATGATACATTATTATCACTGTTAAATGGTTATTTAACAATTAGCCTAGCCTACTTTCAGTCCTGCATTACTAATTCAGTTTGTTTGTGCCCCCCCCCAAAAAATTTTTTAGCACCAACCGCCACTGCATTTAAATAACATTTTCACACTTTTTTAATTTAGACAAAATACAGCTTGATGCATAGTAAAGCAGAAATATTCGAGTGATATTTACTGTGAAATTTTTCTCTACAAAATTCTAGCATGCTCCTGACTGACACTGTTACTTAAACAATTTTGAGGAAAAAAAGAAGAAGGGTTGTAAATGATGCCACACCTGAGGGACAGTTGTAATATATATCCTTTTTACATAAATTACAACTGTCCCTCAGGTGTGGCAAAATTTGTTTGGTTTTCTATATGTGTGTGTGTGTGTGTGTGTGTGTGTGTGTGTGTGTGTGTGTGTGTGTGTGTGTGTGTGTGTGTGTGTGTGTGTGTGTGTGTGTATTGAGCATATGCAACATTTATAAGACCGTTGTGTCAGTCTTTTCATTTTTAGTCTCATTGACCTTGAAAAGTAGAGCAAATTCTGCTCATTGTAAGACGTTTGGTAGTGGAATGCTGTAAGTGCAAGTCATCAGGAATGTGTCTTTGCTTTGAGACACATTGCGCTTGGTTGAGCACTATAGCACCAAATACTTCTCCTTTTAGAACAGTATCCCAATACCTACACAATAAATCAATAAGAACATCCCACCACACAATGCCCCTCTGTACTACAAGACATCTCAGCCAATAGCATTCCATCTCCCAGCTGGGCATGCATCATTACTGTTGAGGAATAATGGGAGAGCACAATAGAGAGCGTGTACTCCACTCTGTTCCATTACAATACTCATGTCCAACTGAAATTACCTGCCATTAGACTGAGAGTCATCTTGCATCATTTGATGATAAACAATGTTTTTCTTAAATAATTACACAGATTGTTGTTTGTGTCAGCATGTAGCATTGTTTTTTGTGTCAGCAACATTATACAGTGTTTCCTAATTCATGTAAGGCCATCTGCAATGTTTAACGTGTGTTTGTCTGTGTGTATACTGTGTGTAAGAGACAAACTCTGCTATGCTAATCAACGCAAGCCCATTGGTCAGTTCCCTTTGATGATGAGCTCATATGAGATGCAGATTCTCTCAACAGATTTTTGACCTAGAGCAACAGTAGAGATGAACTCTCAAAGCATTGAAAATGTCAGTTTTCTGGCATTTCATTGCAGTGATTTGAAAGCAGATTCAATGAAAAAGCACTAAATCTCCTGTGCATTCGTCAAGTGCTCGTATGAGTCATTTATGTGGTTTAAAGAGTTTAAAGAGAATTTTTAGCCAGATGCATTGCTTACTCTCTGTAACAAACATTTGTCAGTTTCCTCAGATCTCTAGCAATGAGAGGTAATTCCACCAGCCAGTATACAGAAAGAATGAATGAGCTTTCCAGTACTGCAAAAATTATTTGGTAGTTACGTTTCACTCAGACTAAAGATTGACCAATAATGTCCAAGTGTATTTGAAAGGAAATAAGCACCTGTCAGTAGTGTCATCGGTCACTCTAACTGCACTCTCTCTACACAAACACACAGAAGGTTTTGTGCAGCTGGTGGCCTTTTTGTCTGGACAGTCGCTTTTGAAAACGTTCAGTACCATCAATCACTACAGCCAAAAGCGAGAGCGAGATCTAATTAGCATAGAGCAGAGGACAGTCCAGAATGACTGAGAGAGAGCCACACTTCTGCCACTCATAGTCACTGGCTCTGACCAAACCCAGATATGAAGTGGATATAAAGTGGGCTGAAGTTATTCCCCCCATCTCCTTGTGTTCTCTTTAGTACCACTCATGGTATCCATTAGCCCTATGGATGATATAGAAATGTCAGTGTTTTTTCAGACTTTTTAAAAATGTTTGATCTCAATATGCATGTATTTTCTTATTCTGGAGCTGAGCTTTCAACCAAACAGCCACTGTAGCTTTGGTAACACTTTATTTCGATGGTCAGTTAACTCTCATTAGAGTATTAGTAGACTGTCTGCTTAATATCTGCTAACACTATATTTTGATGGTCCTTCAACAGACATTCTACTGACTATAAGTAACTTTGCAACTGCATGTCCCTAAACCCTACAACTAACCCTAACCTAACAGTCTACTAATGGTCTACTACGACATCTACTAATGCTCTAATGAGAGTTAGTTGACATATAGTTGACAAGTCAATAGTTAGTAGAATGTCTAAAGTAAAGTTGACCATAGAAATATAGTGTAACCATATAACAATACATGGTAACGCATTAGATCACAGTCCGGAAAGTACTGCATAATTAAGACGAATTTACAGCATAACTTTCGGTAATTATAGTGTACCTACTTGCATGTAAGTATAAGGGAACAATATGTAAAGTTTGGGGAATAAATGGGTAATAACCAGGAGAATTAAAAAAAATATTTATACTGTAAGTATTATATAACTAAGGTTCTACTATTATGATACAACAATCTTACATTTGGGAGCAATTTTGCGAGAACATACAATGTGTACCTTTTTGTAATAATTGTGTAAAAATACAAACTGTATAGGCTTTTTAAAAATTACAGGCTAAATATCTATACATTTATACAGTTTTTTTATAGCAAAAGTGCAGATATTTAAGTTTGGGCTTACACGTTTCAAGGCAAGTAAAGCTAAAACTATTGCAATTTTTTTAAATACTGGGAAACATACTCTTGTTCCATGTAGTTACAGGGTAAGTGTGACATTGCGTAAATTAAAGTGGTGCTTGTCACCCTCTTGTTCCATGTAGTTACAGGGTAAGTACAATAAAAGTACATACACACAATCTAATATCATCCATTGGGGTCGTATGTATTACTACAGTTATTGCAGTATGTGCGGTTTGATGCTCCAACTTTTAGGAACACATGAGCTTGCATTATATGTATTCCCAGAGATGTATTTTTTATTTTTCTAAAAACCTTAATTTGTGTTAATCTGAAGAAGGAGATTCGTAGGCCTATACATCTTGGATGGCATGAGGGTAAAAGATGAGTAAATGGTGAGGACGTATTTCTGGGTGTACTGCATTTTATTTTAAAACATAATACAGAATACTGCCGTGCAAAGGCAAAAGACCGTAACTTCGTTTTTGGTTGAAAATTAGTTATTGATATTTTTGGCACATTCAAGACCTCCTTTATCATGTGGATAAGTATCTTGAGTCAATTCCATTGTTTTTTCGAGAAAATAATGGGTTGTCTTAACAGTAACTTCCAAAAGCCCATTAGAAACCAAGGCAGAACACAGTAACACCAGTTACCGCTCTTTGGCTTTGTTTTTGAATGCTCATATTGAGTTACGGTACTCTGCCTTTGTTTAGCCGTGCGTCAATATGAAGTTACTGTGCCGGCGTTCTATCAAATGATGCTACCTATCAGATTGTACAGTGTTCTGCCTTTGTTTTACTCTCCATTAAAATTGAAATTACGATGTAGCCTGTGTACTTTGTACAGCTGCCATCAGTCCCTGTAACTTCTGATGTCCTCAGAGCTTTGTCCTGCACAAATGCGTTCAGAACATTTAGTATGGTCTGAACCCGCTCAATCGACAATCATGCGATATCGATCGCGAAGGATATATGCAGAGTTGACAGAAAAATGTTACACATGCCATAGCAGATGAATACAACAAAGAACTAAAGCCCCGCCTCACCCAGTTCGGATAGCGGACCTGGTTGAAACAATCATGCATCTAGCTGGCAGAGTGCCAAAACTTTGCCGGCGCCTTCAGCACCGCCCTGAAAACGGTCGAGCCGACGCGGGACTAATATATCACAGGGAGTGATAATAATGAAGCAACAAGGGTATATTGGTGCATAGCCTACAACATAATGAAGCAAGAAGTGCTGGTGCATACAACATCAGCTGTTACAAGCGGGTAATCACTGCGTACGGAATAAATCCGCGGTACGAGCGAAGTGCACAAGCACAATAATAGGGCAGACAGCTGAAACCACCACATACCGAAAAGACGCAGAACACAGAAGGTTGTGCTATAAATGCATTAGTCGTCTAGGTAGTGCAGAACACGCTCCCTACTGAGTCTCAAGGGGGAAAGCACCGCGTTTGTACTTTGTACTTTTCGTGAACGTACAAGGAGCGTGACAGCTTTGAACACGAATACTATATTCCAGTCCCCGGGTCGAATGTGCGCCAGCATCTGTTTTATCATGATCATTTTGAACGCGTGTTTAGCAAGTCTTCAAGTCCACTCGGTACCAATTGAAGATACTATGGAGGTACACTCACCTAAAGGATTATTAGGAACACCATACTAATACTGTGTTTGACCCCTTTCGCCTTCAGAACTGCCTTAATTCTACGTGGCATTGATTCAACAAGGTGCTGAAAGCATTCTTTAGAAATGTTGGCCCATATTGATAGGATAGCATCTTGCAGTTGATGGAGATTTGTGGGATGCACATCCAGGGCACGAAGCTCCCGTTCCACCACATCCCAAAGATGCTCTATTGGGTTGAGATCTGGTGACTGTGGGGGCCATTTTAGTACAGTGAACTCATTGTCATGTTCAAGAAACCAATTTGAAATGATTCGAGCTTTGTGACATGGTGCATTATCCTGCTGGAAGTAGCCATCAGAGGATGGGTACATGGTGGCCATAAAGGGATGGACATGGTCAGAAACAATGCTCAGGTAGGCCGTGGCATTTAAACGATGCCCAATTGGCACTAAGGGGCCTAAAGTGTGCCAAGAAAACATCCCCCACACCATTACACCACCACCACCAGCCTGCACAGTGGTAACAAGGCATG
This sequence comes from Gila orcuttii, assembly GCA_026230005.1. Taxonomy (NCBI): domain Eukaryota; kingdom Metazoa; phylum Chordata; class Actinopteri; order Cypriniformes; family Leuciscidae; genus Gila; species Gila orcuttii. The sequence goes on along the minus strand of JAPDVR010000002.1, from coordinate 25,669,927 downwards.
ATGGATCCATGTTCTCATTCTGTTTACGCCAAATTCTGACTCTACCATCTGAATGTCTCAACAGAAATCGAGACTCATCAGACCAGGCAACATTTTTCCAGTCTTCAACTTTCCAATTTTGGTGAGCTATTGCAAATTGTAGCCTCTTTTTCCTATTTGTAGTGGAGATGAGTGGTACCCAATGGGGTCTTCTGCTGTTGTGGCTACACAAATGCTTTGCTGCATACCTCGGTTGTAACGAGTGGTTATTTCAGTCAAAGTTGCTCTTCTATCAGCTTGAATCAGTCGGCCCATTCTCCTCTGACCTCTAGCATCAACAAGGCATTTTCGCCCACAGAACTGCCGCATACTGGATGTTTTTCCCTTTTCACACTATTCTTTGTAAACCCTAGAAATGTTTGTGCGTGAAAATCCCAGTAACTGAGCAGATTGTGAAATACTCAGACCGGCCCGTCTGGCACCAACAACCATTCCACACTCAAAATTGCTTAAATCACCTTTCTTTCCCATTCTGACATTCAGTTTGGAGTTCAGGAGATTGCCTTGACCAGGACCACACCCCTAAATGCATTGAAGCAACTGCCATGTGATTGGTTGATTAGATACTTGCATTAATGAGAAATTGAACAGGTGTTCCTAATAATCCTTTAGGTGAGTGTATTTTGTCATGTCTAATGTATTAACCCTCTGGGGTCGGTGGTATCGCCGGCGATACCAGCTCTCTTTTTTCCTTATCAGTGCAAAAGAGACTCAAATTACTCTGTTGATTTTGATCTTACATATAAGTGCTGTACATTATTAGATCCTGTTAAGTGTCTTTTTTTTTTTTTGTGGGTACTCACAATAAAACAAAGTGTTGTGCTTTTCGTCAAATAAAGAAAAATAAACATGATGCGCGTTTTGTCAGTGAGGTCCATTATGAAACGCGTCCGAAAAATGAACTGTAACTCTGTCAATACTTGTCACAGAGATACGAGAGATTTCTCTTTATGAAGCTGAAATTCTCTTCTTTTAAATGAAGTAATTTACTAAAAAAATAAATATTTCCAGTTTATGTAATCCGTTTGAAACCAAGGAGAGGTACAGTTTTTTCGTTCTCCCTTCATTATCTTTAATTAGCGGAGACCGCCATGCCCCCAGAGCTTTTCACATGGAAAATAGGCGATCTATGCATAGCACACGCGGCACGCCCCCCGATCAATGCCATAAAAACACGAAGTTCTGGACAGCGATGAAGAATTCACCTTTTCTTCCGAGGAAGATTGCGACTCGGACGACGAACGGCTGCATTTTCAAGAACGAATTGATCTCGCAGTTGTGTTATATAATTCCTTTTCTGATCATATAGAGCTCAAATGAATTTTCAGATTATATTTTGCCTAGTTTTGGCTAGCTTCTGACATAGGAAATATTGCCTCACAATATCCCTAACATTCGTGTACGCTCGTGTAAACTTTTTAAATGTGATATTCTCTAAACATATTTGTATATCAGCCTACATATATTTCACTCAGTTTTGATTAGTTTATGACACTGATTATCATGCTAAATAGCCTACTTCCTTATGTGTAATGCATTTTGTTCGCAAATAACTGCTAGGTTATGTGATTGAGAGAAATATATTTCAGACTCCGGTAAAATACGTGATACTGTCTAAATACAATATATTTTATTTTATATATAAATGTTCAGTTTTGGTTAGCCTATGACACTTTATCATGCGTAAATACTTGTTCGTGAATACCGGTGTAAATGTTTGAAATGTAAGTGTAATGTAATGTAAGTGATGTGTCGTTCGTTCGTGAACAATCCGTTCATTGTGTAGAGATGTGGCATAAAGATGTGTGACTGTGTTACTCTTAATTAATTTATTTTTTTTAAATATTAAAAATAGTAATGTGTCCAAACTTTTCACCGGTACTATACACGCAGCATTTGATTTGCTTAGAGCCCGCATCAACGGGGCATAAGCATTTACTGTGAGATACCTGCCTTTACTTTTGTTTATTTATCGCTCACAATTGCTTTGTTTATAGCTGACTGATTATTTATTTATTTTACTCACATTTGATTTGCTTAGAGCAAGGTATGACTAAAAATGTGCTTTTGACTTTCATTTATATTTAGCATATATATATATATATATGTGTGTGTGTGTGTGTGTGTGTGTGTGTGTGTGTGTATGTATATATATATATATATATATAAATATATTGTCCTTGCATTCTTTGGGGTCCTTGCATTCTTTCTCACACCTGAATGAAAGGCTCATTACTATGCAGGGTCTTTGTCTTCTCAGGTGTGATCCAACTAATTATTCACAAGGGGTTGGGCAGTTGACGCCCATTCGCATATTGCCTTGGCAAACAAAAAAAATGTTTTTCACAATTTTAATCATCTATTGTGTTATGTGAATGATAAGGCAGGATGATTTTCAGATCATTTTGAAGCAAAAACTCTAGGCGACAACTTCCATTAGTCAAAAGTCTTGTGGACACATATTTAGTAAGTGTTTTGTGGCCTTATTTCAGACACTTTAAGTTTTAGTTTTTTCAATAACCATGCATAAACAATATTCTCTCAAAAATACAAACATGTACATACATTTTGCTTACATATTACGGTAGCCCCGTTTGTGCTATATAGAGTGAATTTAAACCTTTGCCATTAACATGTTTATAAATAACTGAAAAAAGCACAAATGTCAGAGCATGTCAGAACACTTCCAGGACCCAGAAAATCCCTCGGACCCCAGAGGGTCCGCGCGCGTGTTTAGCAAGTCTTATGCCGCTCGGTACCAATTGAAGATACTATGGAGGTATTTTGTCATGTCTAATGTATTAATAATGCCACCAGAATGCAACCAAAGCACAGGATAGCAATAAGTAGATGTCTATAAGTAATTGTAAATTATACAAAATAAATGCCATGATCTCTAGATTTTATACAGGTGTTAATATAATGATTTTGTTAAAGGTGATCAGCAACCAAATATTGATAATTTGGAAGTTACTGCCTTTTGCCTTGGCATGACTTCTCACTTTTTGCTGACAATACAAAGGCAGAGTACTGTAACTTTAAAATAGTGGTCAAAAGTTAAGTTTGAGCTTTTTTATGTAGATAATTTTCATTACTTAAACATCTAATTGCCAGATTTCCAGTGTCCTACCTATAATTAATTTGGCGGGACAACTAAAAACCTTTAAAGTAATTTTTCTCAGTTCAAGTTAAGGTCTTTTGCCTTTGTAGGGCAGAATAGCAAGAGACATGATTTCTTCTTCAGATTCATCAGTGGAAAGAAAGAAAAAGAAGAGGAACAAAAGGAAGAAGCCAAGCAAGAGAAAAAAGGGGGGACAAAACATGCTACTTTCAGACAGACTTAAGGATTTGAAATGAATTGTTGATTTAAAAAAAGCAGTTTTAAACGAAAAAGAAGTGTTGTAAATCTGTTGTTTTTCAAATAAAGGTTTCCGAGTCAGTGATATTAGATTGTGTGTATTATTGTACTTACAGTACCCTGTAACTACATGGAACAAGAGGGTAACAAGCACCACTTTAACCCTCTGGGGTCGGCGGTATCGGCGGCGATACCAGCTCACTTTTTTTCTTATCAGTGAAAAAGAGATTCAAAATAGTCTGTTGATTTTGATCTTACATATAAGTGCTATACATCATTTGATCCTGTTAAGTGTCTATTTTTTTGTGTATACTCACAATAAAAACAAAATGTTGTGCTTTTTGTAAAATAAAGAAAAATCAACATAATGCGATGTTTTGCCTTCTCTCTGTCAGTGAAGTCCATTCTGAAACGCATCCGAAAATGAACTGTAACTCTGTGAATACTTGTCATACAGGCACGAGAGATTTTTATTTATGAATCTTGAATTATCTTCTTTTAAATTAAGTAATTTATATAAAAATATTCTCAGGTTATGTAATCTGTATGAAAAGAGAGAGATGTCAGTCTTTTTCTTTTGAGCTCATTATAGCTTATTAACTGTTAATGTGGCCACGCCCATGGAGAGCGCGCGCTATTCAAACGCAAATGATCTGAGGCAAGCCATGCAAACATGCCAATGCCCACATCAGCAGGATAAAACACATCAAGTTTAATAGGAATCTTGTACTTTACCTTGTCTTGCTACACTGTGAGGAATAATACTATCATAATAATCCTGGAAAAGTTACCTCAGAAGTGCTGGTAGTTTCATTTCGAGGAGCAACGGATCCAGCTGATGTAGTACGTTATTTATTCTTGAATGCTTTGTTCTAATCGCGATATTGAATAGTGTCTGTAAACCGCAAAAAGACTGTTTATATATGAATTGCGTGTCTGTGTGTGAATGAATGAATGAATGAATGGCACAGACGCGCGCGCTGTTTGTTTACTACATCTGTACAGAGCGCGTGTTTATATCATAAACACGATATGTTACAGACTAAATATGAATGTTTAGACAAGATTTCGTTGATTAGTTTTGGATAGATTATAAAGTTTTTACTGTAAAAAAAGACTACTGCCACATCAAATAAGCTTTTGTTCACCAATTTCTGCTCATATGTTAAATATAGGCTATAGTATGTGGTGTTTTGTCAAAAATAAAGTAGGTATATTGAATTATCAACTAAGATGTTATTAAAGTGTTTGTTCCAATATTCAAACTTATGAATCCTTACATTTGAAATACGTATGATAAAATGTATACTTTTTACGAAGAAAGATTACACTTGAAATATTGTTAAAATTGTAATTGTTGTTGTAATTGTAACCTATTTGTAATTGGTTACAATTTCTAATTGTAAAATATATATATATATATATATATATATATATATATATATATAATTTATTCTGTACTCGCATTCTTTGGTACCCAGTGACATACCTGTGTGAAAGGCTCATTATGCGGCTCATTATGCAGGTCTTTGTCCCCAACCCCCCCCCCGCTGGTAACAATACTTATAGTATAAATATATATTTTATAATTCTCCTGGTTGTTACCCCTTTATTCCCCAAACTTTACATGTTGTTCCCTTATACTTACATGTAAGTACTTTATAGGTACACTATAATTACAGAAAGTTACACTGTAAAATCGCTTTAATTACGCAGTACTTTCCGGGCTGTAATCTAAAGCGTTTCCAAATACATATACATAAACAGCAATACTTAGTAATAATAAAATGTTTTAATGTATCAAAAATGCCACACTGAGATTTCTGTGAACATTTTGAATGCTAACAAATTAATCATTGAATCAGAGTTTTGAATTGATTTACTTAGTTTGAGCTGATTTACTGAAATGAGACAAACTTACTGAATTAAATGCATTTGTTGTTTCTAAAAAATTTCATAACATCTTTCTTTAAACTGTATCATTTACTCATGATAGAGTTTTTGTATCATTGACACTGGAACATAAAGTAAACATAAGAAGTGCATTAAAGTCATTGCAATATTAACAATCCTAAATTTACTTTTAATATATGGACGTAAAACCACAACTTTTAATTCTTCAGGCAGACACTAATCAAAGCAATTTACATTGCTTTCAAGATAAAAAATATACTGTGCAGTGAATGTTCTAATATTCTTATAGAGTTAATTTTAAAACATCTACTTATGAATAGATGCACATGAAAAGACCACAGTGTCGCTCCTCACTTGTATTGTGTGATTAATTTTCATGAATATGTAGAGCGTTTGTGTTTCTTCGATTCTGCTTAAAGTAAAGTATTTTTAGAGCGTTGCTAAAGTGGAAGCTCTGCTGGTGTCTCTCTCGCCGCCAGCCTGGCTCTTATTGAAGATAAGCATTTCCACCATGTCTCACTCTGTGCAGAAGAGGCCTTGCTGGGCTCTCATTAATTGTGGATACAAATTAAATTCATGCCATGCATTTAATTAATTAAGAAACGTCTTCTTCATGGAAGCTCACAGTGGCATTCAGTAGCGTGAAGGTGCTTCATCACTGAACACTTTTGTTGTTCTTTTCTTGGCCCGGATGACTCGTTAAGGCTTCCAGAATGTTACTTTTTGCCGGTGTGTTTAGCTAAGCTGTAAAGTCAACTGCATGATTAAAAAATTCATATTCCTTTAATAGATAGTATTCAATTAGGTCATGTAATTAAAGCTCTCTTCTAATGAACCAAAATTAAATGGCTTGCATGAAAGTTGACACTTGTGTAAAGGCAGATACAACACATGCAAGTCAGACTTAATTTTCTATTAAGGCTAATTAAACCGTCATTATCATTGCATGGATGTGTGTTCATACAGTAAATCAGTATTAGCGACCATTACAGTATATTGATAAATGTAATACATCACCTATGCTTCCCATTGTTTCTATTTGAATAGGGGTGAAAGATAAGGGCATTTGAATGAATATTACGTTTTCAATATTTTTTTAAGTTATGCTCAATCGACAGACTTAAAGAATATGCGTGTTGACATTATTTTAGTGAAATTGCTTACTAACATTTTATAATATGAATATAATATGAGTTATATTCAGTTTTACAACTTTATGGTAATGTAAAAGCAATGCCATAATGACTGTAAAATGATGTAAATAGATTTACATCTCAAATAGTACACGTTTTATTAAGAATGAACACGTTTTATTAGATACTACACATTTTTTATTTTAATATATTTTAAAATGTCATTTATTCCTGTGATTGCAAAGGTGACTTTTACTCTACAGTGTCACATGATTCTCCTTATGCTAATAAATCATCCTAGAATTTTGCTCCAATTTTCATTAAAAAATGAACCAGATCATCTTTAGGCTGTCACGGTTATCTGGACTCAATCATCTTTAGTTTCACTTTCATGGACTTTCGGTTTGTTTTCATCAGACACATCAGCCTCTCATCTGTTCATGTGGACACTAATCTTCCAACAAAGCTGCACATAATTTAGTTCCTTACCTATGTATATTTAGTTCCTCTGTGTTCAGTCTTCATATGTCGGTCAGTGTTTGCATGTTAACCTTTGTTTCACGCACACTCTGTAACATTTTGTGTCTGTTTCTGAGTTTATTGTATTATTAAATCACTTCGTATTGGATCCTGTGTACCTTCATCTTTATCATCTTCAGTCTTGGGACACAGGCCATGCCGACAAAAAGTTATGGAATTCAAAAGTGGATTAGTCAAACCATTCTTGAATAATGTGTGAACAAATTTGAAGAAAAGCACGTCAAAAAAGACGTGAGGCTATACCTCCTCAACGGTAGCGTATTTAGACCAAACTTGGTTTGTGTTATGATAACCATGACCTGAGGGGACCTGCACAGTTTCGGAGCAGTGCCACCCAGTGGTCAGGATGCCAGCATGGTTCTGTGCAGCATGCCGAGTTGAACGATGCCCAATTAATTTATCAACTAATTGATCGACCATTTTGGGTGTTGGCCATTTTGAATTTTGTCATAAAATAGTATATTTTCACAAGGTAGTCCAAAAGGTTTGTGGGAGAGCCACCTTGTGGTCAAAAGTTATAATGAAATTTAAAAATAAATTAACTCTAATAGCTTTTTTGATTAGTTTAGGCTATTTTCATGATGACATGATGACTGAATTAAAAAAAAAGAACTCTTATAGCTTTTTTGATTAGTTTAGGCTATTTTCAAGATGACTGGTCTTGATAGATTCCTTTGGTCATGCCAAGAATATAGATACCAATTTTGCCATAGTCGATCAAACTTCCTGTCCGCCATTTTGATTTTCTTTAAAAACATACTTTTTCGGGTCAGGTCATCTTCAGACCATATCAGCATAAGTCGTGGATTTTGTATTTCCGTTTTCATATTTCAATGAATTTTATGGCGTAATGCCAAACTGCATTTTAGGTTGTATCTCTGCATAGCTTTGACATATTGACCCCAAACTTTATGTCATTGTCACCTCACACTGACCACGCCACATCGTTATGGTAACAGTGCCACTTATTGGTAAAAAAAAAAAAAAAGTATTAGAAAATAAATCATATCACTAGTGATTGAATTTATGATTTTTTTCAGCCATTATTATTTTGTCATAATCAACAATATGTCAAAAATGTTGTTGATCCAACTTAAAGGTAAAAATCTGCTATAATTTACTCCTAGTGTTCCAAACCTGCAGAGCACAAAATAATGAAATGATTAGATCAATTTATTTTTTGGTTAGTATCCCTTCAAACTTGTACTGAACCGAGAATATTAATTTAAGAGCAACTGTGTCACAGAAACACATTTATGCTCCACCTTCTGTGAGTACAATGTCACAACACAACCTTAACTTCCATATCCTAATTTGTGTTTTTACCTGCTGGAAGCTGAATTTGTAGTAATTACTGACCAGCCTCCATGTGCCCTTTCAAAAGCTACAGCTGACACAATTAGTATGGTGTGAAGATAGTCTGCCTACTCTTGGACACAGACACACACACACACACACACACACACACACACACACACACACACACACACACACACACACACACACACACACACACACACAAACACACAAAGACACAGAGACAAACACAGATTCACAGTTTTTGCTGGCTCACCTTGACAGTGAATGATTACTATGCTCTGTGTTTTGCGAATGATGAGGAACAACTCCTGCAAGCCAAATGTGTTTCCCTCCAAGAAAACGTCCTTGAGCTCCTCTACAAAGTGATGTGAAGAACCGAATGATAAAATCTTTGCAGTAACAAGCTGTTCATGCTGCACCCTTTTCTGACATACTATTTGAGAAGCAGACAGTAGGATACTGGGCACTTTGCTAGCCAAGCCTCTCAGAGTCTTCTGCTAAGACAGCGTAATTATTACAATCACCTCTCCTCTTTTTTAGAGCAGACACATGCACGCCATGAACCAATTCACAAAGCAACTTGAGATGTTACTTAAAGAGAGAGAGTGCTCTTATATTGTATCTGTCAATGCTTTAGTGAGTACACCCAGCATGCTTTGCTCCAAAAACTGCACAAAAAAATATGTATAGAGAGAGATTTAGTGTAGAGGTCTGTCCCATTTGCCATTCTTCTGTAGTATTTTAGGCAATTTTTGTAGGAGAAGGAGTGCAAGTAGTGTGTTCACAGTGAGCAATGCAATAAGACACTTTATGCACTCATGCACCTTATGAAGCGGAATGGGAATTTTATCTGGAAATTATGGTGGTATGATCAAAAATTGTCAAAATGGCAGCTGCAGTGACTGCTGAAACTTGGGTGATAAGGCTGGTCCTTTGAGTGTTGGTGGTCCACTGATTAAAGTGAAGACAGGTCAGGTGACCACAAGAAGAAGAGATAAGACCTGTCCTGATGCCCTTGATGATGACTTGGTGAGGCTTCTCTGGAGGGTGACTAGGTCTGTGGAGAAGGCAGCATTACGCAAAGTTGAATGCGTTGACAAAATTGTTTAATATGTGTTTAACATGTACTGTATGTAAAAGGCAATTTTGGCAATTGTATCAAATTAGGACTGGTCAAGTGGCAAGTGGTCAAAACAGGCATATGGACATGTTTAAAATGTAATTTCTCAAATGTAAAGCTTATATGTATATAGTAGTTTTTTTTTTCAGCAGCCATTACTACTGTCTGCAGTGTCACATGATCCTTCAGATATCATTCTGATATGCCGATTTGGTGCACAAGACACATTTCTTGTTGAAAACAGTTCTGCTTCTTAATATTTGTGTGGAAACTCAGTATTTCTTTGATTAGTATAAAGTTCAAAAGAACAGTATTTATTTGAAATGTAAATATTTTGTAACATTATACATTTATTTACTTTAACTTTTGATCAGTTTAATACATCCTTGCTGAATAAGATTATTAATTTCTCAAAAAAAGAAGACAAGCATTTAAAATGTCACTTTAATTAACTGAAATTAAACAAATGTGTGTAGTAAAAATAGCATTAGTGTTGTATTTGAGATTATACTACCCTTCAAATTCATATAGTACATGACAGTATAGTGTAGTGTAGTGCACAGTGTATAGTACATAATTTGAGGTACTACTTATGTGATTTGTTTCTCAGTATAGGGACTACTTAAGTCACTATTTAATTGCATTTGTAGCTATTAGCTAAAAGCCATTGTGTCTAGCAAGTGGTGGGGTAAATCACCCCCAAAATACAGGGATTATCTAAGCAATAAATGAATCAAGGTGAAGAAAAAAATCCATTGTCTAATAGCTTTTGCTGCACAGGAGGCAACTAATGTACCCTAAGCTGGCTGGGCTCAAGATCAGCCTGAGGGATCAATGTTCTTAAGCCCAATCAAAGCAATTCCATCGCATTATTTGGCTAGACTAATTGCTCGGACTAAAAAAGTGCAAAGTTTACCCCTAATGAGATTGACCCGTAGAATAAATGTGTTCCCTTGCTTTAAAGATTACGCTGACTTTTCTTATCCAGGGGCACTTGTTAAATGAACACTTCCTGAGCATCCGGCTTTAATCGCTATTGCCATAAAATCATTGCTTGTGCATATTTCACAAGAAAAATGCTGTTTTCTCAGTGTCTCTGATTTAAAGGCACAAATCTCTGGATCAGCCAGGGTGTTTCACACACTATTGCAGTTTATCATGCACTGCACAAGTCTTTGCTAGTGCAGTCTCCAGTCTTTTTAGTGGAAGATCAGTGGGCTGGTCCTCTGGGTGTTAGTGGTCTGCTGACTGAGCCTCTGTGTTACGGCTTATATGACAAGACCTGCCCGGATGCCCTTGGACATTTTGCTGTCTTTGCGAGGCTTCTACCGATAGGGAAATGGCACAATCTCTCTAGAGTGGCCGTAGATGCGATTGATTGGAGCGGGCAAAAGAGACAGTGATGTACTCTTTGTCACTGCCACTCCCCCCATGGCGTGAAAGTTTAAAGCAAGAATCAATCCTCTCGTTGGCCGCCTCATGGAGGCTGTCGATAGTCATAAGTGGCTGACCTTCTCATCAAAGTTTGTGCCCCTCATCAGGCTCACGGACTCTGGCAGATATTACTTGGAAAGCTGCATACATCAATCCTGTGCCAACACAGCCAGGGATTGTCATGGTGACAAGGCTTTGAGGGTTTTTTACAAGAGCTGAAGTGTTAATAAAGTTAATAACACCACTGTCAGTGGCGGATCTTAAACAGGAGTTAGCATTTACATGCAAAAACAATGGGGCTTTTTTAAGCTCTACAATGCGCATAACATACATTGAGATCAAAGTCATAGTCATCGGCATCAACAATCCCCAGTTTGCACAATGCAGAAGGTTCTGTAAGTAGCATATTGTTTTGTTTGATATCTTCACTTACAGATATTATCATCTTCATTTACAATGCACTGCACTCAGTCTGCAGTAATTAGTCAACTAATAGCCACTTCAGAGACTTTTCTACTTAAAGTATAATGCTCAGAACTAGTTTCTGCTGAGAAATGGTTATCTGATAAAATGGTTATCTCTCGCTCCCACTTTGACACTTCACCACTAAGGATCTGTCTTCCTGTTCCCCAGGCTCTACACCACTGATGAGCTCTGTCAACCTCTGTATTTTGACATGGTATCTACTACATGGAGTGAACTACATTTAAAGCTACACTGTAAAAAAGTACAAAAAAAAAACATTAAAGTTGTGAAAAAAATGTACAGAGCCCCATCTGTACAAATATGCAGGACCTTTGAAAAAAAAAATACACAGACTTTTGCGTGCGCACGAGAAACTCTTTGTGTGTTCACAAGAAATGTCTTGGTTACGTATGTAACCCTCATTCCCTGAGGGAGGGTATGGAGATGTAGTCGACGTGTTGACTGATTGGGATCACGCTTAGGGAGCCTGTCATTTTCGAGTACTGTTAAAACGAGCCAATGCACATTGGCGTGCGAGATCTGCATCTCACACTCCACCCCACGGCGCGGGTATAAATACGGAAGTGGATGCATGCACAGTTGTTTTTCGCTGAGCAGCTGAGCGGAGCCCGGAGTCAGCGGTGGTCCAGCAATAGTGGCGACGGGACTACCTCTCCTTTCCCTCCTTCAGGGAACAAGGGTTACATGGGTAACCGAGACGTTCCCTTTCAGTCGCTCACGTTCAACAAGCCGACATGTCGACTAATTGGGATCCCAATTAAAACGCCACTAGTGCTGCCACCTTCCAGTGCCTAGACAAAAGCCTTCTGATCCCCCCGCATTATTTTAAGCAGAGATGGGACAGGGCTTAGGCCAGGGAAGTCACTGCTGTTCCGCAAGACCACTGGGAAAGCGTTCTCTTTCGTTGAAAAGGAATACGCTGCGGAAGCCACATCCTGCCCGTAGGGAGGTAACATGTGGAGGATACACATATGGACTGGGTGGATTACGGGGCAGTACAACATATGGAATGTCACTGGGGTGGCACCAGCCTATATCAGAGGGGAGACTCAACCGGTCAGTGATGGCAGAGCGGGCTCTGCCAAGGGAAGACACTGGCTCGCCGCAGGGAGCCGTACCGTGGAAGAATACACATATGGGATCACCATAGGGATCACAACATATGGACCCAGCCTAACACAGGTTCTACCAGTGCATACGAGTGAAAGGCCTGGCTTTGGATGCTCCGCCACGTCCGTAGCCGAAGGGTATGGAGGAACTCGACAGTGTTCGGCTAAAGAGGAACTCTATTGGAGCAAGAATTGTTCACGTATCCAGTCCAAAGGAGGGGAATGGCGCAGCAAGCCGACACTTTGAACTGGACTTACAGTGAAAACTGGCCTCATGAGAAGGGAGCCCACGGTAAGCAGCGGTTCGACAGGTAGGCTATTTTTCTAGCTAACATGATAGCTGTCGCCCAGCCCGAAGCTAAAACATCTGTCAGCGAGGTACTTTGTGTCAACGCCTAGGCAGGAGCTATACTCTCTCTTTGGAGGAGCTCACTACCCAGGGGGGCATGTGCACCTTGGGATAACACACCAAGATGATGGCAACCACTATGCAGTGGGCCAACCTCTGCTTAGAAACAGCCTTCCCTTTCTGCTGGTCTCCGTAACAGATGAGAGCTGGTCTGAGGTCCTGAGGCTTTGCATTCTGTCCAGTTATAACCACAAGGAGCGGAAAGGGCAGAGAAAAGCCAGGGCTGGGTCTGCCTCCTCCGGGGCAGCGCTTGCAGGGTCACCACCTGCTCCCCTTTTCAAGGGAAGGGTAAGAACCTTGGGCACACATCCAGGCCGGGGTCTCAGAATATCATGAGAGTTGGCCTGCCCGAATTCCAGGCACAATTCGTCGACCGAAAATGCGTGCAGGTCCCCTACCCTCTTGATATAGGCCAAACAAGCAGGAGAGCTGTTCTTTTAAAAACAGGTTTTTAACTCAGCTGCCTGTAGTGGCTCAAGGGGAGGTCTCTGCAGAGGGTGTAAAGAGGGTATAAAGGGGGCGCAAGGCGATTCAGTTTCCTTGCTCCCCTCAGGAACCTGACCATCAAGTCGTGCTTCCCCATGGATTTGTATCCACTGCATCATGGTGTGCGATGATATAGAGGCAACAAACATTTTGAGGGTGGAGGGAGACAGCCCCTACTCAACCCATCTTTCAGGAAAGAATGCACAGAAGTGATCGAACACCTATGGGGTCTCCTCTCGGAGAGAAGACAACTCAACGAACAGGTTCCAACTCCAGGACATAAGCATGCCTCATTAGAGGGTGCTCTCACAGAAGTGATGGTGTCTATGACATGTTTGTAGTAAATCACCCAGAACCACCGTGTCCCGTCCTTTCGTGACCAGCCATGGAGTTTCCAGAGGCCTGGACGCGGGTGCCATCATGCCCCATCCCTGAGAATGTATTCAGAGGAACTCAGTAACTCGAGGCAGTTGATGCCAATGCAGTCGGAGGCTCGCCCAGACCCCCGTTACTGCATGCCCTTTGTACGTGGCCCCTCAGCCGGTTTTTGGCGGACACTTGTTCTAGGGGCGGCTGGCGCGGAAAAACAAAGGTCTGATCACGGGCTGAGGGTTTGGCGGCAGGCCAGGTGATTGTCACACGGAGCGTGCCGCTCTGCCATGGCCACCTCGGGACTCGGCCGTGAAGCAAGAGCTGAAGCGGTCATCCTATGGAGGAATCCATTGCGTCTGTCTCTGCCATATGCCCCAGGAGCCTCTGAAAAGGTTTCTCTGAAAAGGACCCTTTCTCACTTCTGAAAGCACTTAACAGACACGTTCTTGCTGTGAGGCGTGTTAGACTGAGTCCAGCTCCTTACCGGAAAAAGAGATCCTCAACCCGTGGGCGAGTTTACTCTTTTCCCAGTTGACTTGAATACCCAAACTGGCTATGTAGTACTCGAAGGGTAGGATTATTACTGAGACTTCAAACCCTCAAACGCAAAAACAGAGGATGGCCTGCGTTGTGGAGGATAGAGATCTGAAGTACATGTCCTTCATGTTGAACGCTGCAGACCAATCTCGGGGATGGAGCATTCGAATTTCTGCATTTCTGCTTTAGCAACTTGAACGGGGGATTGTACAGGGCCTGAATCAAGAGTCACAGGTCTGAGATTGGCCATAAACCCACCACCTTTATTGGGTACAACGAAGTACGAGCTATAGAAGCTGGTCTTTATATCGGCTGGAGGAATCTGTTCAATTGCATCCTTCGCCAGTAGGAGTGCGATGTCCGCGTGCATGACAGGGCACATTTGCTCAATACTGAAGTGTAACGGACAGCGCTGAACTTGGGCGGACTGAATTGTACAGCCGAGTCTGATGGTACAAAGGAGCCGACTGGACCGGTTTGGAAGCACTTTCCAGGCTTCTACAAACTGGGTCAGGGGACCAGATGTACCACAGACGTACCCGGGGTGGGGGATCCTCTGATCACCCAACCCACACGGTGCCGTGGCGGGGCCTGGTAATGGGGACTCCACCTTTACGCATGAAGGCGAGTCTCGATCTCAACACCACGATTGTCATGTTCTCGCAATGAGAAAGACACACCAGTGAAAAAGACGCAAACGCACCCGTGTTGTTGTTTCAGGAAATGGGACCCATCACCAGTGCCGGAGCACACAGGGGAATGACTGTGGCAACACTGAACAGTGAACTGAAACAGTGAAGCACTCACTTGTTTGCCCTCTAACCAACCGTCAGCAAACACACAGAAATGATGCTGTTAAAACAGCAGTTGAGAGCTCAGAAGTTCGTGATCACTGCTGCACTCGCACTGTAGAACCACCAGCACTGGGAGAGTCTTCCAGAAGGACACCGACACACTTGCTCATTGAAAACTTTAACACTCTTCAGAGACATCGACACCGATCGGCTCCGGAGCAAAAGACAACTGGTGCGTGCATACACTTCCGTATTTATATCCGCCCCAGGGGCGGAGTGTGAGATGCAGATCTCACACGCCAATGTGCATTGGCTCGTTTTAACAGTACTCGAAGATGACAGGCTCCCTAAGAGTGATCCCAATCAGTCGACACGTCGACTACGTCAAACGTGAGCGACTGAAAGGGAACTAATAGTTATCCGAAGCTATATGATAGCTTTGTGTGAAGAAACAAATTGTAAGTTGTTATTTGCTTTAAATGATATATCCCTTAAATCCATGATCCTTGAAATTTGGATGTTTCGCCAATCATTATTACATATTCAGGTCTTTAGAGACCCGGATCTATATCTAACATGGATGGATCTCTACCTGTCGTGATAATATAAAACTCTCCTGATATTAGAGTAACAATTACAGAATAATAAAATAAAGCATATTTTGTTACCTTTTGGAGCTTGGAAGGGTTCAGTTTGTGCAGATGTTTTATATCATCATCACTGTCCTCATCAGAGCTCATTTCCCAGTACATTCAGCATCTGGCTCATATTCGCGATCTCAAACATATTCTCAAAAATATAATTTTCGATATCTTCAAAATCAATATTTTGATCGCTGACAGCTCCTTCACCAGATCCACCATCAAGTGACAGTGAGTCTGATCTGATTGCGTTTAGTTTGTAGTAAATCGCTGAGCCATTTCAAGTTTTCCTGATAATACTTCCTTTTCTTTTGTTTTCTGCCTGTGGTAACTACGATTGAAACGTCACTTCATCATTGTGTATCAGACATTGTCACCTTGTGGAATAAAGATGAATTGCACTTTTATTGCAGATTTAATTATTGTTGTGCAGAAGAAAATATACTTACACTGTTACACACCTCGGGTCGTTAGCGACCCTATACAATTTTTACAAAAAAATAAAAGAGAATTTTATTTCTTTTATCATTTTATTATTATTTTTTCCTATTAGATTGTTTATAATTAATTGATTTAGGAATACTAAGAAAGTTGATGTCTAACTTAAAAAAAATGAGGAGGAGGGCAGTGAATGACGTCCCGGGTCACTAAAGACCCAAGGTATGCATTTAAGGGATATAGTTACATATGTAATAATTTGTAGTCACTTTTTTTTTTCTTTTTTTTGGTGAGTTATTTTATTGTATGGAATAAAGCAGGAACTTCCTGCCATTCTTCTCCATTTGTTTTCTGCAGAAGAAAGAAAACAATACAGGTTTTGAATGGCATGAGGGCTATTAATGATAACAGCACTGCTTTTTTTTGGATGAACTATAGGAGCTGTTTCTACCTGACCTGACTTTTCAGACATAGATTGTTGACCAAGATGTTGCAGACTGAGGACTGCCATTCTAAAAATTATATATATATATGACACATTGATTGCCTGCTCATTCAGTATCATACAGCTTCAGCAGCGCTGAGAGGGGTAGTTTGTAGATGTCCACTGAATTTAATGAAATATTTTTTTTGTTTATTGATTATTAACAGTTTCTAGCAGTTAGATTATTAACAGTTAGTAAACACTTTTTCTGCTAGTTACATTGTTACACCAATAGGAATGAAACAAGTAAGAAGTTAGTAAGTCTTTATGAAACAGGAAGTCTTTATGAGTGAGTCATTCATTCATTTACAGCTTATTTGTTCAAAAACGCTGATTCATTTAGGAACAAAACTATTGTGTGTCTTTAAATAGCTAACCGTTATTTAAAGCTGATTTGTTTAAACACACTGTTTCGTTCAGGAATCAAGCAAGTATTTGCCTATATGAGTGAGTAATTCAATCAGTTTCAGCTGATTTGTTCAAAAATTCTTTATATCTGATGTCTTTAAATAATATGTACTTACATGGAATATGTGTATACAATAAGTGCATTGTATCAAATGAATGGTTACACTTTATTTTAAGGTGTCATTGTTACAGTGCAATTATATATTTGAGTACTGTGTAATATTAATGTACAACATGTACTTACTATAGGGTTAGGTTAGGATTAGGATTTGGTTGAGGGTTAGTTGCATGTAATTTACTGTTAGTACTATGGTAAGTACATGTAACATATGTAACAAGTACACTGTAAAATAAATTGTTACCAAATGAATAATTTAAATCTTAGTACATAGTTAAAGTCATTTATAATATAAATAAAAAGTGGGACCATTCAGGAATGCCACAACTGCGTATTGTTTGGAGGCACGTACGGTTCTGCTGTGACTAACTGTGACTGAGAATACTGACAATATTGCCTAAAGTGTTGTAGTGTACTCAATAACTTTCTTGTTAATGCACTGTCCCGCAAAAGCAATATCACACTCTAAACCAGCATCCAAAAATAACACTTTTATACTATGGATAGGCACTGACTTCAGTGGCCTGAGAACACAGTGAAATTTGATTTGGATGAAATGTGACCTCTTTTCTGAAAGTAAGTTAATTAAGGGCATTGAATCAATTGAGGTTATGGCAGAATTGGTCATAACACCACATGAGTGGGCAAAGCAATAATGCGTTCTTCAAATAAATAACTTCAAATATTTCAGCTTTATGTTTGGGTCATCCCACACCTTGCTCATTTTAAAGTGTAGTACCATCATTGGGTACACTGAACACAGATTTGTGGGTAGCACTACATTAAATTATCAAATTTTTGCTCTCTTTTCCCACTAAAATTCTCCTGACAGCCACAGCTTTTTTATAATGAGATACATCTACGCCCCACTCTCTTCAATCAGTCTTCTCAGGTAGTCCATTTCCTTGGCTGTGGGAGGTTGTGAAATATTCAGGAGCATGCATCAGTACTCCTATTATTGAAATCAGCAGCTACTCTTTTTAAAAGGTGTAGCCATTAATCAATCATTACCGGAACATTGGCTTTATTATTTGCTTCATTACCAAAGCTCTACCTCTGGCAACCACCATTTTGTGTGCATGAGTGGAATCTAATGCAGCGACTAGTGCCATTTTTCTATCATTATGTGAGCACTAGAGGTCTTTTGTTGGATATTACTGATAATGGTTTCAACCCTTAAAGCCCTTCGTAACAGCATTCTATTGTGTACAGCCTTACAGGATTAATTAATTGTGTCACCATGCTTGTGTCTGAAAGGCATGTGAATGAAAGGCTTAAGACTTCAGGTGAACTTAATGAAAGTTTTGCAAACCATTTCCAGTACGTAAGCATTCATAAAGGTGCTAAGCTTCAATCATATGTCAAGTTGACTCTACATGTCTAATGACCTGCACTGAAGTGATAAGAGAAGTCATAGAGATCTGATAGGCTGATAATCAAGCCACGACTGTCCCAGCATGATGACTTTTTATCAGCTTGCTTTAGAGAGACCCCCTAACAAGATTCATTGCTTTTCTTTCTCAGAATTAAGAAGGGTTATCTGCAAGAGCGGTCAACTTTGGAGGGAAGCTCTTTTAATTATCATATCATTGTCGGCTATCGATTTCACACTCGTCTTAAAGCAGAGGTATCAAAAGAACATCCAGCACCAAACAAGAAAGAATTTCTCATGCCATTCGTCGTGTCGCCTTGCTCAGCTGAGAAATGGTTGGAAATTATACTCCATTTAGGGCAATTGTGCTGCTGCTCAATACAAAGACATTATTGTCCTCGAGAATTAGAGTAACATCTCTGTAGAGGAGCGACCGCCATCATGTGGGAGTGTAAAAACAGCTGTGATGGATGTTGTTCAAATGTAATGACTGAACTTGCAGTCAGCACAGTAGAGGAGGAGAAGGCAGAGACCATTGTTTGTGGTGGTTATTGGCTCCTGTTTTTACTTGGCATAGTCAACTGAAATCGAGCTGGGAAATAAACTACCTCACACACGCCAAGCCCTGAAAGAAACTTGCAAATTGAATATTGCTATGAAAAAGGAAAAAGACTTCCTTGACTTGGCCGAATGCAGCTGTGGCCAGCAAGGTTATTTATTTTGTCGTAAATGAATGTGCCATGATGCCACCGGCTCAATTTTGGTGGTGGATTTGAAAAACGGCGGCTATTATTATTACTATTTGAGCACAATCAGCCTCATGTCTCCAAGCTGATTAGGAGTTGTCCTGAATGGCTCTGATTGTGTAATGATCAGCTAATTACAAAGAGCACAGTCCCATGCTGTGGTGAATTCAGCCTAGCTGCTAATGCCAGTCTGGCAGAGTGAATAATGCCCATAAGAGTTTCACTCACAATAGTGCTACAGTAATGGCATTAGAGCACATAGCAATTGATGTTTTTTTTTTTCATGTGTTGTTTTCTCTGGATGAAATGTTAGCTTTGAATATATCTTTGTAAATATTGCATCATATATCAGTTGCCAATGTGTATTTACACACAGTTGTTAAGCGATTTGTGTGGCTGTGATGCATATTGCCAATGAATAATAGAAAACAGCGAAGCAGAGAGCCATGCCTGTAGCTCGAATCAGATCTATTATACATAACCATGAGCTACTGCATTTAACAACAGTTTAAAAGCGCAAATCATCCGCGTAACCAGCATTTTTAGTCTTTTTGGCATATGAGGTGGACTTTTGGACCCCACTATAAATCATTAGAACATGCCTGGTGTAGTAGTTGCAACATGGTCGTCATAGCAGAGTTCAGTTCAGTGTACTTTGGCTGTTGTGACAGTGATAAGCACTTTGCTCCAGAATTTGAAGACAAAAATAGGGAAACTCACTGACCAAGACCGACCAGAGTGGCTCTTCTAGACTCAGGACTTAAACCAACCAAATGTAACAGAGCAGAACAGGGCTAGAATAGGTGGACACCACATCAGGCAATTCCATTAGCTGCATTGCACACAAATCAGAGCCTTGAATCTAATTCCATCTGCCACAGAAGAACAGTGAGCTTCAAGAGACCATGTGACCCTGCAGAACGCCGATAACTGTCCTTCTGTAACATGTTGTAATGTGAACTTCGGAGCAGCTAGTGAGTGTAAGACTGAGGTATTGTGAGCCATGGTGCATAGCGGTTTGAAGCAGACAGGCTGGACTAGAGCGCCGTTTGCCCCGGCACTGAGACTGATGAACGTGCCGTTCTGCCGAGATGGGCCCATTTATTACAGTCTGACATGACAAATCATTGCACAAGGATACAGGGCCAGTTTGTGCTCTCTGCCACCCCACCACAACAAAGCCATTGGTAATTCTAATGGCCAGTATGTGCAAATGTGACATTTATTTTATGGTCATGCAAGTATCTCCTTTTTGCAGCCGATTCTGCACCATTAAGTTTAAAAGGAAGGGTTTTGTTTAAGCATAATGTTCAGGAAGAGACCCTGCAGTTCCTCAATGACTAAAGGAGCATTTGATCCATTTTACTCAGACTGCATAATATAGGGAAAAAAGAAACGTGGAGAACCACAACTGAATACAAGAAGACACACTTTCTAATTAGATCTTTACATGTCACACATATACATTTAAAAAAAAGCCTGATTTCTATAAATAGGAACAAACCTGCGGTACACGACAGTTGGGTTATTCATTCTCTAATACTAATGCGCACCTCTCAAATATCCTCTCCACGTACCGGCATTTGATCTGATGGTTTTTTTTTTCATACTTGTTCCCTTCCTCTCTGAGCTTTGATGTCCGTTTTCATTAAACAGATTGTGTTTCGTTTCTCATAGAGCGGGGTCATGCTTAACGGGGCGTATTCCACATGCAAAGAGGTGGGTCACTGGTGAAGCATGTCTGTACAAATTTTAGAGAGATTTAAAATGGATTTTGTCGTTGAGAAATGGCTGTGTACCTACAAGTAGGGCCTACAGCTAATTGTATTTTCAATTAATTCTTTCGGCAAATGATGGTAATGATAAAAGCAGAGGTGACTTTTAGCACTACTCGGCTGTGACTTTGTTAATTAGATTAGAGTCATGAGCAAAGCCCAGTAAATCCTCTTGTTTTTAAAGATGCTGTGTAATGAATGTACATTTCAGTTGTTTTCTGACTCTCGTCAGTTCTTTTTATTCGCTACATGGTCGAAAGTATGTGGACATCCATTTTTAATTAACTGGCTGTACTATTTCAGATACTCCCACTGTCAGCAGAGATATAAAATCAAGCAATACAGCCATGCAATCTGCTTAGACAAACAATTTTCATGTAGTGGGTTGTATATTATCTGTTCCAGCATGACAATGCGTTTGCATCACAAAGCGTGATTCGTAAAAATGTTTTAAAAAGTTTTACTGAGTTTGGAATACAAGAAGTTTACTGTGGTTTTGTACCATGAAATAATGTCAAGAAAACATTGGGTTTTTTCTCAGAGCTGCACGCAACAACACAGAGTAATATCAGTGTAGTCTGATTCTAACACTAATGGCCCTTTTAACCTTTTTTGTATATTTAATTAATCAAAAGCATACAGCAGAGCAGTATAGTTTTCATGATTCCTGTCTTGTGTTCCCTTTGTCTTGTGTGGACTTTTATGTTATGTCCTGTTCTGTGCCATGTTTTGTAGTCCTTTGTATTTTTTCTTGTTGATTAGTTCATGATTGTTCCCAGGTGTGTCTTGTTCGCCAATCTCCCCTTGAGTGTATATATACCCAAGTGTTTCTCATGTTCGTTGTCTGGTGTTGTCCTTCTATGGATGTAATGTGCGCTTGTTGTCAGTTTTGTTTGCCTTCCTTGTTCGTGTCTGCATTTATCAGTTTTGCCTGGATTTA
This sequence comes from Gila orcuttii, assembly GCA_026230005.1. Taxonomy (NCBI): domain Eukaryota; kingdom Metazoa; phylum Chordata; class Actinopteri; order Cypriniformes; family Leuciscidae; genus Gila; species Gila orcuttii. The sequence continues at coordinate 25,647,954 of JAPDVR010000002.1, read as the reverse complement.
CTTTTATTATGTTTGTTTGAATAAATGTTTGCTGCATCTGGATCCCACTCTCATTCCTCTGAAACAGCCACCGTTACATTAGTCTTATTGGTTAAATTTTCCAATAACAATCCATTTGTTAACATTAGTTATCAACATTAGTTAACATGAACGAGTGATGATACATCTAAAACATTTGATGTTTTTAGTTCATATTAATTTCAATATTTACTACTACAATATTAAACCAAAAAATCTGTTAATATTATTTTATGGACCTTTTTATTATTATTATTATATCTATTGAATACATAGCATTTGAACTCAATAAATATACATTTTGAGTTATTAGAAGGTATGCTTAGCATTAACGAATTTGAGCATATGCTCAAATGAATCATAATGGAATCTAATTGCAACCAGATACTGCCATATAGTGTATCAATAGCCTTTAGATCGTCGCTAGCTAAGAGTGGAGATGTACTGTAGAGAGGAGAAAAACAGTCTTGGGAGTGAGGAGGATAAAATCTACTCTGTGCAGCTCAAACAGATAGGAGAAGTCAGCCCATGAGAATCTCCCTCTCTGTGCAAACATGCTGAAGCTCAGCACAAAGAAGAGTGTTTTCTGCCTACTAGCCCTGATGGGAGGAAGTCAATCTCTGGACCCTCTCGAGCAGGGCGCGGTGGTCCACTCCTGCTTAGTTGAACATTTGTCTGGCGGGCCGATGTATTATTCATCTGGACAGGTTTGCAGCTGGATTAGTCCCTGCCATGGCCTGTTTTCTCTCTGTCCGCAGTGATGTGCTGATGGCTTAATGATGCGACAGGTCTCTGGGAAGTGGTTAATGCATCTGGCGACCGGTGACACCTGCCAAAAAGAGAATCTCCTGATGGGAAGAGAGCAGCTGCACAGCAGATGCAGGCTAATAAAACACTGCTCTTTACTGGCCTCTGATTGGCCAGCTCACGACAGAGGTGACGGGGAAACAGCTCTTTGTTTAAGCTTAATCACCAGACAGGATGCTGAGGTGAACAAACTGATGTGTCTTCCTGTCACACACATACATTTCCCTGATAATTCTAATTAATGTGGATATTTTATCAGTGACAAGCCTTTATTTGCATCATGCATTTTTAATTAAGATTATACTTGCATAAAAGTGCATTACATTTCAACCTTCAGTTAGTAAAACTCTAAGGGTTTGTCTACATATTTAAAGACAAAAATATTTGTGCTTATAAGCACTGAGAGTCTCCACGGTCATGTCTGCCAAATAATAGTTCATTGAGTCAGTGAACTGCAAAAGCAGCAAATATGCCCACCTGGAGTAGTAAAATATTCATGTCATACCTGGTGTAATGTGGCATCACTAATGCAGCGTGATGGCAGATGGAATTTTGCTGGATTGGGTGGCAGCACTACAGAGGGGCCTGTCATATTTAATGGCAGACAGTGCTTATGACAGTTCACATTAGCCGCTGCGGATGCTGAAAATTTTATATGTTTTATATTCCCTTAAGTCAGACTTTACATGAAATATCATCAGGAAATTATACTGGAAAATGAGGTCAAGGCTACAAAAAAACAAAAAAAAAGAGAGAGAGCTCTTTGGTTTAGTTAAATTGTAGCCGATGCTTTTAACATACAAATAGACTGTAAATGGTATGCACACAGAAACCATATAGGAAGCAAAATCAGAAGAGACCATAATTACCATTTGCTGGAGAATGTGTGTGTTCAGAATTCTAAAGGCAATTGCCTTTGTTCATAATTTAAGACCATTTTAAGCTCTTTGGAGTCATGATTTTATGCAGCCGAGTTCATAATCTGTTTTTTGAGGTGGAGAGTTTGGAAATCATTTTGAACTCTAGTCCCATCCTTTCTATATCAGTGGTTCTCAACTTGTTTGATTCAAAGGCTCCCAATATTGGATAAAATATCTCCTTTGGTATTCCTGCTGAAAATATGACAACATTGCTTGTTTTCAACTTTATTTATCAACATAAATTGGGAATGTTGATATGCTCAAATTAAACTGTCTATATCTCGATTTGTGTGTGTGTGTGTGTGTGTGTGTGTGTGTGTGTGTGTGTGTGTGTGTGTGTGTGTGTGTGTGTGTGTGTGTGTGTGTGTGTGTGTGTGTGTATGCAGTGCCGGTTCTAGACATTTGGAGGCCCTAGGCAATATTCATGTTGGAGGCCCCCCACCCCCAATAAAAAACTTTTGAAACAAATATGATTCCTAACGTTTTAATTTATACAACATTTAATTTTAAATGTTTTTACTTACACAGTACATAAGTTTGGACACATTACTATTTTTAATGTTTTTGAAAGAAGTCTCTTATGCTCATCAAGCCTGGATTTATTTGATCAAAAATACAGAAAAATAATATATTATAAAAATTTTAAATAATGGTTTTCCTATTTTACTATACTTTAAAATATATTTCTGTGATGCAAAGCACAATTTAGTGTCATGTGATCCTTCAGAAAACTTTATAATATTCTGATTTATTATCAAATGTTAGAAATGGTGCTTAATATTTATTTTATAACCTGTGATACTTTTTTTCAGGATTTTTTTTTTTTTTGATTATTAAAAAGTTGTTTTAAAAAAGTCTTCACTATCACTTTTTATATATTTAACACATCCTTTCTGAATATTCCTGTTTTTTTTTTGTATTTTTGATCAAATAAATGCAGGCTTGTAGAGCATAATAAAAAAACTTCTTTCAAAAACATTAAAACTAGTAATTGGTCCAGACTTTTTACCAGTAGGCTACTGTATGTGCATATTAATCAAACTTCATCTAAGGTAATCTCTTTTTTGTTTAATGAAGATGTTATTGTTATTGTTATTTTGCTGTTTTATTCAATTTATTCACAGTTCCAGAATACCACTTCAGTGATATATGCTTTTATCATTTTTTTCATAGCTGGTATGGGCAGAATTTTTCCCTCCCATTTAATCAATATTGACTGCAGATATTGTCATATTATTAATATAAGTAATATGATATTATGCATTGCATTGCTACCTTAAATATGCTATACACAAATCAAGTGGACGAGAAAGACACGATCGCTACTGATTAGAAAAAAAAAATCGAAACTGATATTATTGGCGATATTATTGGCGTAAGTAGGCTGATGTCAGACAGGGTATAATCTAATCTTTAGGAGAATTTAGAAGATAGACCCATGAGATCCTTTATTTGAAACATTTAAAAATGTTGTATTGTGTTGGCTTTTTAACTTTGAATACAAACGTCTTGACTTTTACTTTTGTAGTGTTTTTAGTCAGCTCCCGACGCGATGTTATTCATTGTACGCTCAAATTCAAAGCGTCGCGTCTGGGCACGTTAATGACGCTCGCGCTCTTTTAAACTCGTAATAAAGCTGTGAATGATTTTTCCAGAAATTACGCTGATCTACAGTACAAGTTTATATTTAGAATACATTGCAATCACTCCAAAATAGATGACGACAACGCACACACCTGCATTACGAGCTGTGCTTCTTTGCGTGCCTATTTAGGCTTTTGCTACGCAGCACCTGATGGGCTGGCATTAATGTGACGTAATATAACAGTCTATGGTTAAGATAAACATCGTCAGTATTTTTAGTTAATTAATAAATATTGAAATAAATTGTAGGACATTTGTACCTCTGTCTGGGCCCCATCCCGCCAATCGGGCCCTAGGCACGTGCCTAGTTTGCCTTTGCATTAATCCGGCTCTGTGTGTATGTGTGTGTACACAGCTGTATATTACAGTGGGGGGGACCAAATGTCCCCACAAAGATAGTAAAACCAGAGATCACCTACATTGTGGGGACCAGCCAGCGAGGGACATGTGTTAATAAACATACTAAATTATCTTTTTTTGAAAATGTAAACATGCAGAAAGTTTTGTGTGATGGGTAGTTCCCTTTCAAGGGAACTCGAGCTGCGTTGAGACGCGGTGGGAACGCTCTGCGTGATTGCGTCGTGAAGCACGTGTATAATCAGTCCAATGGAAGAGCGAGACGTCATAGGCGGGTGACGTCATAGACCAGGAAGCTATAAAACACCCCTGAAAACAGACCGCGACAGCTTCTGTGCCTTCAGCAAGCGATCTGTGTATTCTGTCCTTGTCATATTTATTGTTGTCTGTCAAGTTGCAATATATATATATATTATGGCAAAGAGAGAAAGCAGCTTTGTGTTGTTCCCTGCCCACGTTATATCACGGGTGGGGACACACACATCAGCTTTTTGTTACTATTTGGGAGTGGAGCATGCCACAGTCAGTTCTTGATGGGGCTGACTGTGAGCATTGCGAGAAGCTGTCCGTGAGGACGCTCCGCTCCCGCCGGGCGTTCTTCGAGGAGGACGGTTCGGTTCGCGCTCCCCGCGCGGGTCCCGCTGTTGCCGAGGCACGGCGGCGACGGGGTTCGCAAACGGATCGCAAACTATCTCAGCTTCACCTGCCAGATCCAGTGCTGGCGATTTCCAGTTCCAAGGAATTGGTATCGTTAGTGTTTTGTTTAGAAAAACAAAACAAATAAAGATATTAAGAAAAAGGCAGATGTTTGAGTTTTCAATAAATAAATAAATAAGTCAGCTCATAACTCTGTTGAATAAAGAGGAGCTTTAAAAGGAGGTTTATCTAGTACTGTTGCTAGTTAAATATTTACTGGCCAGCTGAACATTATGAGAGTGAAAATAAAAAGAGTTTATTAGATGAAAAACAGGAAAACTCTGTATCTCAGCCTCCTCGTCTGGGATTGCTGTTTTTTTTTCCCTATCTCCACACTGAGGTGTTGAGATCGTGGAATAAGCCGGTTTCTATTTATGTGTTTAATGCCCAAACGTCTAACTATAGAAATGCTATGGGTATTAAGTATGACAGTGCCTCGGGTTGAAGAGACGCTTGCGAGCTTTCTCTCTCCCGAGTCGGCGTCATCAATTTTAACCCCGACGTTACCCACCAGCCATCTATAAATAAATATATTTTATTAGGCAGCGCTGGTGGGTAAAGTAAAAGGACATGGATGAATGTGAGGATGTCAGCCCTGACGCTATTCGAGAATTGCGCCGTGCAAAAACAGATAAACTATACTGGGGAGGGACGGTTTCGAGAAATTGTTTCTCCTCTGCGTCCTCTGGGGGGCGACTCTCTGAGGAGGGTCGCAGCACGGCCAGTTTGGTTGTTTTCCTGCTGGTGGCCACGGAGTGATATATTTATATATATATATATATATATATATATATATATATATATATATATATATATATACGTTTTCTGTTTTAAAAATAAAGAAAAATAAGATAAATTATGTCTGTTCTTCTGGACGCTCCGCTTTCAAAAAAAAAAACTAAGAAATAAACCATTCAGCGGCGTTCCAGAGGTTTCTTCCTCACCAATCTAATGTTCCTGAGACTGCTGGGCGGGAGGACCTGGGTGGCGGTAGCAGTCTAGCCAGTTAGAGATATGCAAGATCTGAGGACTGTTTTATCTCTAAAATAGCTTGGACAAAGAGGAAGCCCTGACGCCGAGGCTATCAGGCTTCTAAGGGTGGTCCCCCCCGGGGTAGGGATGGTTTTGAGAAATCGTTTCTCCTCGGCGCCCTCTGGGGTGCGACTCTCTGAGGAGGGTTGCAGTGCTGCCAGTTCGGTTTTCCTGCCGGTTCGCCGTTCAGGGCACCAAGGTGTCAGTGTCCCCAAACAATCCTCCGAGCCAACGATCCTCCGAGGAGGGTCGTAGGAACTAAGCTATTTAGAGGTAGGCAAGATCTGAGGACTATCGTCATCTCTAATAAAGCTTAGACAGGAAGTCCTGTCACAAAAAAAAAAACGAGGCTATCAGGCTTCTGAGGGCTCCTCCGAGGCAGGGACGGTTTTGAGAAATCGTTTCCTGCACACTATAGGAAAGGGTTCAGAATTCGGTTCTTGTCCGCCCAGATTTCTAGGGGTCCTCCCCACTGTGGTGGACCCCGAGCAGGCTTTGGTTATGGAGCAGGAAGTACTGACACTTCTGCAAAAGGAGCTGTAGAAGGGGTTCCTCCTTCCGGCAGACAGTCAGGGTTTTACAGCCATTACTTCATTGTTCCGGAAGAGGATGAGGGGTTGCGTCCTACTCTAGACCTGCGTCATTTAAACAGCAGGTTTCAGAATCTTAAGTTCAAAGTATGCTTACGCTAAATATGATTGTGTCACAGACTCAGTCCGAGGACTGGTTTGTCACAATAGACTTAAAGGACGCTTACTTATCTATCCATCCTCATCACAGGAGGTTCCTGAGGTTTGCTTTCAGGGGCGAAGCATACCAGTATCGGGTTCTTCCACTCGGCCTAGGTTATCACCCCGCACCTTTACAATATGCGTGGATGCAGCTCTGGCTCCTCTGAGATTCCAGGGCATTCGCGTATTAAATTATATCGACGATTGGTTGATTTTAGCTCAGTCCGAGCTCTTGGCAGTTCAACATCGAGGTGTCGTTCTGTCCCACATAAGGAGGTTGGGGTTGCGGCTCAACACCAAGAAGAGTGTACTCCTCCCAGCTCAGAGGACCACTTTTCTAGGTGTAATATGGGATTCGACAACAATGCAAGCACGTCTGTCTCCTGCACGTATTTCTGCGATTCTCACAGCCGTAAAGAATGTAAAACTAGGTCAGTCACTCACTGCAAAACAGTCTCTGAGACTGTTGGGGCTCATGGTAGTTGCGTCCAACGTAGTTACTTTTGGCCTTCTGTACGTGAGACCCCTGCAGTGGTGGCTCGGGACCAAGGGGTTTTCTCCAAGGGGAAATCCGTTTTCGCATGATCAAGGTCACACGGCTATGCCTTCGTGCCTCGGTCATGTGGAAGAAACTTTGGTTCCTCGCCCAGGGCCCAGTGCTGGGGGCTTCTTGTCGACGCGTCACGCTATCGACGGATGCTTCCCTCACAGGATGGGGGGGCGGTCATGAGTGGCCGCTCGGTGAAAGGTCTTTGGTTGGGGTTCATGGCAGTTGCGTCCAACGTAGTTACTTTTGGCCTTCTGTACATGAGACCCCTGCAGTAGTGGCTCGGGACCAAGGGGTTTTCTCCGAGGGGGAATCCGTTTTCGCATGATCAAGGTCACGCGGCTATGCCTTCGTGCCTCGGTCATGTGGAAGAACCTTGGTTCCTCGCCCAGGCCCAGTGTTGGGGGCTTCTTGTCGACGCATAATGCTTTCGACGGATGCTTCCCTCACAAGTAGGGGGCAATCATGAGTGGTCGCTCGGCAAAGGGTCCGGACAACACACTGATGGTCTCGTATATCAGAGCAGATATCCTGTTGAGGCAGGGGCTGTGGCCCGGGGAATTGAGACTTCACCCCGAGGTGGTGAGCTTCTTAGGGAGAACTTCGGTCAACTCAAGTCGACCTTTCGCATTGTTTGTACAATGCATTGCCCTTTTTGGGTCTCCCTCACGCATCCAGCTCCGCTTGGACTGGATGTGATGTATTAGGTGTGGTTGACGCTACACCTGTACGCATTTCCCGATATCTTTGCTCCTGGGAGCTCTGGAGTTATGGATACTGTGGGCTCGGCCTCTGAGGGGGCCCAGCTCATAGATTCAGGTCTCTCGACCGAGGTCGTGGAGACCATACTCCAGTCTAGAGCTCCCTCCACGAGAAGACTAAATATGCATTGACATAGAAATTGTTCACTGCCTGGTGCAGAGAACACCTTCTAAATCTTGTTTCTGTCCTGTTGGTACAGTACTTGATTTCTGAAATGAATGTTTCTTTGCTGGGTTATCTCTGAGGAGAGATCCTTAATTTTGTCTTCTCCGTGGTACATGAGGCTGCCTGCACGTACTTGGATTTGCACCTTGTATGGTGATAGTATTTCTTCACCCCAGGTCGGGTTGTATTTCTAGGTCCCTACTAAATGTGTGGGTCATTTGTGCTGCAGGCCTTCTGTCCTTCACCTTTAATACCCCAGATCAGGAAAAGCTTAATCTGTTATGCCCTTTCCGGGCTTTGGATGCGTATGTCCACAGAGCTGCTCAGTGGCGTATATCAGAACAATTATTTGTCTGCTTCAGGTAACCTAAGATTGGTTGCCCTGCATCTAAACAGATAATGAGCAAGTGGGTAGTTGAGGCTATCTCACTTGCTTATGAAGCGGCCGGACAGCCTTCACCTATGGCTGTTCGGGCCCATTCTACGAGGAGTATGGCTGCCTCTAAGGCTTTAATTTCGGGTGTTTCCCTTCAGGACATTTGTAATGTGGCAGGCTGGTCCTCACCACATACATTTGTCAGATTTTATGACCTACACCTCTCCACTCCTGGGGCTAGGTTGCTTGCTTCTAGTGTGCGCAAGTACTTCACACAGAACGGGCATTTGTCTTTATGGCGTAGTGGGTATGGGGTTCCCACCGCGTCTCAACGCAGCTCGAGTTCCCTTGAAAGGGAACGTCTCAGGTTACGTATGTAACCCTGGTTCCCTGATAGGGAATGAGACGCTGCGTTCTCCTGCCATACTTCCTGCATGCCCTGATCGACTTGCTTCAGGCCTTTTCAGAAGCTGTCGCGGTCTGTTTTCATGGGTGTTTTATAGCTTCCTGGTCTATGACGTCACCCGCCTATGACGTCTCGCTCTTCCATTGGACTGATTATACACGTGCTTCACAACGCAATCACACAGAGCGTTCCCACCGCGTCTCAACGCAGCGTCTCGTTCCCTATCAGGGAACCAGGGTTACATACGTAACCTGAGACGTTTTAGGGGTAGGGTTAGTGTAAGGGTACAGAATATACAGTTTACAGTGTAAAAACCATTACGTCTATGGAGAGTCCCCACAAAGATAGTAAACCAGACGTGTGTGTGTGTGTGCGTGTGTGTGTGTGTGTGTGTGTGTGTGTGTGTGTGTGTGTGTGTGTGTGTGTGTAGTGTAGTGTCTGTTTTACCCTATTGAAAAAGAAGTACATTTTAGCTTTAGCTTTTATACTTTTAAAAAGGTGACTTGTTACGGACTTGTTAAATTATTTGAAAATAATATAATTTAGTGCAAACTAAATTAATGTTTTTGGACACTTAATTACATATTAATTGCAATAAAATTTAAATCCATTATAGTTTAAATTTAAGACTTTTTTAACCCACTTATAGGTTTTTAGGACATCTTATATGTAATTTCATAATTACTTCTATTAGCTTTGAAATATGGTTAACACTAGGACTCCCGGAATTCTATAACTGCTATAATGGCCATAGCAGTCATTCTGACTGCTCATACATTATTTGCATATAATTTCAATAAGCTATATCAAATCTAAGAATAAATGGATCTGTAATGTTAGGATAGGTAATAATAAACATCAGAACACTACATTTTAATTATGATTTATGTAAAAATGTATTAGTTAACCAACAACCACTCAGCCTCATCAAGGCTCTGAAGCATGGCTAAAGCCTCTGTGGCAGTCATTCTTCTTGCTGACATTGTTCTGATATTCTCTTTTCAATATTTCAATTTGGTTTTAGCTCGAAGCTAAAGCTAGATTTCAGTTTTGCAATAGACTAAACAAACAACAAGAGAAATTGTTGCTAGTCAACGGCGATGCATCTTCAAGAGCGGGAAAAAGGAGCAACCGACACACGTATGTAATGCATACGGTCCGTATGACTGCTATGGCCATTCAAGGTAGAAATACTCAAAACTCTTTTGTGTCTTGTAATTTTAATAAAATAACAATGATAGAATAAAATATAGGCACATTTAGGAAAAGTAAGGGTCCTATAGTTACATGGGTTTTATTTCAAAATAAGTTATTACATTGCAAATTTTTAAAGCAGTCAAAATGACTGCCTTTGGTAGTTCTAGGTATAAATACTCAAAACTCTTTTGTGTCTTGTAATTTTAATAAAATAACAATGATAGAATAAAATATAGACACATTTAGGAAAAGTCAGGGTCCTATAGTTACATGGGTTTTATTTCAACAAAGTTATTACATTGCAACATTTTAAAACAGTCAAAATGACTGCCTTGGGAGTTCTAGTGTTAAAGTGCACTGCCAAATGTACTGACATGTATATTGAATAACACACTACAGTTCAAATTAAATTAATTATATGTGCTTTTGTATGTTAGTCAATATAAGTCATGTGTTCTTCTTTAAAGTACAACAAAAGATTTCTAAAACTAATTCACTTTTTCATTTTTTTTGCAAACTTTTATTTTTAACTTTGAATGCAAATCGATTCAGACAATTAGAAATTAATTTAACATTATTACAAAGTGCACTTTTTAGAAGTGTACTCACATTTGTTTGTCATGAAAGTGACATATACTCTCTTTAAGTTCACTTAAGTGGATGGATGGATGGATGGATGGATGGATGGATGGATGGATGGATGGATGGATGGATGGATGATTCAGCTGCGGGCCCCATCTTCTGGTCAGACGGGGGAATTCATTTGGCGCGACCGTCATTATAGGTATTATCTAGCCATTGAGCAAACATCAGTTGAACACTTGTTATTGCGGTGCATTGTGGGATTGAATAAGTCCACTCGATAACATCCACTATGATTTCGGACACCACTGCAAATGGCTGATCCCTCAAATAGTGCCATTATTTAGGGGTATAGGGGGCGATTTTGCACACAGCCTGAGTGTATTCTATACGGACTTACCTCCTGTTTGCTCATTGTTCTTTCTCTTGTTGATGCTCACCAGTCATGTAAAAAGAAAGTCATATGTTTCAGTTTATTTCCCTGGAGATCTGTGTATCTGTTGTTTGGATATTCATCCGATGTTATCCTATGTCCAGTCTACAAGATTCTTATCTGTGATCCAGTGTTATCAACTGTATACTTACCTGCATATTTACCTGTCTGGTACCACTACTGTTAACCCTCTGGGGTCCAAGGTGTTTTCTGGGTCCTGGAGGTGTTCTGACATGCTCTGACATTTGTGCTTTTTTCAGTTATTTATAAACATGTTAATGACAAAGGTGTAAATTCACTCTATATAGCACAAACAGGGCTACCATAATATGTGAGCAAGATGTATGTACATGTTTGTATTTTTGAGAGAATATTGTTTATGCGTGGTTATTGAAAAAACTAAAACTTAAAGTGTCTGAAATAAGGCCACAAAACACATACTAAATATGTGTCCACAAGACTTTTGACTAATGGGCGTTGTTGCCTAGAGTTTTTGCCTCAAAATGATCTGAAAATCATCCTGCCTAATCATTTACACAAAACAATACATTGATTTAAATTTTATAAGACACCTTTTGTTTGGAAAGGCAATATGCGTGGAGGCGTGTTCACACCTGAGAAGACAAAGGCCGGATAATGTGCCACATACATAATGAGCTGCATATTAATTAACCTGGCTTTCACACAGGAGTGTCACAGGGTCCCAAAGAATGCAAGGACAAAATAAATTATCTATATATACATATTTTACAGTTAGAAATTGTAACCAATTACAAATAGGTTACAATTACAACAACAATTACAATTTTAACAATATTTCAAGTGTACTCTTTCTTTGTAAAAAGTATACATTTGATCATATGTATTAAAAAAGGTAAGGATTAGGTAAGGTAAGGTAAGAATTAGTTTGAATATTGGAAAAAACACTATAATAACATCTTAGTTGATAATTCAATATACCTACTTTATTTTTGACAAAACATCATACTATAGTATATTTAACATATGAGCAGAAATTGGTGAACAAAAGCTTAACTATTTAATGTGACAGTAGTCTTTTTTTTTACAGTCAAAACTTTATAATCTATCCAAAACTAATCACAAAATCTTGTCTAAACATTCATATTTAGTCTATAACATATTGTGTATGATATATTAGCACATACATGTTAATTTGCAGTTTGTTGCTTATACAGACATTTTATATCAACATATTTCAGTCTATTTTTACTCATCTTAGTAGGCTATAGCAATATAGTTTGGATGTGTTCATGTAAAAATAACGTTTACTAATGTAGATGCGAGAGTGAATGAACGGCACAGACACGCGCTGTATAACTGAAAGTAAACAAAGCACGCGCGCCTGTGCTGTTCATTCATCATTTAGCCTACACACAGACAGGCAATTCATATTTAAACAGTCTTTTTGCGGTTTACAGACACTCTCCAATATCGCGATTAGAAAAAGCACTTAAGAATAAATAACTAACTACATCAGCTGGATCCGTTGCTCCTCGAAATGAAACTACCAGCACTTCTGGTACATTTTCCAGGGTTATTAGATAGTATTATTCCTCACAGGTAGCAAGATGAGGTGAAGTACAAGTTTTTATCAAACATGATGTGTTTTATAAACCAGCTGGTGGGCGTTGGCATGTTTGAATGGCTTGCCTTAGATCATTTGCGTTTGAATACCGCGCGCTCTCCGTGGGCGTGTCACATTAGCAGAATAATGAGCTGAGAGAAAGATAATGAGATCGGCTGACACCTCTCTCTTTTTTTATAGATTACATAAACAGAGAATATTTATTTTAGTTTTGAATTAGATATTTTAATAGTACAAACTTAAATGATCATAAAGATATATTGCTCATGCTTGTGTGAATAGTATTCGCTGAGCTTTGTTTAAGTTTAGAGACGTGCTCCAGAAAAGAAGTTAACGGAGACGGAGAGACAGAAAGCACACCCTGTTTATTTTCTTCATTTTACAAAAGCACACGGTTTTGATGTTAATGTGAGTGTACACAAAAAAAAGAAGACCCTCTATAGTTTATAATCATGTATTGATTTTATTTATATGACCAAAAATGTATTTTAAGTATTTTAAGTCTATGTTGCTGCTATGTGGAAAAAAAAACAGCAAAACGCGCCGGCGCGTTTCTGGACCCCAGAGGGTCAATAACTTCCTGCACTTCTGCACATAGCCCTAATGCCGTTTGGTGTGTTTGTAACATTTCATTATTATTATTTTTTTGTATCTGCAAGCACAGTTTACATACTATATTTTATGTAATACAGTGTATATACTGTTAAGGTTTGACATACACTACAAGTGCACATTCAATATGAATAAGCACACTTCTTTTCACAATTTTCCCCACAAGCATTTTTTTTTTAAGTTGTCAGCAAGCACCAGCATTGATCATTTTCACAAAACTTTCATGGCCCCCAGAATATTTTGCTGTATGAATATCCATAAAATATATCAAAAGAAACAACAGAGCCTCTGGAAAAAAAAATTCAAGCTTCATACATTATTTTTCTTTCAACTCTTGAATGTGGGTTTCATGTTGTTTCATGTTGAACCAACGTTTTTTTTTTTTTTTAGATTACGTCCGGATTTGATTCAGAATGATGCTTTAAAAAACATAGATGGAGTAGACCGAGTCCATCAACCCCCCCTAAAGCTTTTACAGTTGTATACCTCTTCTTGTGTTCAGCATTTAATTTACGGTAAACTTAGAATGTTTTGATTTATGTGCTGTTTAATGTTCGCGTTAGCTTACATGTGCATAACCAGTGCTTCTATCTCATTTCTGTTTTTTTTTTTGTTTGCTTGTTTTTGAATCCAGAAATTCTGTGTATATATATATATATATATATATATATATATATATATATATATATATATATATATATATTCATTATATATATATAATTCAATTATTTTAAGTCATACTGTTGCCCATTTGGAAGTTTGCAAAGTCCCATCAATGGGCTCCAGCCCACTAGTTGAGAATCATTGCTCTATATTTTATACCACACACAGCTTGTATTGCAAATCAGCAAACCAGTGACTCATTGTGATTGAAACTCAAATGCTCTGAGAACTCCTGTTCCTCTCTAGTTCTCTCTCTCCTCACTCAGAAAGCTTTCACGACATGTTCAGCTCAGTAGAAGCAGGACTGAACGGTCCCTGTAATTTTCATCAAGCAAACAAAGGAAAGCAATGGTATATAAATCAGGAGCAGAGTCCCTCTCTGTCTCTCTGAGTAAAATCTGCAAGACGTTCTTTCCATCTAACGTTTTGTTTTACCCAAGCTCGCTATGACCCCCTATTAAATCCTGGAAAATCTGTCTTTGTCTGTCATCCATTTTAAAGTCCCTCTGTGTGGAGATACCTGATCTTTTGTCTGCGCTTTCCTTCCCAACTGATTCGTCAGCTCAAAGCTTTCCGACTGCTTTCTGAAGAACTTTCCTTAAATATGCAAAAGAAACTCACTGTTACCATAGTAGCGTATTATGATATTCAGAAAGAACAACCAACCATTTGGGATGCTAAAATTAGGCCAAAGTGTGTGCATGCAGGCGTGTTTTTTTTTTTTTTTCCTACTGTTTTTTTTTTTTATTATTGACTTCAGAATGATAATAAGATTCATCGTCTCTAACTAGACAGAGCAATTAAATTAACTGGAGAAGAAAGCTTCTCTACACACTTATGCTCTGCACAATTGTTTCCCCTTTAATTAGATGGAAAACTTTCTAGACTAGTGAAAATAAATTTGTGGTAAGTTTCTCTGGTGTTTTTTTTTTTTCAAGTAGTCAATCTATTTTTTCTAAACACATATAAAATATAACTGACCCAGTGGCGAGTGTTCTTTGACAGAGCTTGTAATAACTGAAAAACTCTCAGGAACCCAGTATAACAATTTATTTTTACATTTATTTTGACTGAAAAAATATAGTCACTTTAGCAGTAAGTAAAATGACTTTTAAGTCCTCCTTAAAAGGATATATCCCCCACAAATCAAAATTGTGTTATTATTTACCCGTCTTTTTACCCATACAATTAAAGGGTTAGTCTACCCAAAAAAGAAAATTCTGTCATTAATTACTCACCCTCATTTAGTTCTAAACCTGTAAGACCTTTGTTCATCTTCGGAACAATTGCAATTTTGTTTTATGAAATCCGAGAGGTTTCTGAAGCATCCATAGGCAGCAACGTCATTGCAACTTTCAATGGCCAGGAAGGTAGTAAGGACATTGTTAAAATAGTCCATGCGACTACAGTGGTTCAACCTTAATGTTATGAAATGATGCGAATTCAACAAAAACAAAATAAAAATAGCGACTTTATTCAACCATTTCTTCTTGTCTGTGTCAGTCTGTGACGCTGTTGACGTAGTAAACACAGAATTTTCATGACACTGTACAGACTACAGTATCTGTAAAACACAGTGCAGGGCTTCCAGGTTCTACGTCGTGGTGCTCACATGAACAGTGTCGGCCAATGGTGAGCCGGAGTTCTGCCGAAGAACCTGGAAGCGCTGCACTGTGTATTTCAGATACTTCAGATACTATACAAGATTTTCCTATGGGGTTTTATAATGGTGTTTTTTCGATTTATGAGTAAAATAAAGCCTGTGGTAAACATATTTTGACGATAGGTTCACATTTTGTTCTACAACGTACACTGCACACACTCACACCCAAAACTGTCTTATCTAGTTACTTATTAAAAATGTATGTTTTCAAAGATGAAAATAACTGCTTCAAAATTTGCCTTTTCACTATGGGTATGTGTAATTTACGTTGTGGATCAAAAAATCGAAGTATTGTCAAGTTATGTTTACCACAGGCTTTATTTTACACGTAGATCGAAAAACCCCATTTTAAAACCCCATTGGACTGTCTCGAAAGGAACCAGCGGCGAATTAGTCTTCTGGGTTCTGACATCTTACCTGCACCACTCTATAATAGGGGACATACTAAATACAAAGAAATTGTCAAATGTGCATTTGACAGTTACATTTTGTATGCTGATAACCCAAGAAAAATGTCATGTAAGTAATGAAAAATGGTCTATTAAATAAAAAAAAAAATAGTATAAATAGAAGCATTTTCACAAGTGGTCACAGAATTATTACTCAGAATTATAGTTGACCTTCCTTTTCACGTTGTAAAATAGTTAAAATTTGATTTTGTACAATGCATAGTTTAGATAGCACTGGTATTATGATTGGTGCTAATTACAATAATTGACTTTCTGAATTATAACACCTGGGTGTACAAAGTATAAAAGGTAGATATGCCTTAATTCCTTTGTCCTTGATCAGTCTTAAGAACCGTTGATTCCAATTACTTTATCATGATAATTTAGCCATTTCATCTTACATATTGTAGGCTCAGTCACAAAAGACATGCAAAAAAGGCTGAAAATGTCAGTTATGCGTAACACTTCTTTTCATTCATTTTCCTGATGCTCCCTGCTGTCTGGATGTCTTGCACTTCAACATGCTCCATTTCCCTGTATTAAAGAGGGCCGGCTTATCACTGTGTCTGTGAGTCTGTTAGCATTGCATATCTTACATGCAAAGTGATTACAGCAGTGGCAGCACCCAGTCATCCATGAAGACAGCAGCAGTTCACAGATTTGGCTGCACAGCTCTGGGGCAATGGCATTACATGACATGTTGGCAGGAAAAGCCTTATACACATGAGAGACAGAAACCATGGAAGCTGTGCATAAGAAGCAACACAAACCCTTAGGGCCACTTCAGATAACCTTCTCACTACCATGGAGTTATAGGTTGGCGTTGTAATGTAGTCCTCCCTCTCATACACCCCAACTGAAATTTTGTCTAAGTTGCCGGGCCTGAAGGAATGGTACCATAGAAAACAATGACATGTACAACAAAGTTGCGATTCTATTAAATAGCCAGCAGGGTTTCTAGTGCTGCATGGGTGCATGCAGGATTTCATCTGACGATACGCACAGAGGGGTGACAACACTAAAAAGTTAAAAACATTCAATACATGCTCAAGTTCAATAATCAACTCTGATAGAAGTTTTATTTTCCCTGAAAACAAGCATAAACTAGCATGAATTCCGTGTTGATCCAAGCTTGTTTATGCTGGTTAGAGCTAGCTTTTCTAGTCATGCTGTTCTCAAGCATGGTCCACCAGCACTCATGCTTCCCAACATGCACTCTAAAAACTGTTGGGTTGAAAATAACCCAATTTGGATTGTTTTGCAACCCACTGCTGGTTCAAATATGGACAAACCCAAACATGGGAGAATGCTGGGTTGTTCATTTAACTCCGTATAATGGATTGATTTATGGTATTGTAGTTATTTTTCACAGGAACACTCTTATTTTTACTTCATATACATAGGCTAATATTTCCAGATTACCTTTAATCCTGTAAAAAATTTGTAAAATACACTACACAACCAGTGTTTACACAATACGTTAATTTTGGATGAATAGCGTTCTAAATACAATATATGTCATTCTGTTTTTATTCATGCATACTATTGTATGTTACCAACATTTAAAGTTGTTTAACAAACATTTTAGACATAAACATTTAACATTTAAAAGTAGCATTTTAATTCATGTGTGATCAACCATTCTTTTCCTCCCGAATGGTGCTGGTTCTCATGTTTGCGTGTTGCTGAAATCTGAGCCGGTGATGGACTGCTGTTCTGCGGGGGAACTGTAAACCTCAGACCGCCGCTCTTAGTTTCTCCTGAAAGATATCATGACAGGCTTCTCATAACCTGCACATCAACAAACAGGACAGATTTCTGAGGACATTTTAGCATTCAAAGTAATTAGATTCAGTATTATAATGAATAAAATCAGTTTATGCAAGGAAAATGGCGTTCCATTCAAACGCCATATGCTGACTGACGGGTTAAGCTGACTGACATCTCATCCTTGTATGTATCCCTGTAAATACAATGATTTACAGCTGTAAGGACTTTATAGATTAAATAAAATGTACACACACCAATTCTGTGGCGATGAGAACTGTAACGATTTCATGTAACTATTATGCACTTATAATACTCAACTCTTTGGACCAAACATGATATCAGTGAGAGCAACGGTACACCTGAGCAAAACAAAGTTCACAGTAGACTGAATGAAATGGACAAAGACGTCCATCTAGCGCATGTTCTCATGAGGAAAAAAATGACAAATTATAATTGTTTCAGACCGTTTTGCAATTGCATTTGGCCAATTCAATGAAAAGAAACAATTGACTAGAAAAGAAGTATTAATTGACATTGGTGGTTGAGACATAATGTGAAATATTCTGAAATATTTGCACAGAATAAATTTCTCAGGTCAGCCTGAGAACTCATGCATAAACACTGCGTACTGTACTGCAGCAGACACCACTGTAGTGCTGAAATATTTCCAGTTCGGTTCCTCTATTGTTTTTTCCTCACACAGCTCAGACCCTTCACACGCTCATTCATTACAGGGATGCTGCAGTCCTGCATTTTCACAGGTTTGATTGGACCATGACTAGAAAAAAGGGAACCGATCTGCAGAGGTGGAAAGTAATGAATTACATTTACTCGCGTTACGTAATTGAGTAGTTTTTTGTGTACTTCTACTTTTTTAAGTAGTTTTTAAAATCTGTAATTTTACTTTTACTTAAGTACATTTTGTTTGAAGTATTTTACTTCGCTACATTTGAAATCATATCCGTTACTGAGTAAAAAATAATAATACAAGGGAGAAAAAAAATCACACTCCGGCAACTAACTTACTGCATTGATTGAAGGGCGGGAGAACAAACGCGCAAGAAAGGTGACGCAGACCCAGCTGAAGCTGAAAGCGCCCTCGAATTCTTATGAAGCGAATTATGGCCAGTATGAAAATCCTTTGTAGAAAAAAAACGTGGTTGTCCTCGAGGATAAATATCCAATTTGCAAAAAATGTGGACGCAAGTGGCTGCAAAAGGAGGACACATAGGACACACCATCCCTCCTGCAGATAAAGGTAGGCTATATCCTGATTATAATTTAAGGCCGAATGACTTACGTGATGCAGAGGGAATCCCGGAATCCAGTCATGAAAATGGAATTCACTTAACGTGGCCCGGCGTGACGTCACGCCCAATGAAGGGCGCCCGAGCCTTCATAGCGTCACAGCCCGCCAGAATGGGCGTGGCTTAGCCTATAAAGGAAAGGGGCTGTAGGCTGCTTCCCTGGTTTTTGTCGACTGAAGCGAAGTCGCTCGTGGCGCGAGCACGGCCGGTTACGCAATACTCGTTCCCTCTCTAGAGAGAACCGAAGTTACGTTAGTAACCGAGTATCGTTCTCTTACGAGAGGTTCTCTCGTATTGCGTAAGTTTAGCTTACGCTACGGGAACACTTTGTCAACGCCGTGCGCGCCAAGCATCCACATGAGACCCCGATCTTTCTAGGGGGGGAACCCCATAAGTGGAAAGAATAAGGTGGCCGGCCACGCGGGCCATCACTTGTACATAAGCACACATAGGGAATACAGAGCAGCGCAGGCACGGGGTCTGTATAGGCACATGGCATAATCCCATTTAGTGTAGCTCAACCAGGAGAGCTGGGTCATGTGAGAGTGATCTGAGCAGGAGATCTGGGCAGAATACACCTCTCGTTCAGACTGACAGCAGTTTAGCCTGCAAAGCGGGAACTTCTAGGTTATTAAACCTGACAAAGGTAGAGGGGGAGCTCCAGCCCGCCGCTACGCGTATGTCATGGATAGAAATCCCGCTGGACCATGCCCACGAAGAGGCCACGCCTCTCGTGGAATGAGCCCTGATGCCCAGAGGGCATTGCAGACCCTTTGACGCGTAAGCGGCCGCTATAGCGTCTACTATCCATCTGGACAGGCTCTGTTTCGAGGAGGCGAAACCCTTGGTGCGCCCACCAAACAAAACAAAAAGCTGTTCCGAGCGCCTGAAGGAGGCGGTGTGCGTAATGTAAAACCTCAGCGCTCTGACGGGGCAGAGGAGGTTCACATCACTTTCACTGTCAGATGCTGGGAGAGCAGACAATGAAATAACTTGCGCTCTGAATGGAGTGCCCATCACTTTAGGGACATAGCCATGTCTAGGTCTGAGGATGACTTTAGAGTCATTTGGTCCGAACTCAAGACACGACGCGCTGACAGACAGCGCATGCAGATCCCCTACGCGTTTTACTGATGACAGTGCAGTCAGAAAAAACGTTTTCAGTGATAGATATTTCAACCCCACGGAGTCTAAAGCTTTCAGGGCCTCGAGGACCAATGAAAGATCCCACATAGGAACCGACGGGGGGGCGCGGCGGATTCATCCTTCTAGCTCCTCTAAGGAAGCGGATGACCAACTCATGTTTTCCCAGTGACTGGCCGTGCGTTGATTCTGCAAACGCTGCCACGGCCGCCACATTTACTTTGAGCGTGGAAGGGGACCTTCCCTTATCCAACAGCTCTTGTAGGGAGGTCCAGACCTCTGTCGGTGCACCATCCGGAGAACACCGACCATTTAGACGCGTAGAGCCTTCTCGTGGAAGGGGCTCTAGACTGCGTGATCGTGTTCATCACTCCTTCTGGCAGGGTAACGAGTACCCGTTGATCAGCCATGCATGCAGCGACCAGCGCTCTGGATGGGGATGCCAGATCGTGCCGCGAGCCTGAGAGAGGAGATCTGCCCTCACCGGAATCGGCCACGGAGCTCTAAGTGACAGCCGTGCTAGTTCCGGGAACCAAATCTGATTCTCCCAACGCGGGGCTATGAGGAGCACCGAGTGGCGCGTTTCCCTGATTCTCTTGATCACCTGTGGTAACAGAGAGACCGGAGGGATAGCATATAGCGGGAGGCTGGGCCAAACCTGGGCCAGCGCGTCCTCGTCCTTCGAGAAGAACATTGGGCATTGAGCGTTGTCTTTTGACGCAAATAGGTCAACTTCCGCTCTGCCGAATAGGCGCCACAGTTTCTGGACCGTTTGGGGGTGCAAGGACCATTCCCCTGGGGGAACATTGTCTCTGGACAGTCTGTCTGCCGCCCTCAGCGAGCGCAGGTGCATCTGAGACCAAATAAGGAGGCGTTCCGTCAGATTGCAGAGATTTCTGGATCTGACACCGCCCTGATTATTTATATAGGATACAACAGATGTGTTGTCCGAGCGGACAAGAACATGCTGGTCCTGTATGAACGGGAGGAAGCACTTCAGTGCGTTCTCGACCGCCATCATTTCCAGACAGTTTATGTGAAACTCTTTCTCCCAGTCTCACTGTGCGTTTTGTGATAACGCTTAAGCGCGCGGGCGGGGCCCGGGGGGAGGTTTGTGTTAGTAAGCGTGAGCGCTCTCTGGCGGGCACGAGACTTACATTTATAACCTGCTTTTTTGACCGTGTAACAGAGCGGGCAGATAGTGGGCACAGATTTGTGGACACATTTCTTACATTCAACACTCGAGCGGCTTTTCTGCGCTTTATGAGAGTGTGCTCTGTGAGTGACACAGAATTTTGAGTGCTTATGTGTAGGGGTGAACACTGGGGCGTGGGCACTTTCACTACACTTAAAACATTGACGGCGTGAGCCGGAACAGACATTACACTCTTTTTGAGATTTCTCTGGGTCGCCGTGAAAACGGCGTTTGTGTGCAGGCGAGAGGGTGAATAAACCGGCTCGTTGGCTGCTAGTTGAACCGCTGCAGTAGCCTGTTTGAAGGGGACTGACAGGGAAATTAACTTTGACGGCGGTCCGGCCGCAGCGGGACACGCGCGTCTTTTCTCTCTTACTGTTAGGAGGGCTTTGCGTGCTCAGATTTCAGCGTGATTCTTTGCCGAGGCCCTCTGGGAGGCGGCGGTCTGTGACGGCTGTCTGAGCGCGATCTAGGGCGGCCGCCCTGACGTCGCTGCGAAGGCTGAGGCTGGGGCTGTGCTGGACGCTGGGTGCTGGTTCGCACAGGAGGCTGGCTTTGTCTCTCGCGAGAGCGGCCTGTGGCGGAACTCGAGCGTCGCAGCAGGAAGAGATTCCTGGCCTGTGTGGTCTTCTGTACCTCAGAAAAGCGATCAACGATCCCGTTCACCGCTGGGCCGAAGAGACCAGTGGGGGTAAGCGGCGCGTTCAGAAACGTGGCTCGCTCAGATTCCCTCATATCCGCGAGCGTTAACCAGAGGTGCCTCTCCGTAACAGTTAACGCGGCCATGGCTCGTCCAATAGCTTGGGCTGCTGCTTTGGTGGCGCGGAGAGAGAGATCCGTCGCGCTTCTCAAATCCGTAACAGCAGCTGGATCCCGGCCCTTCTCATCCCATTCACGGAGGAGGTCAGCTTGTAGGATCTGAAGCACAGCCATAGAGTGTAAAGCAGACGCGGCCTGGCCGGAGGCAGCATAAGCTCTACAGGCTTTAGAGGGCTGACCGTGACCGCCATCTCGCAGAGGGCGGACAAAGGTGCGCTGCGACCGCCTCTTCCACCGGTGGAATAGCCGTGTACCCTTTCTCGGCGGCGCCGTCCACTCGGGAGAGCGACGCGGAGGCCGGTGACTGTAGTCGAGAAGAGAACGGAGTACTCCACGACTTCGTCAGCTCCGCATGAAGTTCCGGCAGGAATGCAGCGGGCCTCGTTGCTGAAGCTGAGCGGCGGCGACTTTGAAGGAAGCATCCGTCGAGCCTGTTCGGCGTGGGTTCCTCTGGCGGCGACCACTCGAGCCCGAGGCGGTCAACGGCCTGAGTTAGCAGGCGCATTAGCTCAGCGTCAGCTCCAGCGCGGGTACGGGTGGATTCCTGGATCGACGAGGCGGCGGAATGAAGCGACCATTCCTCGCTGTCCGATGCCAGGATAGAGCAGCAGTCCCTCGTGGCGTGTCCCTCGGCCTCATCCTCCGAAGCGACGGCAGTGAGGCTCGTGAGCGGCAGCTGCGCGTCGGAGAGGAGAGGTGGGGAGGGCGAAAGCGAGGCTCGAGGGAGATTATCCGGCGAGCGCGTCGCTGTGACTACAGGTTCCGGCTGTCTCAGGGAACGGCGCTTCTTCGTGCGCGGTCCCACAGAGGGCGGAGTGACTGCTGCGGAGTTGAGAGCTTCGAGTCGAGCCCGCAGGGTCGCCAACGGAAGCTCCTCACAGAGCTCGCAGCCCCCGGAAGCGAGGGCGAGCTGAGCGTGTTCCAGGCCCAGGCAGAGAGCGCAGATCAGGTGGCGGTCTCCGGCGCTGAGCGGGGCTCTACACGAGCCGCAGGAAGTGCGAGGCATCTTGAAAAAGACGCTCGCTGCTCTTTTAGAAAATATACGATCTAAATAGCAAGGCAAAAGGATACGTCGCCGGATAGCGTAGCTCGCACGGATGGCTGAAGGTGGCGAAGACGGCCGGCTTCCTCAGCGCTGTCCTAAGCTGGCTGTTCGCTGTTCGACGGCGGCGGTGGCTTCTCTCAGATCCAGCGATGCGAAGAGCTCGCTGAAGAGACAAAAATCAGGGAAGCAGCCTACAGCCCCTTTCCTTTATAGGCTAAGCCACGCCCATTCTGGCGGGCTGTGGCTGAAAAACAAAACTATTGTCAACTACACTTTGAAACACTTTTCTACATTTTTGGTCTTCACTACAACCCGTCAAAATAAAAGTTTGGTTTTACTAGGAGAAATTATGACAGAAATATATTACTATTCTACTTCTCAAAATAATAATAATAACAACAATAATAATACATTTTATTTAAACATTAAAGGAATATATTTTTTGTCCATGGTTTAATTTAGTAAATCCGTTTTTGCAGCGCTTCCCCAAAAAATAAAAGGACACAAGTTTAAATTTAAATTTGATTGCCACCGTTTTTGATAATATATTTGGATTAAATCATAAAAAGAAACATTAATTTTCTGAATAAGTACATTTCATAGGACAATATTATTCTTAAACATTTTAATAAATTATTAACGTTAAAAATAAGTTGTTAATCTAATTCATTATCAATTATCAAATTTAATTGATTAGACATGTTTTATTGAAATTTTAATTTTTTAATTAACAAAACAAACAAATGGTTTCAAATTTGTTATAATAAAAGCAACAAAAAAAACAACACAAAAAACTATTTTCATTAATTTAACTGTCATTTTAACTGATGATAATAATAATAATAACCATCATTTAATAATACAGTTTATTTATTTAATAATTGATTAATACTGTAAACCGTGATATTTTCTGGGACGTTATCATACTGTGAAAATCTCCTACTATACAACCCTACACGGGAGAGTCCCCCACCCCCCTGTTAAAAAAGTAACTCAGTAACTTTTACTCAGAGTAAATTTTAAATGAGCTACTTTTTACTTTTACTTGAGTAGATTTTTTGACCGGTAATTTTACTTGTACTTAAGTAAAATTTCATTGAAGTAGTAGTACTTTTACTTGAGTAGAATATTTTTTTACTCTTTCCACCTCTGCCGATCTGCACTCCATCCAACCACTACCTCTCGAACATGTCTTTTTCTGAACTGAGCTTATTTCTCTGCACACACAGTGGAGTTGGAGGTCCAGCACCTTGCTATCTCTGATGATGTCCCATAATAGAGAAGTGACAGGTCGAGTGAGATAGTCTGCAAGGAACGTTCCTTCCACATGCACACTTTCTGACTCCATGGAGTTGTGATGAGATAATTGACCTCCATTAAGACCAAGATAAGGCAGAACTTAAAGTAGTTTTAAAGGGGAAATGAAGCAGTCAGTCAAGTTTACATGATTTACAAGATGGATGTCTACTATAATCAAAAATTATATAAGAAACATGACAAATGTTAACATATAAAAGAAACACCGTTATATCTTTCGGGGCAAGGGCGCCGCCATTGTGCAGTATTATAATCGGTGACATCCCGGGGTTGGTTTGCTCTGGGCTGAGTTCAGTAAAATACAGTGAAAGATGCATGTAAGCTGGTTGAACCAGCGAACAACTAACGTTAGGTACAGTCATTGTTAGCTAACAGCTGTAAGCATTAACTAGCTAACGCTAACTTAGTGTTTAGATAGTGAACTTTATTAGTAGGCTACCAGACAAAAAGACGACGTCTAACGTTAACAAACTGCACATGGAAACATTGTTCGCGATGTCTGCCATCATATTCCTGTCTCTTGTCAACACCATGGTTGCAATACATGGTCAAGATCAGCGTCTTGACAGCAGATGGATCGTGCTATCGTGGCGTAATAATCTGTTTGGTTGTAAAATGTATTACCTGAATGAAATGAAATCGAATGTATCGACCTGTGGAATCATTCATTCACAGACAGCATACGAATCTTCCTGTTACGACTCCGAGTCGAGTGTGAATTGAAAGCGCTTCAGTGATTCAGTGCGTGCAGGAAACCGAACAGATCATTCAAACTGATTCGCGAACCGATTTAGACAGATCTGCCAACCTGTTTGATGAAGTCTTTGAACAGAATCGACTAAAAAAAAGAGTGATTCATTTGTAAATTGTGCATCGCTCATCATGCCCATAAAAAAGATACAGCGCGCTTGGAGAACTCATTCGCATTTAACAACATGTTTGCATTAAAATAAAGTGCGCCGTTTGCATCCCTGCATATAACGAGATTTGGGCCATACAAATTATGGGAGTTTCACGGGAGCAATAACAAAACGGGAAGGGGGCGGGAGATGGATGTGAAATACGGGAGACTCCTGGGGAAAATGGTAGTGTTGACAGGTATGAGCTACACCTAATACACCATAACACCATAATTTGTATGGTCCTGCATATAACGAGATTTGGGAGATCTGTCTAAATCGGTTCGCGACTCAGTTTGAATGATCTGTTCGGTTTCCTGCACGCACTGAATCACTGAAGCGCTTTCAATTCACACTCGACTCGAAGTCGTAACAGGAAAATTTAAGAACATCAAGAGCGTTGGATGAAGTGGCCGTGGACCTACCTACAGTACAGTCTAGGGAAAGCAAATCTGCAAATCTATATTGTTTGCCAGCGATGAAGATCTTTATTAGTTGAACATCTTCGTATGCTGTCTGTGAATGAATGATTCCATAGGACGATACATTCGATTTAATTTCATTCAGGTAAGTAGGCTAATACATGACAACCAAACAGATTATTACGCCACGATAGCACGATCCATCTGCTGTCAAGACGCATATCTTGACCATGTATCGCAACCATGGTGTTGACAAGAGACAGGAATATGATGGCAGACATCGCGAACAATGTTTCCATGTGCAGTTTGTTAACGTTAGACGTCGTCTTTTTGTCTGGTACTAATAAAGTTTACTAGCTAAACACTAAGTTAGCGTTAGCTAGTTCATGCTTACAGCTGTTAGCTAACAATGACTGTACCTAACGTTAGTTGTTCGCTGGTTCAACCACTTTACAGGCATCTTTCACTGTATTTTACTGAACTCAGCCCAGAGCAAACCAACCTCGTGACGTCACCGGTTATAATACTGCACAATGGCGGCGCCTTTGCCGCGAAAGATATAACGGTGTTTATTTTATATGTTAACATTTGTAATGTTTCTTATATAATTTTTGATTATCATGTAAACTTGACTGACTGCTTCATTTCCCCTTTAAGTGTGTAATTGACCCTTTTGCCTGGACCTTGTCTGTCATTATTCAGACTAGCAGGAAGTCCCTTTTCTTACTTGAATGATAATTGGGTAAATTTTTTCTGTTCTGTATATTAATTTATTTAAAAGTTCAGTTCTTAAAGGCACACTATGCAGGAATTCCATTTTTGTCAAACAGCGACCCCTAGAGTCGCTGTAGAGTACTTGTATTTAACGTTACTGTCGTAAATACCACTCACGCAGAGCGTTTCTGCACTCACGGCCTCTGCACTTTATAATAATAAAGTAGCCTACCGCGTTTGATGGCTTATAACGTTTTTACATGATTGCAGCTAAATTACAAGTAAATAGCCTATAGCGTAGGCCTACTGTATAATTTCATTTGTGTTTTTGAGTGTAATGTAAACATTACAAAATGCCAGATGACATCAATAAAGTTACATGTACTTCGCATTATTTCGTAACAATGTCCGTTATGATGTCGTCAGACATGATTATTGCAATTTATCATAATAGTTTGCAAATTACGCTCATTTACACTATTTACAACGTGTAGGCTTATTTATGTCCTGATAATTATGTGAGATATTGACAACTGAGATGGCCACCATTCAACCCGAAAAAAGTCATATAACCATTCCAATAACTCCGAAGCTGTTCAGTTAAGCTTAAAAAAAACTGCATAGTTTCCCTTTTAATAGACAGACTTTAATAAACCTATTTTATAGCAAGTTTTTTTATTTAATTTTTTTTATGTTGGTATTAAAATTCATTTTGATATTCTTGGGAGGTATAAAGTTAGGAAATAATTAGGAAAAATACATAATTAAAATAATAAAATGATGACAGTAAAGCCTTAAAGGGATAGCCATCCATCATCATTTACTCACCACCATGCCATTCCAAACCTGTGCGACCGGTGGTCATTCGGCCTATTTGGGTTGAAAGAAAGGGGAGATGCAAATACCCAGGTTGTTCAGGCATTGTAAAAGGGCAGTGCTCAAAATGTGTTACCTACCTGTTTTTTTCTGTTGAGAGGAATTGCTTCCTCAACTTTCACGAGCAGTGAGGTGCCATTAGTGAGGAAGGAGATTTTGTGTGTATGTGCTTATGTACATGCAGGTCCTTGTGTGTGCATGTGGATGCTTGTTAGGATAAGGTTCATATTAGGATAAGGTTTTGGTGATTGTAAAATGTTTTACCTTGAAAAAACCCAGATTGTAATGTTTTGGTATGATAACCTGATGATATGATGGTTTGTAGTACTTGAGTTCCACGTTTGTACAATGTTGCCTGAGGGCAACAGCTGGATAATAAATGTTACTTTTTATTAAATATGAAATGTGTAATTCATTAAAAACTTGATACATCTGTTTGTTCAAGTGTTTAGTTAAAGAAATTGATGTTTTCAATAAATATATTCATTTTTTCTTCATGAAAATGTCAAATGTTTCAATTTGTCCATTGTGTTAAAATGGCAAAAAAAAAAAGGCAACAAACTTTTAATTAATAAATAAATAGAAAAATAATGATAGTTTTTATTGATATTGTTACAGTGTCCAATTTTAAGCAGGAAAAACATAACAATTTTTTTTTTCCTCACTGATATCATAGTGCGTACCATAGAGGGTTAACTGTATTTCTTTCAGCTTGTTATTGTAATTAACAGTGTTTGAACTTTCAAAACAGATTTCTACTTCAAAAATCATTAATTAATTAATTTAAAATAACAATTTTATTCACAATAAAAACCTATTACTTTTAAACTACATAACATATGCCATTTGGGATGTAGAGAGAGCCTCCACGTGAAAAAACACCCCTAGTTAACATCAGCATTGGCAAGCACCCAAAAGTGTGCGAAATCGGCAACACTGGTAAATTAGATCAGGCCATCAGTTTGGGAAGAGCACAATATACATCATATATGACAAATATATGATTAACACTTACCAGTGATTCTGCAGAAACGATGAATTGAAGGCAGCACTCCGCTACCGACTTCTTACCAGCAGCATACACCTAACCGCCGAGTAGTTGAAGTCTCAAACTGCGAATGCATTCAGGGATCAAACTGCGCACGCGCTAACAAAAAATGCAAACTTCAATGAAAACTAAAATGATTTAGTCCGATCAACAAAGCATTGTACGTTTTCATAATTTAAGTTACGAATTTGTTGAATCAACTTAGTATGATGCATGAACATTTCAAATAAAAATATATCAGTTCATTTTACTGTTTTATGTTTATTTGGAGAACTTTCAGTAAGTTGGCTTTTTTACGTACAACGTTATGTCGACTGACAACTGATGTCTCACTTGGGAGATGGCATCCCCCTGTGCCATCTACATCTGCTCCAGCGCAACTGGAGGGAACACCCTGGCCGCCCCGTCGTGCTTCCCCCTTGGCACGGTTGCGTTGGCACACAGCTGGCCCCGGGGCCTACGCAAATACACATTTGCACAGATTCTGTGCAAGGTCAAGGAGTACGAGGAGCAGTTCTTGATGGTTGTGCCTTACTGGCCCACCCGGACCTGTTTTTTTTTAGACCTGATGTTTCTCGTGACAGCCCCTTCCTGGCGGATTCCCCTGAGGAAGGACCTTCTTTCTCATGGATGGGGCACAATATGGCACCTTCGTCTGGACCTCTGTAACCTCCACTTGTGGCTTCTGGACAGGATGCGGAGGACTTAAGTGGCAGTGGTAGACACTATCACTCAAGCCAGAGCTCCATTTACTAGGCGAGCTTCTGCTTTAAAGTGAAGTCTGTTTGCTGAGTGGTGCTGTTCACATCAGGAAGACCCCCGGAGATGCCCGATCGGTTCTGTGCTTGCTTTCCTTCCTGTAAGAAGTGTTGGAGCGGAGGCTGTTAAATCCGTCCAGGCCGTGTCTCATCCCCTCCTGGGATCTCTCTGAGCTCCCCTTGAGACACTTGAGTCAGCTGAGCTTAAGATACTGGTGGGTGACCTGCAGGAATTTTCGGTCAGAGAATCGTCCCTTTAGTTCAGGCCGGCCTCTTCTCACGTCATTCCTTAGACCCCAGCCCGGATACGTGCCCAAAGCGAGCACCTTCTTGGCTCTCCAGCCGAGTTCTTGGCGAACCCTAGATTGAGTTTCCTCCAATCATCCTTCGGCAGTCAGACACAAAAGTATTCGAGTACATGCCTGCTTAGTCAGCCCCTGTACTGGGCTAGATGTCCCATGTGTTGTGATCCCCCCTTGGTAATCGCATATGTGTATTCTTTTATGGTAGGGTTTCCCTGTTGGTAAACCTGTGTCTTTCTCTGGGCAAATTTGCTCTGCCCATCTCTGCCTCTCTAGTAGCTCTATCCCTGTCTAGGTAGGAATTACCACAGAGGCCTTTTTATATGTAGCACTGCCTCACAGGTCAATAGCGTCTGTAGCATCCCTCTCCATTGGACTAGGTACACATCCCCAGTGTTAAGACTTTTCATGGCTGAAAAAAAGGGAATTGAGAACCAAAGCACTCTTCTCGTGAAATAAAATGTAAAAGGAAAAGCAGCTATGACCGTCTCCATGGTAAGCCCTGTCCCTTCCATCCTGTTGGCATGGAGGACTAACATTCTGGGCTTACGTGGGGTTCTGGGTAGGTTACGACTCAGTGAGAGCAGTTGCCAAAAGGTAAGATGCTTGCCAGTATCTGCATCTCCATCACTCGTAACACAGTTCAGTGGTTGTGGTGTTTTCCATAGGGACCCCATTTGTCAGTCAACATAACGCTGTAGTGACTGACAGATGGGGAACATCTTGATTACTGATGTAACTCTTGTTTCCTGATGGTGGGAACAGAAATGTTTTGCTCCCCCTGGCACAACCCTGAACCACCGCTGAATGTCCGGGGCCTTCGTTTCGGCTCCTCAGCTTAAACCTCAATGAGTGGATGTGTGCCACCATCTTATAAACCCGTGTGTACAGGGTAGTGGCTCTGCATGAAAATTAAAATTCCATTGGCCGTTTTCCTATAACTCAGAGGTGATTGGGGCTCCCAAGTGAGATCCTATTTGTCAGTCGACATAACGTCCCTGTTCCCTCAATCAAGGAATGAGGATTTTTCTTAGTTACACCACATAATATTTATAGTCATTAAAAGGATTTATTTTAAGATATTGGCACATATATGTTTCTCAGATATTGGCACATATTTTAACGTATATTTTTAATAGATTTTTTATTATTATTATTTTATTTTTTGTAGACACCCTTAAAGTATATATATCCCTGAGCCAGATATACAGCAAACTAGACTGGCTATTCTGTTAACTATTTTATTTTTCACTCTAGACCAGATTGTGGGTGGGGCCAGACAGCTACATATAGATGAGTTTACTGTCAGCGAGACACCCTCTCACCCTTAATTTTGTGCATGCATTCACACCCTTGACATTAGCTGACAGATGTTCATTCACAACTGGTGGTGCTGAAATAGATCTGGTTCTTTGGCAAACTGCTACGTGTTAGCAGTGCAGTGTTGAAAACTACCAAACCATGACTCATTCTTCACAGAAAGGAAACAACTGGTTATTTTATAGCTACAGAAAAAGAAGAAATAAGTGTTGAGATAAAAATATTTTTCATGTTGCAATTCTCAAGAAAGCTGAAACATATACCATATGATTTAATTTGTTTTATTATTATTGTACTTTTGAAGCATGTTTTGAAGGTTTAGCAAGTTAGCTAAATTAAATCTATTGGTTTTAAATCTCTTTTCTTCCAATTTTTTTGTTGTTGTTGTAAATCTACCATAGAAAAGGCCACAAAGAAAATTAAAAAATACTATTACTCTTAAAGGTGCAGTGTGTGATTTTTAGCGACATCTAGCGGTTCGGTTGCGAGTTGCACTAAGGGCTCAGCCCACTGCTCACCCCTCCCTTTCGAAGAAGCTACGGTGGCTAAAACTGGACAAACATATCGTCGTCTGAGACAGCAGAGAATAGCCAGAGAAAGCCAAGAGTGTGTAACATTGTCACTGTTTCTGTACCACAGTCCATTATAAACCACATCATGGATAAAGTTTACAAAGCCATAGTCAGGTGAGGATCAAGGGTCTTAATATATAATATAATAATAGTAATCAGCTGATTGTCTCACAAACGTAACCAGCACATTTCCCCCACATAGCAAACACATAATACAGCGAGGGAGAAGAAACACATGAAACTACACTGTAAAAAGAAAAGGTGCCTGGAGGAACCTTTTGGGGTTCTTCACTTTGCTACACCGGCGGAACCGTCTGTAGATCCTCTAGGCACCCTTTCAAAAGGGGCGGTTCTCTGAGGAACCTTAAAGGCTTCTTGAGGAACCCTCTTATTAAGAATGATCAGGAACCACCTCTGGTGCTTCAAGGCACCATTTTCCAATTTGAATTCTATTTCTTGTCCCCACCCTCCCCCTCCCTTTCTTTTACTAATAAATAAAATGTATTTATTTATTTACATGTATTATTATTTTATAAACACAATGAAAAACTTAAACCAAATACAAAACAAACATTGTTTATTGATAAACAACAATAACATCCATACAAATAAAAAGTTCAATAAATAATCACCTTATAGTCAATAAATAAATGTATCAACATCTAATTCATGGAAGCACATGTATAATGTTAATATTGTGATACATTAAGAGTTTAAATCTTGACAAAACTGTAAAATATAAATATGACTCAAATATCTTAAAACTTTCGAATATATTTCAGGTTCCTCAAAAACAGTAGCCTAAAATTCAAATTGACTACAATTCAATTTACAATGCAGTCAATGGTAACATTTTCACTCTGGGAATATTCACACAGGACATTTTAAGAAATTGATAAGCCTCAACACAACTGTAGGTAGCTTGATGCTCTCCTCCTGAATGCCCAACAGATACTGCAGAAAAGTCAGTGTACTTTTAGTTGGTTTCCTGTACTTAATGTTGAACAGAAAGTAGGCACTCATAGTAAGGCCTACACCCATTGTTATGTCATCAGGTTCATCAGCAAGCAGTTCTTCGCCATCAAGAAAAACTGCAATGCTGGTTTTACCAAATGGGTCTCCTGTAATCACCATTGTTGGTGTGAGGTTCTGTGGAGGCTGTTGGTTGAAAAAAAGGGATAAGATAAATGTTTATTACAAAACATTTACATTAATTAATTTTCCACAAACATTTATTCAAAGTGTCTTAAAAATTAGGAACATCAAATGCAACTGGTCACAGAGTTAAAAATATACATAATATCCAATGTCCTTTTATGGTTGTGGAGTAGTTAAATGCACAAAATCACTAGCAATAACTGGCATAATACTGGCAAAACTTTAAGCTAATTATTTCAATTGTCAATGGCCCAAAACATTTGCATGTATAGATAAAAACTGACCTTGTTTATCATGTACAGTCCAGCAGGATCATCATGTAACAGGTACGGCAAGAGAAGGATTCCTGCAATGACCATTAGTCCTACAAATATGGAGAAAATAATGGTTTAATAAACTATAAAACATTTTGTTACACTTTATTTTAAGGTGTCATTGTTACAGTGTAATTATATATTTAAGTACTGAGTAATATTAAGCATCTGCATGTACTTACTATAGGGTTAGGGTAGGACTAGGGTTTGGTTGAGGGTTAGTTACTTGTAATTATGCATAATTTACTGTTATTACTATGGTAAGTACATGTAACATATGTAACAAGGACACTGTAAAATAAAGTGTTACCAAACTTTTTTTTTTTAAAGGTTACTGATGTTTCTCTGCCACGGTGCTCCAAAAAAGAAATGTGATTTTTCCAATAACCTTTGGTTAGAATTATTACAATAAGTACAATATATATGATCAGTATGAGCACAATGTATTTTAACAATACATATACAAATATGTAAAATATAGTTATAGACTACACCCTTTATCATATATAGTAGTTGTTGTGAACAAAAAAAAATGTTACTGAAAAAATTACTGGTTGAATAGATGATTATGCTGAGTGTTCACAAACAAAAAACAAAACAAAAAAACAAATAGGGTGAATTCACATTAATTAGGACACTTTTTTGCCACTGAGATAACTAGGAAAAATGGTAGTTTACTAATATAAACTACCATTGCTTAATTTTGTATTGCTAATAAAAGCAATAAAAAATATTCACCTTTGTGTGCTTCTTCAGCATGTGATTGAAGTGCAGTGGTGTACATAGCCAGAAGGTCCTTAGCCACACCTCTTCTTTGTGCCTCAGTCAGTATTTTCTCTGCAGTGGTCCCAAATCCAGTCAAAATTCTTCTGTCCACATCAATATTATATGTTGTTTTCATTTCTGAAAAAATCTGATTTGGCAAAGATCTTTTTAGGAATTACATTACCATAGAGATTAATGTCACTTGAAATACTTTTTGAAGCACATTATTGTCTGTATTTAAATAAAATATGTCAATCTTACAATTGCAGATAATCGCAAGGCAGGGTACTGAATCAGTATTTTGTGAGTGGTTCTCTCTTTTATGAAGGCATCTCTCTCTCTCTTGGTTCTCTTCAATTTATCCTTCAACATGGAGATGTCAGGTTTCTTTTTCTCACATTCTGTCTTCATCTTGCTTATGTGCTGTCTTATACTAAATTCATCCTCTGTAGTCATCTGAGTAATAGAAAAACAATAGTTGAGCAAAAGAGCAACACTCTCAGACAAATACGGAACTAAGACAAAACTGGAATGATGCACTATGCAGAACATTTAAACGCAAGTGAATTAAACGTACATCAGCAATTGAAGCCGGATCATTTTCATTTTCAGCTAGGCTTCTTTTTTTGCCTTTACTAATGTATTGTCTTGGCACATTATTTAAATTCAGATCTACAAGTGGTTTCCGTTCCTTCTTGAATTTGTTTCTCAGCATTCCATGCCAGGATTCCTGCAAACAAGAACAAAAAAATTTAATAGTATAATAGTATTAACAGGTATTAAAGGGAAAGTTTACACACAAATGAAACTTCTGACGTCATTTACCAATTTTCCTGTTATCATTCACTTCCACTGCATCTTTTATCCAAAACCGAATGGTGATTTTGGCATTAAATTCTGCTTTTTTCACTGACTTCAATCACGAACCATTTAAATAACAAAAACTATTGAAATAATGTTCGAACTAATGTAGAATTAATACTAATAATTCACTGCTTCAAGTCAAAACATGGGGACATGCTATTTATTTTATGAATTCCATCAAAGGTGGAAAGGACTTAGGACAGTGATACAATACAATTTTTATCATAAAAAAACATCTTACATGTCCAATGCCTGTTTGGTCCTTCAAGTTTGGATACATCTCAATAAGTGCAGTACAGACTTCTTTATACTGCTGCTGTGTAGGACACCTTAGGCAAAATTATACATTTGCGGTTATAAAGTAAATGCAGTGCATATTAGTAATAATATATGTGTGACTTACCAAGTTATGGTGCATATATAGTCAAACAACACCTGAACAATCTGCGACCTCCATTTAGAACGGAATGTTGGCTGGAGCAATTCAGCCATGTTGTTTTCCATTTTTTGTTTTAACAGAGCTGGAAAATCTGGTAATTTGAAAATTGTTGGCCAAGTTTGTCCTGAATTTGTCTCATGAACTATATTAGATGATGGTCCATTTCCACCTGATGGAGTGAGCACTAAGCTACAGGGCAAAATAATCATTATCATCATGATTATCGTTATTTCTTAATATATTTAAAAATGTTAAATTGGATTGATGCTGAACTAAAGTTGAGAAAAACAGAAAACTTAAATTGACTTACTCATGGTTCTTGTCCATACTCTTGGCGATATTCAGGTTGTCCATCATTCGATTGAATTTAATTCTTTGTTTTATTATTGGCACCAATTGCTCCACCATCCTCTCATTTAGTGCCAATAATGTATCTCCATCTATTTGGTGTTCTAAAAGAGAGAATTGTTATATCAAGAAATTCAATAATTAACATTTTTAACTTTGTTTAGATGAAAATGGAAATGTGCAAAAATGGAGCAGGAAAAAAAAATATTAACAAGAGGGACTGACTGTAATCCAGTGTCTAAGTGGGATTGATATCTGCCCATCTGACTTCCTGTAACCATCAAGGCAGTGGTGTCCAATCTCCTCACCAGGTTTTACAACAGTCCATTGATGCTTCTCCTCAACAACATATGAGCTGAAATGATTGTCGAAGTAGGAAGGAATGAACATTTTCCCACACAGAAGCCAAGTCTGATTGACACAGTATATTCCCCGGATCTCCGTAAACACTGGTATCTCCTCTGCATGCACTGTGTTGACAACGATGTAGTCTCCCACATGGTATGCAACATTATTTACATAGATGTATTTTGTTTTACTGACAGTCACAGGCACAGAGGTTGTTTGAGACATTAAGGCTTTGCGTGCATCAATTGGCAGAGCCTCCACAGGAATATTTCGTGTGTCTGCAGTTTTAGTATTGATACCTAGGCAATAAGTATCTGATTGTTCCCAGCACTGCCTAAATTGATGTCGTCTGGCAAGAGTCTTCGAAATGTTTATAAAGTTCCCAAGAACTGTGGCCACTCTTTTAAAATACTGGTGTTTCGCTTCAAAGCGGAGACATGACAAATGCACCAGAGGACCATAAGATAGGGTTAACCTTGGATAATGGATCATCTAATGCATCTTCGGGGTGATTTTCCCAGGAAAATGTTGATGGAATGTGGACAAAAACTCAACTATTTTCTCTGATAGATATGGAATCCAGGATTTCCTTATTACAGGAGCAATGACAATGTCCACTATCTCTCGAAGAAGGAGGTAAAGACTCCATAGACAGTCGGTTTCTGGAATTTGTTCTGCAATCATGAATGGCAGTAGTCGAAAAAGAGTAATATTCTCCATAGCACTGCCTCCTAAACGGACACTTTTGAGAGCTCTGTCTGAGAGTGGTACAGGTTTTGATGACACATCATTTTTGCTGTATGGAAAGTTCTCAATCTCATAATTTAAGTCACTTAGTGCAAAGTATTTTGATTTTAGCCACTGGGAGATACTTAGACTAAGGACCATTGGTATGATCCCTTCATGGAAATCATGCATAATGTCCGGTGGAAAGAGGTGTAATATTGGAGAGGGCACATGCTTCAACTTTGAAAGGCAACAGGCATTAGTGATCCCGTAGACTGATGAGTTTGCTGAATCTTCTTCAACAGCATCAAGATGATACCTGTAATTGGCAGCATTCCTCATGATGAACTCATCCTCTGTGAATTTAGTCTTGATGTCATTTGCATTTGCCAGATAAAAGCGGCAAACTCTTCCAGTTGAAAAACTTCTGGTGAGTCCTGCTAAGGCATGAGCAGATAGGTTATCTGCTGATACAGATGCCACTGTACCATTAAATAACCTACTTTCTCCATCACATGACAACATAAGCCCAGTAGTTTCCAACATTGCAAGATCAGTAATAAGAGGCTGAAGTACTTCAGCATAAGATGTGAGTTCATTTTTGAGGAACCGATGATGGACAAGTGTTGACAAATAAATGTTTTGTAGCTTGGATGTATCCTTGTGGTCCAGATTTCCAAGATTAAAATAGACAGCAGTTAGTTTGTGTCTTCCTCTTTTTGAACCAAGTGGATTGACCACTTCAAATTCATCCACATAAAAATGGAGACGTAAGCTGTGAAAGGTCATGTGTCTGTTTGATTTAAACATTTCACCATCTGTGAAATCTGTGAGAATTTCATCATTTACAGATTGGGCTCTGTAGCCCAAACATCTTTGTTCTTTGCAACCTTTTGCAGCAAAGTGTGACGCTGGTAATGTGGTGCGGTAGAAGCACGGGAAGGAGGCTGGATCCAAACGCAGTGTACAGGCTTTATTTAGACAAACTACAAACTTAGACAAAGACTCAGACTGGAATACAGGACTCAGAATCAGAAGCGACCAACGTTGACATCAAACATTCAACAACTCACAAGGACAGGGCAAAAACACAGGGCTTAAATGATCATAGACAAACGAGCTAACAGGATAACAAGGGGGCGTGGATAATAAGAAACACCTGGGATAACTAATAAACAGGTCAGGGAACCACTGAACATGAAAAAAGACAAGACACAAAACCCACATCATGACACAAAGCAAGCAGAGGAATGTACTGGAATGAAACGATTTTTTCATTCTCTTGTTTATTGAGGCATATTTTAATGGGTTGTATCATATCCAGCTCTTTGATGCAGTATTGTTCCAGCATCCATTCAGAACTAATGCTCTTAATGCACTGCTCAAAAAACAAGCCGTTACTTAGCAAAGCCTGGAGCTCATGGTCATCGTCAATGTTTATTTGCTTATTTGTCAGATGAAAACGGATGGCTTCTGTGTAATGTGTGATAAATGTGTCGCATACTGTTCTGAGATCTTCAACAACACTTTTCTGTACAACTGCTGGCACTGTGTGTTTTTCACAAATTTTTAAAACAAACAAGCAAAGGCTTTTTTAAAACCTTCAATCAATTGTTCGTGAGTAAGGTTGCAAGACTTTTGATCAGTCTGTACTAGGTCACAGTCTTCTTCTGGGATATCTGATTCTAAATCAGGCTCATCTTCTTGTACTATGCCCGATCCTAAATCATGCTCAGCATGTTGATGGCTGTCCACTGTATTGCGTTTTAACAGTTCCTTGTGTTTTCGATAAACATGAGAACGGTAGGAAGTAAAACAACTACTGTTATGGCTGCAGCCATGAAAAATACAACAAAAACAGTTATATTGTAAAATATTAAAACAAATTTAAAATGTTTTCTATTTTAGAGATACAATATGTAAGATTTTTCGCCGCAAGGGGGAACAGATTACAAACAATAATAAAGGTGAATCTTGATGATGCTATAAAGGAGAGTGGAATGATGGGAGATGTCGTTCTCACCATCCAGATATGTATTGAATTACCAAATAATGATCACGGATGAGGTAACTTATAATTTTTTGTATTACCTGTACGTGTGATCCCACTATTTTATGTAATCAAAATGAATTAAATGCAATGACCACGAAATGTAATAATATATTATCCTGTTAAAGCTATTTGTCAAATGATTTGGTGGGTTAATGCTGCAGTTTTACGTGCTTATGGTTAATGCCGTGTTGTTTTACGTGTTCAAAACAATCGTGCTCAAAGTAAATTTGAACGACAGTATTTGCAATTAATGGCTAAATATTTTTTAACACACAGCCTTTTGTATTTAATTGCACTGCCATAATCTTGGTCACCACACGTGATAAAAAGAACCCTTGCACAATTATTTTAAATAGATTAAGTAAGCTACCACTACTGGTCACATCTGTGTCGCGCACAGTTTTCACAAGGACGCACGCTTCAATCTATCGCCGTTGGGGAGACTCTCTATTCGTTCCGGTGAAATCATAAAATAACATGCACACAACGTGTCCCTGCTTGATATACTGTAACCACTGATGAACATTTTCAGTTTTGATGAGAGAGAAAAAAAACTATACGAGTGCGGATTAGAACCCGTAACCTCTGACACGCTTGGCAAAAGATCCACCACTGGACCTGTGACACATTCTAGGCCTGCTGTTTCCATCCTATGACCACTAGAGGTTACCTGTTCACAATTAAGACTTTTTCACTGTGCACACAGTTACAGGTTACATTGGACTACATTTCCCATACTCCATGGCTTTGATTATTTCCACACCTGTAGTCAATATCAGGGACTATAAATCACTGATACATGAGTGCTCTGGTTGTGGAGTATTGTTTAACTATTGTGAAACCTTACTGAGTGTTCATTTCTGTGTCTGCCTGCTCGTCTTGTGACTTTTCTGTTTTGGATATCTCCCTGTCTGCTGCCTGCCTCTGATACCTCTGCTTAGCCTTCCGACTATGAGTATTTGCTGCCTGTCCTGATCATTTGCTTGGTTTTGTACTACGTTTTGGCCCAGTCTTCACGGTTGTTTTTGCTGGTTCTGATCTTTGCCTGTTTGTTCATGATTAAGTCTCTGCCTGTTTTGAACGCATCTCGCTGATTAAAAGCTCTGCACATGGATCCGCACGCCTCTTGTATCTGTCCCACCATAACAGGACCATTTAAAAACTCAAACAAAATGTTCATTGATGCATTTATTTACGGGTTGAGCAGAGAGGCTGCACAGTTTGACAAGCGGGCAGCGGCCGCACACCAGGCCACCGGATGGTGTTGCTAAGAACTTGCAATGTATAACTATTATCAGACCGGCCCTCGCGGCCTCAAAACATTACTGGCCCACCGGGAAAAGTCCCGACTCTCCCGATTGCCACTCTGCCCCTGGTGATCCATGATGGACACAACAGCTATAACCACCACTTCCGCATTTGTCCACGTGATATTGCGGAAACCAAGGATAGCGCGGATATTGCGTCATTGACATGCAACATTTTTTTCCGGGATGGACCATTATTTAAAATGGGAATTTCTCCGAAATTAAAAATCTTTGTGGACTTTTGGGGTATTGTAAGTAGACAACTGCAGGAAATATATCACACTGTGCAAGTGATTTTTGGATATTTTATTACAAAAATCTTACATATTGTATCTTCAATATATTTAAAAGTATATATTATTCCTCTGATGTCAAAGCTGAATTTGCAGCATCATTACTGCAGTCTTCAGTGGCACATGATCCTTTAGAAATGATTCTAATATGTTGATTAGAATAAATGAAGAAAAAATATAGCCACAAACGGCAATCATTGGGGTCCAAGCATCAATGGCCCGTGTGGGCGATCAGTGATTCAATTGAAATGTATCTTATGTGGTTTTTATAGCAAAGTCCATGAATATGATATTAGGCTCAAAAGATTTCAGCCTTCATTTTTCAGGCTAACAGTTTAGAATTTGCTGTTAGCTTCCTGAACATCTGAATTTTCTTTTTTATTAAACTAATGTTTGCTCAGAATGACTTGTTCTTTCGGTGCTTGGACCCCTAATTCATAAACTGATTTAAAAAAATATTTTTCTGCTAGTGTTTTAATGAATAAGACCTGATTGACAAGCACCATTTCAGTTATTTTGAAGTCCATTAATACACTTACATTTGTTGCAGCTCAGTGAAACCTGTATTTCAGAGGAATAAAGTATACTGGATGTTCTGAGGACAGAAAAAGATCAAAGGAAAGGGTTAGGGTAAATATTAAATAAATAATAGTATACAGTTTGTACAGTATAAAAATCATTATGTCTACCCTAACGAAAATTAACCATGGTTTTACTACAAATAAAACAAAAAAATGGTTATTATACCATAGTAACCACAAATGAACCATGGTTTTGCTACACTAACCATAGTTTTACCATGGTAACGTTAGGCCTATTTGTAGTACAACTGTGTTTAAACAAATACTAATCAATCCGACAGAAAACAATGTTTACTACACTTTTACTATAATAAACCCTTGGCTAATTTTCGTAAGGCCATGGAATGTCCCCTTAAAACATGTAAACCCAATTTGTGTATGTTTGTGTAAACAACGAATTAACACAAATGCCAATGACAACAAATAACGTTAGTTAAATAAAAAAAGAGAGCGCTAACGTTACATTGTCTAAAAGTTAACAACAAAACTAAAATCATTGTTTGTGATTTAACAGTGCTCATTTTGACCCACAAAGTAATTTCGTTTAGGCTACATTTCGTTAGCATCGCAGCTAAAACAGTTAGTCGTATTCTGCTATAGGCCTAACTTACTGTCAATGTGTATAGTCAATATACGTTCTTTGCTATAAGCGGTTAAAAAGTTTAAAACATACATTTTTAAACAGCCATACAATTAAGCGTGTTAGTGTGTCAATGTGTGTACACATAGTATATATTTTGCATAATCATTTTGGCGACTTTACTCACCTTTAATGGGGAAGTCATATGAAGCCGTTTTTTTTTAAATCACCGCTTCTTGCGTTGCGCGGGAGCAGAACGCACGAGAGCACTTCTTCTTCTTCTTCTTCTTCTTCTTCTTCTTCTTCTTCTTCTTCTTCTTCTTCTTCCGATTAATAATTATAATAATACTACACTTTAAAAATATATATTCTGATATATATATATATATATATATATTTATATATATATATAAATTCTGATATATATTCTGTAATAGGTTTCATCATGGCAATAACAACATAAAGATAAATCACTGTATTAATTGTTGACCAGTTTAAGCAAGAGCCAGTCCTGAAAGCTATTTAATTCAGAATTACAAAATACTCAATTTAATATAGCCTACAGCTTTTCGTTTGAGGGTCACATTTGTACTGTTTGTGGTCAAATGCATATTATTATTATTATTATTATTATTATTATTATTATTATTATTATTACTATTAAATAAATGTAAAATCTATATTTCATTTCATGGTAGCCTACTAAACAAAATTTCACTTTTAATAATGCACTGTTTATTTCAATATGATTTTTTTTAAATAATAGAAAAAAAAAATTCTATTTAAATTAGTGACGTATTTTCTGGACATGCTGTACCAGTAGGCAAGGTCTGTAGGCTATAGTAGCCTATAAATCTGCTTGGTTGTAAAATGTCTATTGCTTTTTTTGTTTTTTTTTATGTTTAGGCATTTGAAGTGTAATGTTTTACATGAGTACAGTCAAACCTGAACACAAAGCATTACCCATAATCTGTTCAATAAAAATGTAACAAAAATGTACAAAAATGTGTGATCTGATCTCAACCTTGTCTTCTGGCTAACTGGTAAACAATCTCAAAATCTCTCTCTCTCTCTCTCTCTCTCTCTCTCTCTCTCTCTCTCTCTCTCTCTCTCTCTCTCTCTCTCTCTCTCTCTCTCTCTCTCTCTGTCTGTCTGTCTGTGTGTGTTCATTAATAATTATGAACAACAGTAATAATGATAACAACAATAGGCAAATAAACTGTACATCTGAATGGCTGTACATCTTAATGTGGCCTCACAGAACTTTTGGGTTCCTCCAGATGCTGGCTTATACAAAAGAGATCTTCCAGGAACCACGTATATGTTACAGGTCTTTCAAGAACCCTTTCATAGAATATGAGTACCTCTAACTTCCCCCAAAGCACCTCGACGTCTCATGGTAATGAAAAGGAGCCTCCAGAACCTCAGAACTGAATACAAAGTGCTTAAAGGATCCCACAAGTTCCTGCAAGAACCGCAAAGACAGTCAATGGTTCAACCAGTAACCCTACTATACGAGAAAGAGCTTTGAGGCACCTAAATTACATTTGAAAGTTCCTTGAGTATCCGACAGGATATTTGAGGCACCTTTAGTTTTTACAGTGTATATGCAACTATATATATTTTTCCCTAGTCACCATTTACTACACACAATAGGCTTTTTTTCTCTGATTTTGAAAACTCTTCGCGATCGACTTAAAATGCTTCCAAGATCAACGGGTTGGTGATTCCTGTAACGTTGTTTTTTACGGTCAATGACAAGAGTACTAATCAGCTGTCTCACGAACGTAACCAGCACATTTATCGCCACATACCAAAGCCATAACTAAGCGAGGGAGAAGAACTAAGTTACATGAAACAATCCAACTACATATTTTACACCACTGACAAGGGAAAAGTCACTACTCACGGTGTTTATGGCTAGCTTCTAGCTTTCTGCTGCTTCTCTTTCAAGGTAGTGACGAAACGCGCTCTGTAGCTCTGTTTGTTCGCTGTCGGCTACGGTAGAAACATGACGTCACAATATGTCGACCTTGATAGAAGTGGGTGCCCGCGGTTATGTAGATATAAATGTCTCATTCTAAGGTAATAAAAACATTACGGTTTATTAAGTAAGTTCTTTATACACCACTGAAAACATAG
Organism: Gila orcuttii; assembly: GCA_026230005.1. Lineage (NCBI taxonomy): Eukaryota > Metazoa > Chordata > Actinopteri > Cypriniformes > Leuciscidae > Gila > Gila orcuttii. The sequence goes on along the minus strand of JAPDVR010000002.1, from coordinate 25,604,863 downwards.
TTATGGATGTCATATTGCATTTTTGTTAATAGATACTCAAAATTTTTACACATTGCACCTTTAACCTATGATTACCAGATCGGCTCATATGAAGACTCTATGAAGTGTATCTCCAAGCTCAGCGGAGGGCTGTTCTCATGACGGCCGGGGCCCATGCAAAGGTTAAGCCTTAATGGGTTTGATTTACTCCATTAAAACACCTTAAGGATGACAAATAGGACCGTATAACACTTCAATGTCATTGTTATCAAGGAAACGTCTGATTTATGCCAGCTCTGTGATGGCTGCCCTAACCCTGACATGTTCCGGAGGTCCAGGAAAATAAATGACTAAGCTAAGAAACCAGAGGCAAATGACCACAGTAAATGCCTCTCCCAAGTTCCAGCCACCCGCTGAGGTGATCCATTTGTTAAAGTGGGAAGTGAGGTCAGGCCTGGACGGTCCCAGAGTGCCTGTTGAGGCTCGGCAGATGGTGGCCCAAGTGCAAACCAATTAAAAAAGACCTGTATGTGTGCTGGGAGCAAAAGCATCCATGTTCTGTGTGGATATAAGCTCTGGAGGGGAGAGCCACCCTGGAGTGTGGCATTGGAGCCAGATGAGGCACACATGAGAGAATATCTCCCACCCCGGTCCAGTTTGCTCACAATTATTAGTGTTTTCAGTCAAGCCTTTTCTTCTGAAAAGTCTTATTTCAGCTCCATGAAATACAGTAAAAGCAGCACAATTAGTTTTAGGATTTCTTGTTGTTTCCAATAAGTATGAATGGGTGAGTCTGTAATGTGGGAGTTGAAATGGTACCTTTAGGTCTGCATTAGCCAGAAAGGAATAAGATTGACTGCAGACTTAGGTGATTTCCTATACACTAAGGTCTTATGCTAGGAGATATCCCCTCCTAAGGGTCTGAACTAAACCGTGTTCTATCACAAAAGCCTTGAGGGAAATGGCTGAAGCTCCACATTCTAAGGACTAGTAAAATGCAAAGCATTGCCCTCATGGGAGTGTTGCTGCCAAACAACAAGGCACTAACTAGATTTACTCACATAATTAAATGAAAAAATAGGAGCTAAATGCATGTGTCTGATATAGATCTCACAAACTGCTTTGGCCTAAAAACTATTTCAGGCTTTTTCAGGGAGGTGGAGGCTGTAACTGTGATAATTTGCTTTAACAAATGCATTTGTTGAAGGGCATTGAAAGAATTAAACCCTATTCTAGTTCCTTCCATCGCTGTTCTACTTAAACCCAGTGGGAAATTCTCTTCCCATCTTAAGTAGACAGTAGAGCCAGCAGTTATTATATTACCCAGTTTCTGCACTGATAGTGATATTAACAGTCTTCCCACTATAGGTTCTTTTTCACAAGCTCCATTTTGCCTGCAAAAGATTTGCATTTGGAGCTCTAAGAAGTTAGGGGTTTTCTTTTTCTTTTTGTAAAAGCTCAGGCACAATTGAAAGCAAGCAGAGAAATGAAGCAAAGGACAAGGGGCATTAATCTCTCTATGTAATGTTCATATTGAAAAATTTCAGCGCTCGTAATGCCATGTCCATGGATAAAAGTTCCATAATAACACCCTCTCTCTCTCTCTCTCTCTCTCTCTCTCTCTTTCTCTCTCTCTCTCTCTCTCTCTCTCTCTCTCTCTCTCTCTTTCTCTCTCTCTCTCTCTCTCTCTCTCACACTCACACACACACACACACAGTAACTTATAAGTCATATATCATACTTTCTGAGCACTTTGCTCCTTGTTGGTAATGACGTTTTCTCTCCCTCTATCTTTAAACGTATTATGTCCAAAATAAAAGGGTCAAAACCTCTCTGCTTGGTTGATGGTGCATGCTTTTTTTCTCTTTTTTTTTTCTTGCAGCAACCCTAGTCTGATATCAGGAAGTATAGTGCACCTAGTCTCAAATACATTTCGCACTCCATGCAAGGTGGTTGTTGGGGTAAATATTCTGATTTGATCGATGGCACTCATTAATAGAAGGTGCCTGCAGCCTTTGAGTAATAGCCCTTTGGTTTATTTTCCCCGTGTTGGTTAATCTGCAGAAACAAAGGTATTTGTGTCCCATGCTTTTAGAAGCCAAAATTATATTTTAACATGGCGTTCAAGCATCTGGGACTTTGCTCGTGAGTTTTGCCCCTCTGGCTTTATTGGAAGAGGAAAGATCAAAGAAGGAACGTGTACGCTATTTAATTCATTGACTCAGATTACACAGGTCCAGGCCATGTAGTTTCCTCCTCAGCGGTTTCTGGTTCACAGCATTTCTGTTGAGGGAAATTGGGATTGAACTGTTGTAATAAAGCATGGCTCCCCTGTTTATGTCCCATTCAGTCCCATATCTCAGGAGATGTTTGCTTTAATTACGTGGTGTTCTGCTTATCGCTCGAGACGACTGCACCATACAGCTCCACTTAGAGCCAGGGAAGTATGTAATGCCTTATGGAAAAATCTGCATCTCTTGCTGTTTTATACATTAACTAAACTTGATTTAATACTCCCACAGCAGCTTAAAATGATTACAGTCTTTGTCACTATATTATTGAGTACTTGTATTCACATTTAGTTTTGTGTGTCTTCAAAGTTGATGAAGTTTAGTGAAATTAAAATTGACTTTGTGAATACACTTTCCTGGTGTTAATGATTCAGTGGTGCATGAAAAAACAAGTTTGTCTTTGTAATCTTAGCTAAAAATAACTAGTAGCTAATTGACTATTTATACACTGTTTTAGTAAACTTGATTTCATTCTGGTTCTATTTTGCTATGAAACTGTCACGGTCACCACCTCTTTCACTACATTTCCCATCATCCTCCCTGGCCCTCACCTGCATGCACTTCCCAATCACAGATCATTGTCACCTGCACCAACACATCATCTCCTCATCACAGGCAGCATAAAACCACTCACCTTGTGTTCCCTCATGGTCTAGTCTCATTTTACCCATGTGTTGTGAAACCAGTAGGACCTTCTTCTCCAGCGATCATCTTCTATGTTCTTCTCCAGCGATCATCTCCCACGTTCTTCTCCAGCGAGGGGGGGGGGGGGGGGGGTGTCTTCTTGACGGCCTGGTGCCTGGGGGGAGAGAGTTCAGCATCCTAACAGCCTGGTGGAAGAAGCTGTTGTTGAGTCTGGTAGTGCGGGAGTGGAGGCTTCTGTACCTCTTCCCAGATGGCAGGAGGTTGAACAAATTGTGAGCTGGATGACAGGAGTCTTCCTCCATATGTTTTATCTGTCTGCCCAGAACTATCCATCAGTCCAGCCAAACCTGAGTTTCTTCAAGTCAGTCTGGCCAAGCCTGAGTTTCTTCACGTCAGTCCTGCCGAGCCTGAGTTTCTTCACGTCAGTCCTGCCGAGCCTGAGTTTCTTCACGTCAGTCCTGCCGAGCCATAGTTTCTTCACGTCAGTCCTGCCGAGCCATAGTTTCTTCACGTCAGTCCTGCCGAGCCTGAGCTTCACGTCAGTCCTGCCGAGCCTGAGCTTCACGTCATGCCTGCTGCACAAGAGACTGTTCACGTCCTGCCTGCCGCGCCAGACACTGTTCACGTCCTGCCTGCCGCGCCAGAGACTGTTCATGTCATGCCTGCCGCGCCAGAGACTGTTCACGTCCTGCCTGCCGAGCCAAAGACTATTCACGTCATGCCTGCCAAACTAGAGACTGTTCTCACCGGGGTAGACGCGCCTGAACCCTCGTCAAAGATGTCCGCCGCCATACCGACTGAGTCCTCAAAGCCTGTCCCTGAGCCTAAACCTATAGCTCCGCCCAAGAAAATTTTTTTTGGGGGGGGGCTATAGGTCCCCGGCCATAGTAGCCAGGTCGGACTCCCATGGAAAGGCCATGAAGGCCGAGCCGCCTGAAGGTCGTCTCCACCTTGGTCACCCGAAGGGTCGTCTCCACCATGGTCACCCGAAGGTTCATCTCCGCCATGGCCGCCCGAAGGGCCTGCTCCGCCCTGGCCGCCTGCTCCGCCCTGGTCGCCTGCACAGCCTGCTCCGCCCTGGTCTCCCGAGCTGCCGGCATCGCCCTGGAGTCTGGATACCCTGCTCATTCTCCGGATTTAGGATGCCCGCCCCCCCCTCCCCAGTTGCACCATCTACGGCGCGAGGACGCGCCTACCGGGAGGGGGGAGTACTGTCACTGTCACCACCTCCTTCACTACATTTACCATCATCCTCCCTGGCCTTCACCAGCATGCACTTCCTTATCACAGATCGTTGTCACCTGCACCTGCACATCATCTCCTCATCACAGGCAGCATAAAACCACTCACATTGTGTTCCCTCATGGTCTAGTCTCGTTTTACCCATGTTTTGTGAAACCAGTAGGACCTTCTTCTCCAGCGATCATCTCCTACGTTCTTATCCAGCGATCCTCTCCTGCGTCTGTGTCCTTTGCTCTCCTCTCCCTTGTGGTTGCCCATTGCTGCAAAAACAATTCACTTGTTCTTCTGTCTCCGAGTCCTCTGGTCCGTAACAGAAACAGCCACTTTTGACCATCCAATCATTTGACAATTCCTGTCTAAATTTTTTTGTTGACCAATCCTACCTTAGAAACTGTTGCCGTTGGCTATTTTCTCAGACAAGCTTTTGATATATATATATTTTTTTTTTAACGTGTCTGTGTGTTTGACTATTTTTAACTGTAGTTACAGAAATTATCCAAAAATATATGAATACGTTGTTGCCTTAAGGTTACTAGAAAGGATACAAGCATTTGTTTTTATTATTATTATTTTAAGTCATTGAGAAGATAATGCTGTAGATTAAACTATGTGACCAGCCCTTATACCCTAATGAAATTGTAAAACACCAGTAAGGACACCTTCATTGTAAATTAATGTTTAATTAAGTTTTGATTTAGGTCAGTGTCAAAATTAACAAAATAGTTTGTGTAATGTATTTTAGAACTGTTAGAAACAATTGTGTTGTCTTACTCCGATGTTATGATTTGCAATTGCTTTCGAACATGGCTTTTCTTTTTTCAGTTGACTGATGAGTGTTTGCCTCATTCTAATTCACAATCTTTGCAGTGTTTAATCATGTTACTGCATAAATTAACAATTTCTTTATAAATGTCTTTGTATTGTCACAATTCATTCCCACGTAATAATATTATCCAATCAAGTTTTACTACTTTATGAGCATTTGACTGAAAACCACACTGTTCACAGAAATCACCAGTTTGTTTCAGGGATGTTCTGTAAAATTGTTCTGAAATAGCAACAGTAATCAAGAGGACAGAGCTTAACCCTCTGGGGTCTGAGGTGTTTTCTGGGTCCTGGAGGTGTTCTGACATGCTCTGACATTTGTGCTTATTTCTGTTACTTGTGACATTTTCATGGCTAAAGTCTGATTACACTGTATTCAGCACAAACTCTGCTACAGTAATATGTCAGCAGCATGTATGTAAAAGTTTTTAGTTTTGAGATAATGACGTTTATGCGTGGTTTGTGAAAAAACAAAAAACAAATGTCACTGAAATAAGGTCATAAAACCCATACTGATTATTTCTTCATAAGACTTTTGAAAATTGTATCACGTAGCCTAGAATATTTGCTCCAAAACTATGTGAAAATCATCCTGACTACTCATTAAGATAAGACAATATATTGATTTAAAATTTGTAAGACATGTTTTGTGTAAGAAAGCTTTATGCGAGGAGGCGTAAACCACACATTAATATATAGTTTTTCACACCTGAGAAAGACAAAGACCCTCCCCTAATGGCCCTATCAGGTGCTATCAGGCCCAATCATTATGAGGATCCTTGCACAAAGAATGAGGAGATTTAAAAAAGAATGGATTTTTGATTGTTTGGATTTATTTACAACACAACATAATCCAAAGATACATAACAAAGGACAAAAAAGCACATTATTGAATACATTGATCTAAAGACAGAGACTTGAACAGTCACATAACTTTGTGCCATTCCTGAAACATAGTAGCCTACATACCTGTAATTTCCAAGGTGTTTGATTTTTCATTTTACCATGTTCATGTACAGACTCATGTGAATGTTGAAGTCAGCAGGACTCATCCAGTGGCATCTGGTCCCTGTAAAAAAAAAAAAGAAACAACACTGATATCAAGATAACTATAGGCTGCACGATTTTGGGAATACATTTTAGATTTTTCTGGTTAAAATTGCGATTTAAAATGTACAAAATACACACACACAATATACAGTATATATATAAAATGAACACCAGGTTGGTTGTGCCTTGTAGGCATATACGTGTAGGCTACACATAAATATGCCTATAAGGCACAACCAACCTGGTGTTCATTTTATGTGTAGGGCTGCATAAAATAACAATAACAATAGCCTATAGCAGGCGGCCTATAAATCGTTAAAAATGAACACTTCAGAAAAACTACACTAGAGAAAAATATATGGATCGTCTCGGTTACGTATGTAACCCTCGTTCCCTGAGTAGGGAACGGAGACGTTACGTCGGATGACGACGAATGGGGTTTCGCTTAGAAAGCCTATCAACTTCGAGTATTACAAAACGAGCAAATGGCAAAGAAATGCCATGGGTCTGCGGAATTTGCATGACGTAACTCCGCCCCACCTCGTGGGTATAAAAGGAGGAAGTCCGCAACAGCAGTTTATGTTTCTTCGCTGAGGAGCCAAGACTGAGCTCAGGCGATCCCCGCGGTACAGCGGAAAGTGGCAGGCAGACGTAACGTCTCCGTTCCCTACTCAGGGAACGAGGGTTACATACGTAACCGAGACGTTCCCTTTCGTTGTCACTCCGAGTTACGTCGGATGACGACGAATGGGGTTACCAGTCTAATCACGCCACCTTCTCAGCTGTCTTCCAGTGCCCTGCGTAAATCGAGATCCCTGTCCTAGACTGGACGAAGGACTCCATTTAACACAGGAATACCAAGGTACACTGGGAAGCATATCCCAAGCTAGGGGAAGTATGCAATTAATGCCAACCCAGAGGGGGGGGACTTAGAGAATACACATATGACCCGAAGGAACATATGGAGAACACTGGGGTGTCCAGCCGCAGGTGGAATATTTCAACCCCAGGGGAACCAGGTCCGGCCGGGCCAATACGGCGCGACCAAAATGACCTGCTCCTCGTCCTCCCTGACCTTGCGCAAGGTCTGCGCAAGAAGGCTCACTGGGGGAAACGCATATTTGCGGCCCGGCGGCCAGCTGTGCGCCAGTGCATCCGTGCCGAGCGTGCCCTCGGTCAGGGAAAAATACAGGGCGCAATGGGTCGAGTCGTGAGAGGCAAACAGATCTATCTGTGCGTCCCCGAACTGGTCCCAAATCAGCTGAACCGACTGGGGATGGAGTCGCCATTCTCCAGGGAGGGGCTGAAGCCGTGAGAGCTCGTCGGCTGCACAGTTCAGGGCTCCGGGAATGAAAATGGCTCGAAGCGACCTCAGATGCTTCTGACTCCATAGAAGGAGGTGGCGGCCGAGTTGTGACATACGGCGGGAGCGTAGACCACCTTGATGGTTGATGTACGCTACAGTAGCGGTATTGTCTGAGCGGACTAGTACGTGTTGACCCCTGAGCAACGCCCGGAAGCGGTGCAGGGCAAGGCGTACTGCCAACAACTCGAGGCAATTGACATGCCATAGCCGCTGGGGTCCTGTCCAGGAGCCCGCAGCAGCATGTCCATTGCACATGGCGCCCCAGCCCGTGGTGGAGGCATCCGTGGAGACCACAACATGCCGGGAAGCTCGTTCCAGGGGGACACCCGCCCTGAGAAAATTGAGGTTCGACCACGGGGTGAGGAACTGACGGCAGGTCGGAGTAACTGGTACCCGGAGCGTGCCTTGATGCCATGCCCACCTCGGGACTCGGTCGCGAAGCCAAAGCTGAAGCGGTCTCATATGAAGCAACCCGAGCGGCGTGACCACGGCTGCAGATGCCATATGCCCCAGGAGCCTCTGAAAATGTTTCAGTGGAACCGCATTCTTGCTCCTGAGATGTCTCAGGCAAGTCAGCAGTGACTGCGCGCGCGCTCGCTCGTAAGCTGCGCGGACATGGCGACCGAGTCGATGTCCATACCGAGAGAAGAGATCCTCTGCACGGGGCAAAGTTTGCTCTTCCCCAGTTGACCCGAAGGCCCAGACGAGCTAGGTGCCGGAGCACTAGGTCCCTGTGTTCGCAAACCTGATCTCGAGAGTGAGCTAGGATCAGCCAGTCGTCGATATAACTCAGGATGCGAACCCCGTGTTCCCGAAGGGGAACAAGGGCAGCCTCGACGACCTTCGTGAAGGTGCGAGGAGACAGGGCTAGCCCGAAAGGGATAACCGCGTACTGGTATGCCTGGCCCTCGAAAGCAAACCGTAGGAACGGTCTGTGTCGAGGAAGAATGGAGACATGAAAGTAGGCGTCCTTCAGGTCGATCGCTGCAAACCAATCCTGGGGCCGCACGCATTTGAGAACGCGTTTGGCGGAGAGCATCTTGAACGGCAGCCTGTGAAGGGAGCGGTTCAGCATGCGCAAGTCCAGGATTGGCCGTAACCCACCGGTTTTCTTGGGGACAATGAAGTAGGGGCTGTAGAAGCCGGACCTCATCTCGGCTGGAGGGACAGTCTCGATTGCACCCTTCGCCAGCAGGGTGAGAATCTCAGCTCTCATGATGGGGGCATTGCCACCGACCACAATGGAGCGGACTCCCCGGAAGCGGGGAGGAGACCGTGCGAACTGAATCGCATAGCCGAGCCTGATGGCGCGCGTGACCCAGCGGGACAGACGGGGAGCTCTAGCCAGGCTCCCAGGAACTGAACCAGCGGGGTCATGCGGGCCACAGGCGTCCCCCCGGGGGGGCAGCGAAGCGGAGTAACTGGCCCAGACGTGGACGGCATAGCGGCCCGGTGTGGGGGCACGGTTAGCACCCGCGCCCTGGGAACGTCGGACAGACGGGGCCGCGCGACATTCAGCACATCAGACAGGTTCAGCCACAGAATGGTAGGCATCACCTGACCCAGGGAGCGTACGGCCACTTTCGTCGCTCGGAGAGCAAGGTCAGTGGCGGCGCGCGACTCAGTGAAGAGCCCTGGGTCAGTCCCGCCCTCGTGCAAGTCCATGAGCATCTGGGTCGAGGACCAGCAGAATGGCCATGGCCTGCAGAGAGGCGGCTGCCAGTCCCGTGGTGCTATAGGATCTCGCCACAAATGTAGACGAAAACTATAGACCACGGGCGGGTGCTTAGGATTGCGCCGAGAAGAAGCACTCTGAGGACACATAGCATCGCAACAGAGCGTTCAGCCGGGGGAACCCCAGTGTACCCGTGACAGCGGCCCCATCGAGGGGGGAAAGGCGGATGAGATCAGCGAGCGGTCCCGAGAAAAACCAGGGGGTCTTCTGGGACTTCGAGATCTCATCATGCACGTCCGGGAGGGAAGGTATTGGGGTTTGCCGTGGACGAGGGTCGGCGGCCTTACCCAAAAACCAATCGTCCCAGGAAAGCATGGCCGTCATCTCTGGATCAGACTCAGGCACAGCCGTATGCACACCAGAGGGTGGCAGCTGTGACGAGTCGTCACTTAGCAGAGAATCAAACCCACCTTGTGAAGCTGCTACAAACATAGTATCATCCTCTGTAGCTTTAAATGAAACACACAGGCCACCAGAGGGTAGACTCGTGGGAATCACCTATTCACTAGCGGGCACCGCCGTTGAGGGGAGGCTGGGGTCACGGACACGGAGTCGGCGCCTTGTTCCAGACCACACCCTCAGGTCACCCTGGCCACCAGCCGAAGATCGGGGGGTGGATGAGGGGACTCTCACTCTTGCGAGTTCACAGAGTCTCGACCTATATGACGCGATGATCATGTTCCCACAGAGAGAACATGAGTCATCCACGAGCGCTGCTCTAGTATGATCAAGCCCAAACATACTAGAGAACGCTCGTGCCCATCAGAGTCCGATACCAAGCTGCCGCAACCATTCGTTTTTTTTTTTTTTTTTTTTTTTTAAATGCACGGGCGAGCCGTCTTTAAAAAGACGTGCCGCGTGCGCTCTTTTAGAGAGAGAACTCAAGTGTTGAAGCGCCCGGGAGAGATAAGCAGGAGAGATAAGCAGGAAGCACGCACTCGCCGGAGATCGCCGTCACACCAACACTCGAGGCACTCGTTCGTGAAGCTGATAATTCAGAGTTGGCTTGTGGAGAGAAGAATACACTTGGCTCCGAAGCGAAAACATAAACTGCTGTTGCGGACTTCCTCCTTTTATACCCACGAGGTGGGGCGGAGTTACGTCATGCAAATTCCGCAGACCCATGGCATTTCTTTGCCATTTGCTCGTTTTGTAATACTCGAAGTTGATAGGCTTTCTAAGCGAAACCCCATTCGTCGTCATCCGACGTAACTCGGAGTGACAACGAAAGGGAACATATGTTTCTTCAAATGTTTCCATTCGTTATGACGTAATGAAATGAGATTGGAAAACATGAAGCCTATTGTTTGGCGTGTTTTGCTTTACAAACGCACAGCGCAACTGACTGAAACTCACAGCACGTGTAGAGAACATTTACTGAAGCGATCGATCCGCTCCAAACTATGAAACATTATTGTTACCACATATACATATCTACGTTTGAGCAGATATCCACAAACACAGTATTTAACAGTAAACACTTTTCTAAACATTATAATATTCACCATATTAGAGTAAACACCATCTGGCACCAGTTTGACTAGTTGCGCAATGTAATGTTTATACAACAATAACATTATGAGTGGATGTCTTACCTTAAAAATCTTTCTCATCTTCAAATCGCCTCTGAGATAAATCCAAAGTGCTCAGCACAACACAGCACAAACAGTCTTCCAAACTGAAGTCACTGATTCTTTGTTTTGAGGTGGCGAGGGCGTTTCCAGGTCTGCTCCTTCACGTGGATCATTTGTATGTCAATCGCTCTTGCACGCGTGGGTGTGGTCACATTAGAGTTAATTAGGACGCGTTTGAGAAACTGTACATGTCGTGCTTTCATACTGATTATTTAAACAGAGAATATTTGCTTTTGATATAATTTACATCATTTAAAAATAGAGATTCCAAGCTTTGTAAAGGCATACATTTCAAGTCTGTCTGACAAACATAAGCTGAGTTACAGATCATGAACTGTCGCGTTTCAGAATGAACTTCACATTGAGAGAGACGGCAGAACGCGCATCATGTTTATTTTCTTTATTTTACGAAAAACACAACATTTTGTTTTTATCATGAGTGTACACAAATAAAATAAGACTTTTAAATGATGTATAACACTTATATGTAAGATCAAAATCAACAGAGTATTTTGAGTCTCTTTTGCACTGATAAGAAAAAAAGTGAGCTGGTATCGCCCGCGTTACCGCCGACCCCAGAGGGTCAATGGATAATATCAAGCCTCACAATAGTTATATAGACTATGTTGGACGTGAGTTAAGTGTTAGCAGAAGTGTTGTAGGCTACGTGTATAATCCCACATGGAGGATGTTGTTCTGTAAAGTCTTGATGCCATGCATGGCTTACCCTGACTCTCAGGCCAGGTTTGGTTTAATGGGTTCAATAACATGCATTCAGGTGCAACAAAGTCTCCATCTTAGCTTCTGTCCTCTCGCAATAGAGAGTCTGCAGTGCTCATCTTTTCTGTTCCCTTAAGTAGCAGAATGAAATGCCAGTTGTGCCAGAGGGCAGCGGAAAGGCTCTGACCTCTGCTTTGTTCGCAAATCATGGCTGGAAATAATTACACGTCTCATCTGATAATTGTTCACACTCATCCCAACAGAAACATCAAAGACCTGAAGGAATATGTATCATTCGCAATTACCAGACATAAGAATGGGCACTTTTCAAAGGACAGGTTAATTGCGGGACGGTATTCTTGCAGAGTGCAGGCGAGCGTGCGATATTTCGCTTTATTTCGCTTGGCTCTGTCTCTAATTCACCTTATTTCCTAATGTGAACAACTCCCATTCAAAAATATAATCCTACACATGCTGTTTTCGCATCTTGTCTAATCAGGTTAATCTGGTCCAGTCCGAAATTGGGTGGTTTTGAATTTAATTCTTGAAGCGTAGCATCTCATAATCAATTGATTGGAGGACAAGTGTCATGAGGATTTAAGGTCATAAGTTATGTGCTTTAAACAGCTGGGCCATCCAGTCTGTTCATTGTTCTGTTCACTGTTCATGTACAAGTGAGCATTTTTCATTTTTGACATTGTAGCATCTTTCGGAGGGAGCACAAATGGTGCATATAAATCTTTCTTAAAAACACAGATGCTATCTTAAAACCCTTGCTCATGCAGAGCAAACCTCGCTTTAATTGTGTGCCTTTGCTGATAAAAAATGCATTGACTTTAGGTGACTATGGCCACTTTTGCATTCTCAAAAATTGTATTTCTTCCTTATCTTGTTACAGTCATGCAAACAGCAAAAACCCAGACTTTTTTTCTCATAATTTCAAGTTTATATCTCACAATTCTAAGATTAGTTTTTTTCTGTGGTGAAAACAAGATTGGATAAAATACTCATATCAATGTTTCTGTGTAAACAAACTTATTCTGAAGCAACTAGATGTCAAGTGGTTGTGTCTTTTCACTGCATCTTGTTTGAATTAACACTCTCCAAAAAATGTGCAAAAAATGTTACCTTTAGTGGAACAACAGCTTGTTACCCCATAAAACAAGCTTTTTTAACCCATAAAATATACAACTTATGCACTTTTTTTCTGACCGTGAAGGAGATATATTTTTTATGTAAAAAAAAAAAATATGACAAACTTAATATTATAGATTATTATTATAATATTGTAAATGTATTTATTTTCTTAAACTTTACCTAAATGTGTACCTAAAGGTGCAGTAAGTAATAAAAATAATAAAAAAAACGAGATCGGGCCAAGCCCCAAAGGAGAGACGGAGAGAGGGAGCTCAGTGCACAAGACAGACAGGGGAATCTAACTTTAAAAAGAAAGGTTATGATCAGGCAGGAGGTAGGACCCGCGTTAATATCAGAGAAGCTTCCCAGCGTTAGAGAGGCCTTACGAGACCAAACTCTTTTTCTCCATTCTGTCACCTGATGGAGTTTTGGTTCCTTGCCACTGTCGTTTTTTTGGCTTTGTCGTCATTGGCATTTGGCTTGTTTAGTTGGTGACATTTCATTTTATATTTGGCAATATTATTACAACATTATTTTTCTGTTATCTCTGTAAAGCTGCTTTGAAACAATCTGCATTGTAAAAAGCGCTATATAAATAAAGGTGACTTGACTTGACTTGATGGAGAGGGAAGGAATCGAGGTTGCTTTATTTCTTCTTGATATGTGAGTTATGTTGGTTCCCTTTCGTTCAGTCACTGCGAGTTACGTCAGTCAATGACAAAATGGGGGTTTCACTTAGAAGCCTATCACCTTCAAGTTTTAGAAAACGAGCTAATGGCATGAAAATGCCTTGGGTCTGGAGAATATGCATGCCGCGACTCCGCCCCACCGCGTGGGTATAAAAGGAGGAGCGCTGGCAATCTCGCATTATGTTTTTGCTTCGGAGCCAAGAGCATCTCTTCACTCCTCTGCAAGCCTGTATCTGAGATCGTCGATACTACGAGACGTGCGGCTCTCCAGTGTGTTGTTGTAACGGCGCGTTCCAGCGAGATCACATTGCCTGCTGCTGGTCTGTGCAGTGATCTGCCAACAGTGTGTGTGCTTCTTCCTGGGCCCTTCATCACTCTGCTGAGCTTTTTGCTCTCACAAAAAGAGCTTGCGCGTGGTACGTCTTTTTAAAGATGTCTCGCCCGTCCACTTCTGGGTGAATTTGATTTGTTTTGTCATCTGATGGGCACAATCGCTGCCTTGCGTGTTTTTGGGCTTAGATCGCGCTAATGCAGCGTTTGTGGATGACTCATGTTCTCATTGCGGGAACATGACCATCGCAGCGCTTCGGTCAAGACTCAGTGACCTCCGTGGAGGTAGAGTCCCCTCTGCCACACTCCATTCCATCCCCTCGATGAGGCCGCGGCCAAAGGGTACACTGGGGTTCCCCCCATGGGTCATTATGTGCATTATGCTTTGCAGTGTAAATTAAAAGCAGCCAAATGTCCATATACCCTGTTTACGCAGTCTTAGACAGCGATGAAGAGCAGTTAGCTGCACTCTATTAAAATGCTGATTGCACACCCTGGCCAGCCTCCAGCTTAACAGATGAACACTGAATACTTAGGAATGGAGCTCCTCTGTCAGAAGTGATGTACCCAGGAAAGCTGTTGCACCGTGAGGCCTGTTACTGCAGGTCTGAATAATGGATAGAGTTCAGAAGTTCTTGCTGACGGGGACAGAGAGTCACACAAAGGAACCTACGTAAAGGCTTCCTCCGCCAGACACTAATCCCAGACTAACGGCAAATTTTAGACCGCCTCATGGTTTATTCAGAAACCTGAGATAGGTTAATTTCAGCTCTGCAGAAGGTCTGCTCCAAAGTAAAGGGTAGCGTAAATATGCAATAGTCACTGCCCTTAAATTATGAATACACTTGTGCTCTCAGACCTGAAAGAAGTGAAATGTAGTAAGCAATATTTTTTACATTTATATTAATTTATAATATTATATTAGGCTACATTTATAAAATATATTTACATTACAAGAACATAATTGTATATAGAATGATAGTAGACAAATTATAATAAGCAAAATATACATTAAAACATAACATTAAAACATGTTCTTTCACACACTAACGGTCAAAAGTTTGGAATAATTTTATATTTTTTATGTATTTGAAAGAAGTCTCTTATGCTCACCAAGGCTGCATTTATTTGATGAAAAAACTGCAAAAACCATAATATTGTGAAATATTATTACCATTTAAAATAACTGTTTTTCAATTTGAATATATTTTATAAGCTGAATTTTTAGCAGCCATTACTCAGTTTTCAGTGTCACATGATCCTTCAGAAATCAATCTAATATGCTGATTTGGTGCTCAGTTATGATCAATTATTATTCATGTTCAGTTAATGATAATGGATATTATTATCAATGTGGAAAACGTCTCGGGTTATGACTATAACCCTTGTTCCCTGAGAAGGGAACGAGACACTGCGTCGAGAATCGACTCTTTGGGGACGCTCCCTTAGCGTGCGCCTCTGAAGTATGAATGAAACTATTCCAATCCTGATTGGTGTTGCGTCATGACGTAACATGTGACGGCATAACCAGATGCATAAAAGCGACGCCGGCACACACACACACTAGCCTAGCGATGAAGCAAGACGCTCTCAGGCCTCGAGGGGCATGGCAGGACGATGCAGTGTCTCGTTCCCTTCTCAGGGAACAAGGGTTATAGTCATAACCCGAGACGATCCCTTTCGAGGGAACTCAACACTGCGTTGAGAATCGACTCTTTGGGGAACAAATGCCCACTAGGCCACGCACCGAAACAGGCCTGCCCAGGAGTGAAACTGATTTAGGCACTCAGCAGGACGAGAGCACACGTATGCCAGGCGTACTGGGGAGGTGCAGACTGTAGAACCGAACAAAAGTGTGTGGGGTAGTCCAACCGGCTGCATCACAGATCTCCTGGAGGGAAACTCCCGAGAGGAGAGCCCTAGAGGACGCCATGCCTCTAGTAGAATGAGCCCTTATGGCCAGAGGTGAAGGCAAATTGCGCACCTCATAAGCCAAGGCAATAGCCTGCACGATCCAATTACTAATGGTTTGCTTGGATGCCGGGAGCCCTCTCCTAGGTGATCCGAAACACACTAACAGTTGGTCCGACCTCCTCCAAGAAGAGGACCTCTCAAGATAAATACTCAAAGCTCTGACGGGGCAGAGCAAATGAAGCTTCTCTTCTTCTGCCGACACATGAGGTGGAGGATGGAACGCCTGAAGGGTAGTAGACCTAGCCGTATTAGCAGGCACTTTAGGCACATAGCCCGGTCTCGGGTGCAAAAAGGCCTTAACCCTGCCAGGGGCAAACTCCAAGCAAGCTGGAGTCACTGCCAGGGCTTGGAGATCTCCCACCCTCTTAAGTGAGGTGATGGCTAAGAGAAAGACCAATTTGCAGGTAAGATCTTTAGGCGAAGCCGACTGAAGAGGTTCGAAGGGGGCCAGAGATAACCCTTCCAGAACCAATGACAGGTTGTCGTTCTCATCCTCCAAGTACCACGGAGAAAACAAATGACCAGCTGGTGCCTCCCCAGAGGCCCATCACCTAATGGCGCGTGGAAAGCCGCAATGGCAGCCACGTACACCTTAAGCGTGGAAGGGGAGAGACCCGCAGAGAAACGATCTTGAAGAAACTCCAGAACTGAAGCCACCGGGCAGTTAACTGTGTCTAAATTATGTTCTTCACACCATGTAACGAAAACATTCCACTTGAGGCCATATAATCTCCTAGTAGACGGAGCCCTAGAGCTAAGTATGGTTTCAACCACCCCGGCTGATAGACCAGCGTTTAGGTACTGAACCCCCTCAGAGGCCAGGGTGAGGGTGGAAGATTGTGCCCTCCACCTGAGACAATAGATCCCTCCTCAGAGGAATCTGCCATGGCTGAGCTATCAGGAGCGAAATTATGTCTGAAAACCATACTCGGGTCGGCCACATTGGGGCAACCAGAAGTAGACTGATGCCCTCCTGACGGACCCTCTCCAGGACTGCCGGAAGCAGAGCGATCGGGGGAAATGCGTACAGGCGAAGCCTCGGCCAGGCCTGTACCATGGCATCCAACCCCAGTGGGGCTGGATGTGAGAGGGAGAACCAAAGTGGGCAGTGGGACGTCTCTCGAGACGCAAATAGATCCACTTCCATTGGTCCAAACCTCTCCCATATCAACTTCACCACATCTGGATGAAGTCTCCATTCCCCGGGCCTCAGCCCCTGCCTCGACAGGATGTCTGCTCCCTGATTCTGAACCCCCGGAATATACATTGCTCTGATAGACAGTATTTTCCCCTGGGACCAAAGGATAATCTGATGCGCCAGTCTGCACAGAGGGCGCGATCTGAGCCCCCCTTGTCGGTTCAGATAAGCCACCACTGAAGTATTGTCTGATCGTACTAAGACGTGGTAACCTCTGATGTCTGGAAGGAAGCTCCTCAGAGCCCTGAACACAGCCATCATCTCTAGACAGTTTATGTGCCGAGAGTGATGATGGTCCTGCCACAGACCCCTGGCAAAGCGGCCGTCCATGACCGCGCTCCAGCCAGTGAGGGAGGCATCTGTCGAAACGGTTTTCCGGCGACATTACGCTCCTAACACTGGCCCTTGGGACAGGAACCAAGGTTTCTTCCATATTTTTAGAGAACGAAGGCATCTGCGCGTTACTCTGATCATACGAAATGGATTCCCCTTGGGGGAAAACCCCTTGGCTTTCAGCCACCACTGAAGGGGCCTCATGTGTAGAAGGCCCAAAGGTATAATGTTGGATGCCGCTGCCATGAGGCCCAGCAGTCATTGGAATTGCTTTACAGTAGTGGCCTGGCCTAGCTTTAACTTGGACACCATCGCCAGAATGGACTCGATATGCGCCGGAGACAAGCGTGCCTGCATCGTAGTCGAGTTCCACACAACGCCTTGAAACGTTGTGGACTGGGATGGTTCTAACACACTCTTCTTTGTGTTGAGTCTCAACCCCAATTTTTGAATGTGGCCAAGGACGACATCTCGATGCCGAACTGCCATTTCTCGAGACAGGGCCAGAATGAGCCAATCGTCGATATAATTCAGTATGCGGATGCCCTGAAGTCTCAGAGGAGCAAGTGCTGCATCCATACATTTGGTGAATGTGCGGGGAGAGAGTGCTAGGCCGAACGGAAGAACCCGATATTGGTAAGCTTCGCCCCCGAAAGCGAACCTCAGGAACCTCCTGTGACATGGAAGGATGGATACGTGAAAATAGGCGTCTTTTAGATCTATCGTGACAAACCAGTCCTCGGATCTGATTTGACTCACGATGACAGGAATAGTGAGCATTTTGAACTTGAGCTTCATCAGAGACAGGTTCAAAACCCTGAGATCTAGAATTGGCCTCAGCCCCCCATCCTTTTTTGGAACTAAAAAGTACCGGCTGTAAAAACCGGACTCCCTGTCTGAATGAGGAACACGTTCTATGGCCTCCTTTAACAGCAGAGATTGCACTTCTTGTTCCATCACCTGAGCCTGCTCTGGAACCACTGTAGTCTGCACCACCCCAGAGAATTTGAGGGGGCGGTGCCCAAACTGCAGTCTGTACCCTGACCTTATTATATGCAGGACCCATGCAGATATGTTGGGAAGATGATACCATGCCTCTACAAAATCTACTAAGGGAACCAGCCTCTCGAGACTGGCCTCTGGTGTTTTTCGAGCACCCTTCTCGACCCCCTGAAGCGGAAGACCGGCAGGCTGTAGTCGATACGGTTTTCGTGACCATAACTCGTTTTTTATTTTCCGAGAAATAAGAGTCACAGTGCATTCGCTGGAATATGATGCGGCCCGAAGCGTCACCGACGGTGGGCAACTCACATCGTTTCCTTGAGGGCTCCGCTGTGAGAGCAACCTCGGTTGTTCTACAACGGAGTGGACAGCCCAAAGAGGTCCCACCACTCTGGCTAGGACCTCTTTCCTGAAGCCCTCTTAGCCTGAAGGACATCCCTTAAATCGCCCTTCTGGCTGGGGGGCTTCTGCTGGGAGCGTTTCCTCCATTGCCAAGCTCCCGGAGGAGGGGCTCTAGAGGAAACACTCTCCTTTTGCTCTGCCCGGTGTGAGGAGCTGGTTGATGGCTGGGGCTGATGTTCTTGCCCCACCCTACTCGATTTGGACTTTGATTTTCGGGGGAGGAACTGCTGGAACGCCGCAGATTGCTTCTTCTCCTTCTGAAACCTGTCGACGACCGATGTAACGGCGTCGCCGAACAAGCCAGAAGGCGAAAGCGGCGCATCCAGCAAAACAGATTTATCTCTCTCTTTTAAACCTGATAAGTTGAGCCACAGATGCCTCTCCGTGGCCACCATAGCTGCCATAGAGCGGCCAATAGCACGGGCCGTCTCTCTAGTGGCCCGGAGAGACAAATCTGTGGCTTTGCGCAACTCCGCAATATCTCCAGGAGTTGGCCCCTCCCCCTCATCCAAATCTTTCAGGAGGTCGGCCTGGTATGCCTGCAAGATAGCCAAAGAGTGCAGACAAGAACCAGCCCGACCTGCCGCCATGTAAGCCCTGCCTATTAAAGCAGATGTATCTCTGCAGGGCTTACTAGGCAGCGCCGGGGTTTTAAGGGAAGATGCCGACTGAGGAGATAGGTAACCGGCTAGAGCTTCTTCGATTTTAGGCATCTTCCCATAACCCATATCCCGTGCCCCCACAACATTGCTATAATCGACAACAGATGGACGGGAGACACGGGACGAATGCGGTTTATCCCACGATCTCGAGATCTCTTTGTGGATATCGGGGAAAAACGGCAAACCCCGGCGCTGAGGCTGTGACCTGTGCCGCAGGAAACGCTCATCTAACTTGCTTACGACTTGCGTTCCCTGCTCATCTTGTGGCCAGCTGATGTTAAGTCTGGCCACGGCACGAGTCACAACCTCCACCAGCTCCTCATAAGAATGGCCGTGAACTGGCACGCTCGAATCACGGTCATCCTCGATGCTGATCACCTCTGCCTCCTCGGAAGCAGAGAGCTCAAGCACCGGGACCTGGTCGTGGGCAGAAGAAGCTTCTGCACCACTCACAGTGGCTTCGGGATCTTCAGATGAAGAATGAGAAAGTGCCGCAGCAGTCTCATTCTCATCTGCAAGATCCCGCTGCGAACCCCACAATCTGAGTCGCCGCGCCGCCTCAACAGACGCGGGACCAGAACCGCGGGGAACGCGAGCCTGACCGAGCTTATCAAAGCACGCCAGCCGGGAGCGCAGCACCCTCATGGGTAGGGTTGGGTATCGGTTGGGTTTTATCCGATACCAGTACCTACTCGGTATTTTTTAAACGGTTCCGGTGCTTAAACGGTTCTTGAAACGGTACTTAAAGGGATAGTTCACCCAAAAATGAAAATTCTGTCAGTAATTACTCACCCTCATGTTGTTCAACCCCGTAAGACCTTCGTTCATCTTCAGAACACGAATTAAGATACGAAGGTCTTACGGGGTTGAACAACATGAGGGTGAGTAATTTCTGACAGAATTTTCATTTTTGGGTGAACTATCCCTTTAAGAAAACAAAACCGCACACACTTTGTCAAAAACTAATACCCTTTTATTTACAGGGCCAAACTGGACACAATATTAACTTAAATCTTAAAACAATATAAATACAAGTAACATATATGGTAATAATAAATAAACCAATATAAAATAAAAATTCACATTTACATAATATCAAATAAAACAATATTGTATCAAACAATGTAATAATACTGTAGATTAATAGAGATTACTACCAGGGTAATCTAATCTCGACATGGCTACAGATTCCCATGTTTTGTCTGCTTGAACCAGTCATGTAAGTTATCTGGTCGTTGCACTAGAATGGCAGCGCTTGGCGAGTTTGGTATTTCATTCTCACTGCGTCTTAGCTACGCAGTGTTGAGTGAACCTATGAAAGAGAATGTCTCTGGTTACTGATGTAACCTATGTTCTCTGAATAGGGAACGAGACGCTGCGTTCGCTGCCAAACTCCTCGCACTGCCGACAAGCTTCCTTTTTCGGCAGAGAAATCTGAGGAGCAGATGATGCGCGTGCCAATATAATAAGACGACGTGAGCGTCGAGGCGGCACCCGCGCCATCAGCCAATGGATTGGCGTGATTCTATATGTGCTTCAGACAATCGGCACACCCAGAGGGCATTCTGACGCGTAATTTTACACGTTAAATGCAGCCAATCCTTGGAGCGTTTTGTCTTCGGCATCTTCATTAATCCCCTCGCAATCAGCAGACGTTCCGGGAGTCTCCCGCATATTGATAACGGCTCCCTGATGCCCGCAAATTAGTTAAAATCTCCTGGAATCTAGAGCGAGCGAGCAAGAGCGCGCATGCGAGACAGAACAGACTGTGCTTCAAACAGTAGCCTATTGTGTGCGCACGGCGGAGAGAGAGAGAGCGCGCGAGAGACCTTGCGTGTGTGCGCCTCATGACACAGAGAGTCAGGCACCGAAATCAGGCACCGAAATTTTCGTTCTTATTCGGTCTGGTTACTACCGTTTACGTCAGAACCGGTTCCCTATTGGCACCGCGTTTCGGTACCCAACCCTACTCATGGGCTCCCTCGAGAGCTGCCTGGGCGTGCTGCGCTCCCAAACAGTTCACACACAAAACATGCGTGTCCCCATCCGTAATAAAACGAGGACAGGGGTGCACACACATTCTGAACTGCTGGCTGGCCATAATATATATATATATATTTTCTGACAAACAACACCAAATAAGACAGACAGTTGTAACATAGAGCGCTTGCTGAAGAGCGAAAAGCTAGTGTGTGTGTGTGCCGGCGTCACTTTTATGCATTCGGTTATGCCGTCACATGTTACGTCATGACGCAACACCAATCAGGATTGGAATAGTTTCATTCATACTTCAGAGGCGCACGCTAAGGGAGCATCCCCAAAGAGTCGATTCTCGACGCAGTGTTGAGTTCCCTCGAAAGGGAACAGTTTTTCCTGCTTACTATTTTAGTGGAAACTGTGATTTACTTGAAATTACATTTTGATATATTAAAATAGAAAACAGTTATTTTAAATTGTAATAATATTTCACAATATTACTGTTTTTACTGTATTTTTGATCAAATAAATCCAGCCCTGGTGAGCATAAAAGACTTCTTTCAAAAACAAAAACAAAATCTTATTTATTTCAAACCTTTGACCTGTAGTGTACATTAATGCCTCAGAGGTTGCTGCTTTTGTCCACAAGTGCGAGTTCACATTAGCTTTGGGTCTCATGCACCGGACGATTTCCCCAGTAGGGGAAGGAGGCAGGCAGATAGATCAGACTCGTACAGTTTCATAAAGATTTCACAGACAAGCTCTATGGGGATTAGATGAATAAAAAGTTCACTCTCTGCTTACTAAGTGAGGTTTTCTTTTTTGAACATTATTAGCGATAGGGCTGAGGAAGTATAATTAAATACAGCCGCACAATACAGTCTCAAATCGCATCAGAGACAATCCACAGTCCCCGGTGCCTAAATTTAAAAGTAAATATGGAAAAATCTCAGCCTCCCTCCAGTCTTTCTGGAGATAGATTAAGTTTTATGAGGAGTTGGATGTTTTTTTTATCGATTGAGGCACAAAGAGAGTTACAGTTCAGTCTTCTAACTTTCTTTTATTTCTTGATTGGAACATCTCCTGTCAGCTGTTATCTTCAGAATGCTTCGTTCAGGATTTAAAAAAAATATGGAATGTTTGAGTACTTTTTGCATTCAGCGCACACATTCTTTTTGTTTTATTACATGTTTCTGCAGTGCTCCTTATAAAAGGACACATAAATAAACTGGATTTACAGAAGTCATAGGCCAAGTTTATACTGCATAGATAACTCTTTACTGTAAAAGACAATCCATGTTTTCCATCCTGGCTTGCTTACGCTCCAGGCGACCTTCAGTAGTGCAGTAGGCTTTGCTGTGTTTACTTGTTTTCTTCTTTTCCAACTCATACATCCTAGGGGAAGCATCAGCCGTGTCCCCGAAAAAGAGAGAGAGAGAGAGAGATTATATGATGGTGTGTTATGGTAGTATTTCACAAGTCTTCATTTTAATCCATGTAGCTTTCAAATCAAATATGCACATAGTGATGGCTCTCAGAGACGAGTGAATAATGTTGAGTGTGGAGTGTTCTGTTCCTTTACCCACTCCTGCTTCTGCCTGGATGATTCAGAAATAAATAATTGATGGGTCTTTTGACTGACCCCCTGTACCTTTGACATCACACTCCTCTCCCTCATCATAAAGAAGATCTACTCCAAACAGGTCACTGAACATCATTAGTTTAGATTTCTCATTTCATTATTTTGGAGCTTTTCCTGTGTTTTGTATGTGTGGTGCTTAGCCCCTTTCAAGATCAAGATGGAAGTCAGTGAATACTTCCATACTAGGGATTACTAGGGAGACCGTGTCAATCAATCAATCAACCAATCAATCAATCAATCAATCAATCAATCAATCAATCAATCAATCAATCAATCAAACAATCAACCAACCAACCAACCAACCAATAAATCAATCAATCCAACCAATCAATCTCAAACTCTTTAAAATTTTTAAGTAGATAAGGAAGAAACCAGAGGAATCATGTCTTATCTGAGGTATTTTTTCAACTAATTTATTAACTTTTAAACTTTGCGTTTCATTACAGAACGTTTTTAGAAATGTTTCTGTCTTCCCTATTTATGTTTCCATAAGGTCTTCCTTGCTGCTTTTGCTCTCACTCAATGTTACCAGTTGCTCACCAGCATACTGTGATGTGAAACAGCATGATTCCGTATTTAAGGGTTAGGAAACATGGTTCAGTCTCTTTTTTTCTACTTTGAGAAGATTTTTTTTTCCCCTTTCTTTTTTCCCTAAAGGTTAAACCGATACCTCCACAGTGCTTGAAGGGAAGCGTTTGTGAATTTGAAAAGAGAATCATGCTGGGCTTTTGTTGGTTAGTACACTGGAAAAGACAGACGGAAATACCCTCCTCAAAAGAAAATCTGCAGACATTATTACACGTGAGAAGTGCAGATAGCAAGTCTTCTGAGAAAAAGCTTTCATGGTGGCTTCTTTCCACATTTCGGCCCTATAGCAGAAGAGATGAAAATGGTCCGTTAATCATTACACTCTGGACATTTTCAGAGAGGTGACTGAGTCACTTAAAGGGAGCAGACTATTCTTTACCAAGGAGTCTCTATCCTTTCATCATTACTGGGACACAATTTGACAACTAGAGCTTGAAATAATGCACAATAAAAAAAAAGTGATATTTACCTTGATGTTGGAAACTGAACTCATTTTGACAAAATACATATTAAAATGGTTGATACACTGGACAAGTTTTTGAAAATCCATGTTTGAAGAATGGATTGTTGGCTGGATTTTGATTTGTTAAAGGTACACTATGTAAGAATTTTGTATCAAAATATCCAAAAAACACTTGCACAGTGTTGTATATTTATTTAAATTGTGTACTTACATTATCCTAAATGTTTCCAAGAATTTGTAAATTCAGAGAAATTCACAATTTTAAATAGTGCCCATCCCTTGTCACTTGTCTCCTGTAAATGACGTAATATCCGTGCTATCCCTGGTTTCCGCTTGTACTGTATTGTAACCATGGCGACAGACGTGGACAACTGCGTAACTGCTGATGTTGTTGTTCGTTCAAACATTATGGACCATGACAAGCAGACTTTAGGACAGAAATAAAACGAGGATCAATATCGGCGTGCCGTTTTTGAGATGCCTAGAGCTCCACAGCCGCGACAAACTTCGACTTGACAGAGCTTCACGACTTAACAGAGTCAGCGTTATGTCGCTCTTGCATGTACTTTATTAGACAGGTGAGCAAATGTACATAAAACGAATCAATGTTAGAATATGATCAATATGATATTCTAATGTTAATCTATAGCTTACTGCTAGTCTCATACAGCCAACAAACTAACACATAGAATAACATTACAACTTTCAACACACTCAAATGCAGTTTAGTATGATAGTGTAGACCAAATAAAACAGCGCTGCATACTTCACAGTTTTAATTTGTGACTTAAACTGACCAGTTTGAGTATTCATTCAGCACTTGCGGGTAGTTATCCTCATTTCTTTATATCCACGGGACTCTGATATCTGATATCTCTGATATGGCGCTGATATCTGTTTCTCATTAGCAATCGCAACCTGCTTTTTTATACAATTATACAAATTGTATCATCTACTTAAAAGGGCAGTTTTCATTCTGTAAGTGGAAAGATGATGTTGCATTCTTAAGATTTTACATTTAAAGGGATAGTTCACCCAAACATTTAAATTAACCCATGATTTACTCACCCTAAAGCCATCCTAGGTGTATATGACATTCTTCTTTCAGACGAATACAATCGGAGTTATATTAAAAAATGTCCTGGCTCTTCCTGGCTTTATAATGGGAGTGAATGGGTGTATGTCTTTGGAACTCCATCAAAGCGCATCCATCCATGATAAAAGTGTTCCACGTTGCTCTGGGGATTAATAAAGGCCTTTTGAAGCGAGGTGATGCGTTCGTGTCAGAAAAATATCCATATTTAAAATTTTATCGACTAAAGTAACTAGCTTCCAGCAGACGGCCGTACGCAACGATTTACAGCGAAACCATTGTTATTTCATTACTAAAGCATAATGCAGTGCAATACAGGTGTTCATTAAATAAATAATTAAATATATTATTATAATAAGGACAATAAACAATCAATGCACCACGTTATGTAGATAATCAGCATAAGTGTTTACATTACCGATGTAATGGCTTAAAGCAATGTGGCGGATTATTAACTCTTTTTAAGTAAAGAAATGCTTGTAAAAATATTATTATTTGCCTATCCTTTACCTACGTTCCTAGAATGCAACCCTGAATAGTCATTATGTTCTAATCCATTTTCCCTCCGAAATAATCGCACAATGGAGTTTAGCTATCTTCTCCCCACACCAATAGTCTATTGATTTTGCCCTGGTCTGACTTCAGGGAGGATTTTCTCGTTGAGATAATATAGTAGTGATATCACCTGAAATCTCCTGCCACTGCTAAAGGGCCAAATCCTTATCTCTTCTGACAGGGAGTCTGACTTTGCCAACTCCGAGGAGGCCTGTCGCTCTCCTGACCTACCAAAGGTCTTCACTTTCACTCACAGGATTTATCACAGCTCTGTGGTTCTTAGCGGCTCGCATACAGTTAAGATAATAATGCAGGAGCTGTGCAGTCTAACGGTTATCTAACGATACCGTTCCCTCCCAAAAATGCAGTTAATAGAGAGAGACAACAGGCACTTAATGTGAAAGTGCTGTCAGCGCTAGCACCCAATCATAATTCTATTGCAATTCTTGTTTCCTTGGAAACATTTGAGTATGCAGTAATCCTGGGGTTCTGGGATGGTGTGTGACGTAGAGTTAAAGTGACATGTCTGGTTGGACTCCATAAAATACCTTTCAGCTGATGAATATTAATGAGGCTTCCTGTATAATGCTGCTGTGTATCCACCGTGGATATCTCTGTAAAGCAGGAGTGAGAACTGGAATGATCCATTACTAATGCACCCGCTGTGTGCCTGACAAAGAGAATTTCTAACATGCTCCAGTCCTTCAGCAAACCCAGAGGTATCTGAAAGGTCTTCTCTCGCCCGGAGCACCGCAAACAGGTCACCACCTTGGCCTGAGGTGTTATGAAGACTGAGTTTGAGAACCATTCAACATTTCTTGTCAATATTTAGAAATCTAGATGCTACCTAGATGCTTCACTGTTTGTTATGAATTCACTGAAGTTGACAGTTGGTCAAATATGAAACTGTTTTGCTGTGTAGATTGCAAGGTAATATTATTTCTTAAGTGCATTCTGGATTTTTTTAGTTTACTGTAGGTAACCATCCTGCTGCAAAATATTAGTAAACTTGTTTTATGGGATATATATCTGCATGAATCAGTAAAGCCATGGACATTTATCTGCATGATGAGCAAAAGAGTGAAAAAAGGCAGAGGAGAAAGAGAGAGGATGTATTTTGTGCCATACAGAGTTCAATGAATGTTCTTTAGAGCTGCTCATGGTAAATGAATCTCAGTGTGAGGTTAATCTGATGCTGCAGTATTTTTGGTATGCATAGCGAGGACCAAAACAGAGCAGGTCAAAGGTTAATAGGAGACCAAGAGATTTGATTTCATGTACATTATTAAAATATGATGTAAACGAGAACATTTGCATTTTTTAAATATAGATTTTTCTTGTTCAATAGAATGCAAATTAAAACCTGTGGAATATATATATATATATATATATATATATATATATATATATATATATATATATATATATATATATATACACAGGTCCTTCTAAAAAAATTAGCATATTGTGATAAAGTTCATTATTTTCCATAATGTAATGATAAAAATTAAACTTTCATATATTTTAGATTCATTGCACACCAACTGAAAATATTTCAGGTCTTTTTATTGTTTTAATACTGATAATTTTGGCATACAGCTCATGAAAACCCAAAATTCCTGTCTAAAAAAATTAGCATATTTCGTCTGACCAATAAAGGAGTGTTTTTAATACAAAAAAAAAAGTCAACCTTCAAATAATTATGTTCAGTTATGCACTCAATAGTCAATACTTGGTCGGGAATCCTTTTGCAGAAATGACTGCTTCAATGCGGCGTGGCATGGAGGCAATCAACCTGTGGCACTGCTGAGGTGTTATGGAGGCCCAGGATGCTTCGATAGCGGCCTTAAGCTCATCCAGAGTGTTGGGTCATGCGTCTC
The DNA here is from genome assembly GCA_026230005.1 of Gila orcuttii. Classification (NCBI taxonomy): domain Eukaryota; kingdom Metazoa; phylum Chordata; class Actinopteri; order Cypriniformes; family Leuciscidae; genus Gila; species Gila orcuttii. Next base: position 25,577,451 of record JAPDVR010000002.1, on the reverse strand, counting down.
TCAACTTTCTCTTCACAATATCCCACAGGTTCTCTATGGGGTTCAGGTCAGGAGAGTTGGCAGGCCAATTGAGCACAGTAATACCATGGTCAGTAAACCATTTACCAGTGGTTTTGGCACTGTGAGCAGGTGCCAGGTCGTGCTGAAAAATGAAATCTTCATCTCCATAAAGCTTTTCAGCAGATGGAAGCATGAAGTGCTCCAAAATCTCCTGATAGATAGCTGCATTGACCCTGCCCTTGATAAAACACTGTGGACCAACACCAGCAGCTGACATGGCACCCCAGACCATCACTGACTGTGGGTACTTGACACTGGACTTCAGGCATTTTGGCATTTCCTTCTCCCCAGTCTTCCTCCAGACTCTGGCACCTTGATTTCCGAATGACATGCAAAACTGAGCAACAGTCCAGTGCTGCTTCTCTGTAGCCCAGGTCAGGCGCTTCTGCCGCTGTTTCTGGTTCAAAAGTGGCTTGACCTGGGGAATGCGGCACCTGTAGCCCATTTCCTGCACACGCCTGTGCACGGTGGCTCTGGATGTTTCTACTCCAGACTCAGTCCACTGCTTCCGCAGGTCCCCCAAGGTCTGGAATCGGTCCTTCTCCACAATCTTCCTCAGGGTCCGGTCACCTCTTCTCGTTGTGCAGCGTTTTTTGCCACACTTTTTCCTTCCCACAGACTTCCCACTGAGGTGCCTTGATACAGCTCTCTGGGAAAAGCCTATTTGTTCAGAAATTTCTTTCTGTGTCTTACCCTCTTGCTTGAGGGTGTCAATGATGGCCTTCTGGACAGCAGTCAGGTCGGCAGTCTTACCCATGATTGCGGTTTTGAGTAATGAAACAGGCTGGGAGATTTTAAAAGCCTCAGGAATCTTTTGCAGGTGTTTAGAGTTAGTTAGTTGATTCAAATGATTAGGTTAATAGCTCGTTTAGAGACCCTTTTCATGATATGCTAATTTTTTGAGACAGGAATTTTGGGTTTTCATGAGCTGTATGCCAAAATCATCAGTATTAAAACAATAAAATACCTGAAATATTTCAGTTGATGTGCAATGAATCTAAAATATATGAAATTTTAATTTTTATCATTACATTATGGAAAATAATGAACTTTATCACAATATGCTAATTTTTTGAGAAGGACCTGTATATATAGTCTTAAAAAGAATATTTAAGCAATAAAACAAATGCTTCAGTGTATTTACAGGAACTTTGTTATTCAAAAATTAACATTATGCTATCATTGATTTTTTTTTTTAAAACAAAACCATTTCAATGTATGGACAATTGTCTTCCAAATTTCGTCTTTTGTGTTCCACACAATTAAGAAAGTGATACAGAGTTGGAATGACATGACAGTGAGTAAATGATGACCGAATTTTCATTTTTGGGTGAACTATCCCTTTAAGGGCCAGATTTATCAAAAAGGGCAAATTAACGTGAGAGCAAAATCCCCAAAAAGTGCCAATGGGAGTGTAAAGGTCTGCGGGTGATTAACTGACAATGCGCACATTAAAGAACACAGACGCAGCCGGATCATTTCCATAAAGACCAACACAATCTACCAAGACCAGTGCCAATTAGTGTCTGGTTTAAGACATGCTTTTTTGGGGGGTGTTAAATGATGGCGCAAATATCAATAAATTGACTAGCTCAAGCCCTAATAAATCGTGTTGCAAGGTTCATTTAAATCCCTTAAATTCCTCCCATAAATGTTGCATGTCCGTCTACATTGCTAAAAAAGGTTGCCCTTTGAATCATCACCTTAAGTCTGTAAGATGCGCAATCTACATGTATATTCACAGAGTATCATGGGTAGTTTGCTTATATTCGGGGAGTGCAGCACAAAGGCAGTAACTGCGGGCATCTAGCTGAGCTTGCAAGCCCGTACATCAGCAGCTGACATCGATGTTGAGAAGCCATTACAGAAGCAGAGGAGATTTACATCTGTCTGTGTGTATGAGTGCGCTTTTTTATTGAGCGTCCCGCCCGTCCTGGACACTGCCTATGAATTGCAGAGGTTTGTCAGTAAACCTGTCAGGGGCTAAATTTTCAGTTAGGGTGCTGGAATGGCTCACTGTGCACTCCATTTGACGAATTCAGACATTTTATTTCCTCGTCGTATAGAGAGATGGTTCTGATCAGATAGGGCATCCATCATAAGAGAGTACAGACGGCAGACTGCCACACAAAAGCACTCAGTGGAGTTACAAGGCAAAAACATGGCAATATTCCCTTTGAGTCTGCTACCTTTTTTTTTTTTTTGTCAAACAAATCAAACAGACCCTCACCTGGATTGAGATCAGTCATCGCTGGAGTGTGAACTGAGAGTGTCTCAGTGGGGGAAATCACTGCAGGACTTTCTGCAGAAATAATCAATCTCCCTCAGAGCTTTTCCTTTGCCTTAACGGCCACATTTGCTGCATTAAATGCTCTGCTCTGTGCTGTTACAGCCTAATTCAAACATATAACTGCCCTATTCGCTGCACTAACTATTACATGCTGTGTCTTAACAGCCAATAGGGTTTTAAGTTAAAGCAGCCAGCTGCTCTCAATTTGTCTCTCTCTTTTGTCTTAGTCTTTTTTCCTTTCTATCTTCCTTCCTTCATTTCTTCCAATCTGTCTTCAGGCACATCTGACTGCTCAGAGGGCCATTTTTGATTGGAACTCTGCCCATTATGCAAGAAGTCAGTTTATTATTTGCTGTACTAGAAGAGAATTGACTTGAAATCTTTGGAGTGGGTAATCGGGTCTCACATGCTCTTCAATCCAGCCGTGTTGCACACAACATTCATTTATCAGCCCCCATTTTTTCTTTGCTCTTGGCAGCAGTTCAACCCTATGTGGTCTATCACAGTCTGCCTGGTCGTACCCTGTCATACAGCAAATTCAAATGACCTTTTCACTTTAGCTTGACAGGTTGATGGATGGTCTTACAAGCAAATTATGTGGAAAGCAGGGATGTAGCAGCTATTATAACTTTTAGAAATTTTAAAGTATGGGGAATAGCCAATTTATATTAAAATCTCCATTTTGCTTCAGAAGAAAAAAATATAGTCCTAAATGCATTGTTTTATGAATAAACTATAAAACATTATAGATAATCATTTTATAGTGTATTTATTCTTAATTATGAAAATATGTTAATGTTACTATTTTCTTCTAATTACACATCACATAGAACTAGAAATAAAATAATGTGTTAGCTAATATCTCTTTTTTTGCAAGCTAATTTATTTTAGTCAATGAAAACTTTTCGTCATATTTTCCTCATAATGGTTTAATTGTAATCATGATTATTTTGCTCAAAATTATAATCGCAATGGTTGTTGTCATTTGAGAAATTTATTTTTACATTACATCAGAATTCTTGCACTTTCACTTATAAGCACAAATCAAGAGAATGTCAACACATGCATGGTTTATTTGACCTCATCTAGTTTCCTAATTTATTATATGCTATATTTATCATATAAATGAATGCTCTCTACATTATGAAAACTAGTAAAAAAAAAGAAACTTCTCTCAAAAAAATAAAACAGTGAAATTCCTAATAGTAATTCCTATTTACCCAAATGACATGAATGTTTTTCTATAAAAACAACAGCTTAAAATACTTTGTATTGTCACACTGAAGTTGCTTTAGTGAATTTATTCTGCAGATGCAATCACAAGCATAGTTTAGATCCATGTTTGGATTTATTACAGTTCATCACTGAGGAGGTTTGATGAGAGATTTGATCGATTTGAATTAATGACACTTTCATTTGAGCAGAATATCTCATGGAGATTCACTGAACTCCAGTTTACTTGTTTGTCATATTTTCAGATCATCTGCTTCTGCAGTGTTGAGAGAGCATGTGCGCATGGTTGACATGCTGTAAATATTAAATAAAACATGAGGCAGAAAATGTATCCTCTTAACAGAAAAGCGTTGATTGGAGGATTTAAGCTCATGCCATCTGGCAACCACAAGCATAAAAACTCTTAGTAGAGGCTTGAACAGTTGTAATATTTTGTCTCCTCATTTTTTCCCTACAAAAATAAAGATTTTGGTAAAGTTATTTTTTTTTTTTTTTGTCTCGTCTTTTGTCATCAACAAATTTGCATGTTAATATAGTCACAGTTATCGTTTAATGACCTTGCTGTCATCGTCTCATCTTAGTCATGGGTAATTGACCTCATTTTGTTTTACTAAATCAGCACTACCATACCCAAATTCATACCCAAATTGTGGTGCAAAGATGCATGATTAAGATTCAGATTTTTAAGCAAGACTCCCTACTCTTTGTCTGTGATTATCCACACATAAATCCTGACAGTGTAATGAGCATATTTGTGTTTTCCTGGATGACACCAACTGTTTTCATAGATATGACGACAGCTGATTCAGCCCACGTTGAACAGAGTGCATCATGAGGGCTCATAGCTGATTCTGAATCAAAACATATCTCTTAAATGAGCAGAATGCATTTCCTCCACAGTTCAACTGGTCTGGATAACATTTCCAAGGGAAGTAGGGGAGTTTAATGCTTGTCTGAGGACTTCCTTCATTTCCATGATACGGGCAATTTGCATGTGAGAGTTTCACTGGCAGACATTAACTAAATTCCAGCTCCTCAGAAGCCAGAGATGAGAAGAAAACTTGATGAGAGACTCGCTGCTCTCTCCAAAGACTTTAGACTTAATGCTGCTGATTTTCTCCAATGAGGTAATAATTTTACAGTTAACCTTGATGCACTATTAAGCAAGACAGTACACTAAATTTGTTTAAAAATCATCTGGGTTATAGCACTTTGCAAATGTATTGATACATCCATACATGTATACAGTCACAGTCTTCAATAGGAATACTGTATCTCATCATCATCTTCTTCTGCCTTGATGTTCATAATAACAGCATTTGAAGCAGTTTGAAACTTTGACAGTTGCTCTCTGCCAAGGCAGTGGTTGAAGAGTCTATATCCAGAAAAAAAATAATAATAATAAAGGAGTTGCTGCATCTCAGTGGGGGAAATAATGAGCTAGAGTTCTTTCTATCAGCATGAATCTGTCAGCCAGTTCAGATCACTGTCACTCACTCATCAGAGAAAACCTGTGGTTTGTTCATAGGGTCTTGTCCCTTGGGTTCTACACATTCTGTCTGTATTTGGCTGTTGGCTGATTTATGTTTCATTTCGTGGTGTGCGGTAGAGCCCGACCGATATATCGGCGCGCCGATATCATCGGCCGATTTTAGGCATTTTCCTAACTATCGGTATCGGCATTTATAATGGCCGATAAATGAATATTTAAAAAAATGCGGGTGCGGTGATTCATGTAAGGGTGGCGCTGCCAATAAAGCACCTAAAAGCTGTCACAAGAACTGGCAAAAGTAATGATTATGAATACAACAAATATAGCAAGGAGACATTTTAATTGTTTATTAACAAACAAGTGTTTTCAGTCAGTGTCAGCCAAAGATGAAGTTGACGATGCTGACTCGCGATCTTCAGTGAACGCGTGCCAGAGAGAAATGCACATTTCATACGATTACATGAGTCTGTCTGTCTTTCGTTTTGAATTGATGTTTAAAAGTAGACATTTCAATATAGATATATTTCAATTCTCAGGTCTATACGCTGAGTTTCGGTTCATGAGACGAGCTGCAGTTCACCCGCAGGCGCCTCCGTGTCGAGATTATCTATCGTCTGCTATCTACTTCTTATATATTAAATCCAGGCAATTGGTTGATGAAACATTGATTAAAATTAAGATACAATTAATACAAAACGAAATTCACTTTGAAACGAAAGGTTTTGTGCTTTCTGTTTGATGTCTATGTGAAAGTTTCAAAGCATATTTTAGTGCCGCTTTCAGAGCGATCACGTCCGTAGTGCTGAACTGTCCAGTCTGTAACATTGTTTTTTCCTCATAAATGCGAACACGAAAAATAAAATAAAATAAAATGAATATTTTATGTAGCCTGTGGAGACTGAGAGCCAACCCTTCTTCATCCAGTGGGTAGTAGCCTACTTGTGATTTGCGCAGTGTAATTCACAGAATTGATTTCTCTGCTACAAGCCTCTGTAACGTATTGTGTGAGCTTGTGACTATTGCAAGCGCACAGCTGAGAAGTCCTTATTATATTGTCTGCTATATTTACTTCTTATTTATTAAGGCAATTGGTTGATGAAACATTGATTAAAATGCGTGGCGCGAGCGATCTCCGACAGTAAACTGATTCTGCTTTGTCTAGGGTAAACAGCTGTTGCGACGCGAGCAGTAACGGCCGCGTCCGGTGTAGACACAGTGTTAAAGCTCATTCTGCCTGATAACGCTACGTTACAACATCAAGCAATATTCCAAAAATGTATATAATTATAACACTTTATATAGGGCCATTTTGCATTAAGAGTAGCCTAGTTTCACGTTTAGTACATTTTGCTTACTAATTATTTAAAATAGTATAAAAGTACTGTACATATGTAATTAAAAACGTTTTCATTATGATATTATTAATTTTACTTTAGTAAAAAGATCTGAGTTCTTCCTCCACTGGTAGAGATTAGAGGAATTAAGAGTAAAAATAGAAGATAATAAGGTTTAGTCAGTGACACTTTTTATATATTTATTGATACAAGTTATGACTAAATTAAAAGACAAAGTCGTTAGTGAAGATTATGCAACAGTATTTAGAATATAATATAATATAATATAATATAATATGCAATGCAAACTAGTTTGGTTACAGCTCAACTGTATAATTCTCATTCTATCATTCCCCCTGCCTCCATTACATATCTGTGTCACACAAGTGTTTGATCACCACATTTGAGTGATCATTGCAAAACGTGTTTATAAAATATATTTATTCTGTTTATAGCTACTGTGTAAAGTACCCATCAAAAGTTTGTACACACCAATAGGAAAGTGTCCAAACTTTTGACTGGTATACTGTACTATAATACACATAAATAATATTGCTACTGTATTATAATATACACATAAATAATATCGGCCGGTATATCGGTATCGGGCTTTTTTTACTCCCTAATATCGGTATCGGCATCGGCCCCCAAAAATCCATATCGGTCGGGCTCTAGTGTGCGGGTATCAGCCCAGGGCAGAGGAGTGGGTCTGTCCCATCAGTACATCATGGGCCTCTTCGGTTAGAACTGACCAAAAATTATTATTTATTTATTTTTTTTATTTTTTGTTGCTTCATCGGAATGGGATGACAATTGATGACTTTAGTTGATTTAGCTATGTGAACACACAAAAAAAAATCATGGACATGATTTGGATATTTTAAAGGGTCGAAAAATAAAAAGTAACACTTGGTACCTTCACGGTCAAAAATTATGACATAGGAAATGAATGGTAAATATGAAAAAAATACGAAAACTCATAGAATATTTTGGTGGTTCCAAAACTAAATTACCTAGTAATCATATCCTAAAATTCCTGGTAAAACCACCAAAGTTGGCACACATCAAGTCAAAACTCAAAACTTTTTTTCCATGATACCTTAATTGTTTAAAGGTGCTCTAAGCGATGACGGGTGACGTCACTTCTTGTTGACGTTCGAAGTATTGTCAAACAAAACGGAGGCTAGCTAGATCCTCCCTCCTCCTCATCCACGCACTAACCCCCCAAACCCCACCCCCAAATCCTTCTTGTCGGTTATTGGCTGGAACAGTTTATGTTTTGTGGTGCGGGTTAGCCCAGTTTGTTTTTGTTGCCGTTTGTGGAGCCTGGGGTGTCTGCAGAGACCGTTTTTTTTTACAGTGTGTTCAGGGGACAGGCAGCTAGCGGATAGTGAGGAGATGTTTGCTGTAAGTGACAAAAAATGTTTTGGCCTAAAAAACGTGTGACATCGCTTAGAGCACATTTAATTAACATTAATGAGACAGGCAGCCTATTAAGGCCTACTGTAATGAATGGATCTAATATAATCTTACACATCAGATGTTTTCCCCTAACAGTTAGCCAAGTGTTAATTTAAGACATAACAGATAATAGCCCCTTTCACACAGCGCGTTGATCCCGGGAAATTGCCGGGAAATTGCCAGAACGCCTTCTGTGTGAACGCAAACACGACCCGGGATTGATGTCGTAATGATGACGCTGAAGTGAAGTAAAAGCAGGCTAGTGAAACGGTACGTAATGCGCTAATTTATGATCAAATCAGAGAAAAAAATCCACAAGCGTGGTTTCTCGAGAGAGAAATTGCAGCTCATAAGCAAACTATAGACGCTGCTGAGACATTACGTCACATCGATGTCACGTGTCTTTACGGTATTTTTACGGGTTGTGTGTGAATGCACTCTCTGATTCCGGAAAATCACTGGCAGTGTGAATGATCCAAAATCAAACGAACCCGGGTCAAATCCCGGGTCACTTTATCCATGTATTTTCCGGAATCTCTGTGTGAAAGGGGCTAATGTTTACGTGAATACTCGTTAAGACAGAAATTTTGAAATACTGTAATTCTGTATATATATGGATTGCGCGCTGTCTGAAAGGTGTCTTTTGAAAGGCGCCTTTGTGCGCAGGCTTAGTGTCAGTGCAAGTAAGATCATTTTGTTTACAACAGCATGGGTTTGAAAATCACATTTCATTGGTTTAGACTCATGCAATAGAGAATTCGCTATGGATATTCACAAAGTTGGAATGCTGCACTTTACAATGATACCAAACTTGTGCTGAGAGGAAGGACCAGTTGTTGAGAAGCGAGCAGAGAAAAACTGCTTTTTTCTATGGATTATTAAAACAAAGGAATGGTACTCAGGGTGAGGATCCGTCCTTCGGATGAGACGTTAAACTGAGGTCCTGACTCTCTGTGGTCATTAAAAATCCCAGGATGGCCTTCGGAAAAAGAGTAGGGGCTTAACCCCGGCATCCTGGCCAAATTTGCCCATTGGCCTCTGTCCATCATGGCCTCCTAATCATCCTCATATACTCATTGGCATCATCTCCTCTCCACCAGTAAGCTGGTGTGTGGTGGGCATTCTGGCGCAGTATGGTTTCTGACGCATCATCCAGGTGGATGTTGCACATTGGTGGTGGTTGAGGAGATTCCCCCTTTCATATGAAAAGCGCTTTGAGTACCTAGAAAAGCGCTATTTAAATGTAACAAATTGTTATTAATTACTCTTCTCAGAAAAAGTAAAAATGTTGCACTTGTTTTGCCTGTAACTTGTAATTAGCCAGTGCGCATTCCGACTCATTGTGTCAGCACGGGTCACAAATTAAATGTATTTGTAAATGGAAAAAAAAAAAAGCTAAAAAAATTGTATAAATAAATATTGCCCAGTATCATAAAATCATCTCATAATTCTAAATAATAATCAAAAAAATATATTACATTGATTTTCCTGTAAAAAAAAAAAAAAGTTGCATTTCAAGTCGTCAGGCTTGGCACAAAGGTACCAAGAGTAACCCAAAAATGAATGGGCTTAGATGTTTACTAACACCGTGCTTCGATAAAGGGCCTCATAAAGGGCCTCTGAAATTCATATGGGAAGCAGAGAGGGGGGAATAAGGTGGCATGGCACATTAAAAATTAGCCATGCTTAGAGCAGTAGGACGTCTTCTGATGTTGCAACGGCTAATAGAATCACAGCATCTGCTTGCTTTACTGATGTTGTTCTAGGCAAGGACGTGTGCGTGTTGGTGTTGGTGAAAAGCTGTGTGTTCATTTTAGCCATCTTTTACAGCTTTAATACATATTTTAGCCTGCCTGTTTGAAAATTCCAGATAAAATCAGCCTCTGAGGATAAAAGAGCACCTAAAATTATACTGTTGCCTTTTTATTCTTATTATTATTCGTATTAATCATTGTTGTTGTTGTTTTGGTATTTAAACAACAACTAGTTCTAGTCCTTGAATATTTTTGGTCGAGCAGTGTTCAAAAGTTACAGGTTATTATCATTATGTCATTAGATGGTAGCAAGTGACTGACTTTATGAATAAATCACTTTGAATGGATGACTATATGAATAAAGTCATTCATTAAACAGATTCCTTCAGGAATAAAACAAGGCACTGTCTTTATTATTGTGCCATTGAATCACTAATTTAACCAACTTGTTAAAAATAATCCTCATTCATTTGAAGCAAAAAAGTGATTTGATTTATAAATGAGTTATTTAATCACTTATGATTTAGATTGGCATTTCTCATAAATGTATGCAAATCACTTTCTTTAGACAGTTATTTAGATCTTAAGGAAACATGATGTACCTGACAAAGGAACATTTAAAACTCTAATACAGCCGACCTTTGGCTTTTTCTTCAGTCCACAGTACAGCACCAACTTCTGCACTGCAGGCTTTCTCTAACATGTGCTTCTGTAGCACTGCTACAGTACTTGCTTTGCATTTGATATGCTGGATTAGGCTGTGATCCATTAAATTCCATCCATGACAGAGCTGTGTGAAAAAGGTAAGACACGTCTTCAGCTGAAGGACTTGTGATGAAGGACTCTCCGGGTCTCTGAGAGAGTCATGAGAGACAATGATGGGGCTTGCTGGAGGAGGGTTTTAAACTCACTCTGTATCCAAAGCAACAGACAGTATTTTTCACTTCGCCTCTGGCAGGCACACATCCGGTCTAGCATTCAGACTTTTGTGCATGTTTGCGTAGGTGGGTTGGTGCAAAGTGCAGCGGTCAACTTCCATTGAACCAGTAGGTCAGGGAAAAAACTCCTGACATTCCCACGAGAGCATTTTCTAATGTATCATGCACCTCAATAAGAACATTTGCTTGTATTTTTGAAGCCCAAAGTCACTTCAAAAGGGCAGACAGAGAGTTCACATAAGAGCGGGAAACAATGTCAGACAGAAAGCATGTCTCCTGTGGATGTTTTTGCGATTGCAGGCAGCAATAATTAACCTCAGTATAATTCAGGTATTTTTAACTTTTTATTTTGTAATACAGTGTCTCTATACTTAATGTTTTTGGGATTTCCATTAATGATTTTTGCTTTTAGAATCATGTAGTATTAAGATATCTTTGTAATAATCAAATAGACAAGAAACAAATACAATTTAGCATACTATATGTGTGTGTGTGTGTGTGAGAGTGAGTGAGTGAGTCTGTGTGTGTGTGTGTGTGTGTGTGTGTGTGTGTGTGTGTGGTGTGTGTTTGTGTGTGCGTGTGAGTGTGTGTGTGCGTGCGTGTGAGTGAGTGAGTGTGTGTGTGTGTGTGTGAGTGAGTGAGTGAGTGTGAGTGAGTGTGTGTGTGTGTGTGTGTGTGTGTGTGTGTGTGTGTGTGTGTGTGTGTGTGGTGTGTGTGTGTGTGCGTGTGTGTGTGTGCGTGTGTGTGTGTGTGTGTGTGTGTGTGTGTGTGTGTGTGTGCGTGTGTGAGTGAGTGAGTGAGTGAGTGTGTGTGTGTGTGTGTGTGTGTGTGTGTGTGTGTGTGTGTGTGTGTGTGTGTGTGTGTGTGTGTGTGTGTGTGTGTGTGTGTGGAAACCCTTTAGCCTTCAGAACTGCCCTGATTCTTTGTGGCATACATTCCACATGGAGCTTTAAACATTCCTCAGATATTTTGGTTCATATTGTCATTATAGAATCTTATCAGTTGCACATCCATGATGCAAATCTCCTGTTCCACCACATCCCAAAGATGCTCTTTTGGATTGAGATCTGGTGACTGTGGAGGCACCTTGACTATTAGTGAACTCATTGTCATGTTCAATAAAACAGTTTGCAATGATTTGAGCTTTGTGACATGCCACGTTATCCTGCTGGAAGTAACCATCAGAAGATGGGTACACTGTGGTCATAAAGGGATAGACATGGTCAGCAACTATACTCAGGTAGGCTGTGGTATTGAAATTATTCTCAATTGGTACTAAGGGCCCTAAAAGTGCCAAGAAAATATCCTCCACACCATTACACCATCACCACCAGCCTGAACCGTTGATGCAAGGCAGGATGGATCCATGGTTTTATGTTGTTTACGCAAAATTCCGACCCTACTATCTGAATGTTGCAGCAGAATTAAGACTCAGGCAACGTTTTTCCAATCTTCCATTGTCCAATTTTAGTCCCCTGCGAATTGTAGCCTCAGTAGGAAACTTAGCTGACTTCTCTTCTTAGCTGACAGAAGTGGTGCGTTCCGAGAATTTTCTCTTTTTCTGACCATTATCTGTAAACTCAAGAGATGGTTGTGCGTGACAATCTCAGTAGATTAGCAGTTTCTGAAACACTCAGACCAGCCTGTCAGGCACCAACAATCATGTCACATTCAAAATCACTTAAATTACCTTTCTTCCCCATTCTGATGCTCAGTTTGAACTTTAGCAGATCGTCTTGACCATGGCTGCATCTGAAATTGCATACTCTCTTGAATGTTTACTCATTTTGAATAAGTAATTACTTTACGACCGCTAAAAAAGTATGTTCTATATAGTATGAGTGCATGTAGTATGAATGTAATCCGGACGTACTACATTCACCATGTTGTCATTATCATGTGACCCACTAGCGTCAGTTACGTCACTTCACTATCATTCATAAATCCTCTCCCGTGGCCTCATGTGATAGTAAAGTGTCCATCGTTTGCACGCTTCAGTATCTCGCCGGAAGAAGTAGGTCATTCGGGTACTTTTTTACTGTGAATTACTGAATGTGAATTCGGACATACTTCTTTTGTCACGTACTTTTTTTCACCTGCTATATATTAGTGAAGTATGCGATTTCAGTTGTAGCCTACATGCCTAGTAAATGCATTGAGTTGCTGCCATGCATGAGTGTATATACAATATTTATATAATGCTTGTTATTGATAAAATATAATAAAACATGTAACATTATAAATGGAATTCATATGGTTTTTATATGGAATATTTGATCTCGTTGAACTTGTCGACTTTGTTTTTCAAAATGGTAAAAGAAAATCAATATTATTATAAGTAATGAAATTATCCAAAATATGGAATTTAGACAACTTAACTCTTATTAATATTAACATTGGGACTTTAAAACCCAATGTTGATGCACAGTCAACTTTTCCTCTCCATTGTCCTTTCCATTTCTTTATATAACCATACTCCGCTGGCTCCATGGCAACTGGTGTGAATTAAGTCTGAAGTCATTATGAAAGTAATTAGCGAGAGTGTGTGTGTGCGCGGGTGGAGCTGGAAGCCCTCTGTTTCGTTCTGTCTCATCGTCTTCTAAGGCTGCTGTCAGATGAGTGCAGATGGGTCCAGGTTCTGCCATCTGTTGAGGGACATAGGTGTGCATGAAAAAAACATTAATTTAAAAAAGAAAAAAAAGAAAAACAGAATTGCTTGAGTGTGAAGCACTGATTCAAGCAGTGGCTTTAACTCACCCTCTGTATTTAACTTAAAATGCTTGTTGTCAGAATGTGCCTAGACTATGACAGTTCTTCATGCCGTGAAATAGGCTGTTGTGACACGTAAATGTGCTTACGTGATTTGCATTTAGAAAAAAATCCATCTCCATAGATGATTAGAGATGATTCATTTCATTACGACACTTTCTTAGAGAGTGGTGTCTTTTATTGGGCTGGTTTCAGAGAGACATGGCAGTGTTTACTTTTCCAAATGGAAGTCTGATCAGGAATAGCTTATCTCTGGACTATTAGCTTTGTCAATATTTGCTGAGGTAAATAATTAATGGATTGCGATCATTCTCCATCTCCTCATCTACAAAAAAATCCCTCTTGGTTTAGAGGGGTTCTTTTATGAATCATTTTCTGCCATGCATATGGTTAAGTTGTGGCATTAACAAGTGTCCTCGAAAATATTTTAAAAATGTAGTTTAAAACATATAAGCTGAGTTTTTAATCCTGTTGCTTTTATGTTACAAAAACTTGAGTAGTTTAAACATGTTGACTGTAGCTATTAGTGTTGTGTAACCATCAAGTAAAAATAATTGTCCTTACACCTCGTACATGTATGAGTGTACACATCTTGATCATTATTTAAAAAAGTTTTTTTGTAATATTATTTTCAAGGTTGAACGCAGGTTTGTTGGCACAGATCCACGGTATTTGTTAATTTTAGGTGTATAAAATGTGCATATTAATCTGGGGAATGAGAAAGTAAAAAGAAAGTACAAAGAGAAAAAAAAGGTTTTGAAAAAAATAAATTTTTGTGCAAGCTGACATGTTAATTAGCAAATTTTGTATTCTGCCTTTTGTTTAAATGTGATTCTACTCACTATTCAAGCGCTGGTGAGAAAATGTGCACCTTTAATTACTTTATAAAAAAAAACACACCCACAAATATGCCTCTCTCCTCAGGAATATTCTTGGGAAGATTCGAATTTTGAGTTCAGTTACATGATTGACATTTCGGATCACTATATCAACACAGAATATGCACAAATGAAGGAAGAAGTCGCCTGATGTATACCCCTCTCTTGCACACACACACAGCCTCCAATAGACTTATGAAGGAGGGCTCGAAAGGTCAGTCGCTGTTAATGAGCTATGTCTAGCCCATTGTCTCCGAGCACCAGGTCCGTCTTCCTGATGAAACTGTGCAGCTGAGAGACAAAGATTACATTCCTTCCACATTCACCTTTGTGTTTAAATTAACTGCTACATTCCATAAGTAGATTCCCAACAAGCCTATTTGTTTTCAAGGCCGGAGGCACTAGGTGACTAATTAGCACTACTGTAATTTAGACACTTAAATTCTGAATGTAGAACTCTGCGGTTGGCGATGCCATGCTCCTGTATTGTGTTTATTGTTTTCTTCCTCTAAATGCACACTGCATATATTCTTACTGAAAATTATATGGTATGGTTGAGTAATTTTATGTTTCCCACATTGGTCTTTAGATTTCTACGAATGTTCCCATGCAGATTTGTAAAGGTAATCGGGAAATCTCAGGGTCGACCTATTGCTTTCATCGCACCCTGATACTAACCTTCCTTTAGTAAACACTATACTTATTCTATTTTCCTTTCTCTCGTTCACCCACACACAAAACACACTCTCGGTTCCACCGGCTGCTCTTTACCTTGGCATGGATCACCTTGTGAAAATCCTCTGTTGTTCTTTCTGACTGGCCCTGTTATTTATCACTCAAATTCATTTGCGAGCCCTGAAGTGTGTGTGTGTTAACCGAGCGAGGGAAGGTTGATGTGTGTTCGCACATGCAAGGATGCGTGTGCGCGCTGATGGAACGAGACAGGGCTTGTTGCTGTCTCTGTTGGCTGTGCTCGCTTCCTCTCATTCCCTAATCCCTCCGTGTTACAGTCATCTCTGTGCACCAAGCCCCTCAGAACTGTCAATATCCAGACCAGAAAATCTCACTTCTTGATCTCTGCTCTCTTACTGCCGTAGACAGACTTATAAGCCCTGCCGATGTGCTTAGCATGAAGATACACTGCTTGCCACTGAAACTCCACCAAGCTTGATGCAAGGCATGGGGGACAAATAACAGTATGTGGAGGAAAAAAATGGTAGCCTGTTCTAAAGAGACAGAATGGTGGCACCAGACACCATAAGGAACTACTATGTGTCATACTATGTGTCATCAGCTTCTTTTTGTGAAGATATTTCGGACTCTCATATCATCTTTTATCTATTTATTTGTATTTATTTATTTGAATGTAATTGCTGTGTGGGAATTAAAAGGAAAGTTCTATGTTGATCAAAATATGTTGATGGGCAAATGCAGTCTTTTGGCAAAGGAGTCTTTGAAATTTTTTATGCTACCTTCCTTGAATATAACGACAGCTACACTACCCTTAAAATGTTTGGGTGTGGTAAGATTTTAAAATGTTTTTGAACGAAATGTGTCTTATTTAAGGCTGTATTTATTTGATTAAAAAATAATGGATTAAAAAATTGGATTCAATGGTATTTAATGGCTAGCACAATGGGTAACACTTTACGGTAAGGGTACATGAATTATCATGAATTCAGGTATAGATTCATGAATGAATTAGGCATTAATTCATGCATTAATATCTCATGAATCATCAGGAACTAACATGAGTTCAACGTTTTTCATTCATGACTTCATGGATGAACAACACCTTAATTAAAACATTAACTAAGATGAGTACATCATCATGAATTATGATTTATTACGCATGATCATGATGTTTTCTTTGTTCACAAAAAAATGTGTCTTTACTATCCATTGTGGATAAAGCTACAGTTATGGTACATGAATCATCATGAACTCATGCATAAAAAAAGCAATAATTCATGCATGCAAGACTACTCTTCGAATTATTAATACAAAAATCCACATTACCTCATGCATGCATACAGGCTAGAACAGTATATCAATTAATGTGAGAACTGTTTTTCTGAATTATGATCTGAGTTTCCAAGCATGTTCATGTCTTCTTCATAGCCTGTAAATGGACAGACCCCAAAATTGGCCAATCACAGCAAATAGCACACAAACTCTCTTAACATTCAAATACAGTCATCATTAACTAAGCATAATCTTTTAATGACTTCATCATGTGTGTGGCCCCTCAACTAAAGTGATGACTTGGTCTTTTGAAACACTGATGAACAATGTTTTCATTATAATCTGAGTTACCCAGCATGTTCATGTCTTCATAATAGCCTCCAGGTAAATGCAGACCCCAAAATAGACCAATCCCAGCTCATAGCACATCAATTCTGTTGACATTCAAATACAGTAGTCATTATCAACTAAGCATTATCTTTTAATGACTTCATCATGTGTGTGGCCCCTCAACTAAAGTGATGACTTGGTCTTTTGAAACACTGATGAACAATGTGTTTTCATTATGATTCGAGTTATCTAGCATGTTCATGTCTCTTCCCAAGTATTGCTGTTGATTTAACTGGTAGGCTATACTGTTTCAGAATAAACAGCATGGTCTCATTGTTAATACGTAGGTATTAATACGTTATTTTCAAAGATAGAAAACATACTTTTTTGTACGTTTGGATAGATGCTGAAACGTATAATATGGACATATCTGCAACATTTAAACGTAACATTATTACGATTTTACAGCTACAAAACGTTATTTACGTATATTCCATATCATAAAGATATCTGTATAATTTCCCTTTTACCATGCATTTTATAGATAAATGTAAGATCCCTTAACCCTATTCCCAAACCTAAACATACCCATTTTATACAGAATATAAAAAGGATAAAACGTAATGGACAGAGATGTGTAGAGAAATGGCAGTTTTATTAACAATAGCATTAAAATATATTTTGAGCCACTAATCCTACCCATAACCATTCCTTAAAACTACGTAACGTTAGACTACAATTATGAAGAAAAACATAACAGACAGACAAGTATAATCACAATAATTTATTTATTTATTGCGAAAATGTCAAAACCGGTACCAAAAGCCGTTCACATGGTGATGTGTTGGAGTCGCAGTCCTCTCTGGCAGTATTATAATTTTGTATGAGGTACAGAGCAGATTTAAATTATTTAAATTAATAATCCATGAAAATGTTAATCCGGCTTCGGTTCGCTCTGTGAAGGCGCGCGCGCTTTTCCATTTCAAATGTACTAGTACACGTCACCGACTGAAACACGGCATGTCGCAATCTGTGACGAACCAGGGAAGAGCCAATGAGCGTTTGATATCACTGCCATAAAACATGATGTAACGCTTCTTGAGGCCGCAATTTTTGAATTTGAATTCATCACCGGCGCGGGATTTGACGTTTACGGTCGCTGCTGAGAAATGGAGATGAAGATCACTGGATAAAAGGCTGAATTTGGATCTGTTTCTTGCAAACAACGTATGGATTCTAAAGATTTGGATTACATCAAACTAATAAAATTTATGTCTTTTGTGAATTTATGTTGTGTTTTATAGGAGAAAACGCTTTTTGTGTCTCACAGTAAATAAAAATGGTTAAACGAGTAAAGAAGGTATTTTTAAGGTTTTAAAGTTGGCCTATTCTTTTTTAACACCATGCAGGGAAAATGTTCATATTTATGAGTATTATATTAATAAATGCGACTGAAAACTTAATTGATAAGACAGTTGAATGCAATAGAGTCGTTTCTGCGTGTATAAAACGTAAATAAATGTACGTATGATAGAACTAACTTACACTTTACGTAAAAATACACACGTATTCTCATGAGATCAAAGCAGTAAAGTTAAGATCAAAGTCCATTTGTGTCCACAGTACATTGTTTGCAAAGGCTTGAACGTTCATGTTCATATTCATGTCATTTCACATCAGTGTTTCAAAGGACCAAGACATCACTTTAGTTGAGGGGCCACACACATGATGAAGTCATTAAAAGATAATGCTTAGTTGATAATGACTACTGTATTTGATATCACCAGAATTGATTTGCTATGAGCTGGGATTGGTCTATTTTGGGGTCTGCATTTACCTGCAGGCTATTATGAAGACATGAACATGCTGGGTAACTCAGATCATAATGAAAACACATTGTTCATCAGTGTTTCAAAAGACCAAGTCATCACTTTAGTTGAGGGGCCACACACATGATGAAGTCATTAAAAGATAATGCTTAGTTGATAATGACTACTGTATTTGAATGTCAACAGAATTGATGTGCTATGAGCTGGTATTGGTCTATTTTGGGGTCTGCATTTACCTGCAGGCTATTATGAAGACATGAACATGCTGGGTAACTCAGATTATAATGAAAACACATTGTTCATCAGTGTTTCAAAAGACCAAGTCATCACTTTAGTTGAGGGGCCACACACATGATGAAGTCATTAAAAGATTATGCTTAGTTAATGATGACTGTATTTGAATGTTAAGAGAATTTGTGTGCTATTTGCTGTGATTGGCCAATTTTGGGGTCTGTCCATTTACAGGCTATGAAGAAGACATGAACATGCTTGGAAACTCAGATCATAATTCAGAAAAACAGTTCTCACATTAATTGATATACTGTTCTAGCCTGTATGCATGCATGAGGTAATGTGGATTTTTGTATTAATAATTCGAAGAGTAGTCTTGCATGCATGAATTATTGCTTTTTTTATGCATGAGTTCATGATGATTCATGTACCATAACTGTAGCTTTATCCACAATGGATAGTAAAGACACATTTTTTTGTGAACAAAGAAAACATCATGATCATGCGTAATAAATCATAATTCATGATGATGTACTCATCTTAGTTAATGTTTTAATTAAGGTGTTGTTCATCCATGAAGTCATGAATGAAAAACGTTGAACTCATGTTAGTTCCTGATGATTCATGAGATATTAATGCATGAATTAATGCCTAATTCATTCATGAATTTATACCTGAATTCATGATAATTCATGTACCCTTACCGTAAAGTGTTACCGCACAATGCTTTATACTAGAAACATTGTAATTATCTTGTATCTGACGGCTATATTTGTTTACAGTATTGATACATTGCGGTACTTTTGCATCAGTGCAGTTATGCACCTGTAACCCATGTGGTCTGTCCTGCCATGCTACAGATAAAAGAACCGGACCTCTATTGGAGTCTGGACCGAGGCCTGCCACTGCAGGCAGCCTGGGAGCATCATACCTCATCTTTGTTCTCTGTTTGTTTTCCCCCTCTCTCTCTCTTGCATGTTTACATCACACTTCTCCTCTGAAGTCTCTCCATCCCAGCAGAAAACCATTGCAGATTGATGCCAGTGTTGTACGTGGTGTGAATTTGGACAGCGTGAAGCCCAGCAGAGATGAACAGAGATCTCATCCAGCTTTCTTGACAACTCAATGGATCATTCCCCTCAGTTGTCACTGGGTCAGATTTCCATTCAAAACACCTTGACACATTTGATAATGTGACAAATGGGTCTCTTTGTCTGGAAGCAATATCATCAGTATCATCCTCTTTGCGGTTATTTGTGCAATGAGCCAGCAAATGAAATTAACAGAAAGCAAATTAAAATGAGTGAAACTGATGGAAATTGGAAGTAATCCCAAGACAAAGGTCTCAATTTTTATGCTTTCTCAAAGACTCGCTGATCAGATGGTGCACAAATAAACAAACATGTCTGGATGAAATGAATAAATGAATAGACAAATATATGTTTAAAGACTTCATCACATTCATGTTTGTTTGTTCAGTGACAGCAAATACCAGCTTCTGGATAATCAACAAAACAAGCTCTCAACACACAGTTTGAGCTGGGCAATAACAATCGGGCAACTGAGACGCTGCATTTTAACACCATTGCAAATATTTATGGGCCAACACGGAATAGAAATAATGCAGAATTATATTTACTTTCTATCAGTACAGTATTTGTTTTAACTGGCAATGTTTAGCTTGTTGAAGAGGAATGATGCAGTATCATCATGAACTTGCATTTAGCTCTCAGATACTGACCAAGACAACCAATGGGCCACTGTTTACACCTGGTATTAAGATGCGTTTTTTCAAAGTGCACAAGATAAATACCGTTGTAAATGGGGTCTACAACGTGAGCTTGTCAACTTTTGAACACTTCCAGAGGACAAAAACACATATTTGACTGGATTGCTTCTGTAGTGTAGACGCTCATGTGGTTGATTGTGTTCGAAAAGGCACAAAACATCCTACCTGTCGCCTACTGACAACACGTGAACGTTATGGGACGAGTTTTGAGAAAGCGCACCAAAACAAACGATTTCATCTTTGCTATGTTGTTCCTAAACAGAGAATTTATCAAAATCACCATTACCATGTGTATTCTTTCCATTTGCTCTCTTTCTCACTCGCTCATAAGCAGTGTAATGGCTTCATTCGTAGCCTACATTAGCATTTGTGCGCCACATTCGGCGACAAAATCAAAACACAAGCCATCACAGGAAACACATTTGAAATGCATGTTAAGACTTGGTTTAAACGTTTTAAGGTTTAAACCTGTTTAAACGGTAATGCATCTCTGCTGACCATTGTGATCAGATCACTAAAGCATGCTAATACCAGGACTAAACAGGGGTTTGGAAGGGTCCTTGCTTTAGATGTGACTTGCCTCCAGTCAAGGATGACTTAACCCTTGAGTAGTTCACACAAAAAATAATTGACTCACTCTCATGTTGTTCCAAACCAGAATGCCTTTCTTTTTTTTATTTGCAGACCACATGAAATTATGAAATGTTACAGTATGTTCATATAATGAAAGTTGTTTTGATCCTATTGTTCTCCCAAATATCATCTCTTATGACTGATTAATGGAAATTATCCAATGTAAACGGCCCAACGAGGGTTACTGAGGTCAGAAAGACACTGATCTGAAAGTTGCACATTTTCACGCCGTACCTTTAATTAAGGTTTAGCGGTCACAACGGCTACTCGTACATCAGCATTAAAGAGTATCTTCACTCAGCCTTGAAGTAAGGAGTTTCCTGCTGGCAATAAAAACTGTTAAGATTGTGTCCTTGACTCAAGCTCTTCAGCCAGGTCCAGCAGAGATCATTACCCAGCCCTAGGGACAGGAGTGTGATTAATGGTTATTAAGGTCCGAACAACATCCGAGGTCAGCCGTGAAGCGGAGCAATGTAAGAAGTGCCAGACAGATCACTCTTTTGTCTCAAAGAGGTGTGGAGACCGAGAGAGAGAGAGAGAGAGAGAGAGAGAGAGAGAGAGAGAGAGAGAGAGAGAGAGAGAGAGAGAGAGAGAGAGAGAGAGAGAGAGAGAGAGAGAGAGAGAGAGAGAGAGAGAGAGTGTGTGTGTGTGTGTGTGTGTGTGTGTGTGTGACTATACACATCTGCTCAAGATTTTATGAGTGTCTCCATGTGCTTATAAGGGTTCCGCCTCGGCCCTTTGATCTCCTCGTGCACCTTAAGTGGATCCATAATACCTTATTTCTGATTAAGTTACAAATATGCGAAATTGAGTTGCGGTCTTTGTAGTCTGCACTACAAAGCCCAGACCATTTATCATAGCTTTCAGTAAAATCAGTGACAGCAATAAGTCTGATAGGGAGTGGGCTCGATCTATTTTCATGCTCATTTGAATGCTGCAGCACTCAGAGCATTCCTCTTAGATTAATGAGGAATTTATCTTGAATCAGGTTGTTGGTCATATACAATATTATTGAGCTTGTTTCTGTGTGATAGTTTAAAATAAGAAATGGAGTTAATAAGGTTGCATTCACACAAAATATAGTCTGAGTTGTGAGATATATAAGGGCACATTGCAAAAAAAATTTTTTGCAATTGCAAGATAAAAAGTTATAATGCTATTTTTATAACAATCTCAACATTATTTGTGCTGTTGTAATTGTACCAACTTCTGTGTCACCTCTGCAATGCAAATATTAATTTTGTTGTTAATGGTTTAATTTGATTGATAACAGCTATGTCTTATTATTCTGTATTTATTGAATAAATATTATAGAAGACCTTTTTCAGGAAGCAGATGTGGATCTTTTAGATGAATTTAAGGAGGGCTCTTCTGGTCTTGGTCTTGACTCGTTCTCGCCCTGACTTGGTCTCGACTCGGTTTCAGTTTAAGTGGTCTTGACTACAACACAATATTTAAAATTGCAGTTGTGAGATTTAAAGACAGATTATGAGGTTTAACTGACATTGTAAAACAAAGAAATATGAAGTCGCATTGTGAGATATAAAGTTACAATTTTGAGAAAGTCACAATTGTGTGATAAGAAACATTATGAGAAACAAAGGAGCAATTGTCATCGTGAGTTTTAACAATTTTTATATGATATAAAGTTGTATTTGTTAGATACTTGTAAGATAGTTGAAATTCTGAGTCACGTTGTGAAATTTAAAATATAAAAATTTAGAGGATTAAATTTCTGAGATTTAAAATTGCAATTATGAGAAATTCACACTGCAAAATTTTAAACCACATTGTGATTTGCACATGAAGTCACATTGTGATATGTAAAGTCACTTTGTGAAATATAAAATCAAAACAAAGTTGCAATTCTGAGATTTAAAGCCACATTATTAATAAAAAAATATTTTAAGACAGAAACTGCCTTCCATATGATACTGTGGCTAAAACATTGAGAAGCTAAAAGAAAAAGTATAAACTTGATATTTCCTTGGTTGGAGTGCATACAGAATATACCATGTTACTGCTGTACATAGATACTGAACATCAGAAAGAGAGAGGAAGTAGGTGCAAAAGTCAGCCCGTGAGACTCCCTGGTTTGAGTCGACAGCTCTGTAGGTGCTGTCTTACACATGTCAACAGAAATCCGCAAGGAAGAGTAGAAGTTCTAGGAGCTGAATGTGAACATCATGTTTGAATTAGCACATTTCAAACCTTCCATCCAGGCGTGGACCGTGGCCTTTGGTGTAGGACTGTCCTCAGATACGTTTTTTCTTTAATTGGACCAGGCAGCAGGCAGAACCTTAGTGGTTTTCGTGTTCTTTCGGCTGCACACATGTCGGTTGCATCGGAGGAGGTGGTTGAATTTCTGAATGGCGTCGAAATTCTTATTCACAATTTCATTTTGGGTCTCTCCTTCTCTAGCTCATACTCGCATGCTCTCACACAGCCTCTCTCACTTTCCCATTTCCCAGTTTCAGCCTGATGTGTGAACTTGAAAATTGCTGTTATATTTATCAGAATTATCTGTTATATTTAGCATCATTACATATGAGCACTTAGTGTAGGAACACTGTCGATCACAAACCCTCTTTTCCATGCAGACTGTGTCTCTTTCTCTTCAGGTTAGTCAACAGCTTCTTTTCTACTGTTCAAACCTGTAATTCGAAAGCCCGTGATGCTAAAGACTGACTCTTTACTCTTTAACAAAAAATCCTACATTTTGATTAGGTCCAAAAATGAAGCATAATTACTGCCATTCTTCTGTCCATATGTGATTAAAAAAAAAGTATTCGCTTAGAGAGCGGTGCAACGATAGTTAATTAACATTAGCCAAAATGAGGAGGATGGAATATGCCTTTGAATGACCTCACCAGCTCCTCCACATTTAATTAGCTGATGCCAGCAAATGATTGTAAGCATGAGGTCTAATCTGGGGGCATTAATCCCATAAAGCCTCATTGACATGTAGGCCTTTGATGATACAAGATTGCCTTTCATGATAGTGTTGTCACCTGCTGATTGAGTGAGAGTGAATACATGTTCATATACAAAAAAAGACACCTATATCACTAAACACGCTCTCCCACTCGTCTCTCCACATACTGACATGCTCACAAACTTGCATTCACATCATTGAGGCAAAAGTATGCAAACATGCCCATCGTCGGCGTCCGGCAGAGATGATTAATTTTTTATCATACAGTTTTGACCTGCATTTTCTCATGTGGCATATACGTGTGTGTGTGTGTGTGTGTGTGTGTGTGTGTGTGTGTGTGTGTGTGTGTGTCTGCAGTCTCACCCAGTGGAAATGTGAAATGATGTTATCATCTCTGCAGATCTATCATTGGCCTGGAAATTGTATTTAAGCATCATAAACTGAAGGGAAAAAAAAACTATTCAAAGAGGTGATAATCAGAGCATTCAATCAGAGCTGCAATTTCAGCCTCTTCTCCAATGAAGCTACAGCCGCTTCACTTTGTAATGGAGGGCCATAATGAATTAAGATTCATCGCCGGATAAATTGCCGTGAATAGTCTTCAAAAGGTCTCCGAGATGAGATATAAGCTGTCGTCTCTGGCCACCTGCTAACATTCCCGGCTCACGAGAAAGCGCCAGTGATTCACTCGGGATTGCAGGCATTATGGAGGTCCAAACCAATAACTGCTTAGAGTTCACACATTTCTATGAAATGAGCTTATGGAAGCAGAGAAATAAGGGCAGAGGAGAGAGATTGTGAAAGAGAGGGAGGAGGAGGAGGAGGGCGAGTGAGTATCTGTTTTACTTTTAGCTGACTTCTACCCACACAAGCCATGCGGTAATGATCATAAATACTTGTTTTATGCACACAGTAGTTTATATCGATCTGTCCACATAGATCGCCTTCACTGCTCTGGCTGACTCAACGAAAGAATCCATATTCAAACAAATCCATATTCAGCAGCAAAAAGTGACGGTTTTATTAGCTCTGAAGGTCTCCTTTATCATACTGCTTCGCAAGTGATATGGTAAAAGAAAAGGCTGCAAGAAGAAAGTGCATCTCTGTGAAGTTCAAAGCTGTGAACGGCACATGCAAACAGGATGAAACCACATAAACCGTGCCCAGTCTGTCTGATACGCCAATGAAAAGCTCCAAGCCGCCTGTCTTCTCAGGAGAGCGTTTTGTTTATTTATTCTGATTTCATGTTTGTATGTGGGTGTGAACCCTGTGAGAAGCAGCATATAGGCGAACAATGTCAAGCTTGCTTGGATGGAAAGCTAAATGGTGTTTGTTGCAGCCGACGTTGTTAGACACCGTTTTAAAAGGCTGATTGTATTTACGGTGACAGGTGCACAGCTCGAAACCGTATTCATTTCCTGGGGCAATTGTTTCTTTGAACGATCTGCGTGTTGACATTAACCTCGTTTGTTGTCTCACTGTGAATCATATTATGGGGCTTTAAAAAATAGTCACAGTCAATTTGAAATATTATATAAAGAAGAGCAAGAGATATGATACAAAGTATGGCTATGTGATATTAGCTGTGAATTAGTTTTTACAATTGAGTTCAAAAGCATCAGCACTCCCATAAGGAGTCACAATCACTTTTGTTTGGGATGGAAAGCTGTAATATGAAAGACCTGAAAGGATATGGGTCATGTTGCTTTACATTATACACTGCCATGAGATTTGATCAAGTGTTGATGTTTTCATTTAGAGCTGTGATAGTTATTTCACACGTTCATATCTGCGAATATTTTCATGTCTATTTTACCCAAATACACTCTTTAAAATAAAGATTCTAAAAGGGGGGGTTGAAGAACCATTTTAAGTTCATCAAAAAACCTTTCAGTGAACAGTTCTTAAAATATTTTTTTTTTTCTTCATACAAGGAAGATTTTATTAATCTAATTTTCACTACAATGGAAATGGGTTCCATGGATGTGAAAGGTTCTTCATGGAACCATAGAGGCCAGTTAATACAGAACCTTTTTAAGAATGTATGAAAATTATTTACTGTTTTTTTTTTTTGCATTAAAACTAAAATTTTGTAATCTTAATCACATCGATCACACAATCTCATATTTATTGATTTGACAACATTATTACTAAGAATAATGTCTACCAATAATGCTGTGTGTTCATATTAAGAGTACATGATCTTTTGGTAATATAAGCTAACAGGCCTTTGTCAAGTACACTTTGAAATACTGTAGATGGTATCAGTCATTCCATTCATGGGAAATAATGCCATTAAGCTTTAATCATCATAGTGTTTGTGAACACCCTGATGAAGGCCTAATGCTCAAGCCGTTCATCTTAATTAGCTTCAGTAAATAGCATTTACGTGCAACTTGAGTGTTTTGACATGCTCTATCTTGAACTAACGTTTCATCCATTTTACACAGTCAGAAGTAATGAAAAGCTTAACGGTATGCAGTGTGCAGCCACTTATGCAGTGGCTTTTCTGAAAAGTTGGACAAGCAACTGTTTGAAAACCCTTCGGTAGAGTTGGTAGAGTTACAACAGAATAAACAATACCTTTTGAAAACGTTTTTTATTGGCATGAGAAAGAACTAAAAGTGCTTTGAAGGTATCTAAGTATTTTCTGCCTGAACAAACCGCAGAGTGTATTTCCACACTCATATAGTTCATTCTCAAAGAGATAAAATGTCTGCCGTCCTGTCTCCTTCCTCAGTGACATTCACTAGATACATTTCACATATAATCGCTCTTCTTAATATCTGCCTTATTAATAGCAGGCAATTTATTTCACCAGCAAAAATATTAAATGAATTTTTTTTTTTATATCTTACCATGTAAAATGTACTTAATGATTAATCGACGATGGGAAATAACCTGTCAGTACAATACAGTAGGTTCATTTAACTGCATTTCAATCTATTCAATTCTGGTTGGTATAATTTCAAAATCCGTATGATTGACTTATTTGCTTCACAGGACGTCAATGTGGTGCTTTGGTGCTGTTTTTGCATCTCATTATAGCCTAGGAAGAGATTGTTCATTACGTTATGTGTCAAATCCTGTAAAGAATATGAGGGAAAACAAATTAGGCTTTGTATTTACAGTATTCAAATTATTCCAAAGCTTGCAGGAAGGCAGTTATAGATTTTAAGCATGCAGAATTTCTTCAGACACTGCAACGGTCGTGATATGACATGTGTCTTTTTTATAAACATGAATTCAACATATAACGAATAGTAACACACTCAAAATGTAAAAAAAATATACAATCTACTCAAATTTACTGAAAACATATTCTTTTAATTCAGCCAAGAGGTCAGGCCGTGACGTATTGATTTTCTACTGGTCAAATGTCTTCACGTGATGCGAATTCGCTGGTCAGAGTTCACCAATCTTGAACTTTGCAACGCAGCAAAATGCAAAACTTTTGCATGAGCTGCATGGCATTTCCTGTTAACATGAAGCTGCAAAGTTACTTATATTTAGTAGAATGTCTAAAGTGGACCATCAAAAGAAAGTGTGACCAGATATTTTGAAGAATATCGGTAACCAAACAGTTGAAGGGCCCCATTGACTTCCATAAAATAAAAATAAAAAAATACTATGGAAGTCAAAGGGGTCAATCAACTGTTTAGTGACCGATATTCTTCAAAATATTTGGTCACACTTTAGTGGTCACAAGTTTGCTTTGTTTCTGTGGTGCTTCTAAGCAAAGCACTTTGCCTAACATTGCTCCTGAAGGAACGTTTATGCAATTGGCTTACTGTCTCTCTGGATAAAACTGTCCGCAAAATAACAAATTTAATTTAAGCTGGTACAAGCGTGGGCTGATGGTTGTCTGAGTCTTAGGGCCAAATACGAAGATTAAAGAGGGAAACATTAAGACACTGCTCATTATTATGTTACAACATCAATTGTAACAGCTTTACATCAATCTTTGGTTTTCCAAGAACAACAAATGAAGGGAAATATCTTGAGTCCTAAATTATGAGATTGCATATAGCTGTTGGCAATTATAGGCAGGTCTCAGTACCCATGTGTGATCTGCTCCATAATTTTGACTCAGCAATACATTTTCTACTAAAACATTGTTGAGATGCAATTATACTACCGTTTTTGGTCAAGCAGCATTTTGAGAGTGCTGATATAGCAGTCCATCAGCACTGGGACTTTTTGTATGTATCATCATATCTTTCTGCAAGTTACATTGAGTTAAGTTTAACTTTTTAAGAATTAACTTTTTATTTATTGAACTGTTGTATAAAAGCTATATCACATAATAATGCCACATTGTTACTCTAATATTTGTGGATAGAGCCAAACTGCTGTTACTAGTTCTAACATGACGTTTTCAAATTAGTGATGGAGGCTCTTGAACTTGAACGTCAAGTGACATGGTTAATTGATGTCTTTTTATGTCTGGAACACTGATTGTGCGGTTTTGTGCAATAACCAGTTATAAAAAAGACAAGATGTTCGCTTCACTCACACTTGAAACAGTCTGTCACACCACACTAAAGAGCGTCAAACAACAATTTATTATTTAAATTGCATAATAGACATAATTATTTGAGACTTGTTGAAATTTTTGAAAACACAAAAATTCAAGTTTTGCTGTTTTTTTTCCACACACCTGTGAGCCCTCGTTTGGGTATCTCTCTTCTATTGGTTTTGATGGACATTTTCATAATTTCAAGAATGGCAGTATAGATTTGAAAGATATTTTGCAGATTGTTACCTTTACAGCAGGGCCATTGTCAGTGGTGAAGAACCCATAACATCTTTGTCCTTGGCTCTGTGAATTTAAGCAAAGCCGTTCGTTACACAGTGGGAATTACAGCACTGTTGCTTCCGAACAATCCACAAAATAGTCTTCTGAAACCATCGTTGTCCAAACCCCAAAGCTAGGCTCTCCCTCTCCCTCTGTAATCTCAGGATAAATGCTGGTGTGTTCACTACAGGAGGCAAAAAAGATAGCTAAAGGAGAGTATTCATTTCCAGCAAGGTCTAGATAGAAAATGTCATTGCAATTCACAATCCCACAAAGAAGTGGCTTTGCCTGGCATTTTCACAGTAATTTAGTCTGAGCTCAGCATTGATGAGCTGCGAGTTTTCCCGCCTGCAGACTGCCACATCATACAGGGTCCTTCAGGATATCTATGTTCACAATGTTTGGTGTGGTCACGTAGATGCATTTGGTACTTACAGTTGTCAGAATTTGATTATAATGGTCTCTTCACAAAGCAACATAAGATTTCCAAGATTTCCATGAGGCTTTTAGAAAATTCATTTTTTTGATTTTATACATTTCATCAGACTGACTTAAAAGGCTTTATGTGTGGACAAGCCCTCCAGATGTATTTGGCTATTCATTTATGAGTATTCTCAACAAATATTTACCCAGCTAAATAAACCCTCTATCTGATGCTAAGAATATAAATAATGTAAAATGTTTTGCCCATAGCAAAGTCTTCTCAATGCAAATAAACACCATGGTCTTGCAGCAAGAACTGAGCCAATGATCGCTAGGGATGATTGAGCTCAACGGAATGCTTTACACACGTGTATGAACACACAATGAGTCTTGGGGAGTCACATTGTCTGGGTCGACTCCCCCACGTTTTCCATTCATCTGCCGACTTCATCCGTCAGTCTTGACATATTCAATTAGGTGCAGTGATTGTACTTAAACAGACCTTGAAAGGTTTGTTTTCCCCCAGCGGATGTCAAGGATAATTGCGTGAGTGCGTGAGGAGCTTCATACGAATTGATGAGCGTCCCACGTGCAAATCTACAATGTTTTTTTCTTCTGAAGCTACAGATATTCCTGTACAGTGTGCAGAGGAAGTTGTGTACACTGGCCGCGCGAACACATAGTGGCTGTAATTGAGTGTGGCAGGCAGATATTTGCTGACAGAGGCGGGAAACTGGAGCGTAACACAAGTGTCCTGCAGCCGTCACGGCAGACTGTGTATTGTCTAGCGCTCCACTGTGTGTAATCATAGATGTGGTTGTTTTTTCCTCACTGCCGTGGGGTCCTTCATACTGCAAAAGGCCTGTCCGGTCTGGCCAATAGACCGTGATCAGCATCTCTCCCACTCGCAAAGCCACGCAGCAGGACTGAAAGGAGCGTTAAGGAACAAAATAGCTGGCCAAGCTGAGGTTGCGGTGGCGACACCGTTACAAATTCTCTATTCTCTCTCTCTCTCTCTCTCTCTCTTGCCTCTCTAGCTTGTTTTTGTCTGTTTTTCTTTGTGTAAAAAATAGTTGTTTTTTTTCTCAATTTGCATAGTAATCACTCTGTGAACGGTTGCATTTGTAGATGCATCCTTTTTATAGCATCTTTGTCTTTGGCCATTCCATTGTGTCTCCCAGTTTTTTTATGTCATGCCACAAGTATTTTGATTTTTAGAGGGCAAGTCAAGGTAAAAATAATCCAACCTTTAAAAACACATGTACCCTAAGAAACACATCCATTTGGAGTTAGATTATTCTGAAACTGGCATAATTAAGCAGGGTGTCCTTAAGACCAAATTGTTCAAGGCATATTACTGTTGTTCAGCTAAATTTTTTTGCAGGTGAAATCCATTCATTTCTGTTGGATTGGGTGATGTTGAAAGATTTCCCCATGCAAATTTCGTAACTGGTTCTCCACAGATCCACCATGCTTGGTTTTAAAGCGTGAGCTGCTTTGTACGTCGCTAATCTATTGACAAGGGACCTTTTTTGCCTGCGAAATTTCACAAAAAATTTGCTTATATTCCCGCATCTTAAGGCAGTGTTTAAAAACGATTTATTTATTTATACATTTTAGTTATGTATGTTTAAATCAATAATTTAACTAATTTATTCAATTTGATTTTAATAATCAATTTGTAATTGATTTTTTGCTTTTTAAAGAAAATGAGATTAGTCATGATTATTTTGTTGACAGCCCAAAACCTCTGGATTAGGTGATTAATTGTTTGGGCAGCCCACCAACTAGTCGAGTTTAAAATCTCCATCTCTGCCTTTTTTTTTTTTTCATAGTAATCTTCTCATGCATGAAACAAAGTGTTGCAAACATGCTAACTGACCTTCATGCATCATGTGTGCCACTTTGCGACCTGTACAAGGTAGCTCGCGTAATGCTCTGTGTAACTGTACAATATCTTTCCAGGCTCTTTGATGCGATATGTCATCAGATTGCCTGTCACCCTGTCCCACTGCACATTACGGAGAATATGTTTTTCACGCCATTCTTATCTTTGTCTTGCCATTGCGGATTATTTTTTAATTATGTCATAATCCCCCCATAAAGGAGATTTGATTGGGGCGTAACAGGCAGATGTGACCTCATTACTTACGGGACGCAGGCCCTGCAGTCTCTCTCTGTTATCATGGAGATGACGCAACGGTGACATGATTATGGCACAGGAGCTTTACTAAGATGCTAACAGAGTTTTATACCCTGGGGCTTTATTTGGCAGTCTCTCGCCTCACATTTAACTGTCGCTTGTGTGTGCAGTGCCAAATGTTGCTTTTTGACAGCACCACATGTATTATTTCACGCCTGCTTTGGATTCTTGCCTGCTTGTCGTGCAGGTCAGAGTTTGCTCTCAAAAAAAAAAAAAAAAAGGAAAATTAGACAAGCATGTGGTTGGAATTCTTTTCTTTTTTTTCTTTTCCAGAAATTAATTCAGTTTTCAACAGATGTTTATGAGACTTGGCACTGAACAGGATCTTCACGGGCTGTTGGCATTGATTAAGGCAATTTCCAGTTTTCAGCTGCTGATAATTTTACAAGGACGTTGCTGGCGTGTACAGTATATTTCATGATCTTGGATCTTTAGGGGGGTTTATAAGGGTTAAATTGCGCCTGAATTTCAGCATTCAAAATAAAGTGAGAAATGATTTGCAGTTTGTCTTTTTTTATTCAGCACACATTCTTGTCTCCATTTAGCAAGGGTACTTACTCCAAAAACCTATAAAGTTAATACTTACATTAAGTGGGGATGCACAGTATTAGTACTGTATTGGTTATCAGATGTTATTAGATTGTTTTGTTTTTTTACCTGTGGCTGGTATTGGATATTAAATTATGCCTGCTCATTTCCCTCTTTTTTTACATCTAGATTAACTGTGAGTATTAACACTATTACATGTTATCTTTAGCAAATCTGAAAATGAATATTCACTTTTCATTCTGTGCACCATACTGTTGTGATGTCACTTGAATTGATTTTAGTGTTTTATTTTATGGTTATTTTAATTGACATTTATTTGTTGTCAGCCATAACATGCATTATTTCATAATAAATATGGCCATATATAGCGCTGTTACACAAGGGTGTAAACATAAGTATTCGTTAGGGATGGGTTAGGATGTTCACATCATATCTTGCGACAGAAATACAACCATAATATAATGTTCCCATACATTTCTTTAAATGTTTTCCACCTGTGATATCTCATTACATCTGGCACAGATCAATCTAAAAACAATGATAGATCTTCAAGTTACACTATGTGATACTAACAAATTTATACACTAGTCATAGGAGAGAAAATAACAAATAAGCATTTTACTGACTGTGCACCGAGCACTCCTTGAATATTAAATTGGATATAAATGTAAATTTGTATACAAACCATATTATCAAAACACGGTTCGTTACATGCCTTTCCTAAGGTGTAAAGTAAACAACTTTGCAGATGAGAAATGATAATTAAGTATTGTGAAGGGAAATTTCGATGTTGTTCTAGTGGAGGAAAAGAAGGACTTTGGTTTGAATGTGGTGATTATAACTGCGGTTACATAATTGTATTTATTTATGTATTTATTTTTTGCACAGTGCTTTGTTTAAGGAGAGTGAAAATGAATTGTTAATGGGTGTAAAATAAACCCACATTGCAATGGGGTGTGAAAGACGTTGCTTTTTTCCTGTCTAATGAACCTGGCTGGTTGCCTTCCCATTTAAAGGGATTTAAATCCAGGAAAAGTGAATGTCTTGCCTCCCCATCCTCTACAACAAATAATAAAATAGTTGCAGTTTACGCTGACAAAGGATTGCTTTGTGTGGTAAAAACAAACACTGAGCTACGTGAGGGCACTACAGAAACTGTCTGGCAACTTAAAAATATGTATTACTACTGTACACTCTCTCTGTTTTTCTTTCTCATTTCTCTGTCTCTCCTCTCCCTCATGCTCTCGCTTATCTCTTCTCTTATCTCCAAAAAAACCCATTCAGCTGCTGCTTTATTTATTAATCATCTTTTTTTTTTTTTTACTATTAAAGTTGCAGTAGGGAGTTTTGAGAAAATGATGACTTAGCCTGAAAATTTGAACAAGCACAACCTCCAGGTCCAACCCCCTTGCTCTCTGCAGCTGCGCTACAGCCCTCCCTCCACAGCTCCTCCCCCACAGCGGAGCCTGCCGTGAACGCGCAGACTAGTAAGCAGGACCACCGATGACGGCGGATTATAAACAGTTATGGAACATTCACTAATAGGGACGAAACATCAACAATATGCTTTACATTGACTATGGCCTGCCCATACTTTGACTACAAACTTGGTCCTCAAATCATTATGTATTTTGCAATACATGTAACTTTATAACGGTGCACTCTTTCTATAAGTTATAAATAGCTAACGTTAGTAAGATAACGTTAAAGGATTAGTTCACTTTAAAAAAAACTTTTGCTGATAATTTACTCACCCCCATGTCATCCAAGATGTCCATGTCTTTCTTTCTTCAGTCGAAAAGAAATTAAGGTTTTTGATGAAAACATGCAGGCTTTTTCTCCATATAATGGACTTCAATAGGACACAAACGTTTCAAGGACCAAATGACAGTTTCAGTGAAGCTTCAAAGGGCTTTAAACGATACCAGACGATGAATAAGGGTCTTATCTAGCGAAACGATCGGTCATTTCAAAAATAAATACAAAACTTTAAGTTTTATAAGCACAAATGCTCGCCTTGCTCTGTTCTGTGATGCACGTTCGTGATCCTGTTCGAGCTCGTTCATCAAAATGAACAAATCTTTTTTTGAGTCATTTCATTCGTTGAATGAACGAAATGACTCGAAAAAAGATTTGTTCATTTGGATGAACGAGTTCGAACAGGAGAGTCACGAACGACAGTACGCGCTCGCGCTGTGCAAGAGAGGGGTGATCAGCGCGTACACGAGCGTGATTGACACTGCTAAGACATTCCTCCTGGCTCTGATTGGTTGTTTCTGACTGGGAGCGGTGTATTTCTGCAAATGGCAATAGGACCACAGGGAGGAGCCAGAGGAGCTTGATTTTTTCCACAGATTTTCTGTCTCATATTCTACTGTCAGGACATAATGACAGTTTTAACAAATATTTGTTTACAAAAGCTACCTACTGGAGCTTTAAGTAATATTGTATTGATGTAAAAGTGTAGTAAAAGTGTATTGATGGTGTGATCAATAATCACAAAGCATTTTAAAACTATTGAAATTAAGCATAAAAGTCCATATGCTTTGTTGGTTTTGAATTCCTTAAGTAGCCAATTGGCTCAAAGGTTGAAATATGAATATCTTAATGTTAGAGCAGCCCTCTAAAGTTTCGTGACCCTGGATTATTCCTACACCTTTACTGACCTGTGTGACCCACCTATAAATTATCTCAGAATTAATATTTATAGGTGCAGCTGCTTTGACCTTTGCAAGATTCTTATTAGAAAGTTAAAAGGCTTGAAGCTTCAATATGTTCATCTCAGAGCACTCTGACCATCTCTAAAGTCTCACTGTGCTATAACAGAAATACAGGTTTTTGATAACCCTTCTTAAAATCTCCTCTAACGACAGCAACTCTATATGTATCTCTATTAATAAAGGAATCAGCATGTAATAACCCTTTTTTTTTTACATGCAATTTCCCATGACCACTTTAGTACCCCCCAGTGGCCTCTTGGGGGTCCTGATATAATATATATATAATAGGTATAGGTATTTTTAAAACTCCTTTAAA
The DNA here is from genome assembly GCA_026230005.1 of Gila orcuttii. Lineage (NCBI taxonomy): Eukaryota > Metazoa > Chordata > Actinopteri > Cypriniformes > Leuciscidae > Gila > Gila orcuttii. Next base: position 25,542,521 of record JAPDVR010000002.1, on the reverse strand, counting down.
CAAGTATTGCCGTTTAAAATAAAGCACAGAAGCTAGCAGAGTTTTTCATATTACAAATCATCATTGCTAAATCATGTCATTAAAATGCTTTCAACAGCCAACTGATATATGTTAATGTTGCTGTTTGAATAGCATTGTGGTTTTGCAAAATTTGAAAACACTTGATTTGAATATTATGACTATGTTCATTATTCAGGTGATGGTATTCTTTAATGTGAAGTGTTTAAATGTACCTGCTTCAACTGTCATTATCAGACAATTCATTAATTTACTATTTTAATTATGTGATTTTTTATTTTTTATTTTGGGTTGTTTGTTTAAAAAGGAGGCCTTGCTTTGAAGCATAAATTGGAGTTATTGTGTTTTCTCAGGTCTATTGTGCGTCTGCATTTTGTTGCATTATGCATTGTCACCCAGGCACCATTTATACATTTATGATAATGTTGTAATTAGTGAAAGATGAATGCAGCTGTTAATGATTTGACAAACATTCACGCTTATAACCCCTCGTCAGAGTGAACAAGATGGTTTATGGAGGTTTTTCACAAATAGATTGATCCTCACAGCTCTAGCACATGCGTTGCATCCCCCTTGTTCCTCTCTGTGTGCAGGGGAGGGGAAACGGTCGACTGCTGGAAAGCTAGCACCCCTCTCTCTGGGAATATTTGGCTAGTTTTGAAAGGTCAGGCACTCTGGCTGTAACCCCAGCCGTGGCAACTCTCTGCTGACCTGGCCTCCTCCTCCAAACCGCTTGACTTTCCGCTTAGTGCCTCGTGCTCTGAACGCTCTTCTCGCCTGAAGAACAACGGTTTATTCTTCTATCTTGGAGGTGCTGATTGCAGCTTTCTACATTCTGCTTTCCAGATGACTTCTCTTTGTCCTGTTCCAGCTCCATCTGTTGGCTTGGCTATGTATGGAGCTACTTGCTAATTAAGTAATTATTTAGAAAAATAGTCCAATATTGGACTTCTATTTAATAGCCTTTTTTGGAAAATATAACCCATTCGGTTGTAGATAAAAAAGGCCTGTTGTTTAGACTTTGGACTTAATGTCTTGTTTTCCGTTGTTGTTGTTTTGTGCTTTTTTTATATCAACAGTGTTGTTCTTAGGGTCTATTTGAGTCTTTTAATGTAATCCTCCGTCTCCAGGACTCGAAAGCCCAAAATTAATGTTTGCGCTCATCCCTCGCTTGTTTATCAGCAGAGCGGAACAATGGGATTTCAAGGTGCTCTGTCAATGGAATTTGTATTGCTGCTTTATTTTCTGTTTGTTTTGTGTCTGTCATATGCTATATTGAAGACAAAGGACTTTATTGGATGTGCAACGCTGCATCCAGTGCTAGTTATTGTCTCTTGGAGTTGGGGGAGCTGCTCTTGCTCACTGTACACTGGATTTCTCAGCTGAGAGTCCTGTGAGAACGTTTTGTGCAGACTGTTTGTAGTTATGTGTAGTGAAAGAACATTAGCTACTGCTGTGAAGTGTGCTAGGGCTGTAGTTTGAGCTGCTGTCTTAAGCCTCTGCTGGTGGAGTGAACCAGTAGTGCTGAGCTGATTTAGATCAATAGTTCAAGTTTAAAGTTGTTTTGAGATGATTGGTGCTGGCCAATATGACTTTCTTTCACCATTCCAAATTTCAGGTGCACCAGATTACAAGGAACAGATCGAACATCGTTCCAAAGGAACAGATCGTTCCAAAGCAAATTGACTACTCAAACCCTTGAAGTTTTACTGTAAAGAGGACCTATTATGCTTTATGCCTAAATGCATATACAGAAAAACACTAGCGTACATGAACATCGACTGACAGAAACAGAGTGAATTATTACGGGTGTGATTTTTTCTAATAATTCAACAGGCCGTCACCAATTATTCCTTATATAATAGATACATATCAATGTTGGATTTTAAGGCAATTTTTAAGCTAATTTTGTTTTGTATCAGATCAGCATTTTAAAGCAAGATCATTTGAGAACTTCTGCTCTGAATAACCTAAAAATCAAATAACTGTCCTAGTAAAATGGTGTTGAGCTGATCCGTGATTTGCACTACAAGGCATGTAATTCAGTTTTATAGCCCTGTCAGTGCACATTACTGTGTCTCACCGCCACAACAATGCCTAAACTGTGCAAATTGTTGTTTGCCTGGGACATCACCTTTTCAAACAAACAAAATCTCACCAAATGAAAAATTGATTCCAAAGCAGATTGCTTTTAATGGACAGATAATGGGGTTCCACTCAAGCTGTCTGCTTGATGCTTTGAGGCTTCAAATACTTGAAATGGCTTATAATTTTAAATGAATTACCATTTAAATGGCACGGCTTGTTTATGTGTCTGTTTCCATTTTATCCCAAGCCGTCTTTGACTTTGCAGTGTTCCATTTTGCCTGTCTGCTAATTATGACGGTAGAAAAAGCTTTCAATATTGAATTTAGCACATAAGTGTCCATCAAACAAAAATGTGGTGAAATGAAATGCAATGCAGGATACCTGAAGTGTGTAAGTGCCTGAAAGTGACATAACACATAAGTATACCTGTTTTTCTTTATTTATTTTAAGTGAAAGGGTTTTTTGGTTGCATTTTATGACCAGACAGTAAATGGCACATTGTAAGAATAGAAAATGAAAGAAAGTGAGCATAAGGTCATGGGTTCTGGTTTAATCGATAGGTTGAGATTAGGTATGACGATACATCCCGGTATGAACAGACACTTACAATTGTCATTTTGTGTACATTTGCTTATCTATGGTATTTGGGGTGGAGGTGGAGATTTGACAGAGAATATCACCTGCGCATCACTTGACTGCTTAGGCTACCTCTACATTAATCTGGAAACATTTGAAAACTGGGTTTTCGTTAAAAAACGCTCTCAGTCCACACTAGCGCATTCAGGCGTTTTCCTTCGTTTCAGTGTGGATGAGAAACAATTGGAAAATGCCTGAAAACGCTAAATTTGCCTTACTGTGCATGCGTAAAAGCTCACTGAGATGATACAGACGGAAAAATAAATAATAAAGTTATCGCTCAATTCTTCTGACAGGATAATTTTATTTAGCAAAATATCTCACCATTCACTGATGGGTCCAGGTCGCACTCCAGTCTGCTCTCATGTATTGCTGCAGGACAGCAAATCTGAGTACATTTATACAGGACTGATATGAAGAGTGTGTAAAGTAATATATTTTAGCAACAGTGGTAAGGTGAATAGCACATAACAGACACAATACCGGTATAAACATAAATATCTATTGATGCAATATGCGTCACATGACTAAACTTACGTCATCGTTTTTAAATACCTCCGTTTTCACAACGCGAAAACAGCGTTTTCAAATTTATCCACTTTGGGGAGCGTTTTCATTAATAAAAACACTGTCACAGTCTCAGAAAAAGATGTGTTTTCAAATGGACAAGGCCTTAGACTCTCAACTTGCTACACCCACACACGTACAGCAGAGAAAATGTCAGACTGTCGGAAAAGAGGTTAAAATTTGCAGAATGGGAATACTTTGGATATAGAAAAAGTAAATGCCTGGTTGTCCTCGAGAATTAGATATCCATTTTTCAGAAAAATGTGGACTCAACGTGGCTGCAAAAGGAGGAAACACATCAAACATAATCATTTAAGAACACCATCCCTCTATGCAGATAAATGTGTGTCCCGTGTATAACTTAAGGCCGTGTGATTTTCGATATGTAGAGGGAATCGAGGAATCCAGTCATGAAAATGGATTTTACAGTAGATATGGATGAATGAATAAATCGAAAGTAGAGCTGTTCAATAAATCAAATCGTGACATGGTCTGTGAATATAAAAAACATTATTCTGAAACATACCATGAAAATCTCATACCATTAAAACTCTAGTTAAGATATACAAATAGATCACTGGATTACAGGGGAAAATGCTAAGTGAATAATAAAATGCAAGTCACCATCTATTCATGCATAGTAAGATTAGCAATGTAAATTGGCATATCAACATAAAATAAACTGCATCTCTAATTGTCACGTTCATGTTCTGTTTCTGTTCTGTCGGGTCGCCTGCCTGTTTGAGTTCTCATTAGTCTCCGTAGTAACTGATTAATTAGTATCTGTTCAGCTGTCCTGATTAGTTCCCTTTGTTTTCCTCTTGTATTTATGCCCTGACTTTCACTCTGTTTCTTTGTTCATTCTTGTCAATGTGAAGTGAGTGGTAGTGTATGCTGTTCCCTGAGTTTTCCTGTTGGATTTATTTAAGATTGTTTACTCCTCTATCATCAGGCGCTTAAACATTGCAGTTGAGATCAAAAGGTTGTGCGTCCAATAAAACTTCAGTAAATGCATGTCATAGATGACACTATGTGCTTATTAATCTTAATTTGCATAAGTGCACAATATAAGACTTGAATAAAAGCGCTGCTCATTAATTGAATGTTTCTCTAGTTTTAATAACTGTCCCCCTATGTATAAGTGTTCATCAAACAACACTCACTGCCATCTAACAAATGCCATTATTGAGCTCTGCTGACATTAAGAAGCCTTAATATGGCAGGAGAAAACCAATGTTTTAACATGAAGTGCAAATCAAATGGGTGAGATTCACAAGGTCATTATTCTCCAGCGATCATATTGGGCTTTAAACGTCTCATCTTTAACTCCTCCAATCACAATGTCTGGCTGACGTCTTTGCATTCGGCTCATCACAATCTAATATCAATATTCTAGTGGTATCTGTTCTTCTCCACTTTGAATGATCTATATCATGCCATATATATATATATTTTTTTTTTTTTTTTTAAATAATGGTCACTATTGCGAACATAGAAGGATGGGCAGTAAAAGATAAATCCTCTGCAGAATGACCTGTCCATCATTTGTATCTCATTCTCCTCCAGTTCCCATGGTGCTCTATCATTAAATTTGATTGTTGACAGCACATTTTTTTTGTTGTAGCACTTCTTTGTATGCCACAGATGATCCGTGTTGAAATGTTGTTCAGAGATGAAGAATGTTTTGTCTGAGGTTGGTCTGTTACTTCTAAAGCAATTCATTATTTTTGTGGCAAACACATTATTTTTAGGATTAAGTATCAAGTTAATTTAAAACTAACAGTTATTTCTGTGACATGTTTTGATGGAATTTGTGCTTGTGCTGTCTTCAAAGTAAATGCCACTTGTACCTAAAGAGACATGGTGAAGAAAAAAATAAATGAGATGGGAGGAAAAATTATTTGGCAATGCTTTTGTGTTCTCTCACAAATATTTTGCGTTCACCAGAGATGAAAAATTACAAATGTTGCAGAATATTTTTTACAAATATTCCATCTAGATCTACGCAAGTTTACATCGATGAAAGAATAGCTACTGCTTGTCCTTGATGTAAAACAAAATGAAGAACGCATGTAATTGTTTTCTTTCAAACATGCACCGCACACAATATTAATGGGCAGATTGACATTAATTCTAGTTTACGTGTCTTGCTCTCTGTCTTTCCGCCCCAGAGAATGGTGCGTGTTGTTTGGCTAGTAACCAGCGTCTGTGGTGCTTCATTGTAGCTTGACGTGCTTTCCGCGCCACACCGAGATGAATGACCTTGTCTCTTTTAATAGAGCCGCTTTGAGCAACCAGTGTATCTTTCAAACAAAACCTGCCTTGCATGGAGGCAACCTCTCCAATAATGAGGGACCATAGCAGGCGTACGCATTCCGCCGTGTCCGGAGCGAGGCCGCATTTCCCCCTCAGTGAAAAACAAACTGACGCTGTGATGTGGGCTCTATGAGAGGACTAGAGGGAGGCTAATGGAGGGGCTTCACCTCTCCGCTGTCTAGCCTCACCAACAATAGCCTGGCCAATTACCCACCTGCCCTTTGATTGCCTGGCTGTGGCAGTGAGTGCATGGAAGAGGTGCTGGTCACTACAATGAAGTATTCACACCTCAATTTACCTTGACAGTTATTCCTGTTGCTCTCATCCACAGGCAAACAAAGTTGTGGGATCAATAGGACCGAGGCCTGGTCTTTGTTCTTTGTCTATAGCAAATGTTGTCTGGAACACATGCCGACTGAATTATCATACACCCTACGCAGCAAACTTTGCTAGAGGAATATCAATTGCTGTCCTCGCAAGTCAGTACATGCCTCATCTTTAACTGCCATCACTCACACAATTTCTCCATTTCCTCAGAGCATCTTTGGTCAATTCGCTTGTCGTCTAAGTTTTCTAACCTTTAGATGGGCCAATATGTATTATATATCTCAGCTGTTACGTGCCACATGCACTAACACAGAGAGCGTCCTGTTAAAAGGCAACGCCCGGAGTTCCGTCTCCTGCTCCCGTTAAAGAAAACTTCACGACTCAGAGCAATCAAAGGAAAATATCAATATTTATTCTTTTATGCAGGGGTAATGTTCTCGCTGGCTTGAAACACAAGAAACGTAGGTCAGAAATGAGAGGGTTCCGGTTGGCCACCAAAACAACAAACAAAACAGGTCATCTGACTCTGGTTTAGGTCATCTTCCCTGGATTTGAGAAAAACAAACTAAAAGTACAATTCTTACCTCCCTGCTAACCAATAAACAGGAGAAAAAAGGGGTGAAACAAAACAAAGGGGCCTTTGGCCTCTCAAACAGTCTGAGAAGTAAACCAAAATAACAATTACCGGCCTATACCGCTAACAACATTGGTGCTGCACACAAGCAGTTTACTCTACACCAAAGAGCACTCAACACACTGTGATCACACACTGTAACACACACTGTAACACCATGAAGCAGGAGGGGGAACTCGAGGAACAAAAGCTTCCACACAGCTTATATCCATTTGACGAGTCCATCAGCCCCGCCCACTAACACAGCTGCACCTGTAACTCAATTAAGGGAAAGGAGAGAGAGAGCAAACACACAAAAGAAACAAGCACACACACGCTCACTTGTTCCACACATTATCACTTACGTTCTGACACGTAACACAGCGTTAAAGTTTGAGAAGTGTTTGACTTTGAAATTTGTTGAGAATGATACGGGAAGACAGCCTACTACTTATTCTGAAACAGTATTATGAACCTAAACAGAATTTACTGCCTACTCTACCAGAGTACTCTAATCCCGTGTTAAACCCTATAGACAGCAGGCTGTTGTGACTCTCTTTAGCCTTAAAACCAAACATAAGCTTTTCACCTCTGAGGTCTTCTGTTTCCCGGAGACTCTGACTCATATTCAGCAGGCAGAGGTATACAGAACAATAATAACACTTCCTTTTATTTCCCTCCTCCTCCATTTGAGATGTTTAATGTTGCATGAAAGACCTTTCCTTTAGCGACAGAAAATATTCTTGCTACTGAGTAGAGGTTTGGTTGTAATTATACCCTCAAAGACCTCATCCTTTCATATGAAGAAATATTAATATTTAAGGGTTATTTTTTTTTGTGAAAATACAAAAACTATGACTAAACTGTCCAAGTTTTCGAAAAGTAAAAGTGAAAACCATTTTGATGGTTTTATCAAGGAGCTCAAAAACAATTCTGTAGCAAATGATGTTGTGAATCTTATTCACTTTGTGTTTAATAGCAATTTTGATTTTAATTAAGACTCACGTTTTAATTAGCTAGCAGCATCTTGAAGGCAATTTGAAGAGGTTTGTGCCAAGTGTTGTAGTGGGGAACATTTAAAAGTTGTCTTGACGTTGTTTTTTGTTGTTTATCTATTAGTGCTGAGAATTATGAAAGGTTCACTTTTTTATGTTGTTGTTGCTTTGATGACCACACTCTGAACGAAACATGCGTCTCCCGACATTTGAGACATGCTTATTGCTACAACAAAATCATTTGCTACATTGTCAGGCATTGTTAGACATTTCCCTTGTTCTTCATTCAGGATCCCTTTGGGTTTCCTGCACAGGCCTCATTTTCTGCTTCTCTTTACAGCGGCAATGTAATAAATTGGGATTGAGTCTGAACATTGATCTCGCTGCAGAGACGGATTTATGAACGGTTCAAGGGAGTGCGTATCTCCCCCCTGAGGAAAACAGCAGTTGAGTAAACTGAAGCCAACAAGCAGGGCAATAAGAGGGGTGGGTGGCTTTCTTTTATTCACACACTGGCCAACGGCAGGCTTCAAAAACACACCGTATATTATGAATAAAGGCAGTGGCAACGAAGCGCTCAAGGTGTCTATGCTTAGCGGATGTTTTATTCTCTGCACGTTCTCTGGAGGCCACAGACGAATCCTGACTACAACATCAGCAGCATTATAGGAGCCCAACGACACGCGTGCAGAGACAAAGCAGCTAATTCATTCACTGTAATGAGTGCATTACGGCAAGCCTGCACTAGCTAAATCACAGCTAGTGAGGAAAAAATACTTGTTGAGTGATGCAATGTGGCAGGATAGATAGCCCAGTAATGTATCAAGTAGAAAACAGGATACTTGCAGCTTTATTGACTTTTTAGGTTAAACTAATTAGGTTTTGCAGGCCTTGGATAAGTCATGTAAATAAATGAAATCTTAAGTCAAGGAAATTACATTAACATTACCATTCAAAAGTTTAGGGTCAGTAATATTTTTGAAATGTGTCTCTTATGCTCATCAAGGCTGCATTTATTTGATTAGAAATGAGAAGAACAGTAATATTGTGCAATATTATTACAATTTAAAGTAACTTTTTCTTTTTCTATTTTAATAATAAAATATTATTCCTGTAATGTCAAAGCTGAATTTTCAGCATCATTACTCCAGTCTTCAGTATCACACGATCCTTCAGAAATCATCCTAATGTGCTGATTTGGTGCTCAAATCCATGATACCATGATATTTTTTGAATATTAATGAATATAATATTCAGAAGAAAAGCATTTTGTATTACTGACCCCAAACCTTTAAATGGTAATGTATACAGTTGTTTTTTTATTTTTTTTATTACACTCATCACCAAGTTATTTCAAATACTGCTTTTGTGTAAAGTCGTAGCGATGTCTGATTTGCGAGGGAATCAGTCTTTTGAGTAATTTGTTTTTGATGAACTGGTTGAACAATTTTGCAAATCAGTCTAAATGATTAATTAGCAGATCGATTTGAATTCGAATGATTTTTAAAAGTCCTTAGCCAGTAATCACAAATGACTGAAAATATCACAGAAAGAATGGAAAGCGTGGACTTAGCAAACATAATTTTCAACCTAATGCTTTCTAAAGCAAAAGAAATCTGCTTCAGTAGAGAAAAAGCATGTGGATAATACCATTAAAATTGATATTAGTTTCTCAGCAGCATTTCTACAACATCTGTAATTGAACATAACACACAAACATCAACAGACACACACAATGTATTTTGCATCCAACTGTTTTTGTCGTACAGGCTGACATGTTTCTGCTCCTAATTAACTGAGGAGCTTGAACTCTTCTGGCATCTTTGAAAAGTAACATTTTCACATTGTTCTTTGTTTGTATGTCTGGGGTGTCAATTGTGTGTCTTGACCCTATTATATATTTTCTGTTTATATACAACTTTATATTATGTCACACCCTGACAAAACCTTAGAAACTCACTTTAAAGCTCAGAGTCCTTTGACAGTTTGTAAAAAAGGATACCAAAGGACACCATATGGTCAGAACCGCAATTATTATATTTTGTGCCTCTGCAGCTAATAAAAGGGGATATTCTCTTCTCTGCCTATTACCAACCACACTAATAAAACAACACAGTTCTAAGCGAGTTCATCAGTAACGCAGCAACAATTAAAGCAAGTGACTCATTGGTGTGAATCACTCGCTCATTAAGTTTGAATTGCAGAGACAATGGTAATTTTAGCTCCTCCGTAGCTCTCATATCAAGGAAACAAGCTCTAATGAAGTACTGTTCAGAGAGTATCACATCTCACCGGTGTCGATTTGAATGTGATATGAAGCGAACGGTTTGGGAAGACGTGCGTCTGTCTAAAAAACGATCAAAACCTTGAATGGGGCAAATGGTTCTCTACCATCTGTCTTAATGACAGACCACCAGAGAAAGAGAAAAATGAAATTTTCCACCCAGGTTGGGAAGGTAGTGGCCCAGAGAGGTCTGTCTGCAAACCATCAAAGCAGAGAATGTGCCTGCCCTTCATCATGGCTTGTCAGCCATATGCCAGCGGGATACGAAACTTTGCCTTTTCCTCATAACTGTTTATTTGTCACTTCCTTCCTCACCGCTCGGCCTGCCACGCATCAGCACCAATGATTTATGACCTCGTTTAATCAAGCGCTCGTAGGACATGGAAAAAGAGAGGGAGAAAACCCACCCGACACTTTCGCTTCTGTGAGACACTTACACTTACAACGGCAGCCTGGAAAAGTTTTGCGAGTCTCCTACCCACCTCAGCTCAGTGGGATCAGAGTGCAGTGGCAACTCATATTGAGGCTGTCACTTTTATTGGGGCCATTTGTTTGAAGGCCAGACACCCTGGGAGTTGAGAAGAACAGAGAGAGGGAGAGGGAGAGAAACAGAATGCAACTTTTGCGCTGGCAGGTGACTTTGCCAGAGTTTAGTAGACAGTGAGGATACGTCTGCAGGTTCCCTAAAGTGAGTTTGGCCTCTGGCCTGAAAGAACCGAACAAGAGGAACAACCACACATACACATACATTGCTGTTTGATGTCCACCAGATGAACGCCCCACATACTGTCTCCCCATCGGCTAATATACTCTTTTATTTTTCATCACAGATGTCCTGCTCTGTTTGGGTTGTTTATAATTGCATTGGGGGCCTGCAGTGAGCTCTCAATACACAAACCAGAAACCCTCTGAGGGTCTGTAGTGCTACTATCATTAAGTTGCCAATCTTTTTGGTGCTATATTAAAAATAAATATGTCGGTGCTGCATTTCTGACACAATAAACCTTCTCTGGAGCTTACTAGAGGTGTGTAGACATCATATTTGTAAATATGGTGATGTGTTGCACTGGGCTTTTTGGGGAATAAATGCCCAGTGTAAAATCAAAAGGGAAATACAAAAGATTACAGTGCTACATATTTTCAAAAGGAAATTTAGAATATCATATTTTCAGGATTAAAGTAAAATTAATGATTGTTTTAAGACAGATTGGTCAGATAAACAGATAGCTCAAACTCACACCATCACACTCACACCAAACTCACACCATTGGTTTAGCCAGTATTGCTGGAATGATTTTAAAGCACTGTAGAGTTAGTTTTCAGTAAAAATGGCTTACCTGTTGTTTCTGCATCAAACATCATACAGTAAATATCAAGTTTACAGCATGTGCACAATTAAGTCAATATTCGGATCATATATTTTTTCAAGCACGTTTTACCAATTACAAACCACATCAAAATGAATAATACTATTAAGATTACATATAATAATTGGTAGGTGATATGTAATTGTTCATGATGGAAGGTGTGTATTAAAATGACAAATGCTGTATATTAAAATGTGCATAATTACTGGGAAGTTTTTTTTCTATAGGTAAAATGGGGGCAAAAATCATTTTTAATTGACACTGAAAAGTTATTATGAAAATAATGAAATGCCTATAAGAAGAACGCAACTGGAAATTGCTGAAAATTCTGAAATTCTGCACACATTGTAAGAAGTTGGAATTTTTTTTATAGAAAATTATTTTTGACATGTTTGTGTATGATAAAATAAAAAATAAAATCGTTGTCATTTCCAAGTTCTATTTTTCTTGCGTGCTTCCCTATTAAGGACACCACAACTATTGTGGATGTATGTCAGCTGTTAAGATTGTTTGTGTCATTTGAAAAAAAAAGTAGCATTCTTATTTGAATTCGTAAAGCAGGAACAACAGTTATAGAATATTTTAAATGAAAACTATTCCTTCTTGAAGTTAAACATAACACGCAAATTTTAAAGTCCAAGCATGACTCTTTTCATGTACATAACTTTAATGTTGCCTGCTTCATAGCTTTGAAATAAGAAATTTGCTGGTCTATCCAGTTTAAACCTTCCATCAAAACATGGCTGCTGCATCTAATGGATTTATGTTATTAGTGGTAATCCAAAGCTCAGGTATTGGGTACCTCCAAAGCATCGAATCACACAAAGTCACATGGACACACACACACACACACACACTCACACACACACACACGCACAGACACAGCAGCTGGGAAGTGGTGATTGAGTTTGTGGAGGTATTAATGCTTTGTATTTTAATAATGTGCAAACGGTCGACAAGCTGCAGCAAACTCCTGCTGCTTCTGAAAATGGACAAACAGTAATGTGTGGAAAGATAAGTTTTTTATTTTTTATTTTTTTTTGGGGGGGGGGGGGTGGGGTGGGGGGGTTGAAATGACTGCCTTTGCTGTTTCTTTGTGCTTTCACTGAAAGGGGTCAAATGAATTACCCACTACCCGGCAGTGAGAAAATCTTCTTTTTCCATCTGTTTCATTTTTCGTTTGTGTTTACCTCATGTTAGCATAATTAAAGATGTTGGTAGAATGTACACATTCATATTAACTGAAAAATATTACCAATGTTGGGTGTTAAATATATCTAAATTTAATTTGCAAATGCAACAGTTCTTGATTCTTAATTTCACTGTGTTCAATACACTCACATTTGCATAATAAAAGTTTACTTAATTTATTTGTGTTATTACAGGGCAGTGGATTTGTAGTTCCCAGCATGCTTTGTATCTGACCAGATCAGAAGAATAAATTACATGTTATTTTATGTTCCCTTTCAAGGGAACTCGAGCTGCGTTTGAGACGCGGTGGTAACGCTCTGCGTGATTACGTCGTGAAGCACGTGTAAAATCAGTCCAATGGAAGCCCACTACGACATAGGTGACGTCATAGACCAGGAAACTATAAAGCAGCCCTGAAATCAGACCGCGACAGCTTCTGTACCTTCAGCAAGCGCTCTGTGTATATCTGTCCTTGTCTATTTATTGTTGTCTGTCAAGCCCAATATATCTATCATTATTATGGCGAGCAAGCAAGATTATAGACGATGTGTTGTTCCCTGCCCTCGTTATATTACGGGTGGGGACACACATCAGCTTTGTGTTGCTTGTTTGGGAGTGGAGCATGCCCAGTCAGTCCTCGAGGGGGCTGATTGTGAGCATTGTATGAGTCTATCTATGAAGACGCTCCGCTCTCGCCGATCGTTCTTTGAGGAGGACGGTTCGGTTCGCGCTCCCCGCGCGGGTCCCGCTGTTGCCTAGACACGGCGGCAACTCGCATTTTGGGGTTCGCAAACGGATCTGACAGCGTGGGTTGGGACGGGCCCCACCCTATCTCAGCTTTCACCTGCAGATCCAGTGTGCTGCGATTTCCAGTTCCGAGGAATTGGTATCGTTAGTGTTTTGTTAAGAAAAAGTGAACAAAACAAATAAAAAGAGTTTATTAGATGAAATATAGCTAAAAAACAGGAAAACTCTGTATCTCAGCCTCCTCGTCGGGGACTACTGGTTTTTCCCTATCTCCACACTGAGGTGTCGAGATCGTGGAATAAACCGGTTTCTATTTTATGTGTTTAATACCCAAACGTCTAACTAGAGTAATGTTATGGGTATTAAGTATCATGGTATGACAGTGCCTTGGATTATAGAGACGCTTGCGAGCTTTCTCTCTCCTGAGTCGGCGTCATCATTTTTAACCCCGACGTTACCCACCAGCCATCTTTAATAATAAATAAATTTTATTAGGCAGTACTGGTGGGTAAAGTATTTAAGGACATAGATGAATGTGAGGATGTCAGCATTGACTCTATTCGAGAATATATTCGAGAATACATATATATATATATATATTAGGGCTGTCAGTTAAACGTGTTATTAACGGCGTTAACGCAACCCCATTTTAACGCGATTAATTTTTTTATCGCAAGATTAACGCCTTTTTGGCCTAGCAAACTTTGTAGTTTTTTTCACATGCTTTTGCAACAAGACGCGGCATGCGCAGCGCTATCAATCAACCCCATTCATTTCAATGGCTTGCGCCGCACGAGGACGTTTTGATGCTTCGTCGACCAAAGCGCAAGCGGATCTAGCTAGACCGGAAACAAAACAACAGGCACGCGCACACACTTGTTTGGGCTTGCGAGCCGGCCAAATAGGTTAACGTTACGTTGTGGATGTGGATGACGAGCGCGAGACGCCGAAATGGATGCCCATAAGATTCTGAATGGAAAGTTTACTTTTAAAAAGTTTCCAAATGGTTTCATTGACAAGACAAAGTGATCTGTGTGTTTTGTCGTTATGAAGTGAGCTATCATCATCGCAGCACGTCCAGTCTGAAACACCACTTGATGATGACCAAGCAGACACACACACACACTGATGATGCGCATTCTCCACCCCCTCGTCAATATCAGTACCTCGTCAGTATTTATTTCACCCTTTTATTGATGGACAGTGTTACATTGTGTTACAAAGAGATTATTTGCTCCAAGTGAGAATGTTAGTGTGAAATTGAACACAAAATGAGAAAAAATAATAAACAAAAAGAAATCAAGAGACATTTAGAATAGATAAAAATGTGCGATTAATCGCGAGTTAACTATGACATTAATGCGATTAATCGCGATTAAATATTTTAATCGTTTGACAGCACTAATATATATATATATATATATGTTTATATGTATACGTTTTTCTGATATAAAAATAAAGAAAAAGAAAGATGAAAATGTCTGTTCTTCTGGACGCTCCGCTTTCAAGAAAACTAATCCTTTCAGCGGCGTTCCAGATATTTCTTCCTCACTAATCTATATTCCTGAAACTGGCATAGAGTGCAAAGAAGAAGACCTGATGCCGAGGCTATCAGGCTTCTAAGGGTGGTCCCCTCCGGGGTAGGGACGGTTTTGAGAAATCGTTTCTCCTCTGCGCCCTCTGGGGTGCGACTCTCTGAGGAGGGTCGCAGCGCTGCCAGTTCGGTTGTTCCCTGCCGGTTCGCCGCTTCAGGGCACCGAAATGATTGTTCAATCAAATCCAGAGGCCAGTCTCGAGAGACTGGTTCCCTTATCGGAATTTCTGGCAGCGTGGAAACTTCTGCCAAATATTTCGCTATGGGTCCTGCACATAATAGAAAAGGGTTACAGAAATCAGCTCGGTTCTCGTCCGCCCAGATTTCAGGGGGTCCTCCCTACGGTAGTGGACTCACAGCAGGCTCTGGTTATGGAGCAGGAAGTACTGACACTTCTTCAAAAAGGAGCTATAGAAAGGGTTTCTCCTCCCAGCAGAGAGTGAGGGTTTTACAGCCATTACTTCATTGTTCCAAAGAAGGGTGGAGGGTTGCGTCCTATTCTAGATCTGCTCCATTTAAACAGCAGAGTTCAGAAACTCAAGTTCAGAATGCTTACACTCAAACAGATTGTATCACAGATTCAGTCCGAGGACTGGTTTGTCACAATAGACTTGAAGGACGCGTACTTCCAAGTATCTATCCATCCTCATCACAGGAAGTTCCTGAGGTTCGCTTTAAAACGGGGGCGAAGCATACCATTATCGGGTTCTTCCATTTGGCCTCGGTTTATCACCCCTTACCTTTACAAAATGCGTGGATGCAGCTCTGGCTCCTTTGAGAATCCAGGGTATTCGCGTATTATATTATATCGATGATTGGTTGATCCTAGCTCAATTTGAGCATATGGCAGTTCGGCATCGAGATGTTGTTCTGTCTCATTTAAAGATGTTGGGGTTGCCACTCAACGCCAAGAAGAGTGTGATCCTCCCAGCTCAGAGGACCACTTTTCTGGGTGTAATATGGGTTTATCTAGGCCAGTCACTCACTGTGAAACAGTTTCAGACTGTGGGTCTCATGGCAGCTGCGTCCAACGTAATTACTTTTGGCCTTCTGTACATGAGACCCCTGCAGTGGTGGCTCAGGACCAAGGGGTTTTCTCCGAGGGGAAATCCGTTTTCGCATGACCAAGGTCACGCGGCTATGCCTACGTGCCTCGGTCATGTGGAAGAACCTTGGTTCCTCGCCCAGGCCCAGTGTTGGGGGTTTCTTGTCGACGCATAATGCTATCGACGGATGCTTCCCTCACAAGTCGGGAGTGATCATGAGTGGTCGCTCGGCGGAGGGTGCGGACAACACACTGACGATCTCATATATCAGAGCAGATATCCTGTTGAGGCAGGGGCTGAGGCCCGGGGAATGGAGACTTCACCCCGAGGTGGTGGAGCTCCTATGGGAGATCTTTGGTCAAGCTCAGGTCGATCTTTTCGCGTCATACGATACAACCCATTGTCCGCTATGGTTTTCCCTCACATATCCGGCTCCTCTCGGACTGGACGCTATGGTGCAGGTGTGGCCGAGGCTGCACCTGTACACATTCCCCCCGATATCAATGCTCCTGGGAGTTCTGCTGGGGTGCGACTCTCTGAGGAGGGTCGCAGCGCTGCCAGTTCGGTTGTTCCCTGCCGGTTCGCCGCTTCAGGGCGCCGAGGTGTCAGCGTCCCCGTGCAATCCTCTGAGGAGGGTTGTAGAATGGTCAGTTCTGTTATTCCCGGCCGGTTCGCCGCTTCAGGGCACCGAAATGATTGTTCAATCAAATCCAGAGGCCAGTCTCGAGAGACTGTTTCCCTTATCGGAATTTCTGGCAGCGTGGAAACTTCTGCCAAATATTTCTCTATGGGTCCTGCACATAATAAAAAAGGGTTAAACGGAGTTGTGGAAACGGTGGGCTTGGCCTCTGAGGGGGCCCAGCTCATAGAATCAGGTCTCTCGACTGAGGTCGTTGAGACCGTCCTTCAATCCAGAGCTCCTTCCACGAGAAAACTATGTACATTGAAATGGAAAATGTTCTCTACATGGCGTGGAGAACGTTTTTTAAATCTTGTTATCTGCCCGGTTGGTACAGTTCTCGATTTCCTACAAGACCGTTTCTCTGCTGGATTATCTCCCTCCACCTTAAAGGTGTACGTAGCGGCTATATCTGCTTATCACCCCTCTCGGGGCTTCTTCTCTTGGGAGAGATCCTCTTATTATTTGTTTTCTCCGTGGTACATTGAGGCTCAGGCCTGCACGGCAATCTAGAGCACCGGCTTTGGGATTTGGCCATTGTACTTGAGGGTCTGGCCTTGGCTCCCTTCGAGCCCATCGAGGAGGTTTCAGAAAAATTCCTCACTCTAAAGATTATACTTCTCCTTGCTATTTCGTCTATCAAGAGAATTGGTGATTTACATGCTCTGTCGGTTGCTCCTTCATGTCTGGAATTTGCACCTGGTATGGTGAAAGCATTCCTCTACCCTAGACCAGGTTATATTCCTAAGGTCCCACTAAATGTTGGGGGCCCAATAGTGCGGCAGGCCTTTTTATCCTCCACCCTTTAATACCCCAGATCAGGAACAGCTTAACCTGTTATGTCCAGTCCGGGCTTTAGATGCCTACGTTCACAGAGCTGCCCTGTGGCGTAAATCTGAGCAACTATTTGTTTGTTTTGGGTCACTCAAGAGAGGATGCCCTGCATCTAAACAGGTTATGAGTAAATGGATAGTCGAGGCTATTTCATTAGCTTATGAAGCGGCCGGACAGCCTTCACCTATGGCTGTACGGGCCCATTCTACTCGGAGTATGGCGGCCTCTATGGCCTTCATTTCGGGAGTTTCCCTTCTTGATGTGTGTAGTGCGGCAGGATGGTCCTCTCCGCATACATTTGTAAGGTTTTATGACCTTGACCTCTCCACTCCTGGGGCGAGGTTGCTTGCTTCTTAGTGTGCGCAAGGACTTCACACAGAACGGGCATTTGTCACTATGGCGTAGTGGGTATAGGGTTCCCACCGCGTCTCAAACGCAGCTCGAGTTCCCTTGAAAGGAACGTCTCAGGTTACGTATGTAACCCTGGTTCCCTGATAGGGAACGAGACGCTGCGTTTGCCTGCCATACTTCCTGCATGCCCTGATCGACTTGCTTCAGGTTTTTCAAAAGCTGTCGCGGTCTGATTTCAGGGCTGTTTTATAGTTTCCTGGTCTATGACGTCACCTATGTCGTAGTGGGCTTCCATTGGACTGATTTTACAGGTGCTTCACGACGTAATCACCCAGAGCGTTCTCACCGCGTCTCAAACGCAGCGTCTCGTTCCCTATCAGGGAACCAGGGTTACATACATAACCTGAGACGTTTTTAAGAAAGAAAAAAATGGAGAGGCCTTTTAATGTTCTGTTATATGATGCATGTTGTTTTACTGCGCAATAACTGCACATCCTATATTACATGTAAAAAAAAAGCTATATTTAACTTGCTAATGTCTGAGGTTGAATTACTCATACATCTAATTTTATTGGTACTTACTCAATTCACTGTGTATTTCACTAGGTTTTTGAATTTATGTTATATTGAGTGTTTGAGTTGAGCCTACATGGTGTGTTAAGAAACCTAATTTCCAACATGTGGAACCACTGTGAGTTAGGCCAAAGAATTAATATTGGGTCTGTTTATCCTCATTAATATTCTAGAAACAGGACATTCAACAATTCATTTAAGTCTTAACTACGGGGGAATCTTATGGGGTGTTAAACATTAATGCCATTGAATGGGGCTGCGAGAATGGAGAAACAATTCCGAGATTAAATTACCGCACCACTGCACCGCAACACACAATCAATATCCCTCCTTTTCCCTTTAACAGAACACAAACCTAAACTTAGCAATTTCCTGTTTCCCCGGGTGCATTCTTTCTAGCAATTTCTCTCTTTTTTTCTGTCACTTTTTCAGATCACCTAAAGGCATATCTGGAGGAGTACATGTCCAGATTTCCTAAGGTTCGTATAGTGCGTACTAAGAAACGAGAGGGTCTGATCCGCACGCGACTGCTGGGAGCGTCGGTGGCTAGAGGAGAGGTACTTGCTTTCCTGGATTCTCACTGTGAAGCCAACATCAACTGGCTGCCGCCCCTGCTCGGTAAGTCCAGATAAAAAACTGCCTACCCTGGCATCAGCACGTACCCACAGATTTCTCAATTTTTTATGCCTGTCACTGTGAGAAAACAGAGCCCACTGAAAATCCCATGGAATGTTCTGTGTGCTTATCTTCCTCTTTTGAATCTAGCAATTTCAAAATTCAATTGCTTTTTTCCCATCCAAAGTCCTTCCCCCCCTGCAGCTAGTTGATTAAAAAAACAAAACGAATCCTCCATCTCCTTGTTTCTTGTCTATGGCTTGGTCCTTTTATCACAGAAAAACCTTTCTTATTTTCAGACTCATTGAGGATAGAATCTATAGTGTACCCCACTGCGTCGCATAAGCATTGCAAATCCAGATGGCTTTTGATGTGCATGACCCTATTATAAGATGTTTTAAAATGCCTACTTCAGCAAATCTTTTTGCTCTTATCGACGCCTATTGATCTGATACCAGCTCGGTTTTTAGTTCTGTTTGTTTCTTCGCTTGGTTTAACATCAGGCGGTCATCCCAGAGACGTGGGCACAGCACGGCGAGTTCTAATTGGTTACAGTGTGCTGTGTATGGCCTTTGAGAGGCATGCTGGGACGCGGCCTGGCATGTATGATTAGAGTGGAGCTGCCGCACAAGCGCACGGCAGGTACTGTGTCACGGGCTGTGTGAAGCAGAGTGGAGGACTGGACTGTATTTCTATTTCTCTCTCCACCAGGCTTATCATCAGACCATTGCTCATTAGACAGGCTGGAAACAGACTATTTATAAACAATGGTTGGCCAGATACGCCAAGGTTTAATGCCTTTAAACTGGGATGACCAAAAGAAACAAACTTTTATGCAAGCACAAATGGTGCATGAACTCTTCGGCTATAATATGGAGTGCGATAATCTGGTTCTGTAAGTAAAAATCCCATTAATTTCCTCCTATAGAGACTGAGTTCTTTACACCCTTTAAGAGATCTCAGGTTGTTACAATGTGTGAGTTTAGTGTCATTTAAAAAAAAAAAAAAAAGTGGGAAAACTGCATTACCCACAATCCTAAGAAAAAATAGAGAAGTCCTCCTTGATTCCACCAATAACAGAAGTCACCTTTACCATGAGAACGAGAAACACATCAAAAAAGCACAGCAGCAAACCTCTCTCATGAATCATTGTGAATGGCGTAGTGATTGATAAATTGATTGATTGATTGATTGATTGACTGATTGATTGATTGATTGATTGATTGATTGATTGATTGATTGATTGATTGATTGATTGATTGATTGATTGATTGATTGATTGATTGATTGATTGATGCCATTTGTTGTGCTTCATGGGGTGTTTTGTGTTAAATTATGTTTAATACACAGTCTTGAACCTTGGGATTATTTAAAAAAAATTGTTTTTACTTTTTATCATTTATGTTTAAAATAGTTATGTGGAAAATAGGTAAAATACTTCCAGGCTGCTGGGAAATAAGACCCTTACTTACTGTTGCACTCTATACTGACACCCATTTGCCTAATATTTGCTGGATAAACAACATTGCTGTCAACACTGGGATTTGGTTTAAGAGTTTGAAAAAAACTTAATGACATTCTTTTTTAATTCTCCACTATTTTATGTTTGTGTGTGTGTGTGTGTGTGTGTGTGTGTGTGTGTGTGTGTGTGTGTGTGTGTGTCTAGATATCTCTGTGGTATTCCAAAGCATATAATAGGAACAGAATGTGGATTTAGCCCTTTTTTTGGATGCAGTACTGTACGTTCTTAATTATTAGCCTTAATCTGTGTAGCTGTCATGAACGGTGGTTATTTTGAGGGAGTGCAAATCCACAGACTCTCCTAGTTTTGAATGCAAAAACCTACTCAAAGGATGCGTCCTAAATTGCATACTCTCTTGATGTAGCGCAAGTCCACTGAGGGCAAGTTGAAGAACCCAATCGCAGTTAATTTGTATTAAACAAAATACAGATAAACAAAACAAGACGATGACTAGAATTTGGCTTGTCTAAGAACATAACAAGAACATAAATTTGAACGTAAGCTTGAACATAAGCCTGAACTGACTAGACTCACCAAAAGTAGAATGAATGTAACCCGGATGTACTACATTTGACATGTTGTCATTATCATGTGACCTACCAGCGCCAGTTACGTCGCTTTACTGCCAATCACAAAAATTCTCTCCTGTGGCCTCATGGGATAGTAAAATGTCCATTGTATGCCCGCTTCAGAATCTCACCAGAGGAATTTGGTCCTCCCGGTACTATTATGAGTACTTTGGACATATTTTTTTTGTCACATGCTGTTTTTCGTTTGTGAAATACGTATGCTATTTCGGATGCAGCCAAAAGCAAAACAAACACAGAACAAACGTGACAAGTGCAATCTCCTTATTAATTTAATTAGCATTTTATGTCAGATGGCATGCCAACTGCACTTGTCTCACCAACTGTTACCTAGAAAGTTGGCAGAAATCTTTAATGAAGGTGCACCAGACAGCGCAAAATTAAATTTAGCTTTAGTTGCAGTATTGAGTCAAAATAAATTAGGGGAGTTGCTCGTGACAATGAATTATCACAGACACTCCTATCTGGATGAAATAAAATGTTCTCAGAGGACCACTGAAAAACAGTAATTTTTACTAAGGTTGTGTGAAAAAAACACAAACATGTGTAATTCATATTGGCTTAAAATCACAAAATATGTCTGATAAACACACATTTACCTGGCCTCCTCAGAGAAAACTTAATAGGCCTTAAGTCTTCTAAAGAAAAAAAAAAGGAAATGTAAGGCCCCTTCCAGCATCTCCACAACAACTGAAATTGTATTGTACTATATCTTCCTTTGTGTGTCAATATTGCTCTGATCTTTGTCTCCTTTGTCATTTCTCATCAAGTTGTTTTTAAAACTGTGCTAAACTGTTGTTATAATGTGTACTCTGGTCTGTCTGATTTGGTGATGTTTTGCTGCTTTTACAAAAATCAGTCAGAAGCAATGCAAAAATCTCAGCTTAGTCTTCTTCTAAATTATTCTTCACTTGTCTCCCTCAACTGGGCAGCCATCAGATGGGGTCCTTGGTTTTCATATTTAGACATCTGCAAAGGGATAAAGAACCAAATAAAGGATTCTGCCCCATATAAGCGCTACAGCAGAGCGGGTTCTTACTGTAGGAAAATGGATACTTGGTGGCAGAGGGAAAACAAAGGCGTGATAAGTGAGTTTTGGCAGGAAAACGCAGGTGGTTGTTTGTGCGCTAGCTTTTTAGGAAAGCCTCTTCTTGAACTGACACACACACACACGTAAACAAATGCAAAGCCAACAGCTCTCGACAGAAGACGTCCTCTAGCCTAACTAATGTCACAAAGCCGACAGTAAATTCTTCATGTAACCAAAACAGCTATTTGTAGGATTGAGCTGCAATACATATGCATTCTTGTAATTTGTGCTCCATTGTGGTTAAGCTACAAGTATACGACCAAAATAGCTTGTATTCACTATACAACAGAAAAAGTACAGAACAAAATGTCTGCTGAAGGAGAAAGGCAACAGATTTTAACCCTGCTGCTCTTTAAGTTTACTGGTTGTCCACTTTTCTAAGTGTAATTCAGCCTGGCTAGTATATGGACAGGAGACATTTTGAGAACTTGCTATATTACAAGTTATAAATAGAGAGGAAACACCATTTGGCAGAGTATGGTTTGTGGAGGTTGAGTAGTAGTATTCAGAAAATTACTATAGGGTGTTTCTTCAACTTCAGCCAGCATGATTTTTATGAAAACGTACTTGGTTACTAACGTAACCTCGGTTCTCTCTAGAGAGGGAACGAGTACTGCGTAATATCTTACGCTACGGGGAAAACCTCTTTTCCACGAGATATTGAAGCAAAAAATTATCCTTAATTTTGAATTAATGTAAAACGCTGTGCAGCAGCATGCAGATATAGGCAGGACGGCTCGCGCGCCTATTGGCTGCCCTGCGGCAAACAGCAGCAGCCTATCGAGAGAGGTGCTGCGTGACATAATCCTATGGGGGCATTTCGCGCCCATTTCGTCACGTCCAGCCAGAAAAGGGCGCAATTTCGCCCTATAAATATAGCTCGATAAGGCTGGTACACTGGTTTTCATCGCCGAAGCGAACCAGAGCTGTGTATGCACGGCAAGATACGCAGTACTCGTTCCCTCTCTAGAGAGAACCGAGGTTACGTTAGTAACCGAGTACGTTCTCTTACGAGAGTATCTCTTGTACTGCGTAATATCTTACGCTATGGGGAACACAATGCAAAACGCCGTGCGTACTGGGATCCGACACCAAAGTCCCAAGGGCAGTAGCCCGGGGCTCATGTAGTGCATAATCACCATAGACTCACAGAGAGTCGGAGAAGAGAGGCTGCAAGCATCATTCCCCATGAAATAGCATCCTATAGGGGCTAGTTATGTTAATAGTGTTTCACACAGACAGGGTGAACGTGTTCAGCCTGAACTGGTTAAGATTACGGCTTATTCAACACCCATCGAGCCGTGTTATCGCTCAGTGAGCGATGCACAAGCAAAACTCAGCATCTGGGCCGGCACAGCGGGGCAGATAACACTGAATTCTATACCGACAGAAGCTTGGCTTGTAGGTCGGGAACCTCTAGGTTATAAAACCTTATAAATGTAGACGGCGAGGCCCAGCCCGCAGCCGTACAGATATCTTGCAAGGTAACGCCACTATACCATGCCCACGACGAGGCCACGCCTCTCGTGGAGTGCGCTCTGACACCCAAAGGACACTGCAGGCCCTTAGAAGTGTAAGCCAGTGCTATGGCATCGACTATCCATCTGGATAGGCTCTGTTTTGATGCGGCCAGTCTCTTGGAACGTCCGCCAAACAAAACGAAGAGCTGCTCGGTCTGCCTGAAGGCAGACGAGCGGGACACATAAGCTCTCAGTGCCCTGACAGGGCAAAGGAGACTCGCATCCTCCTCCTCATCTTGAACCGAGAGAGCACACAGGGAAATCACCTGGGCTCTGAACGGTGTGTTGAGGGATTTGGGCACGTACCCGTGCCTCGGTTTGAGTATGACTTTTGAGTCATTAGGCCCAAACTCCATACATGATGCGCTTACTGAAAGCGCTTGTAAGTCCCCTATGCGCTTCACTGAAGCGAGAGCCAAAAGAAACACCATTTTGAAAGACAGATGCTTCATGTCTGACAAATGGATTGGCTCGAACGGGGCACCTTTCATGGCTTCCAAAACCGTAGAAAGGTCCCACACCGGGACTGAAGGAGGTCTAGGAGGGTTCAACCTCCGAGCTCCCTTGAGGAATCGCACGACTAGGTCGTTCTTCCCCAGTGACTGGCCAGACACAGGTTTTGTAAACGCTGCTATAGCCGCCACGTACACTTTGAGCGTGGATCGGGTTCTGCCCTTATCCAGCAGCTCTTGAAGGAAGGAAAGCACTTCCGTGACCCCGCAGTCTACGGGTGAAAAGCCCTGAGCTTGACACCAGGCAGAGAACACAGACCATTTCTAGGAGTAGAGCCGTCTTGTAGACGGGGCCCTTGCCTGCGTGATCGTGTTTAGCACTCCCTCCGGGAGGATAGCGGGTACCCGTTGATGGCCCATGCGTGCAGGGACCATTGCTGGGGGCGAGGATGCCAAATCGAGCCCTTGGCCTGGGAGAGGAGGTCTCTCCTCAATGGTATTGGCCACGGGGCAGTGCTGGTCAGCTGCATCAGGACTGGAAACCAAGCCTGGTTTGTCCAGAGCGGAGCCACAAGCAGCACTGGGCATCCATTTTCCCTGATCCGTTCCAGCATTTGAGGCAGGAGCGAGATGGGGGGGAAAGCATAGAGGGGACAGCGGGGCCAAACGTAGGCCAGCGCGTCCTTGCTATTGGAGAAATATTTCGGACAGTGAGCGTTCTCGTTGGACGCGAACAGGTCCACCTGGGCTCTGCCGAATGTCTCCCACAGCAGTTGGATCGTCTGCGGGTGCAGCGACCATTCCCCTGCTGGGACATTGTCTCTGGACAGCCTGTCTGGTCCCAGATTCAGGTGACCAGGCACGTGCGCTGCGCTCAGTGAAAGCAGGTTGTGCTGAGCCCAGACCAGGAGGCACTCCGTCAGCCTGTAAAGGTTTCGGGACTTGATGCCGCCCTGATGATTTATGTACACCACCACTGACATGTTGTCCGACCGGACCAAGACGTGGTGACCCCTTATCTGGGGACAGAAGCGCCGCAGCGCGTTGTCGACTGCCATCATTTCCAGACAGTTTATATGTAGGAGCTTTTCCCGTTCTGACCACTGGCCAAAGAACGGTCTGCCCTCGAGCAGTGCTCCCCATCCCGAGGTGGAGGCGTCCGTGGACACCACCTTCACGCTCGAGGGAGTCCCCAGACTCACACCTGACTGGTACCAGTCGGTTTTCTTCCAAGGCTCCAAAGCTGAGACGCATTTCAGACCGACCCGGAGGCGAAACGACCAGCGGTCCATGCCCTGGGCGGAACCCGCGCTTTCAGCCATAGCTGCAGTGGGCGCATGCGAAGCAGCCCCAACTGGAGCACTGAAGCTGCTGAGGCCATGAGACCCAGCATTTTCTGAAACCTTTTGAGCTGGACAGTTGAGCCGCGGCGAAAAGATTTCGCGGCGCGCTGAGTGTCCTGTGCGCGCTCTGGCGACAGATGCGCTGTCATAGATAGCGAGTTCAGCACTGTTCCCAGAAAAGATATTTTCTGGCTGGGAGACAGCGAGCTCTTCGCCCAATTGACTGTGAGACCCAGATTCTCGAGATGTTCGAGTAATGTGGCCCTGTGTTCTATGAGCTCTGATTGTGATCGAGCTAGAATCAGCCAATCGTCCAAGTAGTTCAAAATTCGCATGCCCTGAAGTCTCAGGGGTGCGAGAGCCGCGTCCATGCACTTCGTGAAAGTACGGGGTGCCAGGGACAGGCCGAACGGCAGGACTTTGTATTGGTATGCCTGGCCTTCGAAGGCGAATCTCAAGAATTGCTTGTGACGTAACGCTATTTGTATTTGAAAATAAGCGTCCTTTAGATCTATCGACATGAACCAGTCTCCTTGGCGCACTTGCGCGAGGATTTTCCTGGTTGTAATCATTCTGAACTGACGCTTCGTGAGCGTTCTGTTCAGCCGTCGCAGATCTAGAATGGGTCTGAGACCCCCGTCTTTTTTCGGTACCAGAAAATACCTGCTGGATAGACCCCCTTCGCTCTGAGCCTGAGATAAAGGTTCTATAGCCCCTTTTCTCAGTAGTTTCGCTATCTCGGCTCGAAGTAGATGAGATACTTCATTTTTTATCGTCGTTTCGACTCACGCCGCGCAACGGCGGGGGTGTCGAGCGAACTGCAGCGAATAGCCTCTTTTTATAGTGTTCAGCACCCATTCTTATACCCCGGGAAGCTTTGCCCACGCATCTGCATGAAAAGCTAGAGGTAGAATGAAATCTGGGCTCTGGCCGTGATATAGCGGCGGCCGGAGAGCTCCGGTGTGCTGAAATAGACACTGTGTTTATAGTGTGCGAGGCGGGGGGTGCGCTGATCACAGCGGGCAGCCTGACCACGCTAGGCTTCTCTCTGACGGGATGTGGAGAGAAGGCGAGCGGGGCGAGCCCCGTGGGGTTCGGCATGTCTGTGAGGGAATGTGGGCGCGGGATAGCGGGCACACTCGCTGCACTGAGAACACTGTCGGCTCGCGCCAACTGAAAATGTGTTGGTTTCGTTTTTACAGAAACCGTGGGACATGCTTCGTGTAGTGTTTGTGGGCACTGTGTTGTGGGCACGTACACTACATTTATTGCACAATCGACATGAGTCGATTTTTTTTTTTTTTTTTTTGCTAGCCCTGTATTGTGGCGGGCTGTGTCTGCGTGTGGGAATGGGCACTGAGACGTGGGCATTCTTACAACACTCATAACACCATCGGCGGTGGCCTGGAATTCCAGAAAATACACTCTTTTTGGGATTTATCTGGGTCGCCTTAAAGCTGGCGTTTGTGTGCAGGCAAGTGGGCTGTGGTACTAGCTTGTTTACTGCAAAATACACTGGAACAGTCACATTGTTTGGAACTGAACGAGCGAGAGGTTTCGGTAGAGTCTGGCCGCGGCGAGACTTAAACACCGTGGGCCTTAGCTGACTGTATGTGTGTTGGTTTCTTTTACAGAAAACGTGGCACATGCAGTGTGTAGTGTTTGTGGGCACTGGGTTGTGGGCACATTCACTATAATTAATGCACAATTGACATGAGTCAAACTCATTTGTGCGAGCCCTGCACTTTGGCGGGCTGTGTTTGTGTGTAGAAATGAACACTGGGCACTAAAGTTCTTGAAAATACTTCTTTACCAGTGAAGGTGACTCATATTTTTTTTAGGGTGATTAAGGATGCAAATAAGAGAAAAATGCACTTTTCATTAGGACAAATATGGAGGAAATATAGGAAAAATATGGAGCCATGTGACCTGTGCACATCTGCTGAAACAAGACACAAAATGGACCCCTGTGGGTCATGTGACCACTTTTTTTTTTGCACTTTCATGGATTAGTATTTGAGTTCTTCTCCCCTGGAATAGGTTTGACCAATAAATGGGTGTCTCATTTTATTAAAAATAAACTAAAAATAGACAATGTTGCCTGGAGGCAACACTGTACTGTAACGACTGTGACAAATCAGACACAATTATTTGTTATATTTAACAAATAATCTTTAAAACTCACTCTGGGATCTATGGTCCCATCCCCCCAACAAGGGCAAGAAGGGTATTGGTTACCATAACTACGATCATATGTTAAAAATGTGGTCTCGTGGAAAAAGCAGAGGCCATAGGAAAGACCCACAACCCTTAAAACAGACTTTCCTGCATTAATTTATGGACGAACTGATCTGTAAATGAATGCCCCTCAGGACAATGTGTGAATGATTTACTGTCTTGTGTAGTGTCTTTTGATACTATTATGTATTTGATACTATGTATTTTATGATAGAACTAACGGTCAATGTAACCCCACCTGTACCATGTCTCCTATCTAATTAGTCCTCATTTAATTACTCACATTTTAGTGTACATCACCTTCTCATAGAATGCAGTGTGTGTTTGTTATATCTATCTGAGTATAAATGAACACAAACAGCAAGGCCTATGTCTAATCACACTTGAGACAGAGCCATAAATACTCCCAACAGAGGAATTTCCCGCTTGGAAATTCCCCCTTTATTATTGCTCGTGCCAACCCTGAGAGATGGGACCTTTCTCAGACTTTAAATGGCCTCTACACAAGCTCTTCCCTTTCTTGGCCTTCTCGGAACTTCACGAAATGTTTCACTGCAAAGGCCATGCAAGTATACATTTAATGAGGTGCTCTGAAAATGATAAGCCGATGGTTCTTTTCATAGTTAAATGGATATTTTCCATAGTTCCATTTCCTGCTTCCGGTCTCATTCTGTCACTCACCATTTTACCTATGCATGTATGTATGTGTGTTTAGTTTAGTTGTTTTTGTGATTTAGTTAATAAAACTTGTGCACAATACGTATTTGGTTCTGATTCTCTGCTTGCTACAAAGTTTATTTTACGATTTAGATTTTGACTACAGGCTCTTAGTAGTACTGTACAGTAAGAAAGACATTTCCCTCCCCGGAAATGAACATTTCCTAGAATTAATAAACCATTAACACTGAGTGTTCACGGGACAAACAGGTGGATTGATTGTAATATTAATTTAACCACATTAAGTTAATTATATTAACTGATCCAAATATTAATAATCAAGTTATGATTGATTATTAATATTTCTTTAGAGCTAATTTGCTACAGTACCATAGTTAATGGATCCTTGCTGAATTAAAGTATTCATTTCTTAGCCACAGTCACAAGTGTGATTCCCAGAGAATAAATTAACTGATAAAATATCTACCTTTAATGCAATATAAATTGCTTTAGATAAAAGCATCTGACAAATGCATACAAAAAACTTATAAAAAAGACTTTATTTTCTAAAATAAAAGTAGTTGAAGAAATCCATAATTCTTCCATTTAAGGATTTATCAGTGTGGGTATTATTAAAGTGTTGAGCCTTGCAATAGTCCCTACAGCCTCAGTTCCAGACAGACTGTACAGATTGTGCTCTTAAGTTTAATCTTTATGATGTATGTGTTTAATGTGTGTTTTTGTGTTTAAGCACGCACCAGGTCTGTTCTCTCTCTTTTGCTTTCTCCTTGTGCTCTCCATGGTCCAGTAGTGCAGTGGTGTTGAGGGAGAGTGTGGGTGACAGATCTGGGACGGCTTAGCGGCTGCTGACTGACAGAGATAGAGCTAAGGGCCGAGGGTCCTTTCTGCTCGGCCCTCCATGGAGCAAACCTACTTTGAAGCGCTGTAATTGTTTCTAATCGCAGGGTGGCTGTGGCGGCTTTAAATTTCACAGGGTCGCCACACTCAGCCAAGCAGAGCGAAGGAGAGCAAGTGATCCAGGAGAGGAGGGAGACTCCTGAGATGCACTGCCTCCCCTTTCTTTTCTTCTTTCCTCTTCTCCACGGAGTGTGGCGAGGAGACAGAAATTATAGATTTCTCACTTTGCGTAACTTTCCCTCTCCTTTTCTCTCCTTGCCTTCTGCCTGCAGACCAGATCGCCCAGAACCCCAAAACCATTGTGTGTCCCATGATAGACGTGATCGACCATAACCACTTTGGATACGAGGCGCAGGCAGGTGATGCCATGAGGGGAGCGTTTGACTGGGAGATGTACTACAAACGTATTCCCATCCCACCTGAGCTACAAGGACCAGACCCCAGTGACCCATATCAGTGAGTAAAAGTCAGTCTTTGACCATTACATGCCAGTGGCCACAACAATATATACAGTGAGCAATATATAAATGGCCTCGCATTTCAAGTTCGCACAGGGCCTCACACCCCACCTGCGACGGCACTGACTAAAATCATAAGGAAATGAGCACCTAACCCTGGTTTGTAAGCCTAAACTTGACATAAACTGTAAACTTATCCCTCAAATCTGATTGGTTGATTGGAATGTTATTCCAGGATCAATAAAGATGTTGATCCAGGAACATGTTGTACTTGGAGAAATCACGTTCACGTATATACACTACGATTCAAAAGTATGAGTCTTCAGAGTCTTTATATAGGCTATATATTATATAAAAGATTGTGTATTCATCAAACAATCCTGAAAATCTATACAAACACATATATATTTTCACTCTTTGTCTTTTTCTTTCAAGAAAAGCATTGGAGAATCAAAGAACATATGCGCTGTACAATTTTCAATTTCAATTTTCTTTGTGCGTCATGACATTTTTACAATTGTTTTTAGCCTTTTTTATGTTTTATTGTTCACTCTCCAATTTGCTTTATCTTTTGATCTGCCAGTCTGTTTCAAAATCTCATTTATATCTGCTGCACAGAGACATTGTGACTGACCTCATTAAACCTGCATTGTTATACATGAATAGAAGAGAAATGTCTCTATGACCTGCACTTATGACACCCTCAATTGATAGCCAGGAACCTTAATCCGATGCCTTTCATTTCCATACTCTGACATTGCATTTCAGAGTGTGCGTGTGCACTTTTTTTTTACCAGCCTTTCCACCACAGCTCACGTCAATCCATGATTCAGAGTTAAGTATTAGTTCTGCTCTCTAACCTTCAGCTTCACAAGCAGTAGAGGAGCTTTTCACAACAATGTTTTTTTCTGATACCCTCACAGCCAGAAGTACTCAGGACATCTATACTTACTGTAAGCAGAAATATGTTCCTTTTACTTGATATTGTTTAGAATTATCATTAATGATAATTAAAATGCCCATTATAGCAATACTTCTCTCAAATTAAAAAAGTGGGTATCACTGTGAGTGACAAACACACACAGCAAGTAGCTTGTAAATTGTAAATCAACGCTGTTTGAGAAATATTGAATAAGTTATTTTATTAATGTGTTTAGTTTGATAATGGTCTGGTGTCAGACATTTGATGCAATGGGTAAAAGAGCTGTTATATTGTTAAGTGCAAATGAAAAAAAGTGATGTTCCAATATGTCATCCACATAAACTGACTCGCACATTGTAACGTAGAGTTGTGGAGGAAGTTGAAGGAGGGGTGGAAACGGATCCATTGCCACTTTAACCCGTTCGCACGTAAGTTTAAAAATTTCTAGCTGAGGCCCCAGTTTGAGTTTTTTAAGGCAACTGTGATTTTAGAACACAATACCTTATTATTTCAATGGCGACGTGTCTGCTTGTCACTTGACACACCGCAGCCACAATAGTGCTGTATGACGCTTTTTTATTCAAAATATTCACAAACTTGTTAACTCATGATCTATCGGATATTCCAATTCTCAAATATGTCATTTAAAACCTTTATAATGATCATGTTAGTTGATCTAACACTGTGTTAGTTTGCGCCGCAATTCAGAGAATCGGATCTGTCAGATTTACATTACATAAATTCACCCACTTCTCCTGAAATACTTGAAAGTAAGTGACCGGTGAACTGGAAGAAAAATAGAGCAAACTATAAAGCTACCTATACAATGTGTATCTGATATGAATAAATCACTTAGTCAAATTATAATTAAAAGGATTATTATTGCCGCTTCCTTAAACATCAGTGTGTATTTAACAAACTTTAAATTATTATTATTATTTATTTTTTTTTGCTAGTACTTGTGTGTATTTTACAACTAAATCCTAAAACCTAATATAAACATTATATGGTTGAAAACAATAGTTGTGATATATGACAAGTGCTGAGCGCATCCGTCTCTGGCTCAGCGCCAGCCAAAGAGCAAAATCACATTAGAATTTAGCAGCTGATCACGTAATGCACTTTCCTGGTTTCCTTAGTATTCACTGCAATTTTTAACACTTAATCTTAAGATACAAAAAACAAAACCATTTTATATTTTGCGACGGAACTTGTCGAACATCCAAAACAATGTTGTGTGCCAGGCCAAATGCGCTAGCTGTATGTGTGTACATTTGATGGTATACGATGGCGCTGAAAACCTGGAAGAGCTTATACAATTTGTAAAGGAGTCAACACAGCTGCAGATATCCCTCCGTCACACAAACAAACTAAGATCTTGATGCCTGTATCGAACTGTGATGGGAAACATCGCAACTATGAACGAGAAAAAACAGATATGCATGGGAATTCTGTCCTTTTTGGGTTGCACCTTGTGACATCATGTCTTGTTTTTGGTTTGTCTACATGTCTTTGATCCGTACATTATGGAAGTTTAAAACATAAAATAATTAGAGCACCATTTACTTGCCTCAAACAACTCTCTTGGCATTATTATTATTACATTGAATTTACTGCAACAATTCAGTAGGCCCTATGTGAATTATATTATCAGAAAACTGAACACATTTAGCATTGTCGGGTTTTTATTGGTGCTTCATGGATAAAACAACAGAGCTGCACACTCAGGTTTATGGCTGCTATAAATTTGACCCCAGGCTGTCACAAGATGGCACTGTTTTCGAGATGGCACTCCTGATGCTTCGAATCTTTTCCCGCAACAATAGCTATGTCTCATTTCGAAGGCTGCATCCTCAGGAGTTTGCATTTGTTGGCCTCATACATCATAAATGATGTCTTATTTCAGAACAGTTTCCATTATAAAATTGACTGTTAATCATAGGGATGCCTAAATTGTTGTAATTTCTTAATGACTTTGGAATGTAGTGGCCAGTTTACTGAAATTAAGCTGCCTCAATGGCGTATGCTCCCGACAAATGCGACCTCTGGAGGACACAACCTTCAAAATGAGACAGCGAATGAGAGCTTCATAGCTTTAAGAGGCTTTAATACAAGAGATAAAAAGCAACTCAAACAAAACCAGGTGCGTGACAATCTGTAACCATGATAACTGATGAGTGATAGGAGCACAGGAAACTGAAGGCAACAAATGAAAACAAGGAAGGTAATAATTCGTTACATTTACATTTCACTTTTCTCTGCACTCAAAGCGCTAAACATGTGGAAGGGGGAATCTCCTTAACCACCACCAATGTGCAGCATCCACATGGATGATGCGATGGCAGCCATACTGCGCCAGAACGCCCACCACACACCAGCTTACTGGTGGAGAGGAGACAAAGTGATGAAGCCAATCAGTATATGAGGATGATTAGGAGACCAAGATGATGGACAGAGGCTAATGGGCAAATTTTGGCCAGGATGCTGGGGTTAAACCCCTACTCTTTCAAAGGACATCCTGGGATTTTTAATGATCACACAGAGCCAGGTTTAACGAATCATCTGAAGGATGGTGCTTGTTACAGTGTAGTGTCCCCATCACTATACTGGGGTGTTAGGACCCACACAGACCATAGGGTGAGCACCCCCTGCTGGCCTCACTAACACCTCTTCCAGCAGAAACCTAGTTTTCCCAAGAAGTCTCCCATCCAGGTACTAACCAGTCTCAACCCTGCTTAGCTTCAGTGGGCAACCAGTCTTGGGCTACAGGCTGCTGGTAAACTAATATGGCAAACTGGTAAACTAATCTGGCAAATTAGTAAACTAATCTGGCAAACTAGTAAACTAATCGTTAACTAGAACACAGGCAAAACAGTGACAAAGAAAGCCATGACTAAAAATGAAATAGAAGACAATGAAACTGAACATAATCCTGACACACATATTTTGATGTCTTTCCTTAAAATTAAGTGATTAATAGGCAAAAAGAATCAAAATAATAATTGGTAACTTTTATTTTATTTTACTTTATATTTTTTATTTTATTTTATTTTATTTTACAACTGTCATTTTAAGTCATTAGTCATAACTTCTGTTTTATAGTTTTAATCAAACAAAATCGATATATTTCCAGCTCTGGCTAGGAATCACTGCAGTAGATAGTAGACAGAGTGTCCCCACGAAGATAACGAAACCTTCAGTCCCTTCTTACAAGACGTGTGTGTGTGTGTGTGTGTGTGTGTGTGTGTGTGTGTGTGTGTGTGTGTGTGTGTGTGTGTGTGTGTGTGTGTCTGTCTGTCTGTCTGTCTGTCTGTCTTTTGGTCCCCTATCACATCACAACACGTTGCGCCCCAGGCTAGCCATACCAGGCATTAAGCTGTGGATTAATTTTTGGGGTAGATATGAGGTCTTGAGAAAATCAGCTTTCCTGAGTGTGGCGGAGTGTGTGTGTTTGTGTTTATATGTGAAGGCGCACTGCATCCCTGCAGAGGTCTGAGTGAAGACTCGCTCACGCACTTGCTTATGTATACCAACACAAAGACACACACTTACACAGTATTACAAGCAGCCATTCATGACTGCTGCTGCACACATGTGGATTAGAATGTTAACATTAGTGGGATGCTGCAAGGCTTTATCCACAGACCTCTGTCACTTTCTGTGGAATCCAGACCTCTCCTTCCTCTCAGGTTGCTGGTTCTTTGATTTGCTGTGGCCAGTGCGGCCCACTGTAGTTCATCCAGCATCCCACTCCTCCTCCAAGCCCTGAGGGCATGTCATATTTTCTGCAGTCACTGGCTCAACCCAAACCCACCTGTCAGGGATCAAACACACCTCTTTATATCTATTTCACTCTGCCAGGCTGTCAGCATTACTGACTACATGTGACCAACGCGTGCCTAGAACGTTTAGAGAGGCGGACAGAAATCTCTCTCTTTCTGTCAGCTTTTTTTTTTTCAGCAAAAGTATAATATATATTTTCTGTCTGAATATAAGACTTTTTTTCTCTCTCTTAATTGCTTCACTGGAATGTGTCATGTCTTTAATGTTGAAGTTTGACCAATCCATGGCCATATATTAATATATTAACACATTCATATTTGTATGGCTATGGTGACCAAGCATTTGGTCGAACAAACAAAGGTACAAATTTTAAAGCAAACCTGTTTAAAGCTTAAAGCTGTGATTACTAAGTGAACATTCTCACCAAATAGTGATTTTAAAAAAATCTACACAGATTGTTAATTATTAAACATTTAAAAAATATTAATATATAATAAATAGATGTTATATAAAGTAAAATAATTTAATTGATCGTGTGGCTTTTTCAATTTATATATATATATATATATATATATATATATCTCAGTGGGGATTTATTTACGACTGCAAGGGAAGCTCGGCTTTCCCTGTAATGTCAAAAAATTAATAGTCAAATATGTACTATTGTGTTAACATTTTATTGACTAAAAATGCATTAGAACACGTTCATCTCGAAGAAGAGTCCGTTCAGAATCAGCTACATATAGCAGGTCAGTCAAGTCAAGTCAAGTCAAATATATTTATATATTTGACAGGTCTACTGACTACATTTCCTTCTCACACATTCCCGGAGCGTCACAGTGCATTTCCCTGTTGAAGCCTAGCATCCATTGACTTCAATGGTGCTGCTTTGAACAGTTTTTTTTCAATGCTTCGAAACTAGACGGCCATTGGATAAATGCTGCGATTATGTCCCGCCCACGGACGCTCAGCGTCTCTGGGGTGAATGGAGGAGTGGGCTGGCCTGGACTCCGGGCTTCTGCGTGATGATTGGTGGGTCTGTCGAAAGACTGCATCTCCTTTTGATTGACAGCAATTTTTTACTATAAAAAGTCTCTGACGCTGAAGCTGTTCGAGCTCAGTCCCATCGTGGATTTTGCAAGTGTAGTTGAAAGACAAACTGCTGCAACCTATTTCTTGGTATTTGCTTGGTGAAATTGCTAGTCAATTTTCACACAATTCTACACCACATTCCTTGTTTCAGTTTAAACTAATTCCCACATTTTCTCCATCGAGTTTAATATTTTTTTTTAGATTGTTTGTTCATTCATTCATTCATACAGCTTCCCCTCTTTAAAAAGACCAGCAGCCGCCACTGATATTATATATATATATATATATATATATATATATATATATATATATATATATATATATATATATATATATAGACAAAATCTACAGATAGAAGTAGTCAGCAAGGTTGACTGTCTGGCAGATTGGATTAGATATAAAAAGGTTATATAATCATTTTATTTAATATTTATATTTGTATATTTCACATAAAATTGTATAAATTAAATACAATGTACAAAGTTCATTATTTTCCATAATGTAATGATAAAAATTAAACTTTCATATATTTTAGATTCATTGCACACCAACTGAAATATTTCAGGTCTTTTATTGTTTTAATACTGATGATTTTGGCATACAGCTCATGAAAACCCAAAATTCCTATCTCAAAAAATTAGCATATCATGAAAAGGTTCTCTAAACGAGCTATTAACCTAATCATCTGAATCAACTAATTAACTCTAAACACCTGCAAAAGATTCCTGAGGCTTTTAAAAACTCCCAGCCTGTTTCATTACTCAAAACCGCAATCATGGGTAAGACTGCCGACCTGACTGCTGTCCAGAAGGCCATCATTGACACCCTCAAGCAAGAGGGTAAGACACAGAAAGAAATTGCGGCGTGGCATGGAGGCAATCAGCCTGTGGCACTGCTGAGGTGTTATGGAGGCCCAGAATGCTTCGATAGCGGCCTTAAGCTCATCCAGAGTGTTGGGTCTTGCGTCTCTGACTTTCTCTTCACAATATCCCACAGATTCTCTATGGGGTTCAGGTCAGGAGAGTTGGCAGGCCAATTGAGCACAGTAATACCATGGTCAGTAAACCATTTACCAGTGGTTTTGGCACTGTGAGCAGGTGCCAGGTCGTGCTGAAAAATGAAATCTTCATCTCCATAAAGCTTTTCAGCAGATGGAAGCATGAAGTGCTCCAAAATCTCCTGATAGCTAGCTGCATTGACCCTGCCCTTGATAAAACACAGTGGACCAACACCAGCAGCTGACATGGCACCCCAGACCATCACTGACTGTGGGTACTCCAGTGCTGCTTCTCTGTAGCCCAGGTTAGGTGCTTCTGCTGCTGTTTCTGGTTCATAAGTGGCTTGACCTGGGGAATGCGGCACCTGTAGCCCATTTCCTGCACACGCCTGTTCACGGTGGCTCTGGATGTTTCTACTCCAGACTCAGTCCACTGCTTCCGCAGGTCCCCCAAGGTCTGGAATCGGTCCTTCTCCACAATCTTCCTCAGGGTCCAGTCACCTCTTCTCGTTGTGCAGCGTTTTTTGCCACACTTTTTCCTTCCCACAGACTTCCCACTGAGGTGCCTTGATACAGCACTCTGGGAACAGCCTATTTGTTCAGAAATTTCTTTCTGTGTCTTACCCTCTTGCTTGAGGGTGTCAATGATGGCCTTCTGGACAGCAGTCAGGTCGGGCAGTGTTACCCATGATTGCGGTTTTGAGTAATGAAACAGGCTGGGAGTTTTTAAAAGCCTCAGGAATCTTTTGCAGGTGTTTAGAGTTAATTAGTTGATTCAGATGATTAGGTTAATAGCTCGTTTAGAGAACCTTTTCATGATATGCTAATTTTTTGAGACAGGAATTTTGGGAAAATCATCAGTATTAAAACAATAAAAGACCTGAAATATTTCAGTTGGTGTGCAATGAATCTAAAATATATGAAACTTTAATTTTTATCATTACATTATGGAAAATAATGAACTTTATCACAATATGCTAATTTTTTGAGAAGGACCTGTATATTTCATTGAAAATCATAAATGTAACAATTCTAAAACAACCCTTGCAAACTGGATTTAGGATAGAGAAATTGATATTAATCAATATTCCTGTACACTTTGAACACTATTCAATGGGTTTTTATTTATTTGATCTGAAGTAAAAGTAATAAACAACTCAAATCTGAGCGTATAAACCAGGGATTTGGTTTCTCTAGCGACTCAAGTTTTATTCAGTTAGTGATTTGTCATTTGGCAAAAATGCTTATGAAAAATTAAACCAGGGGAAATGCCTACACAAAATCAATGCAGAAAGTAATATTCCTCATATCTTACATAATACACTCTGAGTACTAGGAGACATTTCTCATTACATGCCAGTCTCCGAGGAGAGTTAAGAGGGATAGTTGGATCAGTAGGATGCAAAGGCTGAGCTCTCTTTGTGGGATACTAGAGTTCCGTTTTAAGTGAGAAATGCCTTTACTTCCAGTGTTTTTATTTCACACTGCTACCAATAAAATACAACTCTCACCGGCTCACATTTTATTCTGACCTGCATATCTGTGCTCTCCCATACTCACTCTCTTTGACTCACTCACAGGAAAGGCAGCAGAGATATTTGCTGAAAAAAATATCTCTCGAGAATGTGACACCAAAACCTTAAACATTTTAGTGGGGTTTATAAATTCCATCCATTCTGCAGACCCAGGGCTTTCTGACACATATTGCAAACCACAACAGAGATTTGTTACCTTCCATTCGATGTGTATAATGTCACAAACAGTTCTGTTTAACTCTGTCTGGTGTAACCAGGCCGTCCTAAGTCCCCTGTATGCTGTTTATCATCTTCTTCAATTCTTTGTGAAAAGTCCCCCTACAATACATTACATCTGCCTAAAGCAGTTAACAAGCCAAAGTTAAGCTGACGTCTCTCTTGTCGCGCACTCAAGCCTCTCGCGTGGGCTAAGACTCCTCCGTCAGTGCCGTGTTGCTAGAGGGGTGACGTCTCCTTCGCCAATTTGCTAAGTTTACTTCTGAAGGAGAAGGCTGAGGCATTTTTATGAGGGTGAAAAAGAAGCATAGGAGGGGAAGACAAAATGCATCCGTTCAGTCTGCAGGCACGCTTTTTGCTCCCTGTGAGACATCGGCACTGAGAGAGAGATGCGGAAGACTTTGCGACGAGACGGGTGCGTAATGAGCCTCTCTTGCAAGCCGCCCTCGACCGTGGAACAGAATCCTTCTGGCTTTCGAAATCCCCCATCCTTTTATTTTAATACTTTATTACCTCTTGCCTCGACTGCTGGCTGAGCAACCTAGCCTGGCATATTCACATGTGTGAAGCGTACGCAGCTAAGAAGCCTTAATATAGATCTTACCGCCTGTTACAAGATGAAAGCGGGCCCTCTATCTGGATCACAGCTCATTTGTGCAATGACTGATCCACTGAGAAGTCAGAGCTTTCTTCCCCGACTTCTTTCTGATTGATTGAGAGAAGAAGAAAGAGTAGTAAACCCAACGTATTGGCGTTAATGGAAGCGCAACGAATGATTCACCTTGCTACCTTGTGACATATACGTTAGCTGCTGGGTTAAATTACATTATAACCCCAGCCTGTGAATCTATTGCGATCTACACGGAACTCCCAGCTAAAGTTGAATCCTTGACCTCACATCGCCCCCTTCTGGCTAGGATGAGAAGACACTCAGGCTGGTCACAGTCAATGACAGGCGAGGATAACAGCACAATCATAATTTCCATATATTACAGACCTTATTGGCCCTTTATTCATTAGAGATGGCTTTCTAAAATGGGGTCACATTGTCCCCTATCTTCAGCCTTTGGAGGAAATGAATAATGTATTTATGGTGCACATATGGTTTAGTAGTGATTCACTGTCTTGCCTTCCACACATATGCCCTTGCTTGGCGTGTATGACACCTTGAACTCACAAAAATGTGCAAATGTATGAAGTTTTCTGTCCAGGTATAATGGGATTCCTGGAAAGTATGATAGATGACATTGGACTCGATCCTTTCTCCGTCTTACCGTCTCTGTCTCTTTCTGTGTCTCTTTCGCTTTATGCATACTCTGACCTTGACTTCAAGGAAGCACATTGAAAATCATTTCCCACTAAAATCTCTTCTAAGTCCCCCACAGTTTCGTGAGTCTTTAACCATTTAATACGCAGCCGCACAATAGGATTCAGAGAGCGATGATTATGCCGGAACTCGCTCCACACCCACCCCCCATTCAAGCAAGACTGGACATTTCCAAATGGAGGTCTTTTCTACTGAGAATAGAAATCTTCCTGCTGAATTTGCCAGGGAAGGGAGTAAATAGTGGATTTATATTTATGGAAATCACAGGGACAGCGGGGATGATGAGAGAGAGAGAAAGAGGAAAAGCTGATGAGCTCCTCAGTCTGTGTCCTCCTTGCTCCACAAAGACATTTAAGCTTCATAAATGTTGAATTTGGGGAGAACTTAATTGGATTTATGTTGCTCAGGCCTTGAATGCAAATTGTGATTGGCATCTATGAGGCTGGCATTTTTTTCCATGATTGAAAGGGAAAGGGGGGCTTAGAGACATAGTGTCCAGAATAAAGCTAATGCAAAAATTATGTCCTGTTTTCTTCTTTTCCTGTCAGAAATGCTTTGAATTAGGAATGGGTCATGAAGGTTGACTAGATTTTTTTGTGTGTTTTTAACATTAGATATTTTCAACGGTCGTATTAATTAATTAGTGTTGACAGCATTGTGTGTTACCATTTTTACATGAACCCCGTTTAAATCACTATAGTGCAACCGCCATATGATGGTGTCACGCTGCATAGTTCAGACACTTGCAGGAAGCCGGAATCAAGATCCAAAGAAAGGCTTTTCTAATACGCCTACCAAAATACAGGAATTCGTAGGAGAAAGCACTACACAACAACTAAACATGACTAATACCAGATCCAAGACTAACTCAATCTGAGGGCTTACACAGCAAACAGAGGGAGAAACTAACTACATAATTAACACAACACACATGAACTGAGGAACCTAATCAATTAGTGACCATAGAAACACACATGGAGAGAACGGAGGAGAACTGAACTAATTAACAGACTTGAAGGTTAAGAAACACAAACCTGAACAGAACAAAGACACAGATCAGAAAACAAACTCATAATGTGACAGATGTCATCGTATGGATGTCAAATGATATGGATGTTTTAGGCTGTTAAAATGGATGTTTTAGGCCACTGCATCGCATCCTGCATTATTTTTGGAGTGCAACGTCTCGAGATTTTTTTTAAATGAGAAAGTTAAAAATAGCCCAAATATTAAAACATTTTCTTGAGAGCATAAAAAAGTGTAATGTAATGTATTTATTACATTTCCAGTTAGGACAGGACTTAGTGGGCACCACAAATTACCTCAACTAGAACATCATTATGTACGTAATAGCACAAAAATTTAAAATTGTAATTCTTAAATTTAATCAATACATTTAATCAGAATAAAAAGACACTGTATGCCTATTATCAATCAAAGTAAATCAGTATAAACTAAATCAAGCTTTGGATCTACACATACAGTTTTCAGGTCAGATGTGGCATGAATGGATTTACACTATCGTAATTATTATAATTACAACTGTAATTATATAAATTAATGTTTAAATATAAAAAATGTTATGTAGAAATATTAAATCATTGTTAAAAAAGGGCTACTTTTTAAATATAAAACAAAAAATGCCAGTAATTGGCATCATGTCAATGTCATAATGAGTGAGTTCAATCTTTCATTCAACAGATTCGTTCAAAATGCTAATACATTTAACTTAGCAAAGGACTGCATTTATGAATGGGTAGCCTAACTGAATCATTTACTCATCTGATTTGTTCAAATACGTAGATTTTTTGTCTAACAAAACACTGCACAGAATGTGTTGTGTATAAGTAACTAAATAACTTTGTTTATTGAACTGTTGTATAAAATCGCGATCATGCAAATGTTCGGACAAACAGCACTCTTGATTGAGTGATAATTCCTATATCATGGGCTTATGTTATAAATATAAAAAAATGGGAACTCATTAAATTTGTATCATTTTTATGACATTTCTGCCCCACTATAGTGTGATGGCATTAAGACAGGAGAGAGCATTCAAAACTCTTCAGATCACATAACTTAATGGAAAATTACCAGAAATTATCATTCCCCATACATATGAGAATTTATCAATATCTTTCTTGTAGGGTCTGGACCATTCAGACACACACTAATTATTCATATTCACTATATTTAATCAATATAAAGGCCTATGAAACTCTCCCCCAAAACTAACCTCACAAATGAAGTTACTTTGTCAGCCGGGTGTGCGGTTACAGAACACTTTAAGACTGATAACAGACTTTTATGACCTCAAAGGAATGTGGCCACATGCGCCACATGCTCAAGAGAGAGAGACAATCTTTAATTAAATAAACTTTGTGGTATTACTCTGATCTATGAAGGAACATGCCTCACAGAAACCGTGATGATTTACTGTCTCGTGTACTATTAGGTATAACAACATGGTATGTTTGATTGGGGTGTATGTGGTTGCACAACCACCCAACGGTCAATATAACTTCACCTGTATCATTCTTCCTACCTAATTAATCCTCATTTAATGACACATACTTTGATGTATATCACCTTCTCTTAGAATGCAATTTGAATTTGTTATGTCTATTTGAGCTTGAATGAACCGTCTAAGCACGCTGGGGACAAAGACCATAAATCAACTAAGAGCCGCTTCCCCTCTTGGACATGTCACCTTACTCATAGGTCCATTCAAACCTTAGGGGTGGTTCTTTTTCAGACTATATCAGAGGCAGGCAACAGTGACCGCCCTCTCTTGGTTTTCCATCCTGCCGCAAACACGGTCTCGGGTGATACGGGGAAACCCCCCCTCCCCCCTCCATGGGGGCCAAGAGGCCTTCCAGCAGGCCTGGATCCCAACCAGATCCGGCCTCATGGAAAAGAGAGGAGACTCTCTCACAAAGAACCAAAGACAATCTCAGGAGTTTCGGAACAAAGACTCCAACCAACAACGACTCCAATCACCCATCCTTCCGACTTCCTCACTTCTCCTGGGTACTCGGCGTGACCTCAACAGAGTCCCAGGCCTTGACCTAACCAATCAAGCGTTCCTGGAGAAAGAGAACGCTCAACCAACTTCCACTTGACACTGCCGGAACCATCAACGACTTCAATTTTCAACAACTTCAAGAATTGTTCCCATTACAAATGCAAGTATTCAATTCAATGAAATGTGAAAATGAAATTCTGATGGTTCTTCTCATAGACCCTCTTCCGGTTTCCAATTTCATCCTATCACTAAACTATTTATGTATTCATGTGTGTATGTTGTTTAGTTTATTTATATTCATATAAATATCTATATTTAGTTAATAAAACTTGTACATAATATGTATTTGGTTCTGATTTGTTTGCAATACATTGTCACTTTATGATCACGGTTTTTGCTACTGGCTCAACGTGCGGTATATGCGAAGAAATAATTATTCTTCTGTGGCCATGGAAGATACCCTTTTCTTAGAATAAATTAATAATCAAAAGAGTTCGTTGGACGAACTGAGTAATTGATTGTAATATTAATTCAGCCACATCAAGTTAATCCAATTAACTGACCCAAATATTTATAATTAATAACAAGATATTATTGATTATTAATATTTCCAAAAAGCTGAGTTCCTTACATTCTAAATTATGTGCTCTTTTTGGGCTAAAAGCCTTAATAGAGCTGTTTAAAGTAGCCATGTGACCACAAATAAATCAGAGCAGATTTAATATGTGTGTCTTTCTTCTATGTGAATTCATGATAAATACCAGTTTATGCCATTTGATTATGGCCTCGAAGCTCACAGTCGGAGGCTATTAGCCCTGGCTGGCCGTTTATAGCCCTCACTCGCATGAAAATGCGGTAAACCCTTACTGACTGTCAGAAATAAACAAATCAAACAAATGGGCGGGGCCCATGGGCTGCAGTCAAACCCAATGGTAATTCCCGCATAGTTGAAGATATGTTTTTCAAATAATTTTATTTTGCCCACCAAGGCTGCATTTATTTGATCAAAAATACAGTAAAAAAACAGTAATACTGAGAAGTAGTATTACGATTTAAAATAACTGTTTTCTTTTTTAATGTGTTTTAAAATATAATTTATTAATTGGCAAGGATTCCTTGGGAACAATTAGTCAACTAGTCATTCAGTCAACCAACTAATCATTTGGTAAATAACAATGAACAATACTTATAAATCATTTAAGAATATTGGTTCATTTCTAGATGTATTAATACATTTCAACATTAAAGGTTGTGTAAATGAAAAGTAATTCATATATTATAAATAAACATGAATTAGCAATGAACAAGTAGTAGGCCTATATTAAGAATTAACTAACTGCTGTAAACATTGTTGCTCATTGTTAGTCTGTGAGACTGAATCCTCTTATGTTAACAAATTGAAGCTTATTGTAAAATGTTCCCAAAATTGTGTTGTTTTGCACATCCTTTGTCATGAGAGACGAGGATCGATGCCGGCTGCACTTAGGGGCCTGCTCTGAAGGGCTGTCCAACCAGCCTGAACAAATGATTATTTATATTAGGAAGAGCACAAAGCATAGAGATCCTTTAACTTAGAGACCATCCACAGAGGACAGACACATGGAGCCACACTGACTGACAGTACATTTCTAAAATACAATGCACAAACTCCTTGGTCTCTTCCTCTCTCTCAGAATAATTAAGTAAAGAAAGCAAACGTCATTGTAACTATATTTGTAAATACCCCCCATCCCCCCCCCCCCCCTCTCTCTCTCTCTCTCTCTCTCTCTCTCTCTACTAAGGTCTGTTTTCAGAGTTTATGGTATTTAATTGAGGAAAAATTAAAATGAATCACAAAGTCACAAAACATTACAGAATCACCTGCACCAATTAGCCCTTAGTGTTACTTTATATTAGCCTCAGTGGAATAAGCAGACCACCAAGAGGGTTTGTCAACACAGGGCACGCTTGTCCTCAGGGTGCCATTCTCTCTCTGTGTGTGTGTGTGTGTGTGTGTGTATGTGCATGAGTGCGTGTGTTCAGCATGTGCTTGTGAATTTAGGTCAGTACTGAATGGTAATAGAAATGAGAGCAGTATTGAAGTGGCCAGTGTGCTGTGTGTGAGAAGGTGATGAATGCTAATGAGTGTGAAACAGGGCAGAGAGGTCGAGACCCCACTGAGTCCCTCAAGACCTGGAGAGAAAGCTGCCCCAGAGTGT
Source organism: Gila orcuttii (assembly GCA_026230005.1). Taxonomy (NCBI): domain Eukaryota; kingdom Metazoa; phylum Chordata; class Actinopteri; order Cypriniformes; family Leuciscidae; genus Gila; species Gila orcuttii. The sequence goes on along the minus strand of JAPDVR010000002.1, from coordinate 25,497,800 downwards.
CCTACATACAGATGGAAAGAAGTGTGTGTGTGTGTGTGTGTGTGTGTGTGTGTGTGTGTGTGTGTGTGTGTGTGTGTGTGTGTGTGTGTGTGTGTGTGTGTGTGTGTGTGCGCTTGTTTAGCACCGACTATTTGGAGAGATGTATAGTGCCAGCAATTTCCAACCCTTGCTCAAAGCATTCTGTAATCACTCCAGTCCGACTCAACATCACACAATGAGTTTTCCATTTCTCACTCACTGTTTTTAATGTTATATCTGGGCGCAAGATGTATCAGTTAACATTATTTTATTCCTAGATTCGTATGATTTTATAACAATGTTTTAATATAATATTGTGAATAGGCTACACATCTGAGAGAGGAGAGTGTTTCATTTTCTTGCCTTTTTTCCTTTCTTCCTAACATAATAAAGCATTAAGCAGATTCAAGATTTATATTTTTCACATGGAAAATTAAATTGTAAAAGTATATTTAAAGTATATATTATATGTGTAATGTAAAACTAAAAGTTAACTAAAATAAAAAAGCATTCTATTTCATTCAATGAAAGTCTATGGTAACCAAACGTTGTTTTTTTATTTTATTTAATTTTTCACCAACATTCTTCAAAATATCTTCTTTTGTGTTCTGCAGAAGAAAATAAGTCATACAGGTTTAGAACGATACGAGAGTGAGTAAAAAATGACAGAATGTTAAATTGCCCCTATTATTATTTTTTTCTGAATATTACATTGTATGCAGTGTTGTAATAACTGTTTGTGAATGTTAAAGGTCTGCAGTTTTAAAGATCAAAGTGCAAGATAAATAATTGGCCCCTAAAAGATAAAAAAATCGAATCTGAACGGCCAAAACAAGTCATCAGCTAGTTGTAACTTTATAAGTCTACATATCAATGTAACAAATTTGCATAATGCCAACCTATGGTCTTCACTGGCTTCATTGGTTAACTTTGACCCACCCTTAAACACTGTAGTTGTGGCTGCCTGGAAGAGTGTTTGGTTCGTGTTGTCGAAATGTCAAGAATATGCTGTTTTCAGTACCCCGAATCCACTTTGCATGCACTTTCAAAGGATGAGGACTTGCACTTGAATTGATATAGATAAACCAAAGCATATCATGTCACTGTGTATCAAGTGCTGAGGAAGCCTCCAGAGCTGAAATTCAATTAGGGTAATGGGCGTTTTATTTCTGACACGTTCTGAAAGTGGTAGACCAATCACAACAGACAAGGCTGTCTGACCAGAGCAGAGTAGGCTCGCGGAAAGGGGGTTTTAGAGAGACTGAATTTGCTAACTGTTTTTACAGTTTGGCTCTTTGAGAAATTAGGTGATTAGCAATGTAATTTATGAGAAAATTAAAGTGGTTTTTGGCCTTGGATGCATGTAAACCTAGACCTCCAAAACATAATTAGGAATCTGTAAAATTGCATAAGGGGCACTTTATTTTTTTGGATGAACTACAGTATATTTTTAAAGGAAAACTTCATATTTTATTTTCTCCACAATAAATTATCACATTCACCCATAATGATCAAATGTGTGTCTTTCTGATTATACATATCATTTTTGATTTAGTAAAGTTTGATTTTAATTTTTGTGATTAAACTAATAACTTCCGTATTTCTTTCAGACTTCTAATAGTCTTAACGGATTAGTTCACATCAAAATGAAAATTTTTGTTCATGTCTTTCTTTTTTTAGTGGAAAAGAAATTATGTTTTTTGAGGAAAACACGTCCAGCGTGACCTTTCCAACGTGATTACATAATGCCTGGCGCGTCGCAGACCAGCACAAGACGAACAATTGTGGTTAAAAAGTATATACATTTTTATTGTTTTTAGATCGTTCTAGATCGTTTCGCTAGATAAGACACTTCCTCAGCTGGAATCGAGGAGAGCCCTTTGAAGCACATCAAAGCCCTTTGAAACTGCATTGATTTGAACTTCAACAATTTGGTTGCCGTTGAAGTCCATTGTGTGGAGAAAAATCCTGAAATGTTTTCCTCAAAAAACTTAATTTCTTTTCCACTGAAGGAAAAAAAGACATGAACATCTTGGATGGCATTGGGGTGAGTAAATTATCAGGCAATTTTCATTTTGAGGTGAACTAATCCTTTAACCTTTTTTAAAACATGGTGGCTACTTTCAGACATGCCATTATGGTCTTTTAACATGTTGTGCTGCCATGTATCAGAGCGATCTTAAAGTGAGAGAACACACGACATTCTGGCTTTCCGTAATAAAATCCCTCCTTGCTCCAGGCAAAATCAAACAGCTCCGCTCTGTGCTCCACTTGTTAGATTTACACTTAGCTAGGTGGTCTATATCCAGGAGTGCCCCCCTATTTCTTTCTCCCTCTCTCTCTCTCTCTTTATCTCTCTCTCTCTCTCCTTATCTCTCTCTTCCTCTGTAGTAAGGTATTTGACCTGGTGGTGTGCTTCAGTGGTGCAGAACATTCCTGTTCAGAGGTTTCTCTGCTCCATTCACCTGCCTTTCCGTCACACACACTGACACTCCACCACATCGACCCACACTCTCCCCTCAGATCAGTGCCTAAATAGCCAATCAATACGGCCACCGACAGCTGTTCCTACTTCCTTATATTTACCTCACCACGCGAGCGGCCCCCTGAAGTAATCAGCTCCCTCCTCTGCGTCTGAATAAGAGACCGAATGTTGAAAAACAGACACATCCTAAATGGACCGTATCATTGTGCATGCATGAACGCACTGGGAGACGAGAGTGTGCAAATACAATCAAGAGCCCTAGCTGTGGCTAGAGTCGTCAAAGAAACTTGTCAAGTCGTCAAAGCTCAAAGCTCCCCGGAGCCTGTTGATCGGTCGCTCCAATCATCACCATCGCTGATTCCTGCTTCTCCGGATGTCTAAGTGATTCTATTTCTTTCTGCCTGAGTCTCCTAGCTGGGTGCCCAGCTGATCAAATAAACCATCGGCAGACCCCACAGCCAATGAGCTGGCTAAGCACCCACACAGTCCATCGTCTGCAGCAGCCAAGACACAAATGTCCATTCCAGGACTGCATGTTCCACCAAGCCACAATATCTGCTGGAGCTGCTGTTATTGACGGTGGAGGCGGAAAAGGCAACATGGTCATTTCTCCAGTAGAGTGCTTGTTCCTCCATTAGCTGCCTTAATTGAGTAGACTGTTATATTTCAGCACCTTATTAAATCGAAAGGAAGCAGGCCAGAGAGTATTACGTTGAGAGTAAATTGATTTTGGCGCATTGCTGCTCATCTACTCTGGCCTTCTTTACACAAACCCATTCCTCCAATTATTGTTTATGGCTTGCCTCTTTGTCTCTGCTCTCTTGCTCATTCTCGTTCATTCTCCTCTCTTTTCTCTCACTTTCAACCATCCATAATATTTTGGCCCCGCTTAGCTTAAGTCCAGTTCCCAGAGGACACAGAAACCAACAGCACTTTGCAATTTTCATTCTTGTTTAATGCTGACAATGAGGTTTCCACTAGGCATCTACTTGGCTTTCACATCATTATTTATTTATTTTCAATAGGAAATATATGAGACTGATATTCCTACAAATCCATATGCAATAATGACAGCCACAAAAAAAAAAACCTGTCCAAGCCTTTTCAGTGCTAATTTTTCACTGTGTGTCTGAGTAAATCCTGACAGTAGTTTTTAACGGCAAGGGGCCTATCATACACCCGGTGCAAAGTGTTTTTTGCTAGTTTCAGCCAGACGCAGTTATCATTTTCACATCCTTCACCACATTGTATAAACAGCAAATGCATTTGCGCCCATTTGTGCGCCCATGGGCGTGCTGGTCTGAAAACGAGGTGTGTTAAGGCGCATTGTTGGCGTGTTGCTATCATGAGGCAACTGAAATATACTTTTTTTTTGTTATTTAAAGAGCATGTTAGTAATATGCACCTATATGTTGGCCACAACGCGCATACACTTTGTCCTGTAGATGGTCTGCTTGCGCACTCAATATATAGGCAATATACTTTTTTTAAATTCATACAAACAATTCAAAGAGGACAATTCAAGAGGCAAACTTGTTAATAAATACTGTTGTCAATTTCACTGACTGTGAATGAGGTCTGCCACCCGCATCACAACCACCAACGGAAAGTGTGTGTGTGTCCCTCCCCACCCCCACCCACCAATGCTCAGAATACGGAATAAATAAATCCACCACAAATCCTCTCTCAACGAAGGGCTCTCTGTTGTCTGTGCAATGTGCAAGTGCAGTATATGCATAACCATAATCCCAAAACATGCTGTCATTCCAGCCCATGTATTACCATATTTCATCCCACATGCTCTATTAAAAGATTGCACTACTTACCAAAAGACACTTTGTACCGCTTCATGACTGCTTTAGCCAAGTCTCGGGATTCAAATACTACTGAACAACTGGAGAGATCCATTAAATCCATCAGTATCCCCTCTCAAACCTCATTGGCAGGCTTAAGCCCAAAAGTACATGTGATAAAACCACTGAATACAAGTTTTGGAAGCACAATAAGCATTAATGAAAACAGCACAATGAGGATAACAGCAACTCATCTGCATGTTTGGTTGACAGCTTAACAGCAATCCTCTCTCATTTTGATCTGCCTTGAATTGGCCAATAAATCTCAAAGTTTTTCGCATAAGTGATCTTGACTGGACCATGAGCCTGATCGTGTCAGTTAGCAGAATTCAGCTCGCAGCTTATGTCTGATTCTACCATCAGGGACTGTTTGCAGATGTAGATTATGATTCACCTTTCAAAACACAGAAGCCTGAAGAGATGCATGAAAGTAAAATGAGCTTATTAATTCATGCTATGGTGATTCCATGTGTTATATTATCTGCTTTTGAATGTTGTGGTAGTCAGCAGGGATGCCCATTGGCCCCTGTCACAATACACATGAACCACTTGACTACTGACATATTTTAACATTAATACAGTTTTATGGTTATAAGACCATAATTTATTCCTGTGATGGAATCACTGATTATTATTCTGATTCTTATCACTGAGTTGACGCTCAAGAAACATTTATCATTATTATTATAATCACAGTTTCCACAAAATTATCTATCTATCTATCTATCTATCTATCTATCTATCTATTTATCTATCTATCTATCTATCTATCTATCTATCTATCTATTCATTTATCCATCTATATATCTGTCTATCTATCGTTCTCTATAAGGCTTAAGAGATTTTAAACCTTTTTTTCAAAACTTTTAAACAAGGTTTCAAAGGCTTTGCTGATTAAAAAAAGTGAAATGGAATGCTTTGAATCTCTATTTATGTTATTCTAATCCTTTACATTCAAATTACAAATCTGCATCCTGTTCTCTACCTCAGTTCAAATTAAATTCAAATGCAAATGTATTATTTTATTATTTTAAAAGGCAATCTCGATTCAGTTCTGAATGTCACTCAACCCTGCTGTTCTCAAACTTCACCTTAGCATATTTGTGTGTCATTAATTTTGTATAATAACCCACAATGGACAAATATATTTGGAATTAGCTAAATGAAAAACAAATAATAATAATAATAATAATAATAATAATAATAATAATAATAATAATAATAATAATAATAATAATAATAAAATAATAATAAAAAAACAGATAAATAATAAAAAAGTGTTTTGTGTCCATATAAAAAGTGCTTGCCATTAAGTATTCACATAAAAGATAAAATTATTTTGTTCTAAAACAATTTAGATGCCACCACAAGACTGGTATAAACTAAAGCCAAATTGATTTTTTTATGGCAATGCAAGCAGCATGGATCTGGCTCTCCACTCATAAACTCTTTATCTGTGCAGTTAGATTTGCTTTAGAAGCTGCACAGCTTATTGTGAGTCATGTACATATGGTAAACATTGACCTGCTGACTAGTTGACTACTTTGCTGTATGACCAGTTCACCAATAAAAGTAGTGATGCAAGCCCAAATATATCCACCTATTCATCAATATAGATTTTTCCCCTTACATTTACATTGATTCATTCAACTTAACCCAAAGCCATTTGCAAGTAAGAAATACTATAACACAAGTGATTCATCATAAGAATTGTATTGAAAGCACTGAATTCACATTAAGTGACTTTTCCTTCCTGATGCTCACAGAGTTTCTCCAGGGGTTATATGACCTTAATTTTTGGTTCTTCCTGCACACTGCCCTTCAGGTTCCATTGAAACTTCATCTAAAAAATGCAGAATGAAGTCTTAAGACATGGCTGAGTATGTTGGTCTTTCCGCTTCCCGCAGGTCTCCTGTGATGGCCGGAGGCTTGTTTGCTGTAAACCGACAGTGGTTCTGGGAGCTGGGAGGATATGACACAGGCCTTGAGATCTGGGGAGGCGAGCAGTTTGAAATATCCTTCAAGGTGAGTTAAAGCCTCTGCATTGATTCCTGTACGCAATTCACAAATAATACATCCATTTTCACAGACTTTTCCAAGGCTACATCTTGGTCTTTCAGACAAAAATAATCTAACAAAACACAATAAGGCTCACACAAGACAGTGTCTCACTCCAATGCTTTGTGCAATCTAGGCCTTAAACTGGATTCCAAGACACACACTCCAAAACCACATCCAATAGCTCATCGTTCCTGATCCATTGCGAACCTCTAACTATAGCTATACCAGATTTATTTTTCTCCCACTTAATGTGAAGTGCTCTGTCTGTCTGTCTAGACAGTATTTTCTCATTCTTTTCAACAATAAAGCCAGAATGAGATTGGACGGCAGAGGTTATTTTCTTCACTGTGTTACTAACTGAAGCGTCAGAGCCAAATGCACATGAGTCGGCCAAAATAAGGCGGTGAAGATAGCGGAGCTGTGAGTCTGTGCGCGTTTGTGTTTGTGTGTATGTGTTTAGACTGGCTAGAATAGTGAAACTAATTAGATTGTGTGATCCAGTAATTGGCTGTGGCTCTGAAGTGATTCGGTTTTGATTAGCGGGACCAAAACTGGCGCCGATGGATGTGAGGAAGTGTTCTATTTATCAGTTCTGACATACCTGCCACCCCACTCTTTTTCATTAGACTCTCACTTGTGCTGGCTCTGAACTTTGTTATTGGAACACCATCCTCTGCACCTCTCTAGTAACCATGGCAACCGCAAAAATAGTTTAGAGGCTAAACCGCCTGTTTGAAAGAATTTTTATTATTATTTCCTTTTTATGCACAGCCTATTTGTCATGTTGCTATTTGTCATAAAGTTGTCTGGTTGACCTTGACAAATGGTAGTAACATGCCAAACAACTCTCCATTTGAAAACGTAAAGAGAGCTGCTATTGTAATACAGTGTCTCCCTCAGAATCCAATGTGCAACTACAAACTAAAATAAAGGCCGAGGCTGATTAGGCTTGGCGTCATCCCATTGATTGGTTGCCTGCCACACTCCGTCCAAGTTTCATCCATCTGTTCGATGTAGGCAGCTTTCTAAATGCAATTCAAGTCATCTTAATATCTAAAGTCCTGCCATGGCTGCCTTCCTCCATGCTTTATGATAAAAGAGGCTGTGAAAAAAATGTGAAAATTATTCCTAAAACTTCATTTGTTACATGGCTCCCTCATTTATCCTCAAATGAGGGATCTGCAGGGGCTTTTTCTCGCTCACTTTGTAGCATTGATGTTTAGAACGATTCTCTCCCCATAACGATGGGGTCTGTGAAGTTAGCTTGACCGCTAACCCGCCGCCTGGCAGGAGAGATAGGTCTGTGTGGTTTGATATCTGCAGACAGCTCTCTCGGGCCCAGCGGGTGACCGAGGAATAGAGAGAAACCATCAGACTCAACTCATCCGACTTGAAGCCACCCTCCCCTCCGCTTTCTCACCTCCCTCTGTGTGTCATTGGCCCTGGCCGAGTCCAAACTACACCATGCCTGAGCCAATACTCGATACGGACAGGCACTTCAAAGTCTTGGCCTTAGTAGAACAGAAAGAGAGAGACTGGAAGGGAAGCATATTGAACATCCTGCTTTTTTTTCTTTATATTTCTTATCTTTTGGTTTAAAGAGGAAAAGTAGAGACACAAGCATAAGCAGTTGGAAAACTCTACTTCTTTCCTTCAGTGAATGCGCCAGTCGATCCGTAATTGGAGCCTACGGCGAGGACGTTGCTTGTTTCTGGTTCGATGTGGAAGCGTAGCAGTATTTCTAGCTAGTCTGTCCACATATTCCCTGGAGCTCACAAGGATGTGATGCATGAGGCTTTCTGAGTTTTTTTCAACTGTCTAAGAGAATGCAGGATGAAAAAAAAACTGTGATGTAGTATAAATGTTTGAGTATGTGTGTGCGTATTTGCTTTTTCAGGTGTGGATGTGCGGAGGCAGCATGTATGATGTACCTTGTTCGAGGGTGGGCCACATCTACAGGAAGTACGTCCCCTACAAGGTGCCTTCAGGGACCAGCCTGGCAAGAGTGAGTAGAACTTCCTCTATCTTTCCAAATGAGAAAGGATAGAGTGTTTCTCAACAGTGGCCCATTTCTGCTAGTTTATAGTGCTCTAGATTCACAATGTTCCTGAGATGCTCTTATTCATATTCTGTACACATGATAAAAGACAAATTGTAGGGAAAGAACATCACTATAGTGTATAGAAAATGTGACTAATTAGCATATGGACACTTGCATTATATGACATGATTAAGGAAAAGACGATGGATGGATGGATGGATGGATGGATGGATGGATGGATGGATGGATGGATGGATGGACGGACAGTATATATGTATATCCATTAATCCTTCTCACAGAACCTGAAACGAGTGGCAGAGACATGGATGGATGAGTACACAGAGTACATCTATCAGCGCCGACCCGAGTACCGCCACCTCTCCACCGGCGACATTACCGCTCAGAAGGAGCTCCGCAAACAACTTAAATGTAAAGACTTCAAATGGTACATGAACACTGTGGCCTGGGACCTGCCCAAATATTACCCACCTGTGGAGCCACCGCCAGCTGCCTGGGGAGAGGTGGGTGAACAATGCCACAGTAAAATTGTGAAGATACCAGGGTTGAGCGGAATGCAGAATTTCATCATTGGCTTTTTAATCTTTTAATTCATGACTTGAATTTGAATTGAATCAGCCACACAGTGATGTTGAATTTGAATTTGAATGGGAATGACAGGAAGTGGCATACATTTTAAAGAATTCAACAAAGGTACATAACAGAGAAAATTCTATAGTCAAACAAACAGAAATAAGCAAGAACACTTCCATCTTATAAACTTTCTTTGTTTACATTTTTTTTAGTAAATGAGGGCATTCTAAGAAAGTTCTTGGGGACAGTATGATGTTTTTGAAAGAAGTTTTTCAAGGCTGCTTGCAATTGATAAAAAATACAGTAAAATCTGAAATATTGTGAAATATTATTACAATTTAAAATATATTTTTTTAAATATCTCAAAATGTAATTTATTCCTGTGATGGCAAAGCTGACCTTTCAGCATCATTACTGCAGTCTCCGGTGTTACATGATCCTTCGGAAATCATTCTAATATGCTGATTTGCTGCTCAAAAATCATTTATTGTTATTATCAATGTTGGAAACAGTTGTGCTATTTTTGGGAAACTGATAGTCATTACTGTCATTTTTTTATTTAATTTAAATTATTTATTTATTTTCTTTAAAACAAAGTCTTACTGACACCAAAATTTTGAACACTTGCATATACTTGATGGATATGATCACGTTTATATAATTATATAATTCATACCTTATATTTTATGTATTTTGAAAAATGACTGCATTCAAGGAACCTGACATTCAGTTAGCTATTGGATATATTAACAGTACACTTTTTTTCGAAGCAACTTAAAGTTATTACGGGTCCACTTGTCCTGAATCAACCTGGTGTTTGTGCTCAGGGGTACAATGGAGGTTTCTACCTGAATCTTTCAGTTACCAATCAGTTTTGACACTCCTCACATCTCTTTGTTTACCCAATTACAAAGAGATGTGAGGGAGGTCAAAACTGATTGGTAACTGATTGGTAACACATAACTTTTCCACACTTACTTGATTTGAGTTACACACTAAAGACGGCATGATCGTCAATACATCCTGTGAGACAGAGCATAGATGCCAGAACAGGTGTGTGTGTGTGCGTGTGTGTGTGTGTGTGTGTGTGTGTGTGTGTGTGTGTGTGTGCGTGTGTGTGTGTGTGTGTGTGTGTGTGTGTGTGTGTGTGTGTGTGTGTGTGTGTGTGTGTGTGTGTGTGTTGTTTGTGTGTGTGTGTGTCCGTGCATGCGTGCGTGCATTTGACAGAGAGGTTATGCGGAAATATTCTTTGATTTATGGGAAGCACTGCTGGGTGAGATATAACACATTTTTCGCCAAAGACAAGCAGGCGGCCGGTCCTCACCTAAAACTGTGCTGTCTAATATACAACGACATCACAACATAACTATTGTTTGCATCACTGCTTCCTAATCCATAAATAAACAGAAGATGTGTTATACATTTATTACTCAAGCTGATCCAGGCAGACAGGCTATTCGGGTTATTCATTATCATTCGGGTTTGCTGTGCCAGAACAGTGGGTCTTGGGAACACGCATGGAGAGATGGGCCTGTCATTTCTCTCCATCTGTGGGTCTGCCATGTCTGTCATAGTAGGGGGTATTGAATATGCATGGAGTGATTTCCATCTTGTGCATTTTGTTGGGCCTTTTTAATCACTGCTGAATGATGTACCTCACAGACATCATGCTTTAATGAATCCCCCCGGGGAACACCATCTCCTCTTTTTTCAGTCCCCTACTGTGATGTGTCAGAAATGGCAAGTAATAATTTACAAATGTAATTAATTTCACTTCCAAATTAATTGGAGGGCTGACGCTTACCGTAAAGCACATCCGTCCATCCGAATCCAACTAAGGTAGTAATGGAAACAGCACTTTGGTTTCAAATGTTTCAGCGGAGCAATGAAACCAAAAAAAAGTCCATTAGCAAACAACATCCCTTCCCTTTCACTTATTGGCTTTTTCTGCATTAGCAGCATAAAATTGATGGTAAAAAAAAAGGGCTGTGTGGCATGCGGCCGGGGAACCTGCTTGGGTGAAATTTATGCACGGTAAATATCTTCTTTCCTGAAGCGAAATGATAGTAATTTGACTGTCAACCTAATAGCTTCATACACCCCGCTCTGGCCACCTGTCACCCCGCCTGATGTATTGCACAATAAAAGAGCCTCATTGGACTTTTGAAGCCACCCCCATGGACCATGACAGTAAGGGAGAGGGATAGCTAAGGAATTAAACGGGTTCTTGTCGGCATTTTCAGCAAAGGACAGGGGTCAACGTCGTCATGACCTCCAGCTGACAGGGCGGTGAGATGGGTAAGCAGGCTGTCAACCATTTGCCACTCGCCCACCTTCACACATATATGCTCTCTCTCTCTCTCTCTCTCTCTCTCTCTCTCTCTCTCTCTCTCCCCCACAGCTGTTTCATTGCCTCTTCAATACACTCAAATTCTTTAAATAATCCAATCAGCAGACTTTTCAGCCACGTTTATGCTCACAGCCATTGCTGCCAAAGGCTGTTACGGTATAAATGCAGTTTTCAGGCCCATTTTAGAGTACCCCCTTCCCCTCCTGTGGATTGAGAGGAAGAAGAGAATAGAGACCCATGCTGATTTGGTCTGATTCTGCTGTATTTACCTCTAAAGAGCTTGTGATTACATGCACTCTTCTAGTGTAACCTAGAAAAGTGCATTTATTTATTTATTTATTTATTTTGTGGTATAAATTTTATAAATCAAAGTTGAATCAATGAATTATTTTTTTTTCTGCATTGAAAAAAAAATGCTACACCATGAACAGGTAGTAGGCACTGATTATTGAGCCCTTTAGCAGCACTTAAAATGATGCGAGAGGAAATGTTCTTGCGGTTTCTTTCTAATCAGCGCAACCTCATGCTAAATTCCAGAATACTTTAGAAAAGAAATAAAGAGAACAACAGAGGCTTTCGAAAATCCACAACAAACATGCTTTGAGCTTCTTAACACATACTGGAACACATTTATAGTTGCTCTGACTTCACAAAAATGTGGTTTGGGAGTAAATTGGCTGCAAATGCAGAAAATTTGATTCTAATGCATGTCTTTGTTACCGTGTTGAAAAAGTCAAATAATTCATCCTGAAAACATCACACGACGGCAGGCGCAAGGAAGGTCCAAAAGAGAGCGAGAAGCTGCTAATAGACAAGAAAATGAATTAAACATGTTTTCTTTTTATATACTTCGGGAGGGTGGGGGGGGGGGTAAGCTTTTAAGAATAAACCGGCAAGGCAGAGCTTGGTGTGACCTTGCTTTTCGCTTTCATTTTGTTCCATTTGTCAAGCTTGTCCTCACTCGATTCTCCAATCCAACTCATTTGAAAAGAAATCACAGCTCAAATAGGGTGCACCATTTCCTTTCCCATAAATAATAAGCAGTAAAGTGTTGACCTGAACTGCAATAAAGACCACCGCCTGAGTTAGGACATTTCTTTTCTGATGTCCTCACCCGCCCCGGAAAGCTTGTTGCGTTTTGATTGCATTAGTATTCAGCCTAGGTTTAAAGTCATTTAAACATTTCGAGTGAATTTCTGTCTTTCAGACTGTGAGCAGGAGCAAATGCATCTAGTCACCAACAAGAAAAATCTGCTTTAAGTCATGCCTTCACAGAGCAGAACGCATCAAGCAGAACTTCATGTTGATTTTTGCAGCCTACTAACTGATTTCCAATTACTTTCAACAGTCATGGCTTGCCAAGAGCACAAAAACCCTAAATCCCTCACCTCAATCGTTCAGGACTCATGAGCGTGAGAAAAACATATTTGAGGAAACGGGCTCCAACAAACACTCTGTAATGTTTCCTCTGATGGCCTTGGTATGCAGAGCACAATTTCGGCAGTGGAAGCTTATGCATTGTGCATGCACTACGCTGCACAGCATAATATGTTCCACCACAGTTCATCTTCTTTGTCAGGCCTCCTTTTTGTGCTTGTGTGTGTGTGTGTGTGTGTGTGTGTGTGTGTGTGTGTGACCTTGCCCCAAGCCCTAGTCCCCCTATGTCTCCCTAGTGAGGTGAATAAGTGAGCAGAATTGGCCCAGAACTGCTGCCCGCTCTTCTGTGTCTGCTCAGGAGGCAGTGGCTCCAGCCGCTCATGCATTATTGAGCTGCACTGTGACAACCGTCGGTACACCTGAATGCCTTAAAGAAAATTAGGCGACCTGGACAGCTAATCAAAAAAAAAGAAAAAAAGAGAAAAATCTAAGGACATGGGGTAGCGGAACTCTCTACAAGTTCATACAATGGGGAAAGTGCACACGTCTTTGTGAACAGGTGTATTTTGAATGAATCATTATTTAAATTGTCCAATTTAGCACTTGAACAGATTGCAGACCAAGGGTCATATTATACTTCACCGCACAGTTAGGGAAGAAGTAAAACTTTTGGCTAACATTCTGTTACCTTTAATGCTCACCGTGAGCACCGTAGAGGTCATTAACCATGATTGTTATGGTCGGGAAATACTGCTTTCCTGTGCTCCCAAGAAACTCATGTGTAACCATTTAATAATATAAAACTTTTCAACCTGGTCTCATAGGAAATACGTAGGCCTACCTTTGTACACTTTTTTGCAGCGCCACAAAATAATCAGCTGCAAATCACTGCAGTTTCTAACAAATGAACACTTGAGGCAGCAAACCAGCAAGCACTTTTAATCATTTTCACATACAATTATGATTACAGGGGCATATTATGGATTAATAAAGACTTGTTTTCACACGGCACTTTGCACAATTATGTTATGACCTCAAAACACATTTTACCACAGTGCATGATTTGTAAATTAATATATTTTGGAGTTTGCATCACTTAATCCATATGTTCGGTTTTACTGTCGTACTAAGCTTGCTCGATAATTCTTGACAATTCTGGTAAAGAATTGCACTTGTGATGCGGAAAGCTCAGAGATGAATCCCGTTAAAGACGAGTCACGATAAAAGAGCTCAAAAACAAGCTAAAATGTCATGGTTAAATGCCTTTTTATGTCACATTTGCTTTTGTTAACACTATCGGGTAGGTTTAGGGTTTAGTGTAGGTGTACATTATTTTAAAATGGAGTATTAAGCTTTTAGCGCCACTCACCGAACATTTCAATTCAGAACTGCAGTGATACATACAAACTTCATTGTAATAAAACGTTGCCATATTCACGTTCATCTGTTCCGAAAAAAAAATGCACTCGCTTTTAGCGCCACTCACTGGACATTTCACTTTGAAACTGTCGCGAAACGTGCACAACGCAATGTATTTTGCAAAAATGTTGCCACTGATACGTTTTTCTAATGAGACCAGGCTGAAAAATTTGCAGATGCATTTGACATTCTCTATTCATTATTTGGCATCATTTCGATGTTAATATCCACAAAACTATCAAATCTCAACCAAAATTTGTTGACAGAGAATAGGCCTATATTATAATGTCCATCAGGTTAGTATTACATTTGTTAATACATGCTATGCAAATTGTGCTGTCATAATGTAATTTTTTCCCCAAAAGCATGTGATGGACTTAAATTATGACTGGATCATTGTCTGCGATTATTGAAAATTAACAAAAAAAAAAAAATGTACTTAAAATTGTATGACAAAATATAAATATTTCTGACACATTTAATGAACATTAATGTTTTTGTGGTGGGCCTAGTTAAAATGTTGGCAGGGCAAATAACAGAACATGTCCTTAGTATTATTGAACTAATTAATTAGTTCAATACTGATAAAGTTAGTTTGTAAATTAAATGCTTATTTGAGTATTCCTCTCATGTTCTCATTGCTTCTGTGATTGTTGCTATTTCTTCTTGGTATTATTCATTTATGTTTGTTTGTGGTTTATTTTTATTGATAGATGGATGTATGGATTGTGTTATGTATTTTAACCATATTTGTTTTAGGTTGACATATAACATTCTGTCCAGGGACTATATAAAAAATAGCATTTGGGGCTAATGCTGGCACATTTACAGGAAGGTTTATTAATGTGCAATGTCCCTGTTAATCAAAAAATAAAATAAAATGTTGCCTAAATTGAAATCAATTTTAAGTTGAGTTTTCAATGCGCTTTGTGTGTGTGGAGTTGCTGGCTATGTGGAGCAGACCTTATGCATATATGTATATATTTATCTTACAAACCTTTTGATCTCAGATGCCTTGTTATTGCATCTTGTTATATACACTGACAACCCTACTGAAAAATCCAGCATTGCTGTTCACCAGCATAAGGTATGTCTTTCATGCTGGGAACCAGCATGGGATGCTGGTTGCAGGTTTGCTGGACACCAGCATGGGAAACGGGAATGCTGGTGGACCAGCAACTCCAGTTCAGTTTTGCTTGAGAACAGCATGACTTTGGTCCACCAACTAGAACAGCTCTATACCAGCACTAACCAGCCTGGAAAATCATGGAATACATTATGCTAGATTTCCTCAGGGAATGCTAAGGCTAACTTTGTTAAATCCTTGTGCAATTGATAGGTGTCACTCAACAAATCTATTTCTCTGTCTGCAGATCCGTAATGTGGCATCTGGTTTGTGCATCGATTCTAAACATGGCTCCACTGGCACCGAACTGCGTCTGGACAGTTGTTTAAAAGAGGGCGCAGAGCGAACATGGGCACATGAGCAGGTAAGGCTCCTTTTCAGTACACTTCCCACATTACTCAGTACTGATTAGTATCAGACATGTTGGAATAATGTGAACAGCATTAGATGGCTGACTATTTAAGTGTAGCTTCTTAAGTAACTCCATAAAATGAACTGATACTTTGATGAAATTAAATCATGATATGAAGCGTATTCCTTGACAGTCTTTTTTTAAACTGAGAGAATTGCTGTTGGTTAGATTTTCACGTTTGGCTGGAGAGAGGACATCAGGCCTGGAGATCCCCTGCACACCAGAAAATTCTGCTTCGATGCTATTAGTCAGAACAGTCCCATCACCCTTTATGACTGCCATGGTATGAAAGGCAACCAGCACTGGAGCTACAGGAAGGTAATGCAGTAATACAGATACACTACCAGTCACAAATTTGAATATAGCTAATCATTCTTATGAAATAACACAAAAGTTTGAGGAATTACTGTATGTAGTGACCAAAAACATATCAAAACTATCTTATGTTTTAACTTATTTCAAGTATTTTCTTCAAAACTTGCCAGTGCCTATTACAGCTTTGTGCCAAGGGGTCAAGGTTTGTCTGAGGTTTCACTCCCACTAGCCACTGGCGGGTTGAATAATATATTTGACTGAAACGCTTCCAATACTAATTTTCCACATAATAGATACACGATATAAGCTGCGCTTTCTCGCTCTCTCGTGATCTCTCAGACAGCGAGTTGACACACAAACCCGCCTTCCCTCAATCACTCCTTTCATTTACTTAGGATGAATATCGTTGGTATTACAGAGCATGAATTTCGGCGTGTGATTGCGCATTTTGCCCATAATTTTACTCATTCCGCAGATTTTGTGCTCACACCCAAAGTGTGTGCCCATAAAGCTGCCTCTCAATGCTAAATCTAGGTTTGTTTTTTTCGCTACTTATTGCGCTTTAACAGTCAAATACACACAAAATAATGTAAAAAGGACGGCCTTTGCGAGTTTTCGACTAAACACAGTCAGTTATGTTTTAACTGAATGTAAACAGTTGAGGGAAAAAAAGCATTTGTTACAGTATAATGGATCCATGCGTCAGGTCTTAAAGTGACAGCAGCCTAATATATCTGCTGCCAAATTATGAGATAATAATAAATAAATATATACGGCAGTTTTTCCCCATGGTATCGATGTCAAAATTGTGGCCAGTGAAAATGATGAATATGTTTAAAATGATTTTGTAACTTTAGAAAACCTTCTAAAACCTTGTGTGTGTGTGTGTGTGTGTGTGTGTGTGTGTGTGTGTGTGTGTGTGTGTGTGTGTGTGTGTGTGTGTGTGTGTGTGTGTGTGTGTGTGTGTGTGTGTGTGTGTGTGTGTGTGTGTGTGTGTGTGTGTGTGTTCATATATACATTTTGTCCTAAGAAAAAGTAATGTAACAAAAAATATTTGGCTATAAAACTATTTAAATATAACACAGACATCTGACGGAATACAAGAGGGCATGACGTTATTGAGATAAAATCCATTACAGTCAGCATGAGTAATGTTTTACACCCAGGTGTTACGTTTTCATATCTCTTAATACATTTTCATACCATCTCTAAGGAAAAGCTGTCTTCCTCCATATTCCCTCTTCACATCTTCTTTAAGAGGTCAATAAAGTATATCTACAGCAACAGTGCAGTGGTGGGACCGAACGTACACCTTGTTACAGAAGCCCCTGTGGACTAATACCTATCGCTCTGGTCCCATCACGAACGACAGAGCCTAATACAGAAGCACAGTTTTTCTAGTCCTCTAGCGAGGTACTATGAGTCTGAACTGAGATATTCCGTCTCGCACAAGGGCTTTAAGGTGTCAAGCAAAGAAATCACTGTCATTGCAGGATAGGTCAATGACTGCGCTATAGAGAGGGGAAATATACAGTTGAAAGAAATAGGTGGTACCTGGAAGTGGAGCTGCCTGAGGCGCAGAGAACAGTAAATCAACCCAGGGGAGAGCAGCACAGAACTGGAGCCGAAAGCCTGAAGGCATGTCCCTCCTCTGCTCAGCCTCATCACTCCCTTAGGGACACATCTTCTATTTTTTCATCGGCTCTGTTTGGCATACTCAGTAGTTTCTAGCGCAAAAATATACATGCCCTGTGTGCTGTGGAGAACACTTTCAAGTGGAGAATTTCTTTGTTGTCTTCCACTTTTTGATAGGAGATTGATGATCAATCCCCCATTCTTTCACTTTAATTTACATTTTCACCTGCCTCATTTTCTTTCACTCTCAGAAAAAAAAGGTACAAAAGCTGTCACTGGGGCGGTACCCTTTCAAAAGGTACTGATTTGTATCTAAACAGTGTATATTAGTACTTCAAAGGTACATATTGGTACCAAAATTGTACATATTAGTACCTAAATGGTATGACGCTTTTCCACTGCACGGTACAGCTCGGTGCGGCTCGGCTCGCTTCGCTTTTCCACTGCGTGGTACAACTCAGCTCGGCTCAGCTCGCTTTGGCTCGGTTTGCTTTTCCACTGCAGTTTAGTACCGCTTCAAAGTGGATGGGATTATAGACTGATCGTCGCACCTCGTCTACTGACCAGTCACCACGATTCAGCCATTTCTTTTTCAAGTTTTTTTTTTCTTTTTTCAAGCAAGTCGTTGTAAGTCGTTCAAGCAAAAAAATGTGCGAAGAAATAACACTGCGGTGGCTGTTGCTGACCATTTGAATCTAGCGGGTTTGGTGTCTCGTGTTGCATATCCAATGGCGCTGGTAGTGACGATTCTCTCTGACCAATCAGTGATCTGTAGTGTTTTCACGTCACATTTTAGCATCGGTACGGCACGCTTGGAAACTCAACAGAGGTGCTACCAGAGCCGAAGCCAGCCGTACCGAGCTGTACACCATACAGTGGAAAAGTGCCACAAAATAAGCCGTACCGAACCGTACCATACAGTGGAAAAGTGCAAAAGCGAGCCGTACCAAGCCATACCGAACCGTACCATGCAGTGGAAAAAGCCTTTTAAACCTTTTTAAAAGGTACAGATTGTGTACCATTTTTTCTGATAGTGAACCTACCGTTGTGCAGTGGTGTTTTGAAATCATGAGGTAAAGTCATCGGCTGGGTTTAATGCTTCATTTTAATCCAATGTAAATTTATGTTCCAGTTAAACTTAAAGTTGACACATTTCCAGGTTAAATAAATATTACTTAGGGCCTGTTTACACAGAACGTGTTTTTTCCATTTCACTGCGCTACTATTCCATTGTTTTTACTTATTCCAAGTCATTTCAAGTTTTGTTATGACATAAAATGGTGATAACTATGTGGGTGAGTTGTTTACTTACTTTTTAATTAGTCTTTACATTAACACCAATATATTTATTCATTCAGAGTAGGACCAATTTAGACAAAAGTTATTGCTTGAAGAAAGAAATTGGCCAATCAGAATTTATCGCTTGAACAACATAATAGGCCAGAGGTCTTCAATCCTGCTCCTGGAGGGCCACTGTCCTGCAGAGTTTAGTTCCAACCCTAATCAAACACACCTGAATCAGCTCATCAAGCTCTTAATGATCGCTTGAATATACAAAGACAGGTGTGATGAAGCAGGTTGGAACTAAACTCTGCAGGACAGTGGCCCTCCAGGAGCAGGATTGAAGACCTCTGTATAGGCCAATCAAAATATGATGGAGGCTTCCTCTCATGTGACTTTTCTCCATTTATTCTCAATTACCCCCCATCAAACCCATGGCACGCTCTCTGGGGTCTGTTAAAACTCAATGGGCTCAGTGAAGGGAAGAGAGACGCTGCCTCATGCTGTAACTTCAACTGTCACTTTAGAAAAATGTGTGATTTATACACATATTTTCGTAATATTTGCATTGTTTTATTTATGTACAGTGGATATTTTCTAAGGAGACACTGCCTACCCTTTGCATCCTCGGAGAAAACGCCCCTGCAACCTACCGCCCTTCCCGTACATCATTTCTTAATTTCTCGCGTTTCACTTCCAAACTCAAGCCAAGAAATAGTCCGCTTTTCTGATTAGCGCATTCCATGTTTGGTTCTTCAGTTCCACCCCTGTAATATTACTGAAGGGTAGAGGGAGATAATGCAGGATTAGACCTCTGCCGCAGTCACAGTCACTGTTTCTTGTTTATTTATTTTTATTTCACCCTCCTTCTCTCTTTTTCTCCTTCCCATCTTCTTCTTGCTCCAGGATAAATCTTTGTACCACCTGGTGAGCAGCGGTTGCATAGACTGTAGCCCGGGTGATAAGCGGATTTTCATGAACAAGTGTGACCCCGAGTCTGAAACACAACAGTGGATCTTCCAGAAAGTCAACACCACCGTTCTGGACAAATTCAACAGCGCCTCTAGCTCATAGGACCTGGGGTTGTGGTCAAGCCAATCAGCTGGCTTCCACACATACACACACCTCCCACAATCCTAAATGTGGGCCTGGATGTTCTTACTGTCTGGCTCTGGGTCCCTCTCAAGGTTCTGCAGCAGTCTAAATGAGGGGACTAGAAACAACGAGAGACATATGAGGCTGGTGGAAACGCATCCAATGAGCACCTTGCTGGTCGAGGAGAATACGGACAGCCCGAATCTCTTGTAGGGGTCTAACTTGGGCCCTCATTTGCTTTCTATACATTGAAAAACAGAGCAGCTTTACGAGTTTGGAAGTGGAGTCCAATGAAAGAATGTTCTGTATCAGTCCTTGAAGATTGCATGGTGGATTTGTACTAAACCAGAAACTGGAAAGAGTTTTTTTTTTTTTTTTTTTTTTTTTTGTATTGCTATTTATTTATCTGGGATCGTTTCAAATGCATATTTATTTGTATTTATTTGGTACCTTTCCAGATTTTATTTATGTGTATTGACTCTGTTTTATCATCTCTTGTACCTGTAGAGTCAAACTTGGGTTGATGCGGTGAGTTGCTCAATTAAATATTTGACTTTTTCAATGGAATCTATCTTGTTACAGAGTTTCTCGTCTATAAATAAATCAGAAAATGAGTGGTTGTGTGTTGCCTTGCCTGTGTTGACTTTTGTCATGCTGATGGATGATATAATGCTTACTGTCTTATCTCAAAAGTGATAGTTTGTCTCCCTCTGGTGTTGAGCCATCTGCAGAATATATATATATATATATTTTTTTTTTTTGGTGTTAGCTTGCTATTACTTTATAGTATATTATTTGACCTTTAAAGGGGCCATGCCATGAGAAAACAAAATTGCCTTGATCTTTTGACATATAAGAGGTCTTTGAATCATTAAAACATCCTGCAAGTTTCATAGCTTAAAACATCCTGTCTTCCCTATTTTAGAGCATACACTGGAAAATGACATAGGCCCTACATTTGAATAGCAATTCATGAATGCTTTAGACTAGTCCTATTCATAGTTTGTTTGTTTTTTTAAAGAGGACACTTAGATATTTTTTTGGTCAAGTTAAAGCAAGTAGCAATAAAACTGAAAAAAAATATTTTAAAGAAAAGACACTGCTCTTGCTTACAGTTTAAAACAAGCAAAAACATCCCACTGTGTTAGTGTTGCCTGGAAAGAGGCTCTAAAAAAGCTATTTCAGAATTCCACGAAGAGTCGTTAACTTATGATTTCACCTATTTTTTTTACAGTCTATGGATTTCACTAATTTTTTCCAAAGCATGGTTTAAGTGGTGAATGCTAATGGCAAAACTAATACTTCGTTGTCCTGCCTAAATAATGCATTATGGTGATTTATTATAATCATGTCATGATGCAGGCAGTGTGTACTTCTTAATGAAAAAAAATTGACCTTTCGTGAAAATAATTATGAGGGTTTTAAGATGAAAAGGAAGGAATTGACAGCTATGATTCAAAAAGCAGAAATTGATTTTAAATGTAAGGTAGAGGATCGCTTAGCAAATCAAGATGCAAGGAGTGCTTGGCAAGGTCTCAATAAGATGATGGGCGTGAATTGAGAAGTGTATATTATAGACATAGATATTTTTAAATCGATTGATGATTTGAATTTGTTTAATCGAAGATATGATCTGAAAATAGGAATAAGGTTGAAGAAATTGGTGTTAGGATTCCAGTGGAGCCACTGATTTAACAGGTGACCCGGTCAGAAGGTGTCTTAGGTGTATTAGGCCCTGTAAAGCACCGGGTCCAGATGGCCTTAAGACTTGTGGAAATTAACTAACTGACCCTTTAACAAAATTATTTAAGTTTTTATTAGATTTAGATTTTGTACCAAATACGTGGAAATATAATTTATACGACCCCTTCCTAAAAACGTGGGAGCTAAAAATCTGGGACTTTCGTCCGGTGGCCTTGACATCAATACTTGCTAAATGTATGGAAAGGTTCATTAGTTATCATGTTTAAGCCATATCAGAGCAATTAGATGTACTGCAGTTCTCATATAAACCACAAAGCAGGACGGAGGATGCAACGATGGTTGATACAATTGCTAGCCATTTACAACAAGCAAAGGCTTGTTATTCCCGTTGAGGAAACTTCTGTGAGTTTGGTTGTTTTGCAAAAACTTTATAATATCTGTTTAATTGAGAGTGTTTTAGGGTATAACATAACTGTGTGGTTCGGACGAATAACGTCTGCGAATCAAGTAGCCTAAAATTAAACAAGTATTACAAGAATGGCAGGTAAAATCATAGGACTCGAGCAAAAGTCAATTGATCAATTATAGTAAATTGCTGTTCAGAGAAAAGCTTTGGCTATAACGATAGACACAACACACCCTTTGAATCATCTTTTTGAATTATTACCATCTTGTCGTTGTTATAGAATACCAAAAGCAACTAAAGCAAAAACAAACTTTTGTACCAAAAGGTCTTCTGAACAAGAGGTAGGAAGTATGAATATTTTAGCTAATAATGTTGAATTGTATGATGTTTTTTGTTAATTGTATTGTTGATTGTATGGCGAGACCAACGACCAATTTCAGTCAAGGCTGGACAATCAAGTACAACCAGAGACTATTTATATAGAGACATGCCATTTACTCAATCCTCAATACAACTATATAGGGAAAACCCGTAACGCCAAAGATGGCGGTTGTATGCACATGTCCCGCCCCTCCCACTGGAAAGCCAATCGTCTGCCTTTAACAGTCAAGCCGGGAAACATTTAAGCCTATCGTCTGGTTCCACTGACGCATGCGCACAGTTGAGGTTTGCAACAGTGGAAAATACGTTACTGTTTGAAAAGGCGGCAGATTTGATATGCAGTGTATGTGTGCGTTGTGTAAATATCAGACATCCCAAGTGTCTACCGCATATTTATAGCGGCTCCCTGATGCCCGCAAATTAGTTCAAATCTCCCAGAATCTAGAGCGAGCCAGAGCTCACACATACTGTGCTTCAAACCGTGCAGCGCGTGCACGTCAGAGAGGGAGAGAACCCTTGCGCATGCGTAGTAAAAGCATAACCTGTGGGGGAAAATGCGTTTTAAACCTTATTTTGGGGCAAAGTCATCAAACTTTTTCAGCGATTTTTATCATATTGTATTGCTGTTTCTATACATGCAGTTTTTATGTCCCAGTGACCAGTGAAAGTGCAGTTCAGCTCTGCCCATTCATTTAGATAGGAGCCTGGTCTTGTTAGTCCGAAATAGCTGCCCGGAGGCGTTGCCAAGATGGCGGCCGAGTGGCATGACTTGCCTAAAAGGACTTTGGTACAACTAAACTAAACTAAATTAGTCCAACATAACTTGTTGTCAACTTTTTTGTTTATTATTTATCTAAAGTTCTTAAAGGATGTTAGATCTGACAGCAGCTACGTCACAAACGTAAGTAATACTTTGTTAGTAAATTACGGTTTTATGGTTAATGTTTTTTTTCTAAACACTTACTTGCACTCACGAGTGGCCCTGGTTTTCTATGCAATGACATTAGCCAGTCAAGACAGTGGCCGTTTACTGACGAGCCTTAATGGTACAATATGTAAAAATTTTGTGATAAAATATCCAAAAATCACTTGCACAGTGTGATGTATTTCATGCAGTTGTGTACTTACAATATCCCAAAAGTTCCCAAAGATTTTAAATAATGGCTCGTCCCTGGTCATTGTCGCCTGTCAATGAAGTAATATCTGCGTTATCCCTGGGTTCCGCTCGTACTGCCATAGTAACCATGCATGGCGACAGACTGGACAGCGGCGTTATGTCTAGCGGCACGCTCACACTGTTGTTGTTTCGTTCAAACATTAGGACCATGGCAAGCAGACTTTGGGACAAAAGGAGAACTAAAACCTGGATCAATATCAGCGTGGCGTTTTCGAGATGCCGAGACTGACTTCGACTTGGCAGGGCTCTTGCATGTACTTTATTAGACAGGTGAGCAAATGTAGGCTACATAAAACTAATCCATGTCATAGCTCAACATGATGAAATGTTAAAATATGATCACTATGTTATTCTAATGTTGATCTAGCTTTCTGCTAGTCTCATACAGCCAACAAACTAACACACAGAATACCATTACAACTTCCAACACACTCAAATGCAGTTTAGTGTGATAGTGTAGACCAAGTGAAAAGGCACTGCGTTACCTCACAAGTTTCATTCGTCTAATAAACTGACCTGTGTGAGTAGTAATTCAGCACTTGCGGGTAGTTCGGTAGAATGAAATGTTCTCATTTCTTTATATCCGCGGGACTCGCGTGTGGCGCTGATATCTGTCTCTCATTAGCAATCGTGCCATGCTTCATACCACAGTCATGTTAAAAACATGAATGTATTCACTCATCCATAAACATTATTAGATCCATCAGCATGATGACAAGTTCCATAATTCCGCTTATGCGTCATCAACCTACGCCTTTGTTATTGTAAGAGTTTAGCGACTCCTAGCTGTGAAAAAAATGACACATTGTAGCTTTAAAGGAGCCGCCCCTTAAAAATGGTTCATTTCAGTCAGAGGGTCAGAATGAAGGTTGAAAATAATAATTTATCCGTATATATATATATATATATATATATATATTTGTTGTTGTTGTTTTTGTGCAAAACACTTTATCAAGGAACCTCAAGGAACATTAAAATAATAATTAAAATTAGTAGCCTACTAATATTCATTCATAGTAATGCTTCATGAGAATGATTACAATAACAATTCGAACACAGGCTAAATACTTAGCAGATCATAATTTTTAAATATTTGTATATTTCTTTAACATAAATAATCAGCAAATTTTTAAAGGTACAGCCACAGTAATACCGCTGTTATTTTTGTGTGTATTGCTGTAAGGTGCTTTAAAGGTACTGAATAATTTCTTGAGATTATAATGCTATATAGGCTGTCTGTCTGTCTATCTGTCTATCTATCTGTCTATCTATCTATATATATCTATATATATATATATATATATATATATATATATATATATATATATATATATATATATATATATATATATATATCTATCTATCTATATATATATATATATATATATATATATATATATATTAGGCCTAACCACATTTTCCAGTAATGGCGTAAATGTTCAATTGTTTGCTGGGGCAACGGCCCCTTATGTCTGTCTAAAAATGTGTGCATTATTTCCAGAACATTTGATGCAACAACATAATTCTCATTTGATGGCATTTATTTCTAGTCTGACTGAGAGAAGACTTATACTGGCCTGCTGGATCAATCGCTGATATGAGGAGAAAGTGAAAACATCCGGAAAGTTTTATCTCTGGCGAATCAATAAAACAGAAATCCGAGGTCTGTGTTCTCAATTTTGAACACTAGAGGGAGCTTATCTTCTACAAATATTTTCTTATCTCACTGCATGTGATTTATCAATGAGACAGTCAAGTTTAACGTTACATATCAATGATTATTACAAAGATTTGTTTATTGTGGGGTTTTCCCTCGGTCAGTTTTTTTTTTTTTTTTCATGTTTTAACGATAGGCCTACTTAATGTTAACAATGTAACATTATTTTTACTGCATATGTACTGAAATGTCACTGTAAAGTGTAAGTCACTTAAAAGTGTGGAACAAAAATATATGTGCGTCAAGCTTCCTTGAGCTTCAAATCTGGATTTTGCACTCTGGACTTAATTATTAACTAAAAATGTTTGCATGCGTGTTATATTGTTATGGTCTTCCATGACACACAATCCTGCTGTTCAGAAGAATTTTTGTTACACATAAACTAGGTTAATGAGAACATACCATAAACGTCTATTAATTATAATTATAGCGGCTGTATACAGATTAATCCAACTAAAATGAAATTACAAAAACATTATTTAGTTTTTTTTTCAAAACTAGGCCTAGCTACTGTTCGAAAGTTTGGATTCTGTAAGATTTGTATTGTTTCTTTTAAAAAATGTTTACTTTTAAAGAAGTCTGTTATGCTCAATAAGGCTGCGTTTATTTGATCTTAAATACAGTGAAAACATTAATATTTTAAAATTTTCTGCATCCATTATTCCAGTCTTCAGTTTCACACGATCCTTCAGAAATAATTCTAACATGCTGATTTGGTGCTCAATAAACTTTTCTTATTATTATCAATATAATACCAGCTAACAGGATGATTCAAACCATCCAAACCTCTTTGGTTTGCAATGCATTCAGAGCACATGACGCATAAACAATAGACACTCCCACTTAATACAGAGCATGAATGACAGATGATGTGTTTTAATAAGCTGTCAGAGTGAAACTGCAAAACACCCTATCTGACAGTATATGCCCTTACAAATCAGGGAAAGGCAGGATGACAAGATGTCCCGGTTTAACAGTCAAAGTTTCAAGAGGTGTGTCTCAGTGCACTGTCTCTGGTTTCCATAACAATAACTAACTTTATTAGTCCCAAGCGTCTTGTTTCAGGACATGTCAAAACAGAAGAGAAAACTACTTGTTAAACAATTTCCACTTCAGCATGGGAATTTAATAGGCTATAAAATTTGTATGTGGACTTAAAATTTTGGTTCTGATGTTTGGTTCTTGAAAATCTTCAACTGTGAATTTACGTTTCAAGCATGACAGCTCATAACATTATTATAATCCTATGAAATGACAACTGAGAGAATACATGAATACATGTTACACAATAATGCTCTTTAAGTGAACTGCAAAGAACTATCCACAGCAACATTTTGATCTCTCTGTTTTTTTTTTAATATATTTGTGCCATCATATATGTGCTATATTGAACCCAGATGAACACAATAGATTAATTGTAAGAAGGTTCCCATAAAAACAAATATATTGGGAGTTTTACCCATGCAAGCGATGATTTGGCGACATCTTGTGTTGAAAACGATTACTACAACTAACTATTGAAATAAAAATGGACATTTAATTTTAATATATTGTCGGTGAGCATAAATCCTTTAATAGATGGCTAAAAAACATTAATTCCGAGTTAAAGCAGGAAAAACAGCATCGCTCAGAAGAACAAGGAACTGCCAAGACACAGAAAGATTTGAATGAGAGAACAACTGAAGGGTAGTTCACCCAAAAATGAAAATCATTCATTTACTCATCAACATGTCGTTCCAAACCTGTATGTCTTCATTTTTTCTTCTGAATAGAAATTGTGACATATTGAAGAATTTTGGTAACCAAACAGTTTTGCCCACCATGTTCCATGCACAGAAAAAGAAATTCAAGTTTTGAGTAAAGGATAACAGAATTTTGATTTCCAGATATTAAAACTATCCCAGAAATTAAGACACACTGTAAAAAAGTCTCTTAAAAGCAACTAGGAAAAACATTGCTTGCATACACATTTAGAATATGATTTTCTTTATTGTGTCCATTTAAATTTCTTTATAGGCTATTGATAGCGGCACGATTGTGTTTACACACAATATTGCTATACACGATACAAGTAATGACAAGAAAAAGAAATACAATATAACTGTGTAATATATATATATATATATATATATATATATATATATATATATATATATATATATATATATATATATATATATATATATACATATATATATAACCAAGACAACAAACAAGGCAGGGAGAAACGGTGCAAAGAAAACAAAGTTCAAACTAACTGAATCCGTGACAATAATAATAACATTATTTTTATGTTCCCCTCCAAAAATCACCAATCTGCCTTCCATGCATCCGGTTTTATGTGCTATTTTAACTTAAGCAATACATTATTTTCAAAATATGATTTCTTTCTAATATTTGGTGAATATTGTCTAGTACCATGAAATTCCCTCAAAATACGAAATACTAAAGAATAAATATTATTGAAACAAAATATAATAGCCTACATTCATTTAAAAAAATGTTATGAGGATCACAAGTGTGTACCCCAAAGTGAGGAAAAACAATAAGGTTAACACAAGAATTAAAGTCGGCATGAAACGGAAGTATAGTGATTAGTCATTTATCCCCTGTTGCGACATACTGTATATCATGAGTGAAACAACCTCTAGAACAAGAAACATTTTTAGGCTGGACTGGATTTTGTCAATCGGGAATCGATTTGATCATTGTGGTTTGCTATTAAGCCGTGCAGAGCGACATCTGCTTTCGTGGCCAGAGCTTATGCCGCGAGGGGCCAGGCTGGTTCCGTCCTTTACACTTCGGAGGTCCTCCAAGTTTACCAGGCCAAACTTCTCTACCCAATGGACAAGAGTGGTCTTGACCCAGGGGCCTTCAATGAGCTGTGCAGCGCGACCGACCTCGCCCTGAGTGCCACTTAATCTACGGCCCAAGTGATTGGTCGTGCCATGGTCAATTTGGTGTTCTTCGAGCGCCAACTTTGGAGTCGCTTAAACTTATCGGAGATCAAGGACGCTGACAAGGCAGCCCTCTTGGACTCCCCTGTCTCTCCCTCAGGCTTCTTTGGTTCCACAGTGGATGGCTTTGCTGAACCCTTCACAGCTGCACATGATGCGCCACTTCCTATCGTAGTGAGTGAGTTCCTCTGCTGCCTCGAGTCGCCCTAAGTCATCGTTGACTCAGCAGCATGCCAAGCCAACTCTTGCACCTGCTCAGCCCTAGCAAAACCCGAAGTGAAGAAGTGCTTCCGTCCAGCGAAGCGCTACCCGTTTCCCAGGTGCCAGGGACCCCGCCCTAAGCTAGTGTTGGATCCTGAGCCGCCCAAGCAGCCCCGGGCACAATGAGGAGGAGGCTAAGTCCGGCCGAGGCCGGACCGCCCCTAAAACGTCTGTGTGTTCTCCTCCCAACCCTCTGTTTAGTTCCGGGCGTTGGAGGCATTGTGCGCACAGACCAATTTCTGGTGGTATAGCGAGTCAAATAAAAAACCTTGAGTGTGTGGCAAAGGCCGGCTCATTCTCAGAGTGACCCACGGCTGTACCAAAGCCCTGGTCCCCTGGAAATCTTCCCATCTGTATCTGTTTGCTCAGTAAAAGCTCCATGAATATGGGAGCAGATATTCTGTCCCAGAACGAGGGAATGGTGACTCCACCCCCAAATGGTTTGCATGATCTAGAGAACTTTCCGACAAGTGGAGATGGACCTCTTTGCTTCGAAAGAGAACACCCACTGCCCAATATTTTTCTCTAGGGAAAAGGACGCATTAGCCCACAGGTGGCCCTCTCTGCACCTTCACGCCTTTCCTTCGGTAGCTCTGCTCTCTCAGGTCATCAACCAAATTAGGGAGGATAGATGCTCGATTTTATTCCTGGCACTCGTGGTTCACCCTGGCATCAGCAGCTTCATGGCCAATCCCTTTCCCGGGAGGTCATGAACACAATTTCTGAGGCTAGGGGGCTTTCTACCAGGCACCTTTATGCCCAAAAATGGTCCATTTTTGCTGTCTGGTGCTCAGCTCGGAATGTAGACCCCTTTCCTTTTGAGATCGCTCATGTTCTCGCATTCCTACAGTAGCTGTTTAACGGCGGACGGACCCTGTCAACGCTAAAGGTGTACAGAGTACCACGCTCATATCGCTGGCCAGTCAGTTTGGAAATACGACAGGGGCCAGGAGGTTAAACCCGCCTCACCCCAACACGGCTCCGTCCTGGGATCTGTCCATTGTCCTGAGGACACTTTGTGGCCCTTCGTTCGACCTGCTCATGACATCCGACCTTCGGCCTCTCTCGCTTAAGAGCGCCCTTCTGCTAGCTCTAGCATCGGTCAAGCGAGTTGGTGATCTGCAGGATATTTCAATGGACGATTCCTGCCTTGGTTGTCCTTAAGCCCAGATGAGGCTTTGTGCCTAAGGTGCTTTCTACACCCTTTAGGGCACAAGTTATTTCACTCTCTGTTCTCCCCTCTACTGAGGATGAACAGGCACCACACCCACTTTGCTCGGTTCGGGCCCTTATGGTGTACATTAAGTGCTCTAGCCAGTTCAGGCGGTCAGAGAAGCTGTTTGTATACTTCGGCGGCCACTCTAAGGGGTTGCCAGTTACGAAGCAGAGGCTATCCCATTGGATAGTGCAATGCGAGTGAACCTTGATAGGGTTCCTAACATGGGAACAGTGTGAGCTTCGTTTTAAAAAAATGCTCGAAGCGTTTATTTTTTTCTTAGACAACTTAGTGGCCTTGGAGTTAGTCAGCATATTTTAGAACTTGTATACAGATCCATTGTAGAGAGTGTATTAACTTTTCATCTCCCTGCATGGTGTGATCACTTAAACTGCAGATCTAAGAACAAACTCACCAGAATTGAGTCAATGGCAAGCAAAATAGTCGGCAGACCACAGAAGCTTTTAGTACAACTTTATGCTGAAAGGGCAAAGAAGGCGGCGAAGATTATTCTTGCAGATAATTCTCACCCTCTCTTTGGTCAATTTGAGCCCCTGAAAGCAGGTAGGTCCTACCGAATGCCTCTAGCGAATAAAATGTGTTTAAGAGGTATTTTATTCCAAATGCTATTACAATTCTCAACTCTGCAAGTGATTGATAAACCAAGTGGCATGAACTGTATTTTTATATCTAATGTGAATCTGTCTGTGTTTTTGTTTTGTTTTGTTTTTGTTTTCTTACTACTGCCTGTATAGTTATTTAATGTGCTGGTGGGCCAAAGACAATTCTCCACATGGGTGGACAATAAAGACATACAATACAATACAATACAATAGAACATAACTAACATAACCTCGGTTCACTGAGATAATGGGAACGAGCATAGCGTAGCTTGCCGTGCTGCTGCGCCTATGCGCCTAATATCTTCTGTCATGTTCCTTTAAAGAAAGAAAGTGATACAGGTAGAGTAAATATAAATTAACAGAATTTACATTTTTTGGGCAAACTATCTCCAAATATGAAATAATTTTTTTGATGAAATGATAGTCTAAATAAGAAGCTAAAACTGCCAGTAAGTGATGGTAAATTTCTAAATGAGTAAGTCATTGAGTCATTAATTCATTCAATTCGTTCAAACAGCTGATTTTTTTAGGAATGAAGCAAATAGGTGTGTTCAACCTGTAGCCATTACAGCCAAACAAATTCTATAGGCTCCATCATGCTGTGAGTTGTTGCCCTGCATCATGTTCGCCACCAATCAACTATATGAAATGTAATGGCTAGGGTGGGGCGGGGTGCATTAAATTATTTGAATGCGCTATTTTTCCATAACTATTAATTCAATTAACGCATTAATCAACAGTACATATAACGGGCAACAAAGCTGATGTAAAACATATGGAGAAGCCTAATGGTTGTTGTAAAAAATAACACTGGGATGTCATAAACCCTGTGTTTGAAAGCAACATATAGTTAATAAAATGTCATTCTGCCATGAAACACATAGGCCTACACCATATAGGCTAAACAATGCTCCAGCAGACAGTGGCATGTGTCATAGGTTATTGGAGGTGCCACAACATTGCCGTTTATGCGACGTTCACCGATTGCTCCACAACAATCCGAGTGGCACATGACGCAATCCATCGGCACATTTCGCAAGTTTTAGTGGCACGTAGCCTGCTTCAAAATTTGCATTTTCGCTATAGGTGTGTGTACATTACATTGTAGATGTACAAAATGTCAAGGTATCGTCAAGTTATGTTTACCACAGGCTTTATTTTACACATAAATTGAAAAACCCAATTCTAAAACCACATAGGGAAATCTCTAAGGAACCAGCGGTGAATTAGTCTTCTGTGTTCTGACGTCATACCTGCACCACTCCATGGCTTCTGTGTGTGAGATGCCATGCCATAGCCTACAGTGCGAGAGAGACGCTCTGCGCTGAATGCGGATTCAGTACGAAGGTGTGGGTATAATCTGTGTCATCTGAAGGTTTTATATCCAATCACTGTCTTCCAATGATGCTTTTTAGAGTCTTAATTTTCATTTCAAGAGGTCTTAAATTTGTTGATGGAAAAACAGAAATCACAATGACTTGACGTGATCAATGAACTTCAAAAGACTATGACTAAAGGCTATTAATTAGACTAAATAAACGTGAGCACTGCACGTTTCAAAGTAAAAACACGGTGCTATTGCACATTAGGCCTACTCGCACTTTCAGAACAGTTTGCAATCACCAAATAGCCCACATTTATGCCAAGCGATTGCTAGATCTACTGTACAGCCTTCTGATGAATTATGACTACTTTATGTTTCATTTATGGTGTATCATACCTGTAAACTCGTCACATTTCGACCATGAAAGTTTCGATTGCATTTTTTTTCCATTTTACCCAGGGGTTGCGCGTGTTGTGCCGAATTCTGACCCACCAAATTATGTGACCCTAGTAGACACTGTATTGAGCTAATCCGACCTACTTCTTATCCAATCCTAATCTTAACCCTACCATCACTAGCCTACAGCGCCTACTAGGTCACATAATTCGGTGGTGGGTCACATAATTTGGCACTACACCAGTGTGACCGCATACCGCTAGATATTCTGCTGTTCTGTAGAGCCACTTTCTGGCAGAGTGAATTTACATATTTGACTTTTAAATTTTTACGCAGCATACACACATTGTTGTAAATGTTAACTGGAGTATTGACACGAAAAATATCAACAAAATAAATAATTGACAAGAGGGGGGCAGAACAGGGGGCAGTTCCATAAATGAAGCTTAGAAAAGCGGGGATTAAACGCCAAAACCGGACTTGAATGAGCCTAACAAATAAGTTGGGGCTAAAGTGGTTCCATAAAAGTTAATTGAAGTTCACGCAATCTCACTAATTTGATCCAGGTTTATCTAGTCTAGATAATTGCGTGTGCACGCGTTTCTGAAGCAGCCCTAGAGGTCGATCGTGGATCAAATCGATCCACCATCAAACAGCGTATATTTTGTGCTGTTTGTGACATGTTTTTTCCCCCCTCAGTGCAAAAATTACATTTTACAGTTATATTCTCCATCTATAAATGTTAGAAAGTCGCGCAAATGTATCCATTTTGCTGCTAATCTTCATATTGAACGAGCGCTGCTGCGCGCATGCGCGCCAAATAGGAGCGCAATAATTCTGACTAAAATATACATTTTTCTTTGAAAATTAATATGCGATATTTTATAACACTAGAAATATCTTGTAATTATAATAATTTCTCTTTAGGATGTTGGATAAGTTGCAGTGAACTTCTAGCTCATTACACTCATATATTTTATACTTCTAATAAAAAAAAGAAATTGAACAGAAGTAGCCTAATTCAGGGAAGATTTTTTTTAAGAAACTAAATATATAAAGATACAAAATATAGTTTTGGGTATAGGACCTATGCTACTTTATAATGATGATACTTATTTAGAATGCTGAGAATTACAGCTTTTTATGCAATATCTTTTTTGAGAAAGCAAGAATCCCCAGTTTTAAATGAGTGGTTAGATTTAGTTTCTAAAGTACATTATGGAGAGGATAACATTAAATTAAGAACAAATGTATACATTTTGAAAAGATATGTGCAACTCTAAAATCAAAGAATATTCCATAAAATAAAGGAATATATATTGGCCTACATTAACTACATTTTATGTAACCTTCCCTTTTATTTCTAGTTATTTGTTATTTTATTTATTTACTTATTTAATATTGAATATTTGATATTTAAATAATATTACTTGAATAACTATTAGGAATTATGTGTCATTCATTATAAGAGTTTGATATATGTGAATGTTATATTTTTATTAATATTTATTTATTGTTTTAATTATATGTATGTGTTGGTATTATCACAAAAGAAAAAAAAGTAGAAGGAAAAATAAGGAATATTTATTGGGGGAAATATGATGTCTTTAAAGGAACTGTCCATTTGTATAATTGTGTTAAATGTGTTTGAATTGAAAGACATAATAAAGTACATAATATATATATATATAAGAGACAGTGTAGAGAAAGAATTCTCTGATAACCGAGGCACTCCTTAATTAAAATGTCTTTATTACAAAAATGACATGTCCTAAACGGACAACTTTAAAACGCCTTATATATGTGTCTATATTGTCTATATTGTAGCCTTATTTAAGTTGATTTTCTGTATACTGTGTATTTATAAAGGTTCTGATAATGGTATTAGAGACTGTCAGTGGTAATATCATTGTGTTCTTGTCGGTCAGTGTTGAGGATCTGTGTAACAACTGAGGCTTAGCCTGACAGTTAGCCTGCCCTGGACCAGGCTAGTTTCCCAGCATAAGTTGCCAGGGTAACTGAGTTTGAACTTTTTTAAGTTTGATTTATGAAACCAAATCTACCAAAAATAAGCCTGACTAACCGAAATAAGCCTGGCTTATACTCTAATCTTGGTTTATGGAACAGCCCCCAGGTGCCTCTGGTTATCTCAAGGCCCCCCTGTTTATAATAAATAGGGGAGACGGAAGTGTTGTAACAATGTCCGTTTGATAAGTCAGAAAAGAGCTGTGCTGATGTCATCAATATCATACACCTAACTTTTTTGAGCTCACATGAGAAGTGGCATTTGACTGTGAGCAACATTGTAGTGACTCGAGGTTGTAGGCTAACAACGGAATTCTTTGTTTTTGACATTAACTCATAATTTGTGATCATGCCCATGCTATGAGTTAGCTGACAAATGTGGCCATGTATGACATTTTGAGAGATATAACCACTGAGTTAGTGATGCTCAAACAAAATGTGTTACTTTCATCCCCGGTCTCCCCTACAACAATATCCCATACAAATGAGAATAGTCCATTTTGATTTCATGCCGACATCCAGAATAGGCTACAGAACGAATCTGATCTCTGACCCTTGTTCATCTCGGTCTCTTCAAAAACGATACGAATAGTTATGTGTGCGTGGCACAACGCGAGAAGGGTTTGGCAATAGTTGTGCTTATAAACGCCTGCAACACTTGTGGAAGTCTCCGCCCCGCACGTCTCTATACGGGCTTTTTATTTCCTATCAATCATCCCGCATGTCCGTGTGTGTTCATTCACACATCCGTGTGGTTAGACCTATTGGCTGCTTGGCGCGCGCACATGCACGCACACACGCACACTGTTTGCTTATTGTATGACTTTTTTCGTGACTGAATCATAGAGGATAGTGGGAGTTTTATTGAATAAGGGAGCAGAGGAGAGAGAGAGAGAGAGCGAGAGAGAGAGAGAGAGAGAGAGAGAGAGAGAGAGAGAGAGAGAGAGAGAGAGAGAGAGAGAGAGAAAAAAAAGAGTGTGAGAGGAAGGGAGGGAGGGATTCCATGTGTCCATACAGGCTGCGGAGTGTTTATTTATTTGTGCTAGATCCCCCTTTTCTTTCTTTCTTATTATTTTTCAACTGATTTTTCCAAAATGAGGTTAAAGGTTGGATTCATCCTTCGAAGTTTACTGGTCATCGGCACATTTTTGGGGCTGGTTTTGCTTTGGTCTTCCCTGACACCGAAGGAAGGCGACGATAACCCGTTCGCTGGCGTAATGGTAAAGTATCACCTTAATGGTCGTTAGTTATCTGGAGACGTGAGTGTTTTCGTTGTGCTTGCTGTTAATTTCACCATGTTTTAGTATTCTGGAGGGTTCGCTAGCATGATGATTAGCATGCTAACTGCTGCGGTTGTCATGGAGATGAGCAGCAAGAACTGACCGATTAATTGAATCAGACACAGGACGGTTTTACTTATCTTGAAAAGCATTTAAATATGTATTTCCATTCAAATTGAACCCCAAACGCAGATATGGATGTCAGCTACTAGCATAGAGAGCTAAATGTCGTTGTCAGTGTCTACATCCTCATAATTAGCAGCAAATTCAGCGAAAACCCGGAAGGTCGTTTCTGTAGTTAACTTAACGTTACTGGTTGCTTATTTGAGACACGCGTAATTTAAAATATCAGTTATTTAATATAAACATTTAATGTAAAATGTTTATTTTAGGTGATCAGTCTAGATGGGTTGCTGCTGTATCAGTAACGTTACTGATTATGGACTAATGGGGTCTTCGAGATGGAATAGGGGGGTCGATATGCTTGTAGACTGAATTAAATGATCAGCTCGAGATGAATAAGTGTAACGTTACATGGACACATATTTATTTGCCTTCAGAAGAGATTGCACAGAAATGCAAGTGACACGTGGCACATTGACACCTTTCTGTCAACAGCAGTCTGGTGTTGCTTGGCTTGTGTCTCTGTGATATTAAATTCTCGTGGATTTATTTGCACTACTTTTGTACGGAGCATAGCCTACATTATTTGTACCGAGTTTCTTCTTTGTTTACTCATTTCACCTCAGGTTATCTTTTGCATAATTGGTGCTTATGTAAATGTTTACTTGAAAGTGCTTGTCTTTACATATGTAAACCTGTCATTTAAAATAATACTTAGGCTAATACTTTTATGGCCCATGTAGTATGATTAATGTAGCAAGAAAATGGAGCTTTCATTCGAAAAGGGGGGAAACGACTTAATGTTATTCTGAGGCTCAAACTGAAAATAGGCAATTTGGTTCAGTTTCTATTTAGATAGGCCTAGTCAAAAAGATGAAATTCTGATACCTTGTAAATCAGTGAGATTTTATTACAGTATAGCAATTAGCGAACTACAGTAAATGTCCATCTTGATATATTATTACTGTAAAGGGTTAGTTCACCCAAAAAAGAAAATTATCCCATAATATTCACCCTCAAGCCATCCTAGCTGTCTATAATTTTTTTCTTTCAGCCGAACACAATCAGAGTTGTATTAAAAAATATCCTGGCTCTTTCAAGCTCTATAATGGGAGTAAATGGTACCAATTTTTTTGAAGCCCCAAAAAAGTGCATCCATCCATCATAAAAGTAATCCAGGGGGTTAAAGAAGGCCATTTGAAGTGAAGCGATGTGTTTTTGTAAGAAAATATTCATACTTATTACTTTTTTGATATGGTCGTATGCACGTTCACTAGAGAGTCGAGTTCCGGCAGAAAAGTGACCTCTGAGTGACCTGACGCATGATGTATTGGGGGACGCAGAAGCACACTGGATAGAGCAAAACAAAACACCGGTCACGAATTTGAAGAGAAATGTCGGAGGAGCTTGAGTTTGTTGCCCAGCCCTATTTGTTTGAACCGCGAGAGGCATCTACTCTCACCCAAGCTTTCGCTACACTTATGTCATGTGCCAGAACTCGACTCTCTTGTGAACGCGCAGATGGCCGTTTTCTGTTATCCTAGTGATTACAGTTTATAAAGTTATAATTATGGATATCATATTTTTCTTACAAAATTGCATCGCTTCGCTTCAGAAGGCCTTTATTAACCCCCTGGAGCCGTATGGACTACTTTTATGATGGATGGATGCGCTTTTTTTGGCTTAAAATTATACCACTAACATTATCTCCCATTATAAAGCTTGGATATTTTTTAATTTAACTCCAATTGTGTTTGGCTGAAAGAAAAAAAATCATATACACCTTAGATGGCTTAAGTGTGAGTAAATTATGTGATAATTTTCATTTTTGGGTGAACTAACCCTTTAACAACATAAACGTTCTTGTTATGTTTACTTTATTGAAATCATTAAAGAATTGACAACAACAAGTGTGAAATTGTGTGTACCGCAACCTGAAGGTGAGCATTTCAATGGATTTTTACTTGCTAAAGTAAAGTATGAACTATCAGCCAGAGGGCAGAAAGCATGTAGTAGATATGACTTTATAGGGTTAACATCTAACAAAAAATGTGTCTCATTTCATAGGCAGGAAGAGATGCAGATAAACTTCTGCAGCCCATCCCTCCCAATAATGACCAGTTCAAGCCAGTTGTTCCTTGGCCCCACGTTGAAGGAGTTGAGGTCGATCTGGAGTCTATCCGCCAGAAAAATGGTGACAAGCCAAACCCTGAATTAAGAGCCCAGAACCAGCAGAATGTCATCCAGAAGCAATACGTCACCTTCAAGCCCCACACCAATGTTTTTAGCGAACCTGTGTTGAAGAAAGGGATTCTGGGCAACTTTGAGCCTAAAGAACCTGAGCCTCAGGGGTCCCTGGGCGGACCAGGAGAGGGGAGCAAACCGTTTGTGTTGGGACCTGAGTACAAAGATGCCGTTCAGGCCAGCATTAAGGAATTTGGCTTTAATATGGTAGCCAGCGATATGATCTCCTTGGATCGAACTGTCGGCGACTTGCGGCATGAAGAGTGAGTATGAGGACACACGTCACTTTGATTTCAGAATTTATTTGTGTATGTGTAAGCGGAGAATGTGGGGTGTGGTCGCAACCTCTGTTTTTTTGGCAATGTTTTGTATGGTTTTAAATGGTGTTTTGCTTCATTAGATATTAACCGGTTGGTCCTCTTTTGTTTCAGTATGTATTCGACTACAGTATCTATTTATAAAATAATTGACATTTATTTTTAAGATGCTCAGACCACATATTATAGACAGTCAAGTTTGACATGTTGACTTTCTGAGTTATTTTTGTGATCACACCCAGAAAGATAAACGATAAGGACACACCTTTTAAAACAAGCTATTTCAGTGGCGTAGTAAAGGAAGAAAACCCTCCTTTTGAGCCACGTCATTTTCCATTTCTCCTTTACTCTGTTCACACACACACACACACACACAAAAAAAAATGTATGGTAATCCTGAAGTTCTCACACAAATTTCACATAATTTTTGTCAGGTAAGACCATGGAACATAGAAGTACCTTGGTGTACCATGTATTGTAAACACCATGTATGCAAATATCAAAGATCAGCTTAAAAACCTACTCGCACTTTTGTTGCAGTACATTAAGGAATGTATCCTATACCCTTCTCACTAAAAGGACGGTTAGTACTGGGTAGATAATGTGCTGCACTCTATTACTAATGTTTCAGACATTAAATAGGATCGGCATTATGGCCATAATTCAGCCACCAAAATTTTGTTTAACCACGTCACAGCTGAATGATAAGCCGCAGCCTCTCTCCCCTCCAAGCTGGAAAGCTGGATTATCTGCCTGAGTCTGCTTTATGAGTTCATACAGCTTCAGAAATGTCCTACCTGAGGCTTTAACAACAGCTTCAGCTTCATATTGGACCACTGTAGGTCATCCAGTTTGAACACAAACTAATTTTCTTTTTTTCGACAATATTATTATATGGTTACATTTCACACTTGGTATACATTGTCATTGGGCAGTAGTTGATGGTATAAAAAGCATGCAGTGTTTTCACCATCAGCAGTTTAATCATTAGTGCATTTTATAGCGCTTTGGTCAGTGCTGTTTCTTTTACAGATACCCTGAATGTTGGCTTTTAAAGGGGTAGTTCACCCAGGAAAGAAAATTGTCATCATTTGCTCACTTAAGCCATTCCAAAACTGTATGACTGACTTTCTTCTGTATGACCTGTAAGAAGATATTTTGAGAGATGTTTGTGTTTAAGTTTACAATGAAAGTCTAAACTGTTTTGTTACCAGCATTGTTTGGAATGGCATGAGGGTGAGTAAATTACAGTATTTTTTTTCCAGCATTTAACTTGACCAGCTTATTATCTAAAAATTATATTTATACACGCATGTTCTCTCAAACTCGCTTCCTTCAGGAAAAACAAATTATTTTCTAGTAGAGAAACTAGATTGTGTCTGGATCCAAGTTAGGGCTGAAACAATAGACACCACTGTTCTTTGGTACAGGCAGGGTGCAAAGGTTTTCAACAGCTTATGAACTTGCAGTATGGCACTAAATGTTACTGGGAAAAAGAACACTGCTGATCTTTGGTGGTATTATTATTAACATTGGTTAGTATATAATATACATGGCCCTTTTGAACTGATCAGTTGTGAGCCCGCAGGTGTGTGACGCAAGAGCTCAGATATATTTTTAACCTTTCACAGACCTAATTATGATAATATAGATTGTAGCATGATTATGTTAAGGCATTTGTATTGGTTGTATTTCCTTTGGCAAACTAAATTGTTGGGGAGTGTATTCGGTGAGACCAACTTTTGTCTGAAGATGTCAGTGTTTACACACTTTGTTTCTTAGTAGTGATGTTTTGCCTCATTTATAGTCATGCATTCCTCATAAGTCAAACACACTGCAGCATGTAAGTCAAGTCAAGTAAGAATAGCTTTATCAATTTTGTAATTTTAAATCTTTGTTTGTTGGCACATACAAGTTTTTTGAGCCAATAACTTATGGCAAAATACAATGCTTATTGGCCAAGAATACATAAAGTCCCAATTATTAGCAATTATCCTGAACTGTGACATGAAAGGAAGCAGACGAGGACACATAATCATCCATCTATTTCCTGCTTTTTCTCCCAAATATTCTTGCCTATACTATATAACCTACACTTTAATAAGAAATTGTCAAATTTGTTACTTGCAAAAAATGTTATTTCGTCAGAATTGCATTTGAAATGCTTTTTAATTTATGAGTAAAATAGTGGTGAGTGGTTTACATTAACTTGTTTTGAAGAGACCTTGTTTTGAATTTGTTTTGAAGACTACAACCACCACAAGGATCAGGGTTTACGTGCTTCACGATTCTGACAACCATTGTAGTTGTTCTAGAGTGATTTTTTTGGCTACTATTTTTAAAACTCACATTTTACGTATAATTGTGTGTAATTTAGGCTATATTGTAGAACTAAACCTAAAAGTCTCTTCAAGTGATCTTAGCAAGACCTTATTTTAGAGACCGAGGAAGCTGCAGATCGATATAATGGGCGTGCCGAAAAGTGAATTGCTATAACAGAAACTAACCCCTAACCCTACCCTACACCCTGACATACAGCTTTCGCTACCAAGGAGAAAGACCTTTATCCACACCCCTATACATTTCAGTACGGCAATGATGCAGTGGAAATTCTCACAGGAACTCATGATGAATTGGCCCTCTGAGTTGGCCTACAAATGGACGTCACAACCGAACAGCTCCATTACCTCAGAGATTCGGTGCTAAAATTAGCTAAAACATGTAACTAAATAGAATTCATGTAGTTTAGAAGAACAGTTAGTATTAGCACTCAGATGGTGACAACGTGTTTACAAGTAGTGCAACACACCTTGATCTCCAGCGAGATTGAATGCCATGGGAGTGAGTGAGTTGTTCTTCCAGTTGAGTGGCTTTACTGTGCTATGTAACACACAAGTTAGGTCTCTGCACACTTAAGAACATTGCAACCTAAAAATAGGTTAAACCACCTTAAGAAAGAGTATTGCTCTGGCAGTGTATTGTGTTGCAGGCAGGAAACAATATTTTTTATGGTTCTTGGAGGGAAACTTTGTGTGTTTTAATTATTTGTATGCATAGGCAAATCTATGTCCTTTTTACTTAAGGCATCAAGAGTTTCCTCATCAATCTATTTTCTAAGCTGATCAAACTTTTACTTTAAAACTTTTGTTTTCACTATGTAAGTACTTGTACATATATTAAGCCTTAGTGCAAAGAACCCACCTGAAACCTACAAACAAAGACAATTTTTTTGTGCATGCATATTCTTCAATATAATAGCTCAAATAGGCTCCTTTTCCCCACCATTTCTATATTTCAAATATTTCTATATTTCATATTAGGGTGTCTGGAAGCTCAAACCTTCATAAAATAGCATGGAGTTTGTGCAATGTATCCTGTAGTCTAAACAGCATTTCCCCCCGTCCAACACACAACTGTATTATTTACTGCAAGTGAATGTAACTGGATAAAGAAACTTTAATTTCGAGCTTAGAATGAGGAAGTGTAACTGGGCATTGCTTTCCTCCTGTGCGGAGGAAACCGTGAGCAAAGTTGCTGTTTCCTGTCACACAAATTTATTTCACTGGATAGAGGTGCATGCCAGTGTGTAAGAATCTACCGCTAACACATGATAAGCTGTGTATTCACGTGCAAACCCGTGAACAGTAATACAGACCAGACACGCACATGTAACATCAATGCTCACTTCCAGTACAGAGTGTGTTTTATAGCTGTTTATATTGTCTGCAGGTGTAAATACTGGCACTATGATGACAACCTCCTCACCTCCAGCGTGATCATAGTCTTCCATAATGAGGGCTGGTCCACCCTGATGAGGACGGTGCACAGCGTCATCAAAAGAACCCCAAGAAGATACCTGGCTGAGATAGTCATGATTGATGACTTCAGTAACAAAGGTAGTGTGAGCATCGTTTTCATTTCTTCGTCAAATACTCTAAATAGCATATATATGTGTATAACACTCTAAATGGCTACATGTCTGTGGTTTGCTTCTTTAAA
Organism: Gila orcuttii; assembly: GCA_026230005.1. NCBI lineage: Eukaryota > Metazoa > Chordata > Actinopteri > Cypriniformes > Leuciscidae > Gila > Gila orcuttii. Next base: position 25,455,591 of record JAPDVR010000002.1, on the reverse strand, counting down.
CTCAGCACATTGCTTGTGCAAAAAAAAAAAAAAAGCATCAGGTCTGACAACTAAAGTCATATTTACACCACAAACATGGCAAAGAAAAAGTGCACTGATGCTGGCAGTTTTTTAATTAACAATCACAAAGGAACTATATCTATATCTTAATGACATTTTACAGAATTGTGACAGTAGCTCTCGGCTGTTTTCAAATCAATGTAGATGTAGTAACTGGAAGTAGCGTCGCTGGTTTTATGTCCCTTGCACATTTTATTGTTGCAACAACCAAGCAAACAGAGGCAATAATTAAACACACTTTCCGGTCCTCCTCAAATACCAATAAGTCTGAATCATTTTATTATTGGTTATTCCATCCCGTTTGGTAATTTAGAAGAACATTTTTTAAAAAAGATTCACCAATTCATTTAAGTAAAGTGTTCATTACGGTTTTCTACTTATAACTTACTTTCTAGTTTTAGGGTTTTTAGTGCGAATTAATCTGTAAATTAAATAAGAAATTAGAAAAAATAATATCATCTGATGCTGATTCCCATTGACTAAAGGTAGGGAAACACCAAACTGACCCCAAAGAACTAGCGCTGATTGAAGCCGACTGTATTGAGTGCCGAGTTCAGACACTCGGGAGGACATGAACCATTGCACACGTTACGAGTCAGTTAACCTGATAATCGCCTCAAAGTAGCTGGTACACGGCATGACTCACTGCACGGGAGGTGCTCGTAACGTACTTGGCTCGGCTCGTAATTCCTCTCATACAACGCGAGCCACGATCATACGAGCATCAGCGATTTACTTGCAATTTCTCCCGAAAGAAAAAAAAAATTCGCCTGCGAGGTCGTACGACAGCGAAAATCATACCGTGTGCTTTAGTCGCGAGAAAACTGAAGTAGCAACAGATTCGTTTGTTCCATATTGTGCTGAGTGAAATGGATTATCAAAAAAAAAAATAAGTAGGACAGGCCAGGGACTTGTTTTTATTAGTCTGTTGTTGATTGGATGGAGGTAGATTGCCAGAATGTGAGCTTGCAGTTGATGGTAAGAGTCTGATCAAACATCCTTTCAAGGAAACCCATTCACTTGGCAGCGATATTTGCAACTCCTTTTGGCAACTATTTTGGGCATCCAAGATTAAGTCCTATCTACTTGAATGGGGGAATCCTGAAATCTCAAAAACTGCTTGTATATGTATATGCAGAGCTGCCAACTCTCACGCTTTCGCCGTGTGACACACGGTTTTGCCTGTTTTCACACGCACTCACGCCACACATCCCTTTTCTCACGCAGAGAAAAATTGCGAAGCAAAGAGGACACTGACAACGCCACAGACAAGATAGAGCAGGTTACTTTTGATATGAAACAAATTCTCAGCTCTCAGATTCTGTAAATTATATCACGAAATTCAAACAATACCGTTTTTACGTTTTTAAATGTGACGTGTCAGATAGCTAGTGCCTTGCGGCACGTGAACCGATAGGCTCATTAACCCCAGCTTTCAGCTGTTACTGGTTTTTAAGGTTTAAGGAAGTGATGAATGGCTTTAGTTTTTTGATATCTCTCCTGAGAGTCTATTCTGCACTCATAAGTGAAAGAGACATATCTTTGCCACAACCTGTAGGCGGTCTGCCTGAAGACTAATGCTTAGCGCTTGTTCATTAATATGGGGCAGGCAGAATGTTACTGAATGGAGATCATTACTCTTTAAGAGATCGCTCACAGGGGAACTATGAATGAATGCAGTGCTGCAGAATTATCCGATAAGAATCGATAAAGAGCGTATAGGCTCATAATGTTTTATGCGCTTTGTAGTAAAGGTCAGTAAAACTTTGTTCATGCTGCACACAGTTTCGATTTGTTTTTCAAATGCAATCTTTTGGGCTGACTGTCTGTGTCTGCACTGTTATTTTGCAAGTGGTCAAATCGGATCCGCTTGCTCAGACATAATCGATGTCTGGTATATCTACACTGGCTGCTGTTGTAATGATGTAGGTTTGAACAATATGCCAATAACCTTCTTTTAAAACTGAGTAGCAAGGTATAATTACCAAGTGCAGGCAGAAAGCTGTAAATGTTGGTATTTGCTCATGTTATGTCCCCATGGAGCTCATGAGGTAATTTGTACAAAAAAATTAGATGACATTTTTGTCTGTCAATGTAGACAAAGCCTGAAAGTGTTTGTATGTGTTCTGTGTTTAGTTCATCTTAAAGAGAGGCTGGAAGAGTATATAAAACAATGGAATGGGTTGGTCAAACTGTTTCGCAATGAGAAGAGAGAGGGTCTGATCCAGGCCAGGAGCATAGGAGCCCGCAAAGCCACTCTGGGACAGGTATGGGGCCCCATTATTAACATGCTGTTTACTGGTACTACATAAATGTACCTGTCTCACGCTGTGGTTCTGTCCTCAGGTACTGATCTACCTGGATGCTCATTGTGAAGTTGGGATAAACTGGTACGCCCCACTGGTGGCCCCCATTTCAAAAGACAGGTATGACTTAAGCTCTAGGCTGCTTTTGTGCTCACTAAAAAAGAGACTTTGAAGATACATTTATCTTTTAAATATTTTAAAATAGTTTAATATGCATGTGTTGGCTTTCTAGAAATGTTCTCTTCCTATTCATGTTGGTTTCATATTTAAAAAACACACAAAAAACTTGTTTTAAAAGAAAAGTTTAAATTTAATGAATTTAAAAAGTTCATGTGGTATAACCTAAAAGTAAAACGTAGCATTTACCTTGCACCTCAAAAACCTGTGAGCGCACATCTTAATAAGAGCTGGAACGGCGTGTCAATGTGATCTATTATGTAGATTATGCTCTGTTTATGTTCATTCCTAATCCACTGTCGTGTTTCATTCTAAACAAAAATAGATACTAATGGCTGGTATGGCAGCGCCGCTTAATACGAGCCTACACATTTTCAGGACTCACAACCACATTCAGAGACAGTATGTGGTGGCTTTGTCGAGAATGCGGTTGCGAGTCCTGAAAATGTGCAGGTGTCAAGTTCGTTTATAGAATAGGGTTGTCACACTCGTAAAAAACAAAACACTGTATGAACTCAACTAAGCTGCGCTGCCTTGATAGCCATTAGTATCTGCTCTAGAGTTTAGTTTTGTGTGAAAAATGACAGCGGAATAGGGATGAACATAAACAGTACGTAATCGACATAATCGATAACGTCGACATCTTCCAGCCCTAATCTAAGTCATTGTTTTGAAAATAAATTTTAAAAGATATTTTAGGCGAACACTTTTTTTTTTGTATACATATCATCAATTAATAAATAATCATTAACTCTTTTTTTTTTTTAACACCCAGTCTGAACTAATCTTGCCTTGTCATAAAAATGTCAAATGATTTAAAAGACTTTAAAGAAGGGCTGATGATTTTTTTTTTTCATATTGGTTCGACCACATGACTTTTGGTTTTGTGGACAAGTTATTCAAATATTAATATAATATATATATATATGTATATGTATGTTTTTTTTTTTTTTTTACATTTCATTTCTAGTACACCACACAGGTGTGGTATTTTTTCTTTTTTTTTTTTTTTTATCTTTACCTAAATGTATTGTTAATACTGTGTTGTGTTAATGTTGCAGAACGGTCTGCACAGTACCGTTGATAGATTACATAGACGGCAATGATTATACCGTAGAGCCACAGCAGGGCGGGGACGAGGACGGCCTGGCGCGAGGCGCCTGGGACTGGAGCCTCCTGTGGAAAAGGGTCCCTCTTAGCAGCAGGGAGAAGGCTAAGAGAAAGCATAAGACAGAGCCTTATCGGTAAACTTCCACCCTCCTATAAGCATGATCATTAAATCCATTCTGTCTCTCTCTCTTGTTTTGTCTCCCCCACCCCCTTGTGTGTGTGTGTGTGTGTGTGTGTGTGTCCCTGTTTGCTTGCATGGACGTCCCCCTTGTCTCTCCTCCATCCTCTGTGGCTATGTTCAGAACGGTGTGCACAGTGCCTCTCATAGATTCTATTAACGGAAAGACTTATATCATCGAGCCCCAGGGGGGCGGGGACGAGGATGGCTTTGCCAGAGGAGCATGGGACTGGAGCATGCTTTGGAAACGCGTGCCGCTGGGCGGCAAGGAGAAGCAGAAGAGACTAACTAGAACTGAGCCTTATCGGTAATTTAGAGCCATAATCTTGAGCTGATTAGGGCTGACCACAACCCGCCTAAGTGGAGAGATTTTGTCTCTCTCTTGTAAAGATTGGTGGTGTTCTGCTTGTCTCTGCTTCTTTAACAGTTCAGCTCTTTTGATGCTCATGCTGCATACTAACTGCTATGAAGGGGTCATAAAACAATGAAGTGATTTTAATTAGTGATCGACCGATATTGATTTTTTATAACTGATACCGATACAGATTATTTGCATGTTTATGTGCCCGATAACCGATATGCAGAACCGATATTTATTTACTGTTATACTACTTATACTTCTGACACAATTATTACAACACAAATGAACTGAAAAAAAAAAACATTTTATTTATAACAATCACTCCCTCCTTGCATACAAAAAAAAAAACTTTATATTTATACACAATTTTTTGCCATGCTTGCATTCATTTGGCATTCTTTGCAAACTGCCACCCCTGCATTGACTGAGTGAAGTAAGTCCATACTTCACTTTGTTTTTTCTTCCTTTCAGTCATCTTAAAAAACAAAACAAAAGTGTTGAAAGTTAGCAGTCTTTCATGTTAAATTAAATCTTAAAATTACAATAAAAACATTTATATTATTGCATTATCTAATTTATATCTAAATTATACATATAATTTATAAGCATCAGCAGCAATATTAACAATAGGCAAAATAAATGTTAAAAGTCTACTGTTTTTATATGGAACCAAGAAAATAATTGACAGGGGAGTCATATCACCTTTGCAGAAATGTAATTCATTTGAAACAGTTTTAGAAGGTTTATGTGCCGTTTAATAGGTTTAAACTAAGAGTGAGGAATAATTCACTGGGTAATATTAATTCACTGAATAATATCAGCTGGAATACTAGTATGTTTCAAAGTGCTGTTTATCTATGCATTTACACAGAAATATAACTTGGGCTACTCAACCGCGATCGCGCATTTACACAACTATAACTTAGGCTACTCTCAACCGCGATCGCGCGTGCAGATAATAAATAAATAAATAAATTCCACAAAGCGGTATATTTAGATGTGTATTAGCGAAATAATTGCTATGTAGTAAATGATAATATAATCTAGGGTGTTTAAACAAGATAATCTTGTCAAAAGTTTCATTCAGTGGCCGTGCTTGAGCATTCCTGATCATCAACCCAGTGACTGCTCAGCAATATGAACGCACTTTTTTTCGAGACTAATGGTGAGCAAATACAACACATAGAGAATTAAATTCAGCACTTATATTTTCAACATGCACTCATTCATGTCTGTTTTATTTAATTCATGTAAAGTTACGTCTTTATTGGAGCAGGGCATGACGGATTACCATACGTGACTCCATGAGTTCGTCTCAATTTTTTTGAACCAAGCTGCATAAATAAACTATATCAGGCATTTATGTCTCAAATCTCATTTCTGCATGTCTGTTATGTTAAATAAAGTTGAATAATTAAAGCAAAGCAAGTAAAACATACTTTACCTGTGCACAGAGTTGTTGTTGACTGATCTCCTCAGACGCGGGCTGCAAAGGCAGAATTCTCAAAACGGCCACAAGATGGCGCCGTTTATCGGCGAATCCGATATTACAAAACCGATACCCGATTATGTGAAAATGCTTAAATATCGGGGAAAATATCGGTAAACCGATACATCGGTCGATCACTAATTTTAATCAAATACTTCATATATTATGACTCCACTATGGCTGTTCTGGTTGACTCGCTCAACTACTAGAATTAGAAACTAACTACTCACAGACCTTGTTTCTGCTTCTCTTTGCATGTAGTCTCCATTCTCTCTTCCAGTCTACTAGTCTACCAACTAATCTCTTCTGTGGTAGTGACTTGGCATAAGTCTACAACCCAAGTGTACATATATACGTGTACCAAACAAGGGAAAGTGTATGCTGTTGCTGCTTGAATTTTAACTAGAGCTTCATCTTTACATTATGCTATTTTCTGTGCATTCTTCTGAAATAAATTCTCTCTGATGTTTGGTTCTATGGGCAATATAACGTTAAAAGAGACACCAGAATTTTGCAGAATTATGTAGGCACTGAGACAGAACATGGATATTTTTTATTTTATTTTTTTTAAAGGGACATTCTGATAGTATAATGAAAACGTCCTGATTGGCTGTCAGCCTTTTGGATTGTCACCTGATTGGTTGTTGCTTTCCTGTAGCTCAAACAGTAGAGCATCTTGGGTCATGGGTTTGATTCCCAGGGAAAGCAAATGTGTACCTTGAAATGCAATGTAAGTCACTTTGGATAATAGGGTCTGCCAAATGTGTAAATGTAAATTTTACTGCTTGTTTTGGTGTCTCTTCGGTTTTGTTCACTCTGCAGGGGAAATCCTTTTTTTCTTTCTTCTTAAATTCCTTCTTTTTTTTTCAAAGAGGAGTAAATTAATTGTAGTCAACAGCCGTGTTGTGCATATTTTGCAGTTTGTTGTCACTGTTTTTCATTAATTCAGACTACAAAAAACTAGATTGATTTCAGATTTTTACTGCCTGTCTGAACAAAGCCTTGTCTCTTAATGTTGTAAAATAGCGTACTTTATGTGTGTGAAAAGTAAGGGGTGAGCATTCCTGATGAGTGAATTTGTGTGTCAGGTCTCCTGCCATGGCTGGAGGACTCTTCGCAATAGAAAGAGAATTCTTTTTCGAGCTGGGCCTCTATGATCCAGGCCTTCAGATCTGGGGAGGAGAAAACTTTGAGATCTCCTACAAGGTAAACTTAGAAATTGGTAGTGTTCTCAATTGAAAGTTTTACTAAATTAGTAAAGTTGCATAAAGGTTAATTCTGTGTTCCTAAGTTTGTTTTAAAGGTAGAGTAGGTCATTTTCGGAGAGGCAAGCAATAGCGAGCTATCTTTGAAAGCATGAGATCCCACCCTCCCTTCAGAGTGTCTACAAAGCCACACCTCCTCTAAAACACATGAACGCATACAGCAAGAAGCAAACAAAAGCGCCATGAGAGACGGCGTTGATCCACCTCATGTCTCAAAGCGCATTAACATCACAATAATAATGAACATAGAAAAAAACACTTAAAGATCACCTATATCACGCGACTGCTGCAGATTCATTTCACCGTTGATAGTGTTGCCATTGAAACGTATAAATTCAAGAACCACTCCAACTATAACGTCACGGGTTTCAATCTCGTCCAAATAACAGTAGTTATGAAACGTGCTGATGTTGTGTGTCGTCTGCACGAGCAGGGTGTGCGGAGGTATGCAAATACATACTAACAGGCAGGTAGGACATCCTAGCATTGCATTCGGACCGAATAAACAAACATTGTATGGTTTGTTACACCATCCACAGACAAGATATATATAAATATATTTACACCACTTAACTTAGTGATTGCAATCAGGATGTGAAGAGACTTTTAACCAGCATAACAAAAAAAAATTCTGGAACAAAAATCCTACCCTGCCTTTAAAATCGGCATGAAACAGAAGTTGTGATAGTCTTTTCTTCCCTATTGTGATGCATTTGGGTAAGTGAAACAAAATGTTGGGTGGGACTTGATTTTGTTCAACAGGAATTGATTAGAGGGTTGGATCATTGTGGTTTGCTATTACTGTGATCTCATGCGAGTGACAGGAAGATATGATGTTAAAAGAGAAGGGGTATAAGTTATTTTGATTAAAGATTACAAACGCACTTCAATTTATAAAAAAAATGATGTGCACAAATAGTTTATAACTACTGCGATATTCCATAAAATATTTTTAAATGCGGGATTGATTTGATTTAGTTTGTTTGTTTATCGTTTTGAATGACATAAAAGTGCCCAATCAGAATCCGTATTCGAAACAGTCGGTTATTTCTGAATAATAATCTTTGTCCAGTGTAACACTTTATAACTGACTGCACATACAGTTTTCTTTTGTAGCCGTGCTTGTGTTCTGTCTTTTCAGCTGGCTCTACCAGCAGAATAATAAAACAATTTCTACTCAAATCAACACTTAATGCCCATGTTTTTAAGTAACAAAAGTGAGGAATAATAATGTGCAGTCGTTATCACAAAATAAACTTCTTCAGGGTGATATTTCTCCTACATTAATTGCAAAGAGCAACATAGTTAGCCAACTTGAGCAGTTTGTTTGTACGTGGACACTTTCTGAATCCCTGCCATGTGTGTGTCCTGTGTAGATATGGCAATGTGGTGGGCAGCTTCTGTTCGTGCCTTGTTCACGGGTGGGGCACATCTACCGTCTGCAGGGCTGGCAAGGAAACCCACCTCCTGCTCATGTAGGCTCATCCCCCACACTTAAGGTCAGTTTTACTCTTTTTATTCTATAATCAGACCTTTCTGAATCTGAAAACAAAACTGGGTGAAAGCTGTACTTTACTGATACACTTTAATCCAGTCTGTAACCTCCCTTCTCCTTATTGGCTGCATCTAGAACTATGTGCGGGTGGTGGAGGTGTGGTGGGATGAGTATAAGGACTATTTCTACGCCAGTCGGCCTGAGACTCTCACGCTGGCCTACGGGGACATCAGCAGCTTGAAAAAGTTCAGAGAGGAACATCGCTGCAAGAGCTTCAAGTGGTTCATGGAGGAGATTGCCTATGACATCCCTCTACATTACCCGCTTCCTCCAAAGAATGTCGAATGGGGAGAGGTGCATATATGTAGTTATTCAAGAAATGGAGAAAATGATTAAAGTGATAGTGAATGTTTTGTCATTATTCAGTCGCTTTTTCTTTCGATAGATCCGTGGGTATGAGACCAGCTACTGCATTGACAGCATGGGCCACACCAATGGTGGCAATGTCGAGATTGGGCCTTGTCACAGAATGGGTGGAAATCAGGTATTGGGAACTGTTTTAGCAGCAGTACTTGGACCGTTTTTAGAATACGCTTTTGATCTCATTTCAATTTGGCATTTTTTCAGCTCTTCAGAATTAATGAAGCAAACCAACTCATGCAGTACGACCAGTGCCTGACAAAAGGAGGAGATGGATCTGCGGTCATCATAACACACTGCAACTTGAACGAGCACACTGAGTGGAAATATTTTAAGGTATGTCACAACAGGTATCGAGCCTCTTTAGCAATGCAGCCTGAGCCCCTAATCAACAAAACCACCATTTTTACCACATGTTGATTGCATCAAAACATTTTGGAATAATTGTTTTGAGTAAGTTTAATAATGCCCTATACACAAATTAAACTGTAGATGACACTTAACAATAAAGTTCAACACTAGTGTCTGTAATCGCTAGCAAGAGATAACAATGAAAAACACTTTTACATTTATTAAACATGGTTAATGTTTAAAATCTATTATTATCTGTAGAAATATTACAATTTAAAATAACTGTTTTCTAATTTAATATATTTTAAAATGTCATTTATTTCTGTGATTGGCAAAGTGGAATTTTCAGCATTATTACTCAAGTCTTCAGCGTCACATGATCCTTCAGAAATCATAATCAAATTTTTTGTTATCAATGTTGAAAACAGGTTTTTTTCAGGATTCATTGATGAATATGAAATTTCTTGCAACTGTGTAAAAGTCCCTTTTGACCATTTTAATGCATAGTAAAACATAAAAAAAGTTAACAAACATTAACAGTTATTAATATTTTATACATGAATACATTAATAATGCTGTAAAAATTGTTTTTAAGTTCATGATAGCTAATTTATTAACTTTATTGTAAAGTTTTAGCAAGTTTGATTCCGTACCATTCTGTATCGATTCTTCAGTGAACTTTTCCAACGCTTCTGATTTCTCGCAGGATCTGCATCGATTCACACATATACCTACAGGGAAATGTTTGGATCGTTCTGATGTATTGCACAAGGTTTATATAACTGAGTGTGACAACAGTAAGAGCTCGCAGAAGTGGGAGATGAACAACATTGTGGCAGTTTGAGAGCTGGCTTTACTGTCTCAAATGTGCTTCAAGGAAAACCACTGACTACAGAAACATGTTGTACCAGTATACATGTGACTAATGAAGTTTTAGTCATCGCCACAATAACTAAACTCTGATCATATTCGTTTTTTCTCTCCATTGAAGACAATGTTTACATCCGGTTCATCCCCAGTGTCCATTGCATGGGTTTTTCTTTGGAATCTGTGGATTGAAGGGGTCTACCTAACAGAATGTTTTTATTTTTTGTAGAATGTGCACAATGTGTGCTGAGATAAATTATCTAATACCACTTCTGTTGCTGCTCCATTATAAAGTAAAGATTGTCCATCAAGTACTGGGATGCATATATTTTTTTAACACTGGAACGTTATGTTTGAGATGTCAACCTGCCACTTGAACTTTTTTTGTCTTTGGCACAATGGCACATTGTTTGCCACATGCTATGGGTAAAGAATGGGAGTGGAAAGACCAGGGAAATTAGACAAGGGGTCAACAATGAAAAAAAAGGGATACATTTATTTTTGTCTACTGCATAAATGTTTGGTTGGTTGAGGGAACATTTGTTTACTTGTTTGTGAAAATCATTGATTGATTATACTGTTCATGGCCAAAAATCACAAGCAAGTGGAGAAAAGTTATGTTTTAAGGGCGGGAATGATTGCAATGTGTATATTTTTTTTGTTTGTTTTGTACAATGTAAATATGATTATTTCTAAATTAACATTTTGAGATATGGTGGGGTTCAGAATGAAGGTGTAAATATCTAACTTATAATGGCTGTTTTCTCAAGAAAATAAATGGAACATTTTTACCAGTCTGTTGCTGTATTAAAGTTTTGTTTTTAGCAGGTTATGAGCACTGATATTTCAACCACTTAGACGATGAAAGGAATTAAGTTGCCAATATTTGTTGGTTTCCAAAAAAAAAAAAAAAACAGCTGCATAAATCACATATTTTCTGTATCAAAAAAACTAGTTCCATATTTACCTTATACAAAATTGAACCATGAAAAGTTTGGCACATGGTTTCTGTATTTAGATACGTTACAAATTTTGGTAAGGCTGCTTGCAAATCTAAAATTTAAAACATTCAACAAGTTATTAGTTGATAAATTGTTTTCAAAGTTTGTGAATTTTAAGCACCTCCCTTTAATGTAGAAGTTATAGGCTTTTTTACAGTGTTCTTGGAAAGTGCCTGCTAATGTGGAAGTGATCCCAATATTCTGTTCATATGCTGATTAGGTTGTTCAAGGCAGTAGACTGAGCTTTTGGATGCAGATGTCAAATGTATGATATACATCTATTGTCACTACATGGAACAATACACCCAACCTATATATCGGACCATGTGTCTCATGACCAAACAGGAGGACATCTCAGCCCAAACATAAATCATTAATGCACTTAACCATAACTCTGGTTACAGATGAAGTTACATGTGCATTTTTGTCTCTTATTTTTCAGATCAAGTTATTCACGGGTGAGATTAACATTTCCTTCGGGGGAGTTAATCTGATAACTCTAAATTGAAAGGGATAGTTCACCCAAAAATTTTAATTATCATTACTTGCTCACCCTCTTGTTCCAAATCTGTAGGAGTTTCTTCTGTTGAACACAAAAGATGTATTTTGAAGAATGCGGTTATCCAAACAGTTGACAGTAGCCATTGACTTCCATTTTAATTTCTCCCTACAATGGGGTCTATCAACTGTCTGGTCACCAACATTCTTCAAAATATATTTAGTTTTTAACAGAAGAAACTCACACAGGTTTGGAATATGAAGGAGTAAATTACAAATTTGTATTTGTGGGTGAACCACCCCTTTTAGTCAGTAACAATTACACTAGTTATGGTCTCACGTTTGCATTATGGCCAGTCCACAAGAAACTAAGCCTAATTTAAAACACCAAAATTGAATTGCCTGCTTATTAATGTAAAATAGTGCCAATAGTCTGTAAAACAGCCAAAGCAGAACTGAGTTTCAATTTATACTAAAATACTTTAATAAAACTTGCTTAGGCAATAAAAATATTAGTTTGTATACCTCAATGATATTTAATCAGCACCTGTTGCGATGAATAAATGCGGTCTGACAATATGCAATATGAACAAATTCTGCAAAAATCTTTAATAAGTCAAATAAGGTCAAAATTGCACACAGTGGAAAGGGAAACTGGTCATAATATACAAAAAATTTAATAACAAAAAAAATTTCAGTCTACACAACTTTTAAAGCTCATTTTAAAAATTGAGACACTACACAAATTGTTCCTCGTTTGTCTTAAAATGGCAGTAGAAATAATATGAAACAGAAAGAAAAGCAACCACAGCTATCAAGACAAAAAGCAGTGCTTAAAAAAAAAAAGCTGTTACATTTACAAAACAGCACATGACCTCAATATGTATTCAATTATACACATTTCTGTACATGTCTTGAAAATTTTAAATGCATTCACATTGTTTTGCAAACAACTCAGCTCAAGTTTTCCTGATAGTTTAATCATCATCATCATCATCCTCATCCTCCTCGTCCTCTTCTTCCTCATCCTCCTCCTCTTCGTCATCATCGTCATCAGCTTCCACCTTTTTCCCTGCTGGCCGGCCAGGTCCACCCTTCTTGCCAGCCTCTGCTTTTGCTCCTTTGGCGCGATATGCAGCAACGTCCTGGTACACAATTACTTAGTTAACACGAGCAAAATGCCATCAAAAGTACCTGAATTGGGCCAACCTTTACCTTTTCATACTTCTCCTTGAACTTCATGGCCTTCTGCTCATATGGAGACTTTTCCTTTGGTGAAAGCTTGGACCACATTTCCCCAAGTTTCTTTGCAATGTCACCAATAGAGATGCCAGGGTTGTCACCCTTCACCTTCGGGCGATGGTCAGAGCAGAAGACAAAGAAAGCCGACCTGATGGTAGAGAAGAAAAATTAGACTTAAAATATTCAAATAAAATAAAAATCTCAGGGGTCTATTTGTGCACTACATACGGTGGTCTCTTAGGAGCATTTGGGTCTTTCTTCTGCTTTTTCCCTCCCTTTGCACCTTTAGGGGGCACATAAGTTTTCATCTCCCGTTCATAGCGGACCTTGTCGGTTTTGGCCATTTCTTCAAATTTGCCCTTCTCCTTAGAGGACATGGTCTGAAAAAACATGAGACTATGATTAGATTGTGCCAGGCAGGCGCAGTGTATGTCTCTTTATCCTCCCGCCCTACATTTGCCTCAGTCACTTGAGTAACAGATGCATAGTGTAATTCTGCCCCACCCCCCCGGAAAAACATTGAAACAGCCCTTCTGTTCAGCTCACCTTCCATCTTTCAGAGCACTTCTTTGAGAACTCTGAAAAGTTCACCGAGGTCCCTGGATTTTTCTTTTTATGTTCCTCCCGGCATGTTTGCACAAAGAAGGCGTAAGAGGACGTCTTTCCCCTGGGCTTAGTAGGATCCTTACCCATGGCTGTAATGTGCTAAAAGTGAGAAGGCAGAAACCTCTTTAAAAAAAAATAACCCTTAGAAACAGCAGCATGAGTAGTTTCGTCAAAACCTAAGTTATGTTGTTGCTTTGTGCGCTAGTAACGCGGCGGAGAAATGATCGCGCACTAAACGCTAACGTTAGTTAATCCGATCAAGTTCCTGCTTCGTTTCCACCAGATCACTCAACTAGAACAATAAGTGTACCTCCATTTTGTTTTCCCGCCTAAACTGCAGGAAACATGCACTATAATGTATGAAGGCTATTAGTTTCAAACTCTAGTCTTTGAAAATATATAAAGTAAGCTTATACGGCACACAACTTTAGAGCACTTTTAGCCGCTTCGGTCTCCGGACGCGAGCGCTGCTCTCTCCATTTGCTACGACCTCAAACTCAAGCCAGTCATGGCTGCTTACGCTCTTAACTTCACAAGATCACTAAGCTGGTAAAATCCTTTAAATCTACTTGCTCACGTAATCAAAAGCTACAGCTGAGATAACACTTTTTTTTTTTTTAAATAAACAACACTTTTCTTGGTTTCAACTGTAGTAGCAGTAAAAATATATTATAAGTCTCATACAAAATTCTAACGCGACCGTGTAACGTTATATTTCTTAGACCTATTCGATAAAAGCTCAGTTTAAAAGATTTATCGGGTACATTAAGACATGCAGCTTACCTCTAATCAGCCTCGACTATTCAACACGTACTCTGGTTGTAAACTGTTTTGTCGCCGTGTGCTGCAGGGCGCACAAACTTGATTAAATGCCCGTAGACTCCACCCTCAGAGCTCTCGTCTGATTGGTTTGGACACGTTCGAATTTGAATCAGCAACGTTCTAGACGCGGTATTGAATTCTTATTGGCTGTCTATGACCGCAGTCAAGTTTCTTCGTGAAAATTAGATCCGGATGACGACGCCACTGATCTCGCCAGCTATTGGTTGAAGTGGGGATTTAAAATAATGAGCGGGTAAGTCTTTGAATCAAGGAAAAGCGCCCCAGTTTCGTTCTTCTATCCAAATGATTTTATGTAACAAACATTAATACGTTGCAAATTCTGAGTGAAATTGTTTGAGGGAGGATCACTATGGTAAACAGTATCAGGGTTCGAAGGCTTTAGGTTTTTAAGTTGTTATTGGCACAAACAACGTCGCGCCATATGGACAAAAGCTGACGTCTGAGTTGATGCGGCTTTAAAGGCGGCACGACTTGGGTCTCTGCTGCTCACTCACCTTCTAGGTTAAAACCAAGTCATGGCTATTTTTCATCTACCTTTTTGTCTGTTAAATGATGATAGATGATTAAGTTTTATCTTTTCTCTGTAAGTATATGTTTTGTGTTACTATGATTTTTTTTCCATTTAAATCTTAAAAAAAAAAAACACTGCCCCATGTTTCCAACGCATTTTTTTTTACTAAATGTGTCAAGATAAGTATTGCAGCAGCGTAATCTACACATTTGGTGACGTGATTATTGCGTTCGTAAACACACATGATCACGTGATACTTTAACCTTTTGTGGGGGAAAGGGCGTTCGTTTGTTGTTAGAGTTGGCCCTAGACAAAGCATTGCATAGTTCACTTAAACATACTTAAAACTGTTAATAATAGCATGGCCTAGACAAATTATAAATTGCTGTTGTATTATACAAGTTATACAATGAAGTTGTGCTGTCATTACTGCAGTGCTAATGTCATTTAACACACACACACACACACACACATGTGTGTGTGTGTACACACAAAACACAAATTCTAATGAAAAATCTAATCTGAAGTGTTTGTCTGGGCAGTTTCTGCCAGTTCCATAAAATATGTGGCATCAAGATTCATTGTGGAAAACACTCTCAGCTGTTCAGACAACTGAAATGCCAAGGGGGATGGACAACTACACTCTGCTGAAATGTATGAACAAGAGCAGTTTGGTGGTATTTAAAGAAGAGAAACTTTTATATGAACGAAATTGTGTATTTATATGAACTTTTAAAAGATCATTAAAATCTGATATATTTATACACAAAAATCTTAAATATATTTGCACAAAATTATGTTTTTCAGACTTAACTGTGATGGATAACTAAATGATAGGCTAGTTAGCATGACACTGTTACCACCTGCATTAGAGCCTAAAACAGCACCTCACATTCAAATGTATCTACATTTTTCCATTGAATTTCAACAGGTTATGACAATAGAGGTGTAAACAGTTCTAGAGAATTAGCCAAATGGCTGTCTAAGTACCCTATAAGCACAGTTTGTCTGAGCGCAAAAGGCATGATCGGGGATAACTCAAGTCTGAAATGTGGTCAAATAGAGAGACTGAATAAGAATACATACCAGCTGCAGGAAATTGCACTTTTCAGTTTTGACGTTTTAACAAGTGGAGAAAAAATATTATTTGTGAATAATCAGGAGTGTATTAAGTATCCCAAATGTGATTTAGAAACTAGCACAACAACGAAAACTATTTTTTGTTGGTCTTTGTTTTTCAGTGTCCCTCTGTTGTCAGACATACCTTGTCTTTGGACTCATGCTAATTTTTAAACGTGTCATCCCTTATATTTATGCAATTAATAGGTAGGTCTATAGAAAAATTGACAGGTGAAACACTGTCCTCTCTTCTTTCTTTTGTAACATGCCCTTCCGTTCAGATTTCTGCATGAAACACATCCTGTTCATATGTGGTGGTGCTATAAGAGTGCTCTAATCTGGCAAGAATAGACATGCTGATACAAACCAAAACTATCATCTTATCGCAAATGTGAAGAGTCCGAATTGGTTTAGGATGACTGTACAGCGCCTCTTTGCAGGATTTTTTAAATTTACAAATTGTATTGTCAGCAAAACAATTTAGAAAAATGTAATTGAGAAATGAAGATGAATTGCAGGATTTATTAGTTCTTGGTATGCCTCCCTTTTGCTTTTTAATGGCAGCAACACTAGAGCTGCATTAACTCTGCAAGCAAAACTTGATGATATATGATTTGTGTTCCAAAGAGCGCTCCAAAAGACGCAATAAACTCTGACCTTTCGTTCAAAAGAGTTAACATGGTCAGTGTCACATGACCTAGCAATAATGTTTTTGTTTATTTATTTAGCATAGCATAGCTCTAATTGGCCTGCCCTAAGGACGGCTCTGGTAAACATATAGCATTAGTTGAGGTAAGATGACCATTGATGACACAAAACCTCATCTCAGCACTTTTGATGAATGCCTACACTATTTTAAATTTTGTCATTTCATCTGAATGTCAAAGTTGTTGAGATTTACCCTTGGTTTCACAGACTTAAGCCTAGACTACAATGCATGCATTGTTTAAACTGTTTTAACTGAAAGCAACTATGGCATATCTTAAAATATGTCAGTGCCATTGTTTTGTCTCAAGATGCACACCAGTAATGTTTTTTTTTTTTAAAGCTACTTAAATGTCCTAATTGAACTAAGGCCTAATACTGGCTTAATCTAAGCCTTGTCTGTGAAACCAGGCCTCACTTTGAGGCTAATTGATCTAAGTTTGTGATTCTGAAAAAATAGTGATCTCTGACATTGTATATTGAATATCAAAGTTTTTTTGTGTCTATTCTTAATGAGGGATTTGTGGACACATTCATGTTTTTAGATGTTTTCACGTGTGAACATCTGCAGAAGGCCTCAAGTTTCATGTTGTTACTTGTGTTGTTATTTTTTAGTTGAATAATTATTGTAATTAATGAGGTTATTATTCAGTAATTAGATGCATTACATTTCAGACATTCTATTAAACATCAAATGAACACAGTGCATTTCAGATGTAACATCGAGATAAGGCTACAGACATGCACATAACACAAATTAAAGACAGTAAATGCCCGAAACCTAGAATTTATTATTTTTATTATTTAAAATGTCCACATCTGAATTCATGTTAAATAGTTTTGCATTCGGTAAATACAATATCACAATTGCGCCCTTTAAACCATATAAGATTTCGAATAATGCCCCCTAACGGAGGCTTATTTGTTCAAAACATTACCTCACTTCAGAGCCCCTGTCTGTAAAATTGAGGTAAAACGGAATGAAACTTGATAAACATTATTGTAGTGCTGAGAGGCAGTTTAATTATTTAATAATTTCTTTATATTTCGCATTTTCCTTTCACTGTTTCCTTTCCAACCAGTTCTTTGTGCTGCTGGATTTGCCTACTTAGAGAAAAGGCTCAGAAGTTTTTGCATGGAATTACAAAGAAAATGTTCGTTCCAAAGAAGCTATGCCTGTAACAATTAGCTCGATAAAAAAAGTCCATTCCTGTTATTTAGTCAGTTATCAAATCGTTACACTGTTAACTTACATCGAACAAAAACAACTGTATATCAGTCTACCACGTTGATGCTGTTAGTCATGTGCATATATTAATAGATGGTTCAAAATAGCAGTTACAAAGACGCCTCTCTTCACTGACCGCCGCTTACCGGATCCGGTGTGCCTGCCTGTAAAATTAACTTGGCGCCCTCTTGCGAAATTACTAAAGCCTACAATGGCGATCGAGTCTGAGCTAATGAATGTTAATTTCGCAAAGCTGACCTTGCATAACGTTCCAATGATAAATGCAGGGGTAGCCTACTGAATATTAATTAGGTAGCCTAGTCTACACGTTGCCAAAGGACAAATTGCGTTTGCACTTGCCAACAGAGAAAGCGTAGCTCATGAATTATAAATATTCAGAGGCAATCCTTCACGTCAAGCCCTTCCCTACCAGATCTCTAGCAAACTACTGAACCAGATCTCCGCTGCGCTCTAGCGGCCAGATCGTGTAATTGCAGTGGACAGCTGCAGCACAGCATCGCTAAAGTTGCAGAAACAGACTTCGCACTCGTTGCCCTCCCAAAAATGGTTCTGCAAGGTGTCAATTTTTCACATCTTCTTCACTCCTTTTGTAATGCCATAGCAGTCTCGACCCTTGAAGACTTTTTTTGTAGTAGGCTATATCAGCCGGTTTAGAGCGAATTGCACAGCTGTTGTGTAGCCTATTCCACTCAGGAAATAAATAAATGACAATGCCTGCATTTTACTGTAAAAAATAAATAAATAAATAAAATACAATAAAATGGATAATTCACATGTGTTGTTGAATGCTTACCGTTATATTTGCTATAATGAGAACCAGATGTATGTTGGCTTGACCACTATAAAGAACCATTTGTGTAATGGAAAGATGGATGTTAAAGGTTCTTCATGGAACCATAGATGCCAATAAATAACCTTTATTTTTAAGAGTAGTCTAGGATGTAGCTACAAATAGAACCTGGTGATGGCTTTTGGAACTAAATGCCTGTAGGCTACATGTTACCAAAGTCCCTTTACGACTTTAATTCTATTCTTTGATGTTACTAATAACAGCAATTGCTAATGGTAAATATCATGAGTGTGGGGTAGGTTAGCAAATAAATACTAGTAATAATAATTTAGGCCTAGTAGGCCTTACATGTTGTTGTTGTTTTTCCGCTAACGCGACAGGGTCAAGCGATATTGCATTTTTTAAAGCTTTTTTTCTAGCTTAAGCCCTTGTAAGTTTTAAGAATATAGCATCCTTTATACAGTGAGTCACTAAGTAGGGCTGTTAGCTACTTGTCATAGTATCACTTGCCATCTTTTTTTTTTTAGCAACATTTCTCTAGCAGTGTGTTAACAATGAATGCAAGGATATCGTTGTGTTGTTGTCGTCGCCGCTGTTGATCTTTGTCTCCCATTTAAATTGCACGAATGGTAAGAAGCTTTAGTTAATTTACGAACGCATTTGCTTAGGTTACATAATGAAGTTTTGAAAAACGTTCTGTTATGTCGCTTATTAACGTAGGCTACTTTGTGCTTAGACAAAACCCAGTGAACGTGCACTGGCCTATAACACGCAACAACCACAAGATGGCGCGCTTACCTTATGTTCTTATACTATTTTCCAAAAGATCTGGATCATAAACAACTCGCAATTTATTCTACACAAATACTTAATCTGTGGTTTAGAAATATGTAGGCCTATGCAATCTGTTATTCATACTGTATATAATGTTTTTTTATTTTATTTTATATTTTACTATAGAAATATAAAGACATGTGGCCTATATTTTACTTTAGAAGACTGTAGCCAATAAAATTTACCCCCCCCCCCCCTTTCCACAAAATGTAGAAGCACTTGAGATTCTTTCGGTTTCGTTATATTGTGACTGCATGGATGTGGATAATACTTGTGTAGGCTATTTACCCTATAGCCTTCATTCTCCAATTAAGTGTTAAAGTAATAATGTTCTGCAGAACAGAGCACTATTTTTACACAATGAGCATGGTGACCGTGTAACATTGATCGTTGTTGTGGAAAGAAAATTGACGATGCTGTTCACTGCTAGTGATTGTGAACAGTGACAGTTTCAGTAGTGGCTATTTGACAGCTCTAATCACACAAGGTTTGTGCTCTAATCGCTCTGAGATCAGTGTCATAACAGCAATCATTTTAAAGCTCCCGCTGAATAGCAGAGACTGAAACAGCGCTTCTGACCATTGCAGCCTAGGCTATGCAGTTGATGGGTTTTTGTTTTGTTTTTGTTTTTTGCATAGCTATTGTTGCTTACCAGTATCATCCAGGATTACACTTAATGTAGTTCCCTAATGTATGCAGTTACTTTTACATTTTTTATATAGTGTGAATTCAGGTTTAGGACACTTTATCTCAATGGCAAAAAAGTGTCCCAATCAACCTGACTTCACCCCCTACGTTACTCACGAGTGTTTTATTAGGCTATTATTGTGTAAAATGCACAATATTTGCTTTTATTGAATCAATGATTTTAAATGATAGCCTGTTAAATAGCCTAATGCATAAAATATAATAAAAATAGGCTAATAATTAAATACATAAAGTAGGCCTACCCTGAGCAGAAGACCATTCGAACAAAGTGCTTTACAATGCTTCCTTGCCATTGATACAGGGCTTCAGTGACCATGCAGGATTGCACCTCGACCTAAATCTGAGAAATCGCACATGGCATTCAGATAAATGGAGCTGTGACTGTGTCAAAGTAGGGCAATAGATCGTTCTCCACAAAACAATCAAGTGTTTTGGAAGAAAATAAGTTGCATATTTAAGAAATTATGTTAAGCCTATACCTTTCCCTCCAGGTAAATTAGGCCTACAACCTATAGTCTACATAGCCTAACGCAAAGCGTTGTGAAAACGCTATAGGCCTACTATTAGGCTATATTATAGCTACTAATGACTTTACATTTCAGCATGTCATAGGCTAAACAGTGACTCTTGAACACTGTTCGCGCGTTTTCATTAAAGTAGCCTACATTTTAGGGAACCCCATGAGTTATGAATGACTATAGGTTACCACTCAAAGGATGCTCCTTAAATCTATTTGCGTTGCCATCACAGTTAGGGATTATCGAATTCACTTTACAAACATTTAATCTAAACTAGGCTAATAAGATTCCCATTAATATTGAAGTTGACCCTGCGTCAGAATTTATTTATGTAGGCCTATTTGTTTTTGCTGCAGTGTCCTAAAATTGGCCAAGCAACATGACCACACTCACCAATAAAGGTGTTACGTTTTCCTTTGACTTGATCAAAACCTTTCTGCGGCAAGCAATGAAAGCAGTGGGGTGTGGTGTATCACAGAGGCCTGGCCACCCGTGAGAAGTCCTAATACCCTCAGACCTGTGGACTTGTGTGCCCAATAAACATGGGGCCACTACAGTCCCAAATCAATCTGCCACCCACTTCCTAAATCAATAATTGTACGTGGGGGTAAGCAATGAAAAAACGGCAAACAATTTAGTTGCACTTGATAGTGGGTGTAATTTTTCTAAATAGTGTTTCTCAGTAGGCTCATGAAAATGCGTCTCTAGCACGCATTGTGTTTATCGTGCAATTTATACGCGAAAATATTTTTTTACGTGCATAATACGCAGTTTTCGCATGCATATAGGCCTACGCAACTTATTTGCGTGTAATAGCCTACACACGCACCCCACACCACTGATCTTAACCACACCACTACTAAACATACCCATGCGGATCATATGCAAGTAAAAACTAATTTTCGCGTCTAAATTGCACGATAAACACAATGCGTGCTAGAGACGCATTTAGTGTGACCGGGCCTGCAGCTCATTCAGCTATGACAAAACTAATGGTATGAAAAATTTAAATGCGCCGTATCGTTTGTTTTACCTTCTATAATGAGGTCTAAATGTTTGGAACAAGAAAGGGACATGCAGGATTGAAAACATTTCAATTTCAGTATTTA
The DNA here is from genome assembly GCA_026230005.1 of Gila orcuttii. Classification (NCBI taxonomy): domain Eukaryota; kingdom Metazoa; phylum Chordata; class Actinopteri; order Cypriniformes; family Leuciscidae; genus Gila; species Gila orcuttii. The sequence goes on along the minus strand of JAPDVR010000002.1, from coordinate 25,433,779 downwards.
AGCCCTCTTGACTAGAATAGTTTATTTGTTGGCGGAGAAAGTTTTCCTATTGATTGAAAGGTTTAAAGCTATTATTTTTTGTAAAAAGAATTAATTGTTCATTACGAAAATTGGAATGTTACTAAATAATAATATTTCGGCAATTTAAAAAAATGCATGAATGAATTAGGCTATAGGTGTGGAAGACACAAAAACTGTCCCGTGTCCGGCTCTAGGCTATAGGCCATTTTTCAATCATATATATATATATATATATATATATATATATATATATATATATATATATATATATATATATATATATATATATAGGCTATTTAATGGTTTGAATTGGGACTGTTTCCCAAAGCACCATCAAGCAGAACTCGAAAATGCTCTGGAGCAAGAGACTAGTGCTAAGTGCATCGTAAGGAGACCTATGCAATCATTTGCAGGACAAACTCAAAATCACTCAGAAACTTAATCAGAATGTTTACACAAAGAAGGAATTTGTCTTGGTGAAAGAAGGAGCTTACAGTGCACAAAACAACAATAACACACAATAAAAATAAAATAAATTGAAATAAAAAGATAAGTGACTAAAGAAGCATTTAACACAATAAATAAATTACATTGTAAATACGCAAATATGTAGGCCTGTATAATTACAGTCCAGTAGGTCGATAAAATGTGACTTTAATATCAATAGGCTATTCTTTTAATTTTTACCAGTGATTTAAGTAATGTTATATAACTGCAGTTAAATAAAAAAGAGAATAATAAATGGAACGAAAGAATGAAGAGATAAATAAATGAAATACACGGATTTTGGTACAGTCAAAGAAGTGGCATGAATGACAACCATATAAATTAAATTCAGAGGAATTGAATATGTTTAACGGGGAATGATCTGAGCTTTGCATGCTGATGAAAATATGGATTTGGCGAATGTCCCAAAAGGGCAGCTTCCAGATATACACCCCGCAGTATGGCAACACGGTGAATGTCGTATATCATTGGCCCTTGGTCTCTTATTCCTTGAAGCTTGCACCTCGACCCGCCAATGTAGGTTATTTGTGAAAATGAAACATTGCAAACGAAGCAGTGTTTGTGCTAAAGAAATTGATCGTTCTGCAAAAAATCAGTTACATTTAACTTAATTTAACATTTAACATTTTCCGGCCATAAAAATTGCAAATATTTTAACATAATGCAAAAAAAAAAAAAAAAAATCTATTAGCCCCAATGAAAAAAGGTAGAACTGATATTATAGCATATTGATTGCTTAAATGAAATGTATCATGCAATCATAGAAAGCATTCTCGATGTAAATCTAGAAGGTTTAATTAAGAACTCGTTTTTATAAAAGAAAAAGTTGGAGTTTTGTCTTTTAAAAACTTTTTTTCTCAATAAACTAGGCCTGCATTAAAAAAAAAAGTGCTGTCGGCAATATGATGGTGACGTGTTCATTAGGCTTAAAAGAGAGACCATGTCATCTCACTCATCTGGACATCTTATGTTTGTTCCATAGAAAGACAATCCGGGAACGCTTTGAATGTGAAGGGGAACACAAACTGAAAATGTTGGCTATATCCAATGTGATCCATGAAAGCTTTGCGATGTAAAAAAGAGGGCACCCTTTATAAACGAGAATGCCTGATGAGACGTGAGAGAGAAATGGAAAGAGAGAAAAATAAATGTGATAGTAAATGTAAAGAGAAAGAAGGGTAGCTCAGAGCTGGAGAGCAGATAGCTGTCATCGCTGTGGTTTAACACAGTCAGCCACAGACTGCTCCAGAAACTCTCCATTACTGCCCATGATGGATGGGAGAGGACTATCCCCGGATATACTGGCCTGAGGGGCCCCTGAGTGACAGGAGAACCTGGGGTTGCCATGGTATCACTGTTTTCATGGTTACTCACTGATCTGCTCTTCCTTAATGATACATGAGTTTGCTGTCCTTACTTAGAAGCCACTCTTTCCGAAAGCCATAGGCCCGTAACCTATAGGTAGCACGTTTTAGTTGGACACCGGCACCATACTCTCAACTCCATACTTCAATGTATAACCACAAGCATTGACTGAACGTTTGTATTTTACCACATGCGACATAAGGTTATTTTTACAGTCTGTTATCGTATATGCAAGGTCTGTGGAGTGCAAAGTAACAGATGTTTTCATGACTGGAAAACTGACCGTCCATATTGCAGATACATAAAGAGGTCTGAGAATTGGCTAACCAAGTGATAATGCTAGAATGCTGGTTTTAGCTCTTGGCCTATCCATCTCCTTGTGTGAGATAATTCATGAAAGAATTTTCAGACACTGCAATGCCTGACAACATGATTTTTTTGTGATTTTTTGTTTATTACATGACCAGGAACATTTCAAATTTGCGAGCAACAACATTTTACATATACAGACTAAATACCACCAGTCAGTCAGTGAAATACCACCATAATTTTGTGCTTGCATTTTGCACATTGCACACTGAATTTAAAGCTGCAGTTTTCCCTCTTTGTCGGCATCACTGTTCGAAATCTGCATTGCAATTGCAGTTATTTGCGGAATTATCAACTTTATGTGGGTTGTGCCTCGGCAAGTAAATCTGAACAAGTAACATCCACTTTTGTTCTGACCAACTAAGGGGGGGAAAGCATTGCAGTAAATCGTGCTGATTAAATCTAATAATCGCTTATCATGTATAGGCTACGTCAAACAGTGCAAATTATACTTTGTTCTCAAAGTGTTAATGTTAACAGCATCAGCATTGCGTGACTATATTTAATGCCCTTCCGATATTATCCTTGTTTTCCCATGGGCCTGGTTGCAGTCTCTTTTTTTTCTGTAGCCAGTCCGAAGTCCGAACGAATTAAGTCCTTTGCATTTTACAACGGGTGAATCTCCAGTTGTCACATGGTGATTGTCGTTTGAACCTTTCTGGATCCGCCATCAAATTGATAAGGTTAATTATATCAAGTGCTGTGAGAAAAGGCTATACATCTCCACCTCCAACATCCTCATACGCAATATAGCCTACTAGCCGAGACACCTTAGGCTTGTTTGACTTGAACCGGCGCTGCGCTGCACAGATCGATCGGTTTATGACATCAAAGTACCGCGAGAGCGATTAGAGAGCAGACGGCCCCTTATGCTTTTCAATCGCTCTCGCGGTACTTTGATGTCATAAACCAATCGGTGCAGCGCCGGTTCAAGTCGAACTAGCCTTTTCTTTATGTGTACAGATGTGACGTAATGACACAAAGACATGCTCGAATTTCCCGCGGAAATCCACCACCACTGGAATTAAAAACATTATTGCAAGCTTACTGTTTTGAATCGAGCCAAGGCAAGCAGATAGTTTTGAACACTGGCTGGTTATGTCGGCTACTTGCTCAAAATTTTAACCCAAAAAAAGTTACGGAATGCAGATTTAATTAAGGACACACAAGGTAATTAATTTGATTTGTTCATTTTTAAAAGTCCAATAGCCTATTGCTGCATCTGCCTGCATTCATGTGATTTATTTGAAAGTCACTTCGCTATTTCCCCTTTCTATAGTTAGATGGTTAGAACCATGAGAGTATGGAGTATCAGAGGGAGATTAAGTTATCTTTATAGACCATAAGCAGCATCTCGGGGCCCCTAGGCAATAATGTAGGTGTCTTCTGACTGGCGTCTATACTTTAATGTTTTTCTTTGTGCTCGACGGTAGACTTTGTTTTCTAAATATCAATGATTGGCGATAGCCTACTGAAATAGACGTCTATGTTGTAGCCAAATGCAAATTTTCAAGGTTAATCTTAAAATAAAAACTGTTAAAACTGGTATCCAATATTCGCTGAGACCGTATGCTTTTACACCATTTTTTTATTATAAAAATACAAGTTAACATTTGACATTCATGCTTGTATCGATTGAAACGTCAACAGCCTGCAGGTTTATAGTGAACGGTTGGTTCCATCAACAAACTCACAACATTGCAAAGACAAGTTCAAGGTCATGGACGCAATTTTGTAATATTTTCTTCGCTCTGTCCACATTTTTAATATAGAATTACAATTAAAAAAAAATCACATTCACATTGTCATAAAATAGGCTACTGTTTAAAAGTAAATAGCAATTGCAACAGCTTGTGCAATTACTGAAATAAGATCGGACGTTTTGATAAAGCTTACATCTCAACATTGGGGTAATAAGATACAAGCTTGAGTATTAAGCGAGGAGAGTCTAGGCCAATGATTTGAATAGAACTGTATTCAGTTTGTTTAATTGGTCAGTTTAAAAGGTTAACACTGTGAGTAATTTGTGTCTGTGAGGAACGAAGTCTGTTTATTATTCACCGAAGATGTATTGCACTACCACTCCTATGAATTCCATTTAAATAAATTGGATAAAGAAAGCGCGAATTTGGTGAGGGTCAGGCAATGTCAATCTTGGACGTTTAGCTGAAAAAACATTACTATTAGGCTTAATAGATGGTAATATAAGGCCTACCGTTAATGATTTGATCGCCATCTCCTCACACAACCAACAGTGCGTCTATAGAAGATTAACATATAGGCTAGGACATTTTCACCGTTGGAGTGCTATGAAATTAACAACCACGATGTCCATAACTTAATCTTTAACAGTAGCCTACTAACATTTCACATTACCGCATCCCTACACTTCATATTACACAAATGATGATTACATCTCCACAACAGTAACTGCGTAGCTTATAGGCTACATGCTATTTATTAAAATTAGGCTAGGCTACTCTTATAATATCTATTACTGAACATTATAATGTAAATGTTTGATAAGCATTTCTACAGGATATTATTTATTTTTTAAAGGCCGTGCATACTTTCTCGAAGACTGCACCCGAGTTCATTTGCATATTTCAAGCTTGCTCAATTTGAACATAAATTTAGCCTAATAAACGATTATTTACGAAATAAACGTCGCCTGTTTATCATATCCGAAGCGCATTTCCGTATTTCCATGTTATCAGCTCGGTTTCTGAAAATGTAGCCTACAACCCACCCCCCCCCCCCCCCATCTGGATTTATGCTCTCGTTTAAAGGTTTTAAATGTTTATCACCGACAAAACAGAGCAGTCGCCTCATGCTCGCATGGGATAAATTGAGTGTTAGAAGACTCGCTTGAAATGACACGCATGCCCTGACCACTTGGGAGGTCTTCCTCTCCTCTCACAGGCTCAATAGGCTACGTGAAGCTTTTTATGCAGTATATATGCTTTTTCTGAAATCTTTCTGAAGGAGTCGTTGTACTCATTGCTGAGCTGTGATGCCAAGCTGTTCAGCACGCATAACGTAGGCTATTTTTTTTAGCTGATTTGAATATTTTTATTTACGAAATATTTAGTGGGCTTATGTAACAGTTTATATTTAAATTATATTTTATAGTCTTAAATTAGGCTATAGTTTAAACCTTGAAGAACATACAGTACATGCAACACTACCTCATACAATATGGCTTCAGTGGCATTGCCTATACATTTTAAAGTGCAAATTACGCTATTTTTAAAATTACGCCTCCATACATTTATGTTTATTTATAGGAATGTGTGTGTGTGTGTGTGTGTGTGTGTGTGTGTGTGTGTGTGTGTGTGTGTGTGTGTAGCCTATATATTTAGGCTAAATGTCGTTTTGCTCTCGGAGAGTTGCCACTCTAAATTTCGCTGTAGGCTACCTTGTACAAGGACAATCATCTTACTCCAGCTTTTTGTTGTTTGTAAGATGTTCTTTAAAATGATCTTGTAACTGAGCTGTCAAAATATAATAACATTTTAAAATATATTTATATTACAAACATATTTTCTTTAATGCGGTGGATCTATTAAATATAAAAATATAAAATATGCAATATTTGCCAATTGTATACAGCCAATCACGTAACGGCACTTATTTTTGTAATTACAAAATGTAAAAAACGTTATCATTGTTTAATGGCCATCCACAGACGCATTTACTGGTTTCTGCCCCTGCCAAGTTTATTTTTATTTTTAATTTTTAAATGAAAAAAAAGGTTGGTTAACCTGTAGCCTAAACCATTTTCAACTCATTTTCGCAACTTTGTGCACCGCAATAGAATTTTGCGAGTACAAAACCAATAGGCTACAAGTATAACTAGTAAAATTGTAATGTAGCTTACTGACAGAAAAAACAAAAACAGCACAAAAAACATAATAATTATTTAAAATGGCTGATTTTCTACTGACCAAAAAAGTATGCTCTTGATAAGAGATATCCCTTTGATAAAAAACAAAGCTCTTAGTTGTGTGCCAGTTGCTAAGAAAACCAACAAATCACTATTCAAGGCAAATCCAGTTTACCGTTGTAACCATCAGTGATCCTGCCACTAGCTCGTCACGCAGATGTATAGCCATCTCTTCTCGTCAAGCATAGCCTATACTCTGATGGAGCGAAGCGTCTTTATTCCTTCAAAACTCCGCTCATTCTTTCCGCGTTACCGATGTTTGAGGCGCCGGGGTGCAAGAGTGCCTGAATAACTTTTGGAGGACGGTTTGGAAGAAGAGGGAGTTGTTTCTGTGAGAAACTCAATCTCGCATACAGTAGCGGCCTCCATCTGGGAACTGTCACAATTGACAGCTCTACGGGCACTGGCCTGCTCTTCCGCGCAACATTCAGCAAGACACAGGACAGTCTCTCAAAATGTCACTTTGTCTGGTGGTTTAATTTTGGGGGGAAAACAGCTGACAGTTTATAACCTGATACGGTGACGCATTTGTATTGTATTTGGGAAATTTAGCAGATGGATATTGCTGTCCTTTAAATAAACTCACGGAAAACTTTTTGGGTCCTGAGAATATACGGATTCAAAAATGAAAGCGACTTTTTGGGTAGTAAATTACACATTTATGTATAAATATACATTAAGATTGCACTTTTAGGCCTATACAAAAAAGGTAGGCCTATAGAACATAATGCCGTGTCCTATATTACGCTAATTCAAGAAAAAACGAGGAATTCGTAAATTTTATAGGCAAATAATTTGACTATCATGTTATTTAAAGTAATATAAAGTGTTTAATTATCTAATTCAGTCAAAATCAGACTTGATTTCCCCCCCTAAACTTGCCGATCAAAATGGCTGCAAATGTCGGCGAAACAAGCAAAATCTTAATTAAGTTAGAATGATCCGTTATATCGGGACACATTGAGGACGTGGAACAAAAATGTAAAATATTAATCATGCTACATCTAATTACACTGAGGTGATCCAGTCTGATCTCCCATATTAAAATTTGATATTAGGCTACGCATTAGGCAATCTATGGTTCCACGAAGAACCTTAACATAAATGGAACCTTAACATTGCACAAAAGTTTTTATAGTTATAGTGTTATAGTTATAGTGCAAACTAGATTCATTGAAATGTTCTTTACACTCAGGGAAAAAAAAAATATTTTAAGAACTTTTATTTTCAAGAGTGTGTGTTCCGTTCGGAAAACCATGTAAAGAGCTATAGTAGCCAAGCTCGTTTTACAAAATTTAAGAACATTGACAGTGTCCAAATAGGCCTACAGCCATAAATTTCATTTTAATGATTAAGACTGCGACATCTATTTTTTAAAAGCACGAACAGGCTAAAACAAATACCTTAATGCTGTAGGCTATGCGTGTTTGTGGCACTTCAAGCCATTGACTATATTTTTTTCGAAAGCTTAGATTGTCTTTATCATAAGTTATTTTCACTAAACGGGTTTGACGCAAGGCTTTTTGTTGAGGTAGAATCATAGGCCTCGTACATGAGCATATAGGCTCAGGATGGCTCTGTTCTGACGTCAACATGTCTACTAGCCACTGCCACAGACAGAAAAAATGGAGGAGGGCCTTATGAGCTAATGGTTTACAGATGTCTGTAATACTAAGAAAGAGATGCTGTTTGGTCCATGCTTTAAAATATAATACGACATCATTCGAGAACTTTAATAGTTTTGGACAATTTCACATAAGAGACCAAATCGATTTTTTATTAGGCTGATAAGTGGCTTAGTATGCCATTGTCGAGGCAAGTTGAAATAAACAACACTAGACATATAGGCAACTGAAATTCAAGCGTTTTTGCTGGTCAGAATGTGTAAGCTTAGAATTGTATTTATTCATATGGGACATGAGGTGAGGGGAAGTGAGAGATAAAAGAGCTCTGTATACCAACGAAATTGTAGGCTATATTCCAGGATTAGAGGACTTCGTTTGCTTTAGTGCCAGAGGAAATAAGGGGTCCTGACTATACTTTGGGCCTTCAGGAATCATGGTGTCGAATGTAAGATATGTGTTCTTTTCCATTTGGAGAGCCATTTATGTTACAGCAGCAGAAGCAGGTCAGAGTGAGGTCACAGTATTATCTGTATTCTTAATCAAGGGAGTACGGACGGTTAATTTTATCTGAGACGCCATCTTGACACTCTCAACAAATTATCTACAATTATTAGCGCATAGGACCTGTGGAATCAGACAATACAATGTAAAGTACGTGGTAATTTAAAGCAACTGGATGGGTCTTAAATTGTCTGTGCGTCTTCCTATCTAAAGAGATTTACTCTCCCGGAGATGTCAGTTTAATTGCATGCCTTTGCGTAAGGAAAAAAAAATCAGACGAATGAGGTCTGAACTGAATAGCATAGCTCACGTTAGACCAAAAAAAAAAAAAAAAAAAAAAAAAACATCTTCACAAAAAAATCTATAATGGAAAATACTTTTCTATAATTTAGGTATTTTCTATAGGGGGTATTTTATAAAAATATACAAAAATATATATTTATATTAGGCTGTCTAAATATAAATTAAAACTTTGCAAACAAAAATGAAGCATTTATTCATTTATACCCCCCCCCCCCCCCCCCCCCCATTGATCGGCACATTATCAATCAATTGCACATCCGAGCTGGCCGTTACTCCGGCAAAGTCCAGCCCTCCTCAGTATTTTGTTTTTTACGTCATTTTGACATTTTCCACTGGCTCCAGTAAGTCTACTCAATCAATTATGGAATTAAACTTCATGCGCTAAGCCTAAGCGACCCAGCAGTTTCAGTGTTAGAATTTGGTTTATTAAAATATTGTCAAGGGCTGCCTATATTTAACATCTACATCTATAGGCTACTTCGGGATTCAGATTCTATTTGATTTTTCCCAATCAGTAGACTATTGTGATTTTTTTTGTGTTATTAAATGAGGACTGTATATCCTTTATATGTCACAGGCATTGAGGCAAATCATCATTTTGATTAATTAAATTAACCTATCATTTTTTTTCTTTTTTGGCACCTGCTGTAGAAACCGGATCACCTGTTCAACAAACCTGTCCATTTAAATCAAATTTCATTTGTACACTGGCAAATGTATTACAACTGTAGGTAAATGAAATGGGCATACAATTCTCATTTTAAGATAATAATGATAATATTTATCGCTTATTTTTTTTATATTGTAATAACACGAAACTACAGACAGTGCTGTTACCTGAAGTAGCATATCTACATCGAATTGTCGGCCTGCTTGTAAAAATGAATTACCTGTACTCGATAGCTAGCAAGAACATTATTTTTAACTATTTTTTTTGGCGTATCCAAGTGTTGCAACTAAATCAAAAGGGAAACTGTGCATATCTGCCACATTTGCTGACACTTAGCCTACAGCAGCTTTGTCAAATGTAACTCGTCTTTAAAACTCTAGAATAAAAAAAAAAAAGAAAAGCCAAAATGTCTCGAAGCGGGACACAGTTTGGGCTGTGAGAATCATTCTGTTTGTGCTCGAGGAGCTGCCGGGTATGCATCGCGTGAGTGCTGTTTGATTTGACTGTCAAGTTAATGTAAGTATAATTGAAAATACGTTCAACAGCCCCGTTCTGAAACATATAATTAATTTCTATACTCTATGTTCATGAACAGATTTTTTTTCTGTGAATAGGCTACTTATTAAGTTAAGTGGCACATTTAAGTTAAATTACATTTCAATACAACAAAAGGTCTAAGTTTGTTAAAAACACAGTGGTTTATTGAATTAATTACATTGTTTACATCTCCAATATTATTTAAATTTCGTGTCTCTGGACGGAAGTGCACTGGGTGGACTCAACAGTTGTTTCAGACACCAGCATTGTACGACCACAAAATGACATTATAACACTTCATGACATTTTCAAATAAAACATTTACTATATCATAACATCGACTAATCTTCCTCATAATTAAAGGAGAGAAAGACAGAGAGGGAGACAGAGATAGATACTGAAAGTGATAGAGAGGCAGAAAACGACAGAACTTCATGTACTCCTTAGTGGCAGATATCTCATTTTGATTCACAATGGGACACGAAAACAAACAATGATAACCCAATATCAGACAGCAACATACAATTTCTTACCAAGAGAGTATCCTCCTTCTAAAATGGAATGGGTTTTCCTCAAATATCCACTGTCCGTAGCGGGAAATTGCACATAAATATTCCATTAAATAAAGTGAGAGAACAACTAAAACGAGTTCATAGGGCCTCATTTCGTGTCTTTTGCATTAGTCTCATTGTTTCAGTTCCAATGCCCATACATGCTGCGGCCAACCAGTTCTCCCTTTAGTTTTCTTGTCATTGCTGCTCCCTGAACTTTTCAAAACGTCATTCTGTGAAAAAATAACACAAAAGAGATTAATACCTATTGCAAATTACCAAACTTCATCAATACGGTAAAGACACCAAATTGCGTTTACGCAACAAAGACACAAGAACAACAACGTTCACAAAATAGAAGATCTTTGCATAGAATAATATTGCAGATTGTATATCAAAGTAAAAGCAAGCTTCCATTATATTTATGTCTAATGTATCGCAGAGCTGTTTATCTTTTAACTTACATATGTGCGTGATAAATTATGTCTATTACATAATATTTATTTAAACTAAAGTTTAAAGTTTAATGAGATCTGTTTAGATCTTACCATTTCCTTCTTTCGCCTTTCTTCTTTGCCGTCTGTCTTTTTGAATTCCGCCTTGAAGGCCTCTGTTTCCCCGTTCTGTTCGTCTTTGTCCAGAATGTCCATAAGGTAAGCAATATAACTGGTAGCCAAACGAAGAGTTTTGATTTTGGACAGCTTCGTATCCGCGGGCACGTTGGGAATGCATTCCCTGAGTTCTGCAAAGGCGCTGTTGATGCTCTGAGTCCTACGCCTCTCCTTTCGGTTTGCCGTGGGTCTACGTTTCACTGGTCGGGGTTCCATTCCAACGGCGCCCGGTACTCCTCCGTAGTGCGAGTGGTCAAGCCCCGGGGCTCCTGTTGAGTATTCTGGGCTGTACGAGGGTGCCATCGTGTAGTCTGGAGGAGACATCTCCGGATGGCTGATAAGCCACCCATGAAAATAGGGGGGTTCTTCGTGACAGCGACTGGCAGCAGCTGCAGCAGCGAAGGAATAGCCGTCATGATGCATCACAGGGTGGTGGGGAAACCCTCCAACTAAACTCATGGCGACAGATTTGTGTACCCTACCGCGAACCACAGACGGAGTTCGCTTTGGCTCTCAGATTGTGCGTACTTTGACTTGATTTAGACACTGGCTGTCTCCCCATAAAAAGTATCGATTTGTTGCTTTCTGACAGAATGTAAAAAATACAGTCCTACTTATTTGGCCATAACAAAGATATCGCTGAAAATATAGCAGATCATTAACGGATGAACAAAACAGGCTTCGGATGTGGGCTAACTGCAGTCGAGTTATTACTGAAAAATCATTTACTCACACTTATATTTTCCACTGCAGATATCCATCACGAAAAGTTCCATTGCTAATGGTTATTATTGTTTTAGCAGAGTTCACAGCCTTTTTCTGAATTTCACACCCGTTGTGGAATCAATGAGCGTTGGATGGAAAAAGATCCAATCCCAGTCGATGTTGTGCCCGCAATTCGCAGCCTGATTCACTCGGTAGAAGCAGGCGAATTCCGCCGTTTGATCTCCATGTCAGCTACATCTTTAGTGCGGCTTGGGTTCATATATGTCGTCAAAACTGTTCTCAGCCAATAACGTTGAAGAGGAGGAGGGACATGAACTGCATCGTTAGGGTGTTTACGCTCCTAAATTGCACAAACCCTTGCAAAGATAGCATACTAGGCAATAGAAAACTATGAAATACATACAAAAGTGGTTGGTAAATACTGCCATGCCATGTTTATATTAGCTATATATTTATTTTTCTATAGGCCTATCTGCCAAAGCTAACAATGACATTTTTATTTTTTTTTATTATTTTTTATTATACATTTAAATTTGGCACAGTCCTATTTGTGTGTGTGTGGCACAATACCGTCAGTCTTTTGTACATTTAATTTCAATTTTTAATGTAGTAATAAAATAGATTAAATAAAATTGCTTTTTGAGCAAGTAGTTATTAGTACAATAAGATTTTTTTAACAAATAGCCTAGGAACCAAAGAGATTTATTGTATTTAAAATAAAAAAAACTAATTAAGAGTACAATTTGTGTGTGTGTGTGTGTGTGTGTGTGGGGGGGGGGGGTTATCACTGCCTCTTGAAAAAAGGAAGGAAAAGCAAAGAGCAACAGATTTGCCATTTAAATGGACGTTAAAACTTATAGGCTATTCATTCTCTCATAGCCACTGTGTAGATACCATGCATCTTTAGACCGAATTATTTGTACTACTTTAGGTCGTCTATAAAATACAATTTCTCAACAATATATATAGCCTATCGCTTTTTGACGCGTTTTTGGGAATAAAAAATACAAACGGATTCATAACACATGCACAGCGTACTTAAAAAAAAAAAAAAAAATTATAAGGCCAATATGGTGAAATATCTCGAAACTTCCAACATAAAACTAAATATGTAACCTATATACACATTCAGTATATGAAACGAGAAATGTTTTTCATTTAGAAGTTGATTGAATGTATTTTCCTTTCCGTATTAACTAAAGTGTTTTGCATGAAAATGTTTAATGAACCAATAAAAGCACAAGCAATATATAAAATAGAAAAAAATTATAATAATAAAAAATGTAAATGTTACGTAAAATGCATAAAATAATATTGTTAAAGCATTTAATCTTTTTGACTGTATTTGAAATTTCTGACAAAAATGACCACGCCATCGTCAGCTTAATATATATACATATATTTTTAAGTATCTTTGATAAATCAACACTGTTTCATCATGTAAAGTCCTACTGAGGGCGTAGTTTAAAAATTATTTGTGCCATTAAAATGTAGACATCATTAAGAACAGACCAATTAATTTGACTGTATATTTATGTCGTGTGTTTGTATACGAAACACTTTACAAGAATTATGTTTCCCGGATCTGTTAATCCTCAATTGGCCGTTCATTTTTCACGACATGCATGTTTGAACACATATTTTGAAATATGGTGTAGAAAAGAGTAGAATTTTTGAATTGAATCCAAAAGACATGGTAATTTTGAATAGGGTTGGTTGTAATACCCTTGTACCGAGCAAGTAGCCTATCAGTGTTGACTGCACGTGAGCCGTTTAAGGGGACTTGGGATTGAGTCGTTTTGTATTGACATTTTACAGTGTATTCCTCCAGTTGCCAAGTATAACATCTATGCTAAACAATGTGTGAATATGTATGGGCATAGCTTCTTGTGTGCGTGTGTGTGTGTGTGTGTCAGTGTGTGAATGAGAGAGAGAGAGAGAGAGAGAGAGAGAGAGAGAGAGAGAGAGAGAGAGAGAGAGAGAGAGAGAGAGAGAGAGAGAGAGAGATGAGGGGAAAGGCAAGAGGAGAATGAGAGAAAAAGGGAGTGGAACAAGTGTGTGTGCGTGTAAAATTTCACAAATTTCACAAAAAAGGCTCATGATTTATCCGTGTTTAAGTGTTGTTGTGTGGGGTTCAGGCGTAATTCATCTGTCTGAATGGAAGTTCTCGAGTAATTTAAATAGTCCGAGTCTCCAGTTAATGACATATAATCAGCCTGTAGGTCACTTGGTCAGACCCCTGGTACAGACCCCTCCTCCTCCTGATCTCCTTTCAAACTGAATTTTTTAAAAATAAATAAAGTTATGCAGAACCAAATATTTGAGCATGAGTGAAGTGCTTAATAATCGTAGAATGAATCAAAACTAATAGACTCTATATGATCCGAATTGATGTAGCTTGTTATGCCATTAGGACTAAGGTAAATTATGAATGGGGAAAAAATAAAACAATAATACTTATAGCAAATAACAATAAAGGCCTGGCTCCAGTTTTTTTCCACTGTAATATAGGCTATATATATATATATATATATATATATATATATATATATATATATATATATAGCCTATATAGCCTGTATATATATAGGCCTATGTATAGCCTATGTATATGTATATGTATATGTATATATATATATATATACATATATATATATATATATATATATATATATATATATATATATATATATATATAATATATATATATATATATATATATATATATATATAAACTAAATACAATTTAGAAATGTCACCATGAAGAAGAAATTCTTAAAAACGAAGTGTCGTTTTAAACGTCCCCTTTTGCAAGCGTCCGCGTTTTTGATGGATATACAAATTTTAAAATCGCCTATACATAGGCTATTTGATGATTATATCCCAACTCTGCCTTCAGGTTTCCTGTTAATTTCTGAAAGTTTATTGTTGTTGTTTCGTGATTAAAGCCCAGAATTATGCTATCCGTCCTAGACAGTCTGTGAATTTAAGGTCTGTTAAATGAACATTTTCTTTATTCACATAGCCTACCTGATCCTGCAATGGGTTGAAGCGTAATGTCCCATCCCCCAGTCAGTCAGTCAGTCAGTCCAGTGACCGGTGGGCTCCTTATTTCCTCTGGAGGTCTCATTAAGAGAGTCGTGTGCTATTTTCAACATTTCCTCAATCCAGTGACTTTAAATAAAGCCGCCCAGTCACACCGGCGGAAAATCCACCCAAATCACGTTAACCAACTTCTCTGCCAGACGTTTGTTCTCTTTGTCGTTGTAGTTGTGCTAATTGACTGTCTCGGAAAACCGACATGTTTTCCCACCTTCCTCTCCACTAATATACCGCCAGGTAAGCCGTAACAAGCGACCCAGCTTAATTTATATCAGTATTAAGTCCATCTGATATGTCAACTGATATGGAACAGGCAAACGGCCAGATTTAGGGGACATTTACGAGATTTTAATACAATTCATCTGCCCTCACGAATCACAGTCATTATAAACTGGTTATTCCAAACATATTGTGGTGTTTCTTTCTTTCTTTCTTTCTTTCTTTCTTTCTTTCTTTCTTTCTTTCTTTCTTTCTTTCTTTCTTTCTTTCTTTCTTTCTTTCTTTCTTTCTTTCTTTCTTTCTTTCTTTCTTTCTTTCTTTCTTTCTTTCTTTCTTTCTTTCCAGAGGGAAAATAATTAAAAGAAGCAGCTACAATATCTGAATGATATAATTAGGCTACTTACATTTATTTCCTTATTTCCCCTTATTATTAATTGATCATAACGGAGGATATTGATATTTGTAATTAAAAAGCGCATGTTCGGGAAATAGTTTTTGTTATTGTATTCATGTATTCAGTTGTAATTTTAAAAAAGTGTAAATTAATTAATTCTCCATAGATAGATTTTTTCGTATTTTTGATTTTTTTTTTTTGATTAGGCTACTATAAAAAAATTTTTTTTGCGAACACGTATTAATTGAGTTATCCTTAATTATTAGTCAAATAATCGGTAATGATTTATGCAACGTTTAATTTAGCTAAATATTTAACAAATAAATGACACATTAAAAATAGTTTTTTTGTCTTGTTTTTTACCAAGGATATAAAAGAGAGAGCGATGTGGAAGTTTCTGTGTTTTGCGTGGTTTTCTTCAAGAGAAAAACATTAAATGCTGTTTTTAGCACTTGCAATTATAAAAGTGCTATCAGAAAAAAAAAATGCAATCAGAAATAGTATTTTACCAGTTTTCAATTATTTTATTGGTATTTTATTTGTAAAAAGAAAAAAACAATCGCGTTTAAACAACACGTTCCATTTAAAAGCTGTTTATATTTATGTAGGTCTTAAGCAATGATCACTCCAATAAAACAAATTGTTGATAAAATAAATATATTAAGTGGATATAACTTTAATGGAAATTTAAATATAAATTTTACTGAATAAGTTATAGAATATTTGAAGTTATTTACTCATATAGGGAAATTTGATAAGCAGGTACAACTGAAAGGTAATAGTTTCTGGTAGCACACTTGCTGAAGGGTTATTATAACACCAGATAACATGTAGCAATGTTTGTAACAGTATAAATTTTGACGTTTTAAAATCACAAATTCTGTGTTCAGATACATCCATGTGCACCATGGATGCTTAAATGAATCACTTTTGTCAGCAGCTGTAGCTCCTGTGAATTCTTGCAATCAATTTTCAAACATTCTCTTTCCTGTCACTCTTTTCCTTCTCTCCAACCCATTAATAATTTGTATCTATACTAATCATCACTCAGAAGCCCATGTCTTATAACACCTGTTCACCCCCTAACACATAATATCTCATCCTCACTTTCAGAGCCAGTCTGAATAATACACTCTGGAGCTCCCAGAATGCAAATGATAATGAAGCAATTTGCGGATAGGCTGGTTTTACTGGTTTACAATGATGGTTGACTCTCTGTCTGATCAGAACCAATGCCACTATCTCCATCCATCTCAAAGTTATCTTCATTCTTTCCGTATGTTTTTGCAGACTTCCCCACTGACCGCAGATTTTTTTTCCCCCTCCTCTTCATCTTTTCATCACCACCCACTTCTGTTTTCATCCCCCCTTTCTTCTTGAACTGTTTTTGATGGTTCAAAGTCTCCTCACCTCTCCTTCACCAACACTCACTTCCTTTCACCCCACACACACACACACACACACACACACACACACACACACACACACAGTGAGAGAGAGAGAGAGAGAGACACAGGGTCAGCCCTTCCATTGTTTCTTGTTACTCTCTGATTACGTAAAGCAGAAATGTGTGAGAAAAAGGGCCGATCTGAATAGAGGGTTAATCTCCATGTGCCTCTTGATCAGGCTGCTGTCCGTTTCGTACCATTGAGGTCAATGTTGAAGCCCTACAGACAGTAATACGAGCAGCACACCTGACACATGTAGGAAAAACAGGCCTCAGAGCCAAAGCATCAGACAAGCCCCAGTGTAACACGTACAACTCATCCGTTCACACACCAGACTAAAGTTCATACTGTATTCACTCGCCAGCCATTTCCTCCTGATGTCCATTTGCAACCACATTAAGTGCTATCACCAATCAATCTCTACCCAAATAAAATGAGAGTGAAAAATCATTACACTAATGAGGACAGCTTGTTTTCAGTCAAACTCACTTTTCCAATCATCATCATCATCATCATCATCATCATCATCATCAGTCTGCCCTCCGGTGTTTCTGCTGTATGTTTCTCTAATGCGGCTACACCTTCTAAAGCAATTTCACCCCCCAGAGTCTCTGCCTTTACCGACCGGCCTTTTTTTCCGGAGCTCAGAGTAATTTCAGAGACAAATGAGATTCATAATTCACATTCTTTGGCCCTAACACAATACTACTAACCAGTTTATACAATACATCCCAAATCCAATAAAAAAAGAGAATCTGGGCTTTAATCAGAGCCATATGTGCACATGCTTGCGCTGCACATCGAATGCACAACAACATGACATCTTATGCCATTCGGTAGACAACACAATATGCTGTAAATGACCTCTTCCTCAGTTTCTGTCACAGTTTCTGAGACAATAAGGTTTTTCTGAAGTGGTTATGGCATTGTTCCTCCATTAAAATTTAAAGGGATAATTCAGCCAAAAAATGAAAGATTATCATGTTTCTCTAATCCTGTATGACTTTCTTTCTTCTGTGGAACACAAAAGAAGAATTTTTTTAAAAATGTCATGACATAATTTTTATTTTTGGGTGAACTGTCCCTTTAACTACGCTTTATTTATTTTTTTAAGAGTAAGAAGCACAATGAAAACTCACAAAGTCAACATTAGGGAATCTCCTTTCTCAGTTCCTCATAATATTGTCTAGCTGTTAACAAGCTGGCTTATTGTGTCCCTCAATCAATCACACACTTGTGGATTACTCTGCTCTGCATCACATCCTCCTGGACTCTGAGCCACACATGTCTGAAAGCCGTACTTATCCAATCATGCCATATGGATGAGAGGAACTGTTTGATGATCATTTCTGTAGTGTTACTACAGCTGGTGTAATCCATATAGAAGACTATGGACTGTTGCACGTCTGATTATTATCAAAACATTCAGAAAGGAATTGTGAGGCCATGAATCACTTTATCTAATGCAGCTGTTTAAAACCTTTCAAAATGTGACACTATGTTTGCGGAGCCAAGTTGTTGTAATTTTTTATTTAATCATCATGTTTGAATGCCAATAGACTAGCTCCCTCTTTATGGTAAGATGATGGGTGGGAATTGCCAAGCAAAAGCGTGGCCTTTTCCCAATTGACTTCATATTTTTGCAATGGCTGTTATGTGCCAAGCAAAACTGGGCTTTTACCTTGCTTGTCATTGGCTGTTCCCTTAACAGGTGCTTACGTGACTTGCTATGTGTTGGCTGCTAAGCCCGCTGGTCTGCTTTTGTTTTCTTTATGGCTTGGATTTGTCTATGTGTATGAGTTTGCACTAGGATTTCCATAAAGTCTTCTTTGAGTCATTTGGCAATGCTTGTTTGCAAAGCTGAAAAAAAGTACAGCTAAACTTTTTAAATTGAACATATTACAGTTAATGTTTAGACTAAGTCTTCTATAATTAGAGTCATCGCTAACAAGCCATTGTTTTTCTTTCGAGTGAGTGTGGAAACCACTTGTGCAGTGGAAAAGTCTTCCTATTGCTGTCTTCTCAGATTGTTTTTGTTCCAGCTCTTTTCTCTTCCTCCTGTTTTCACTGTGGAAAAAAACAAACAGGATATAGTATGTTATTACACTTTCACAGCTCATTAATAGACATGTTTTAATGCAGTTATTGCAAGACAACAGCAACTCAATTCCAGTGTTTATTTGACTAAACAATGGATGTGTGTCAGTGCCTGTATTTTCCTTCCCTCTGAGTGGAGCCATAGGCTTTGTGAGACTTCTGTGCTGGGTCATCATATCAAACCCTAGTGGACAGACACCAGGCACACCAAACATCTAGTCCATCATTAATGCGGTGAGGGTAGACTGTCACAGCGCTTATTATGGAGAGCTTTTCTTGACTCTGCAGTATTTCACCTTAGTCCACCCATGCCTCCACCAATAATAAAGTGGGTCTAGGTTTACACGACATGGTCTTTATTCACCAGAGAAAGTGGGTGTGTCTTTCAATGTGAATGTGTAGGATAGAGAGACAAAGAGGGGTTCCAGAGAATTCCAAAAAGATAAATACCTAGATATGAGTCAAATCCCAGGCATCCAGTGACATCTTTACCGGACTGTTTGGGTATTACTTGCCCTGCGTTTGTGGTCCAGCCCGATTTATAGTAGTGCCGCTCGCGTCAAAACCGACGTATATCATGGTGGGGCTCTCTTGGCGGCCATTATCCCCCCCAACAATGTAATCCATGCACACAAGTGTGCCTAGCGTTAATTTATGGCATACTGATGGATTTACACCACTTGCCCCATTAGTGTGTACATTACCTTGGGCATGTTATGTAATGGTGTTAGGGAGATTTGGAGAAAGGATAACAAGTAATAAATTTGAGCTCTTCTGCAGTGAGAATGAAAAGTCTGGGTTCAGACTGGTCAGAGCCACAGTCTCGCTGGACCTTAGCTCACTGACAGTGTTATTTTCATTGTTTATTGTGATGAATTCTGCACCATTTAGGTGTTGGTACTGGAAGTAAGTAGAGAGGCATTGTTTTGAAAGTGCTGAAACTAAAAATCACCATGTCATCATGGCAGTACTTGTCATAATATTAATTTCGAATGGTCCCTTAATAAAAGCAAAAATTCTAGGTTAGCGTGAAGCATTTACAATGGGCCAAATGTGAACATAAAACACTCACTTTTGCAACAAGATGTAAACAATGCCTGTGTTAACATGATCTTAGTGTGAATAAATCTACAACATTTTCTGTGTAAATTTTCTGTGTAAAACTTCATCACCATGATTGCGACACCTAAAACCTTAAAACGTCTGTTAAAATTATGATTTATTCTGCAATACAGCTCAATTAATACACAAACTAACACAAAGAGAATAATTAATGTGTCTTCAGACAATTATAGACTTTTAAATAATCATAAGTCATTAAAAATGACTTTCATTGTGTGTTTATCACCATAACCTAATTTTTTGCCTTTTTTATGAAAACAATTTTTTTTTTTTTTTTTGTGTAGTAGTAGTTTCAATTGAACTCAGAATATTCCTCAAATTACTATTGGATGAAAAAATGTAGTTGCCTTAACACTGGTGCAAACAAGCTATAATATTATTTTTATGAATTTAAAAAAAAAAAGTTAAATGCGAGAGGAAATAATAATTATAGTTGTTGTAATTTTGACTGTTCAAGCTGTGTGCAATTGTCTCTTTTTTCTCCTCCTTGTTCTCCACCTCTGTAAAGCGACAACATAAAAAGCAAGATATTATGTTTAATTAGCAAAACAATTGTGTATTTAATTTCTTATTCACCAACTTTAATTACTAAGAATGACCAAATTTAGATGGTACAACACAGTTGAGGCACATTAGGCCATAATTTTGTACGCCATCACTGCTATTATGGAAATTTGCAATGATGTACTGTACGTTCCTGCACTTTAGTGAGCTATTATGTCTGAAAAGTGAAAGATAGTAGAGAAGAGATGCATGAATTCCCATTCATCCAACACTAAGCGCATATCTGAACAAATAAACACTAAAACAATGTACTGAAACTGTACAAAGTAGAAGTGCCAACATTAACACTTCTCTGTTGAACCACAGCCAGGTAATTTTTTTTTCACAGCAATATTTAATGTGAATTAAGATGTCCTGTCCGTTTAAAGAGTAATAACGGCCTTTTCTATATTTGACCAGGGAGTTTAGGTCTTGAGGTTGATGTCCATGATACCTAGTTTCTCATATTCATGATGAATTGCCTTCATTTATTTGTGTACACCTGCCAGTTTTAGTGTTTCTTTGATAAATGTGCCACTATTGGCATACTTGTGATGCCAAGCATACCCAAATCACACATACCCATTGATTCATATTTTCTAATTAGCCAAAACTGTCAGAAACATAACGGTAAGAGTGAGCGCCCCAGAAAGTTCAGTAATGGGACTCATGGCAACCGTCCAGTTAGCTTAAACCAGTAAGTTTTAAATGAGAACCTGAATCACCCTGCTTAGAGATACAGTTAGAGAATACAGAGATCTCTGTTGATAAAACAGTGCATTTTAAAGGTAACAAATGGCATGAACCTTAGAGCTGATTTGGCAGAGATAATCTAAAAGAGGTAAAAAAAAAAAAAAAAAAAAGTGATAAATGAAGCTGGGGGAAACTCTTTGGCACTGCGTCAAAGGTACAAATAGTAAAAAGTCTTTGAAACTCTGTTAACCAGTGGATGGCATTGGCTTCTGCAGTGAGGGGCGATGAATAATTATTTTTCTTGTAAAGGGAGTGTTTTAATTTGTGAAGATGAACAAGATACATAATGTATGATGCAGTCCTACGCATTTTAAAGAACACAAATCTGGCTCAAATGATTTACAGCCATGGCCATAACTTTAACCAATGTGCTAAAATCTTTTGCGGTGAGGAAGTGTGCATATTTATGTCGACATCTCCCCAAAGATATGGTGACAGAAAATAATCCGTTCCGGTATTAGGAGACATATTTTCTCAGGATATAGAACTCAACCGAAGGTCATGTGCATGCTAAAATATTTTTTAACAGGAATACATACATCAGTGCAGTGGAGAAACACCCAGGAAAGTGTTTTTGGGCATGCTGGACATTCTTTCTCAGGGCTTTACACCAAGATCTCTCTTTTTTTTTGTGAGGGTCTTAAAAGCAGCACTTTTAGGAGTGTGAGCATATCACGGAGTGAACTCTTACGTGTCAGAAAAAAGTAGGGAGAGGATACAGATAACCGCTAGGATTGAAGAGGAGTAACTGTGGGAATTATGACCAGCTCACATGGATGGTGTTTGCATGAACCACACTGACACCGTGTTGCTTAAGTTGGAGATGCCAGACTCCTACGATCACACCACATGTGCTTTTGTAATGTTTAGAAGGTGGTTGCATTAAAGGGATAGTTCACCCAAAAATGAAAATTAGCCCATGATTTACTCACCCTCAAGTCATCCTAGGTGTATATGACATTCTTCTTTCAGATGAATCCATTTGAAGTTATATAAAAAAATGTCCTTGCTCTTCCAAGCTTTACAATGGCAGTGAATGGCCGTTTCTGTTTTGAGAAAGTCCATGAAAGTGCATCTATCCATCATAAAAGTTCTCCGCACGGCTCTGGCGGGTTAATAAAGACCTTCTGAAGTGAAGCAATGAGTTTGTGTAAGAAAAATATTCATATTTAAAACTTTATAAAGTAAAAAAAATTGCTTCCGGCCAAATGAACATATGGATTCGACTTAAGTCTAAGCACAACTTATTTGAGAAATGCGACGTACTGCTGAAATTTGCGCTATGCCATGACACACTACACTACTTCTGACGTCACAAGTAGCATAATTTGCGCTTCAGGCGTAAGTGGAATCCATATGTTCGTTTGCCCCCCCACCCCCCAAGAGCCGTGTGGAGCAGTTTTATGGACTTCAAAACAGAAACGGCCATTCACTGCCATTCTAAAGCTTGGAAGAGCCAGGACATGGCTTTAATATAACTCTGATTGTATTCGTCTGAAAGAAGAATGTCATATACACCTAGGATAACTTGAGGGTGAGTAAATCACAGGCTAATTTTAATTTTGGATGAACTATCCCTTTAATTTCCCCTCACCAGTACACTTTCTTTGTTTTCTTGACAAGTTAAATAACAAAAAAGTGTAACACACTTCATATAGTGAAAATTCGTAATTCAAACATAAACTACATTTTATTGAGAGGTGTGAGAAAGCAGTGTAAATTTGTATCTCAGAATTGTTCTGTATTTCAATGTTTCATATCCACAGTTACATTGCCAGTATTGTAGTTGCTCATAACTCTGTAAAAGCAAGGTCACATGGCTCTTTTTGAGATGATATATAATCTGTCATTGTGAATTATTTGAAATGGTTGCACTCATGATTTTGAAAATGCGTTTGATGTTTTGGTTTTATGAATCCCACTTATCTTTCAGACCACTTCAATGTCCCACATCCAAACGTTTTCTGTGTTTACATCTGAATCCCTTTTTCCAGGATTTGGTCCAACTACATGTACAGGGGACTACTTGCTCAAAGCCGAAAAGGGGAAAGATATACTTTTTGTTTTGCCACAAATCATAAAAGTTTGAGAAGGCTCAGGATGTGGAACTTTAAAGACAAGCAGACCTTGATTATTTTACCGTTGTCACCACAATGAAGAAATGTGCTGCTGAACTCTTAACATAACAATATATGTCTCATAAATAATGTTTTAACGGGTTAGTGGAATGTAAAATCCTTCTTATTCGAGAAAGAAATAAAAGAGCTTTCATAGATGCATAAAAATCAATGCATTGCATACATTTATAATTGATATATGAATCATTGAACATCATTGAACTATTCTGATATTAATACAAAATGATAGATATAAACTTTTAATACCAAATTATTTGAACATGACCAAAGGACGCATACTACCCCTATTGATGCAACTGTAAATATCCACAGTCCACAATGCTCACAAAGTATGTAAATTATAGATGTAAGTGAGCTTCACAAGCAATTTCACAAGCTTTAATTATCTATGTTACTATAACAGACACACTTTAGAGACCTTTATCAATGGCACATGTGGTAAACACGGAGTTAGGACTTTGTGTTCCTCAAACACAATTTTGTTTTAATTTCCTTCGTTTTTTCTGGAATTTAAGAGCGTCTTAGATCTAAAGTTCTGGAAAATCAGAAAACATGACTGGCCGTTTAAAAATGTAGTAAAGTTTTATCACTGCATAGACCTCTTCCAGTTGAAAAAATGTTTGAAATTTAGTGAAACCAATATCCCATTACTGTTATTGCACATTGCTGACTATGCACCTAAGAGCTTTTTTAAATTCATAGATTATTGTAGATACTAGAGATAGACAGGTTGGTTTTACAGATGCAGATTAATCTGCGTCTATAGTTGCTTTGCTAAAAGCGACATCGATAATACAATGTAATTTGCAAATAGTTATTCACACACACACACACACACACACACACACACACACACACACACACACACACACACACACACACACACACACACACACACACACACACACACACACACACACACACACACACACACACACACACACACACACAGTCAAATTATTAATTTTGTTATCTTTTTCCCTTATTATTTCTCAACTTTGAGGATTTCAGGGATCTGTAATATTATATAAAAAATTTGTTGAACCATATTTTTAGGATTAAACTTACTTTACTTTAATAACAACTTTTCTTTGAATAACAACAACAAGGCCATTATTGTGGAAAGTTTGTTCGTGTTTTTGATAGTGGTGATAAGTGAAACTAAAAAATATTTTATCATGATATTTTATCATTTCCAAACAAGAGAACGTACATTTTTGCTGACCGTTTTTAGTCACAGAAAACCTGATTTTCTGCATGTAATAACTGTCACCAAAAATGTATTTTCTCTTGTTATGCTGAGCTGTCCTACCACTCATATAAGAATTCTCCCTTCCCCTCTTTGGCTGTGATCAGATTATTTATTTTGCTGAAGATGCCTTAGGATGTTACTATCAAGGATGTTCGCAGTTCAATTACCAGAGCCTCTCCCACTGTACATGTTTACGTTCACATGGAAGTTCAGGGAAGAATGTCAGACAGATAAACCAGTGCGCTTCATTCTGGCATAGTATGATAGCCGCAGCCAACATGTCCAACTTGTAAACAAGGCGGCCCATCGTTTGAGGGTGAAGAGGGAGTAAGTCTCCCTCTTTCTTTGTCTCGCTCTCTGCATGAACTTTTCTTATTTCCCTGGAGGGCTGGAACAAGCCTCTGGATGTAGAGTTCTTTTCTATCGGGGAGATGGATGGTCATGTTCTAATTCACTATAACTGATAAGCTCTTAGTTGTTTGGAAGTTTTAAAGGTTAGGGAGGAAAACCTGACCTCTCTAACCACAAAACAAGTTTGGAGTCCTTTTAAATGACTAGTTCCATGTAAAGGATCCACATATAGGGACATCAAAGATGGTAAATATATGATTTTCTATATGCGATGCTTCACACTGGTGTATTCCTCTCACCATTAATTCAGCTGCAGCAGGAGGTTTTCGCTAGTGAGTCTCCTTTATTTGGCTGCCTAAAAATGAAATGAAGCATTTTGCAACTCTGATCCAGGCAGGATGAATTGCTCATCTGCAGCGAGAGCAAGAAATAAACTCGAGCACTTTCCAAATGCTGCTTGGCGCCGCTTGATTTATTAAAACTTCTGTTCTTAGAACACAGACCAATATGAACCAAGAGGACCATATAGATACATATATAATGTGCTGTTTATATACAGCAGTGATTCATGTCATGGTATAAGCGGTACTCTAGTTGTTTGTCAACCTCATTGGGTGAATGGCGAAATATGGTATGGAAAGATCCAAGCCCCCAAAATCAAAGACTTTTTCAAGAAACAGGCCTACTGCCACCACAGCATCTCTCTTTGTCTGGCGCCGGTCAAACTCTGCGAGTGCAGAGCTCCCATGATATTTAAGTGTTGTTGTTCAACCAGGCCGAGTGGCAGTCGTGTTCATCTTGCTCAAGCAGTTTTATGATGACTTTATTTCTAATGACTTATTTGGTGGGGGTTTATAGAGAAGCGGTCGGCAGAGAGAGGAAATGAATTAGACTCTGCACAGATGGCTTTTAAGGCAAAAGACTGGATGACAAATGTTCCCTGCCCTCCAGACCCTGAGCCTCAGTATAACAAATTGAAAGCGACTATGAAAAAACAGTAACAGGACACTGACTTCACAGTGCCATTGTATCTCGCGACTCACTACACAACATAAAAATATATAGTAAAAACAGAAGCCTTTAATCTTTTAATATCCCTGCCCCCCACCCCCTACCGCCTTTGTGCATATGTAGGCTCTATGTGTCAAGTCTAGCTCATGCTGAGGGATATAGTGTGTAAGCTCAGGAAGTTACATAGCACAATGCTTATATGGTGACCTATGTTTTGTACAGAATGAGCTCTTGCCCAGTTTCATATATTCAATGATAGGGTTTCATGTGATCATTGGGTACTTGGAGATATAATTCATGCGTTTCTGTGGAGCTTCCACTTGGAGGAGAGGTTTTAGCCTGGAGCTGTGTCTGCCACTTGCACCTTCTGAAATTGGAAACCGGCTGGTTCTCATTTAGAATAATGATGGAATCCTCAAACTTTCAAGGTTTGGCAATGAAAAAAGATTTCAAAATTCTCATATTTGTGTTTTAGGAATAGATTAATAGATTTCAAACGTGATTTCGTTTTAACATGATTTCACCAAGTACAACATCTTTGTTGATCCTGGAAAAACATTCCAATCAACCAATCAGATTTGAGGGATAATATTACAGTTTATGTCAAGTTTAGGCTTACAACCAGGTGCTTAGATCGGTGTTATTCACCTATCATTTCCGTCTGATTTTAGGGAGAAGTTATGGATAGGGTTAGGACAATTTTTGGACAGGAATGTGGTTCCATGATCAACAAAATACGTTGATCCAGGAACAGGTCTTACTTGGCAAAATCATGGTGATCATGTCAAACCATCCACCACAAGGTGCAGTGACCATTTACATGCACTTAAAAAGTACAATTTTAGTAATAATTGGTCTTCTTTTAAAAAGTAAGTGTGTCCAATCCTGCTGCTTTAGGGTCAAGTTCCTGCAGAGTTTAGCACCAACCTGCCCCAACACACTTGCCAGTAAGTTTTTAAAAATCCTGAAGACCTTGATTAATAGTGACTTTACAGGAGCACGATTTGACACCCTTGTTTTAAAGTGTCACGCAATCAGTTTAATCCAACTGAAATCATACCAATATTATATAGTCCAATATTTCAGAAGTCAGATTAACAGACCTGGATGACATCGGACTGTAGCTTGGCATTATCCAACATGTTAATCAAACTACAGTTGTCCTCAATGTTGTGCACTTGCTGTGAAAAAACAATGTGTATTTAATCCTTCATTATTTAGTTATGAAGAAAGATGAAAAAAAAACCTATTGTTGCTTGGTTATAACTACACATGTAAACATGCTTATTTACTGACAATTCTGGAACTATCCTTTCCTGTCTGTGCGGTCAAAACCCACAGGCCACTCCACAGAAACATCCAAACATAGCAGTTAAGATGCCTACATTTTGAATAAACTTTTATTAATCTGGTCCATCATTCAGAAGTTTCTTAAGGAATGTTCTTCAGCTCTGATGTTGAGTTCATCTCCCTCCTGCTGGTCTCTGGTGGTGGTCCCAACAGGGTTGAGAGAGTGCTGGATCTGTTCGGGACTTTAATGCTCCACTGCCCAGGAAGAGTTTCTGATAATGGCTCTTGATCTGTGAGGCTGTCTCTGCCTTGTTATCTGGATGAGAGGCCGACTGGAGGCCGTAGACTTATCCTAACGACCCAGTCACTCCGGAGGGGCCACCCCCTCGCCTTCTCTTTGTGGACTCTTTCAAACTCAGATTGAGGCTCTTTCCACTTACAAATTCACTCTAACCAAGCAAATGATGCCATTATTTCCTTAACAGCTTGTTGTTCTTTCTTTAATCTTGTTGTTTTCTGACTTATAGAAACCATAGTATCAATCTTTGGCTTCTGTGGTCATTTTAGTATGCTGGTCTTCATTTGAAAGGGAAGGAAGAAGCAGGTCAAAGACACGCCATATCTTTGCTCTGGACGAGATTTGACGGCTATTATTTTTGTTTCACTGGGTTATCCTCCGGTGCTCAGCAGGGCTACATTGGGGTCTCTAACACCTGCTGGGTCTGTTAGCAGAGTCCTGTTGTTCTGCCACATGCCAGGAAAGCACCGTAAACCCATAAACATATTTTCAAAGGCCCATGACACAGGCTCAACCTCAAAAAGAGGACAATGATGGACGAGAAGAGCACAGAGAGGGATTGAGGAGGGAGAGTGAGGGTTGAGGTATTCAGTTTGACACGTTGTGATGTGTTAAATAGGCTCCTGTGCTCCTGCTAACTGCTGCACAAACACAAGGTGTAATTTTTAACACAGATGCTGTCAAATTAGTCACTTTGTCCACATTAGCACTTAGGCTAGGTAGCATTGATTAGGCAATGCTGATTGAGACCTGTCTAAAGTATCAGTGGTCCCATAACATCCATCAGTCTGATCACAGGTGGACGAAAAGGTGTAAACAGTCAGTCAGTCAGTCATATTTATTTATAGAGCACATTTAAAAACAACAGCTGTTGGCCAAAGTGCTGTACAAGTGTAAACAGGTATCCATAAAAGCAGAAAACAACAGATAATGCACAAAACAATACAATACCACTACAGCCGCTTGTGACCATAAGCAGCAGTAAATAAGTGGGTTTTAAGCAACGATTTAAAATCGTAAAAACAGAATCAAATTAAACTAAATTAAACAGATTTAAAATCGTGAAAACAGAATCAAAAACAAATTGTGATCTGAGCACTTAGATACACATGTAAATTGCATTTGTAGTGTAAACACTAAAGCTTCCTGAATGTCTTTCTCGCCTGTCAGTCATCCATTGCAGGTTTTAAACAAAAATTAAAATATTGGTAAAAACCCTGATTTCATTAAACATTAGTATGCCATATACAGTGACACAAATATTTTGCTTTAGAATAACATGTTTTATAAATGAAAGAAAACAAAACAAAAATATACATTATTACAAATCCCCTTGATGAAAGTGGTCACAGGAAGTGCATTTGTCAAATGCTGTAGGTACAAAATGCGGTCAATATTTTAAGTCTTAACTTTTTTATTTAATTAATTATTTTTAAGAAATAGGCTAACTTTTTTTTCTATTTTTTTTGGATATTCAGGATTATCTTGAACACTAAAGGTTTTTTGAAAAATACTGCTGTTAGTTTCAACAGTTAGCATGAACTCACATGTGTAGTTGGACACATGTACTCTATAAGTCACAGTGGGGCATTTCAGCAGGAGTCTAAGGACACTGAAGGCCTTGATTAAATGACCACATCTGACTCTACAGGGTTCCATGTTCAAGCTCGTAGCTCATACTGTTTACCAACGAACCACAGGTTTTACTATAATTATTACTTTTTTTGTTAATATGTTCTTTGTTAAGTGGTAAAAAAAAAAAAAAAAAAAAAAAAAATATATATAAATAAAAGTTTTGTTGGTTTATGAACTTTTTTTGTTGGATTTACCTTTTCATCTTATTTTTGTGTAATATGAATTATTCATAAAAATACAAAGAGAGCACTGGAGAAACTGAATTATAGAGAAACTATAATCAAAAGAGACCTGTTTTGTCTGCTGGTCTTAGCTTGTTGAGTGCACTGATGGGAACCCATAAAATCGCTCTTGACTCAAACAGCTGCTTTACAATTTTATGAGATTGTTCTCATATATAATACCACACTTATTGAAATTCAATAAGCATTTTTTAACCTGCACGTCATACATTATTATCCATTATTCAAAATATTCTGCACATGATTACTAGAGGCCTCTTTCTTTCTGAGAAAAAGGAATATGATCGATTCACAAGTAATTTGCAACAAAAAATATAAAATAAAAAAATATTTTTATAATTCATGACAGCTAAAAGAATCCGCACCATATCCGCACTCTCCAGTAATTTTAATATGTGCTACAGCAATGATTTTTATTTTTTTATTTTTTTAGGTGAGTTCTTATGTTTTTAAACTGTTGCGCTCCTCCTCAGATTGTAACACTCTGGCATCTTCTATTAAATTCTAAATTATGATCTATTCTTTATCATTATAGGTATATCAATGGTACAGTCAATTTTGGCACATATAATTTTTTATACCATAAGATGGCAGATAATTTTGTAGTAGTCTGTGATTTATAGTTTAAGTCTGATTTATGCAGATTTCTGCAGAATGGAACACTGCAAATGCATTGTGAATAAAGAATACTTCAGTTGCAACTTGATTCATGTTCCACTGAACAAATGGCAAGTCAGCAAAAACACATTAAAGTCGCCATATGAGATATGTCAGATTCAACAGGGCCATGAGCCAAAAATGTCCAAAGAGACTTAAGAGAGACGTTGTTATTAATTTAAAAATTCTAAAGATTATTTATCTAAATGTCTGGCTAAGTATACAGACCATAAATTAATGTGAATTTTATCTTGAAGTAAATTGTCAGCAAAGTTATTTTACTACATATGATCTACTAGTTGTATGTTTGCCACTATGGTAAATATATCATAACTGCGAATGGGGGCTGTATAATAAAGTAATTGTTCATTACTTTGCTGTGTCTAGTACTAAGAGGAATCATTCTCATTACACTCTCCTTTAAAGTTGATGCTCAGACCTTGGTTCTCACCTTTGACTAGTCTGGAACGTGTGAAGTGTTTCCAGATGTGTACCTTTGCCAACAATCCTAGACCCGGAAGGTTCAATGCTGACATATTGTGAGTGTTAGTCTTTTTTATTTTAGGCACAAAAACAAGTTTCATTACTAAATATGGGAAAAGACAAATGCTGACCAGCGTCGGAGAGCCATTATAGTGTCACTCACAGAAACAAAGCAATTTTAGTGTTTAATTTTCAGTGTTAAATGTGCATTACCTAGCATCAAACATAATTTAATATAGCTCACTGCTTTGTTAGATTGTCATGTATAATTAATTATCTCTTAGATGATGTCTAGATGTAGTCTCCTTGTTAACATGTGAACAAAGTCCAGTATATTTTATTAGCAGCCGGTTTCATGACCTTGGCTTTCCTGATTAGCATCACTCTGAAACTGAAATCAGACAATTATAAAAGCTGAAAGCAAAATTAACAATGTTTAATACAGATTTGCTTTCTTCAGAAATGCTTATTTTTACAGTTTTTAAATCTAGATTACCTAATTATTTTTTGGATATCTTAAAATTATATTCTCCTATATTCCCGAATCCCGATATTGTTCCATACGCATAGGCCTGCGTTATTTTTACGCATTGCTGTGCATCCCTTTGCTTAAATAGAATTTTCAGCGAGAGCAAGGAAGTCTTTCAGCGAGGTGCAAAATCAACAACATTCCTAGTTGGCCTGCTTCACATAGTTCAACATCTCACGATAAATCACAGGCAAGACAGTTCAAGTTAAACTGAGGTGAAAGTTTGGGGTAAATAATCCAAGTGAGACACCCTCAAACCCTCCCTTTTTACTCTCTTTTGACTTGGCAGCCGAGGTTTCTGGGCTATAACATAATTAAAATGAAAAGTTTTCACCTTTTCCTCCTTTGACTTCTGTTGATATATTGAAAAACATTGCTTTGCATTTTCAAGAGCATCCTTCTTGAGTCGGAACAAGAGGTTCCATCAGCAGATGGATACTTTAAGAGTGTTTGAGACAAAAAATACATTTCATTTTATGGCATAAATGTGTGATTTTTGTACGATAAAGGAAAACTACTGCAAACATGATTTTGGTACCAGGATGTCTTCTCTGAAATGCTTTGTCCCTTTGAGGGCCCCCCAAGGGCAAACAGCATTCTGCTGGTTGATAGTTAGTCCAACACTCATACATAGCCTTTCATAAACACTACACCAATACCTGTCATGCGCGCCCATCATTTTTCCTCCGGCTGCTCCATTGTTTATATTACACAATTCTTACATCTATTCAAACATTTGCTTTTCAATAAACACACATGAATAGGCAGAGACCTGAGCAGATTCATTTATAATTTGTCACCTGATATATAAGTCCATTTAAGTTTTACTTTCCTTCTCCTTTCTTTTTTCTCTCTCCATATTTTATCCTTCGTTTTTAAACCCAACCGCCCCACGAGGGGCCTGTAAACTTCAATTCACTGGTCGCATTCAGCCATGCAGCCAGTGAATCAGTGAATGCTGCCATTTGTGGGATTGCACCCAAACCAAAATTAGCTTTAAAAGCAGTTCAACAAGAAGTAACTACTTATCTGTGTTTAACATGCATTCAGTTTAATCTATTGGGGGCATAAACATCCCATTGATAAAAAGTGCTCAGCGGACAGATTGCAAAATAATTAAAGGGAGAGTTTGGTATGGAATGTAAACTTTACAAGGGTCTCCATTTCTGTTTATTTTGAAACAGCTGTGAAGAGCCAGCCCGCCTGCCAAGTGTAAGCAGCTGTTTGTCACTTTCATTTTACCAAAGAGCCACTAGAAACAGAAAATCCACTTCAGCTGTCTGCCCCTCTTTCTTTTTCAATCTCATCTTGCTCCAACACTTTCTGTCACTCCCTCCACCGTTTGATACAATGGTGAGCTTCTTGCTTGATACCACTGAATGATGCGTTCTTGTGCATAACATGTGACTCTATTCTGAAGGTCATTCACTGGGTTTCTTCTCTAGTTTTAAGTTTGAATAATAATAACACCATCATTACACTACCGAGTGTGCACCAGTAATGGAAGACAAGCTTTTGGCTCAAGGTCTCAATAAGAAATGGAAATGGATTGAGGGAGAAGTAGAAAACAACTGAGAAAGAACAAGAGAGAGAGAAAAAATATTTCACTTTCATTCCTAGATGTATCTGGTGCTGCATGATTCCACAAACTCTTTCTCACTAATAATCCCCCAAATTTACTTCTCCACTTGCAACTGAAATGGACTGTGCCAGCAGGCTATAAATCTGCCCTGCCAAGACAACACGGAACATTGGGGCTCAAATCTGCCGTAACGAGTTATAACTACAGTAAACTAGATTAATCTTGCGGGTGATACAATCTAATCGTTGAGTGTCAGAGGAAACAACCTGATCCAAAGGGAAGTCAGTCTATAAGCTGCAAAGCTCAACGTGGAACAAAACCGTCCGAGACTGTTTACATACCTGCCCGCTGATTTATTTTTTGTATATGACGAGCGGTCCTGTGACTATCACCCGCACATTTTATTACAGCTCTGGAATGTTCAATCTCTGAGGGAACAAGGTTACCATTTTATCTTTTTGTCTCCAAATATGGTGATCGCTTTCTTTCAACCCTGTCATCCATCATAACCTTGTTCTAATGGCTTTAGGGATGGCTTTTACCAGACAGTGCTGTACAGCTCTTAAGGCGACCAAGAGCCATTTGGATGTAATTGTTTTTAGCGTTCTTACATTTCTCACAGAGTTAGCAAATACACTATTGGTTTTTTTAATGTCTTTGAAAGAAATATCTTATGCTCACCAAGGCTGCATTTATCTGATGAAATATACACTTAAAATAGCAATATTATAACATATTTTTACAATTTAAAATAAGTTTGCTTTTTAACATATTTTAAAATGTTATTTATTTCTGTGATGGCAAAGCTGAATTTTCAGCAGCCATTACTCCAGTCTTCAGTGCAGATTTTGGTGCTTAAGCACTTTTTGCTGCTTAATTTTAAACCATGATACACTATACCCTTAAAAAGTTTGGGGGTAAGTAAAAAATAGAGAAAACAATAAATGTATACTTTTATTCACCGAGAACACATTAAATTGATCAAAAGTGACAGTAAAAACATTTATAATGTTACAAAAAACAGTTTTCAAATAAATGCTGTTCTTTTGAACTATCATTATTTCCAAAAAAATATATAATGCTGTCCACAAACATATTATCCGGAAAAAACACTTTCAACTTTGATAATAATAAGAACCATTGTTAATAGACTATTTGAGCACCAATAATAATTGGTTAGAATTAAGCAGCAAATCAGCATTTTAGAATAATTTCTGGAGGATCATGACACTGAAGAATGGAGTAATAGCTGGTGAAACTTCAGCTTTGTCATCACAGGAATAAATTACATTTTAAAATATATTAAAATAGAAAACAGTTATTTTAAATTGTAACATTAAATAGTAATTCACAATATTACAGTATTACTATATTTGTGATCAAATAAATGCAGCCTTGGTGAGTATAAGTGACTTATTTTAAAAACTTTTAAGTATTTCAAACTTTTGACCAGTGGTGTAGATTAGCATCCTTGGCATCTCATTATCCATTTATGTTGTGCTTGCGCACATATTAGTGTCATCCTTCAGACTGTTAGATAGTATTATCTACTTTAATTCTCTGCATGACCCACATGCCAATGCTAGTCCTAACTTACAAACACGAGGCATGCGTACTGTATATGTAGTGCGTTCCAGAGGTCAATCTGTGGTCCTCTTGCTCACTGGAGCCTTTTAGCCCTCTGCCCTGTCTGAGCAATGAACCCTCCGCTGAGTTGGGTCACAGCGGAGCCAGAGCGCTAGCCATCGATCAGCTCTTATCAGCTTACAACTGACAGTTCAGAAGCGCAATGGAGGAGCTGAGTGAGAGAGCCCTGAGAGAGAGAGAGAGGAAGAGAGAAACAGAGAAGAGAAAGAAAGATTATGCCATATGCTGTCTGCACTGTCAGCTGCCGGCCTGAGCTGTACTGTCAGGCCAGGGCCTAAGTTATGGGTGCCTCAGGGCTCCTTGATAAGTCTGTAGGGGTTTGAGTAAGACAGAAAGAGGGAGAGATAAGCACTGAGGTAGAGCTCTTTGAGAACAGATGACAGGCTCTGCAGTCTATGATTTTATGTACTTTCAACTCTATTTCCATGAACTGGAGATTGAGAGCCCTGCAGAATTATCAGCTTTTGTACCTACAACATTGTACCTAAAAATGTATTTGCAGACACTGTGTTAGTTTACTTATCAGCTCTTTAAATTAATGAATTATGCTCGACTACACCACACATCTGGATGTAGACTAGATCTCTTTTTAAAAAAAATCAATAATCAGCCTAATTTACATAGAAATGAAGCGTGAAAAAGCTGAAAAACATGACAGTGACTTATTTAAT
Organism: Gila orcuttii; assembly: GCA_026230005.1. NCBI lineage: Eukaryota > Metazoa > Chordata > Actinopteri > Cypriniformes > Leuciscidae > Gila > Gila orcuttii. The sequence continues at coordinate 25,398,583 of JAPDVR010000002.1, read as the reverse complement.
CTTGAATTTGTCACATGATCCTTCAGAAATCATTCTGATTTGGTGATCGAGAAAAACATTTCTTAATTTAATTATTAATTAATTTAATTAATTATTCATTAATAATTTTTATTGGAAATCGTGATGATTTTTCCCCCAAAGTTAAAAAGAACAGTGTAATTTGAAATATTTCATTACATTCTTAGTGTCTTTACTTTCACTGATCAATTTAATGCATCCTTGCTGAATAAAATAACTAAATTCAATTCAGTTCACATTGATTTGCGTAGTGCTTTTCACAATACATATTGTTTCAAAGCAGCTTTACAGAAAATGCATGTGTCTACATTACAATTTAGAGTGATCTGTTATCAGAGGTGACTGTGTCCAAGTAATGCATTTTAGAAATGTGCATATACAAATCACACAGTTAGCTAACAATGTATTAATTTAAGGTAGAAACAATGAGCTCAAGTAATTATTACAAGTTGTGAACATAATGATTACAATATACAGAAAATTAAAATAAATAAAAAATCACCCCAACATTTAGATCAATATGTTTAATCAAGATTTAAAACCATGCATACTTTCCGTTATCTGTTAAGAGTTTATTCAGCATATTAAAGAATAGTCCATGGTGAGTGAATACAATGAATACCCTCAAGTAATATGAATACTTCTTAATACTATTTTTGGGGTGCCTTTTCAGAAGTGGCAAGTATTACCCTTGGTGGTCCTGTCCATCCCCGCCAGCGATATACAGTTCAGTAACAAATCCAATTATTCTCTGACCCTCTCTCAGCAGCAGGCCTGTGCCAGCAGAGCTTATTAGGACCCAGTGTCCACAATGGGCAGCTCAGACAATTATGAGGCAGTGGCCTCGCTAGAAGAGAATAAGTGATTTGTTTAATGTGCAGGCTTTTTGTGGCTCTTTGAATGAGAAGAGATGGACATGGTTATGGGGGGTAGTGAGCTGGGTTAGTGCAGTTGTGATTTGCCCACTTGAATCTATGAATAGATTCAAGTTATGTGTGGAGTGATGGATTGACTTATCACAGGTCTGGTAAGGAGAAACTGATAGGCCGAGCAATCAGAATCTCCATCCACTTTGGCTGCCCAGGGAATTTTTGTTTTTGTTTTGTTAAACATTTGTTTTGTATTTTCAGCAGCCTTTACTCTAGTCTCCTTACTTTAGTCGATCCTTCAGAAACCACTCTAATATGCTGATTTTGTGCTCAAGAAGCATTTCTTATTATTATCAATGTTGAAAACAGTTGCGCTGTTTAATGTTATGTTTTTATGTTTACTGGGACTATCCATAGAAGTGGTTTTTATACTGTACAAACTGTATATTATATCCCCTAACCCTAAACCTACCCATCACAGAAAACTTTCTAAATTTTTACATTTTCAAAAAACATCACTTAGTATGGATTTATAAGCTGTTTTCCTTATGGGGACCAAAACATTTCCCCACAAGGACAAGGATTTCGGACATTGCCATCTTTGTGGGGACATTTTCTTCCCATAATATGTAGGAAGGATTTATCAGGCCACACACAGGTCTTGTAAGGAGGGATTGAAGGGTCGGAATCTCCAACCATCCATATTGGCATCTCAGGGACAGGGACAATATTTATTTTAATTAATTATTTTATTATTTATTCATTTTTATTATTTTAATTAATTATAACATATGTGTCTGAGCATGGTAATAATATTTTGTAGAGACCTATATTAAAAACAAGTCAAATGTTGGCCTAGCTTATCAAAGCTGCTGTCTTCAATGGATAACATTGAATTCTACTGTTTAGAGACAAACACAGAACATCAAGTGGGATGAAGAACAAAGTGAAACATAAGAAGATCAATCTTCCATAGAGAGTCTATTGCAAATCCAAGTACCTCATTATTCTCTGCCATTCTTAGCCTAGCTTGCTACTTTGTAGCCCAAGGCTAACTGTAAATCCTAGCTTGTGTATAGACAAGTACATGTGTCGGTAGACAGATGAGAGAGCTAATCTGCGCTTGAACCTCTTTCCTGGCAGACAGACAGACAGAAACTAGAAAGGATGGTTCCCCTTTGTGAGCCTTGCTGTTATGTGTCAAGTGAAATTTGACCTTTATTCCTCAAATGAGAGCCTCCACCCTTCATGATTCCGCAGCCTTTAAACTCTTTATGACAAGAGACTTCAAACGCTACCACACTCACACTTAATTCATAATATAATTACTGCAGAATATCATTGTTTTTGTTTTTTGAATGTGAACATTGTGTTCATTTTAAAGTGGGATGACATTTTTTTCTTACCATTGTGCAAGGTAAAGATTATTATTGTGAAGTATAGATTATCAAAGTGTCTGCGGTTCCCACAGTCGCGACTTTTCAAACCCCTGTCTCTCTCTCTCCCTCTCTCTCTCTATTCCTAGACGCCTTAGAGCCAAACAATGCTGAGACAAAGTCCTCAGTGGAGCCAGACTGATAAAGCTATCCACAACTGTCAATCAAATCACTAACAGAGTGATAATGAACACTTTAGCTTTGCCACACCAACTCCAGTAAACCTCTGTCATTCTCTCACCAACACTCTCTTGTGAGTGCCATTCCTTCTCTTACCTCATTTTCCTCTTGTCATCCATCCCATTCATTGCATTATAATACCACACTAGTATCAGACAACAAAAGCAACAATGACTTGTCATTTTTGGGAATTAGGAATGCCGTTCTTAAGAGGCACTATGGATTTAGAGGCAACTTCTGTTGCTGGAGAAGTTGAATGAGTGCCATACATAACTGGTTCTTTGAAATTTGCAGATGAACATTTTGTAATCCATTTGAGGAACATTCTTGTAAACAATGTCTTGAATGAGGTTGACTATTGGGCTCAACAATAAGGATCAGGGACCAGTGTAAGAGAGTTAGGTGCATTTTGACAGAACCATAATTTTCCTTTTTTAAATAAAATCTTTACTTATTGTTGATCTTGTACTTTCAAATGTTATTTAAACATTCTGCTTTGTCAACAAAATACTGTTATTTAGATGGCTAATATAAATGAGATTATTTTGTGATAGTCTTAAAAGCATCAATAAGAATCTGATAAAAAAATTAAAAAAAAAAAACAGTGTTGGGAACTTGCATTACTTGGTTATTTTTTTTTAGGAAAGTATTACATGTGTTACATTACTTTTGCTCCCCTGGGCTTGGCTTGCTTGTTTTTAAATAACAAAAAAGTTATTTTTTTGGCAGATGTAAAGGCCTAGTTTTGGCAAATGTAAAATAAGCCTAAGGCATTTAATTATTGCTGGTTTGCATAATATTTAGATTTTGCGTTTCACAGTTTTAATTTATTTTGAGGAATACTGAATTTTTGTGCAAATGAGATAAGCAAATGCATGCACACATTTAGTATAGATCTATAACCATCATGTTGACAATGCATATAATGCCTCTGCAACTTACAATTTCTCTCAACGTGGGGACGGAGGTGTCAGTCAATAAATGGGAAAACAAAGTATATTGCGTTACTTTTTTAAAGTAACTCAGATATTTTTTATATTTAAAAGAACTTTACTTGTTACTTGAAAAATGTAATTTGATTGTGCATTGTGTTACTTGTAATGCGTTACCCCCAACACTGATGAGAACTACAAAAAACAATCAATGATGTCTTGCATTGTATGACATGGTTTTCCAGAAATGGGTGTTTTACGAATTTAGTGTTCATAAAACAGAAGGAAGAAACAGGGGTAATCTCCAATAAACAAGTTTATTTGCAGGTTTGGCAGACAATCGAAGTAAGCAGGTGAAAAACTGAGAAATGGGTAGTTGTAGAAGGAATAGTGGATAACTGTTGCTAGTCTTATCTGTTTCTAATGCAGAGTGTTGGAGATGGTGGAGCGGATGGCTGAAGCTGAAGGCAAACAACTGAAGAAGGGCGAATATTAGAGGAAAGTGTCTTTTTTTTTGGACAAAATCTAAAGCAAAAACAGTAATATTGCAATTTACAATAACTTTTTTATTTAATATATTTTAAAATGTAATTTATTCCTATGATGTCAAAGCTGGATATTCAGCAGTCATTACTCCAGTCTTCAGTGTCCCATGATCCATCATAAATCATTCTAATATGCTGATTTGGTGCTCATAAAACATTTTGTGTAACAATCTACATATCACATGATGAGTATTAACACGTTACTGATAAAAAGTAAATAAAAGAATTAAAATCTCTCTGCATTCTCGATTCAAGGATTCAAGAGAGAAAAGAAAAAAGGGGAATGAACGTCATCTAAAAAAAAAAAAAAATTTTCTTCTCCTGACTCTGTTCCACAGAATCTCTTATTAATGTTCAAATGCGTAGCCTTTGGACAGGAAATTAATCCAGTGCTAATTTAAACAGTGCTATAACAAATGTATTATTCTGTTGCACAGAAATAATGAGTTAGCCAGGAGTTTCCCAAGCTTTCAGTGAGTCAGGTCATAGCCTAAGTTGGCTAACAAAGATCCAGGTCTAATCCAGGTTTGAAAAAGGCTAGTCTAATAGCTGAAAGCTGCTGCTGCATTGACTTCAGACGAAGGGGACACACATTCTTCAGAATAGGTCCGGAAGGTCCCTTGTTACCATTAGGGATAATTGCACCCGCACTGGAGCTGTCATCTTTTTTACATATCAACATCGGACAACCCCCGCAATCTCCATAGACAAGAGCATATTTTGAAAGCAATTAAAGTTAGGGGAAATACAGTGGTTTGCCTCTGCTGACTTGACACTTCATGGTTGATTTTGTGCAAGGCACACCTGGTGGCCAAACCAAGGGGCTCTACACATCTAAGAAGAGCTTCGAAAAGGGAATACATTTACACTATTAAACCTATTGTTCTTTGTTCTGGGAATACACAATAGCAGTTATTTAAGAGGATGTCCAAACTTCACTTTTCCATACAATGACAGTGAATAGTCAACTTCATAAAACAGCAGTCTGCTAAATAACTTATTTTTTTTAAAAATAAGAAAAAATAAGAAATAGGAAAAAACAAAGATCATATGGCTTTTAGTGACATGTAAGTAAATTACTTTTGGGTGAACAATCCATTTACGTAAAAAGTGTTTTAAGTTTCAAGATGGATCTCATTGTCATGCACCTTGTGAAAAAGGTGTCCGTCCGTCCGTCCGTCCGTCCGTCCGTCCGTCCGTCCGTCCGTCCGTCCGTCCGTCCGTCCGTCCGTCCGTCCGTCCGTCCGTCCGTCCGTCCGTCCGTCCGTCCGTCCGTCCGTCCGTCCGTCCGTCCGTCCGTCCGTCCGTCCGTCCGTCCGTCCGTCCGTCCGTCCGTCCGTCCGTCCGTCCGTCCGTCCGTCCGTCCGTCCGTCCGTCCGTCCGTCCGTCCGTCCGTCCGTCCGTCCGTCCGTCCGTCCGTCCGTCCGTCCGTCCGTCCGTCCGTCCGTCCGTCCGTCCGTCCGTCCGTCCGTCCGTCCGTCCGTCCGTCCGTCCGTCCGTCCGTCCGTCCGTCCGTCCGTCCGTCCGTCCGTCCGTCCGTCCGTCCGTCCGTCCGTCCGTCCGTCCGTCCGTCCGTCCGTCCGTCCGTCCGTCCGTCCGTCCGTCCGTCCGTCCGTCCGTCCGTCCGTCCGTCCGTCCGTCCGTCCGTCCGTCCGTCCGTCCGTCCGTCCGTCCGTCCGTCCGTCCGTCCGTCCGTCCGTCCGTCCGTCCGTCCGTCCGTCCGTCCGTCCGTCCGTCCGTCCGTCCGTCCGTCCGTCCGTCCGTCCGTCCGTCCGTCCGTCCGTCCGTCCGTCCGTCCGTCGGCCCACCCCTCTTTATGCTGAGAAGTGCCTATACATTTTTTTCTAAATCGCTTTGGCACATTTATCGAAACAAACTTAACATTCTCTAAACTGTAACGGCAAATGTCACAACTGTTTGCTTGATCATCAGACCTTTAATGTATGCTTGTAAAATGTAGTTACTCACCCAAAACATTTAATTCATGCTTCACAACCTAGTTGTCGTGTCAGTAAATTGGCCAGTGTTGCCAAAATATAAAAGCCTGGTTTCACAGACAAAGCTTAGATTAAGCCAGGATTTGGCCTTAGTTCAATTAGGACATTTCAGTAGGTTTTTATAAATGTGCCTTAAAAAAAAAAAAAAAAGAAAAAAAAAACCTTACTGGTGTGCATCTTGAGACAAAACAATGGAACTGACATATTTTAAGATATGTCAATACAAGTTACTTTCAGTTAAACCAGCTCAAACATGCATTTTAGTCTGGGACTATACTTAAGTCTTGTCTGTGAAACCGCGGCCAAAATTGTTTTTGTCATTGTGTGAGCCACACTGGTTGAAATGTTTAGATGTTTTTTCACCATGGAAATACAATATATACAAATGTCATGTTTGTTCAACTTATTTGTTGGCAATGACTGCTTTCTATACCATACAAGACTGTCAGTTTTGTCTAGCTGAATGCTCTTGTGTCTCACACGGAGCTTTTTAGATACAGATTTCTACAGTAGGTAAAGTTTTACTAGGAAAAGTTAATGTAGTACACAAAAAGAAAATGGACATTTGGTCACACTTTATATTAGATGTCCTTAACTACTATGTACTTACATCACAAAAAATAAGCACAGTGTACTTATTGTGTTGATGTCGCATTGCAAAACACTTTTGCTGCTATTGAGGAACGATACGGGTAAAGTCAGGAACATGTTGGTGGTATAAGGGTGGTTTAAGGGGTAAGGGAAGGGTCAACGGTATAATTATAGATTTTATTACAGCTGTCATTACATGTAGGTATTTTTTAAAAACATAAGTACAATGTAAAAACATGAATGTGCACAATAAGTGCATTGTATCAAATGATTAATTACAATTTTAGTACATGGTATTAGACAACTAATATAAAGTGAGACCAAACATTTTTATTTATACAGCACATTTATTTTTGTAGAAATGTGTTCCATGTAATTTAAAATCATGTCTTCCCCTAACACCATCCTCACACATTCCTACATATCTTCCCATTGCTCTTCCATGACAAGCAACTGTGAATTTTCAGTTTGCATGTAACACGTTTCTACAAAAATAAACTGCTGTTGCTGTTTAGGGTTGTGACGTTTCTCCATGTTCAAAAATGGTAGTGAATTTGCTGGGGTGTGTGCTTGCAAACTTGATTGGTTGTGATTACTATTTTATTACAATGGCAGGCCATTTTCCAATTTAGCAGACATTACAAACATTGTCATAGGAATTTATTGAAATATACATGCATGACAGATTTTGATAATTTAAGGCGAGACACGGCAGGCAAAAACATCGTTTTTTTTTCACTGGTCAATTTTGAGATTTTGGGATATTTGTCTTCAATAACATGTCTTCTTTCAGACTTGTGGTGAAAAAAAGTCCAAAATACACATTTCGGTCTTTATTTTACTACACTTTGTCTGTAGTTTTACTACACTTTGTCCATTTTACACACACCGTTAGAAAGCTCTCTCTCTCCTGAACAATACTCCCGGATCCAAATATGGTCATTTCCTTTTTATCAGCAACCGTGAAAGTAAAAGGGGGGATTTTACTCTAAATGCGCAATCTCATTGGCTGATGCTAAATCTTTAAAGCCCGTTTTCTCAAAATGACTTTTCTCTCATACTCCAAGTCCGAAATCTCCAGTTCAGTAACACCTATATACACCAAACTTTCCAGTCTTGTACCTAGTTATATTATGAAGACATTTACAGAGGGATTTGTAAATATATTATTCCTAGCCTGATTTATATAACATTTTATTCAAAAAAACATGGCGAAAATCATTTTTTTAAGGCTATTGGCAGTATATTCTGATTTACAGGATAACAAAAGTAGATATCCATAAATCCCTCTGTAATTTTTTACCCATCTAATATGTAAACACAATGAAAACATAATTTTGAACCTGGCTTTGTCCAATACTCAGATTTCGTTTTTTAAAATATATGCAAAATAGCGCATATTTAATTAGACAATGCCTCATTTGCATATTTAAACATTAAATTACAGAAAACTTGTAATACATTTTTTTCTCATCTTAATGTAGGTAATCAACTGGCAAAGTTTCATGGTGATATCTGATAGTTAAAAAAATTACCCTATTCACCTGTAGTGTCTCGCCTTAATGCATTGTTTTGCATCTGATGGCTCACACAATGAAAGAATGTTTAGAAGATGTGAAGAGTTTGACAATTTCACTGAGAATCAGCCATGTGCATTTAGTATTTGTGCAAACTAGACTATTGCACTTACTCTGCACATATGTGCCAAAACACAAGTAATTTGCTTAAATCAATAAGAAATTTAAAATTTGATGTGAACAAAAAACAAACTTTTCAGAGATCAGAACTTATTGTTTTGAGAGGAAAAAAAATGTAATTTGAGAATTGAGCCAAAGCAATTGAGAAAAACTGTAAGATACCTAAACATTTTGATATTTGTACGTCCTTGAGATGGCGATGATCATAGAGGATAGAGATCAGTGTTTTACTGAGTAATGGACTAAGTGGCAGTCATTGGGTCCATTTTTGGACTATGTTACACCATTTCCTGTCCTTTCTGTCTCTTTTTCCATGAATGGTGGCTGATCAGACTTCAGTGAGAGCCTTAAAGAAAACCCATAAAAGTGCTTTTATGGATACTTCCCGACCTCATTCCTTCATCTCTCTATTAGAGGAGACAGTGCTCCGATTCAAGGCCTCGGTTTTCATTTTAAACAGCAGTCTGCCTAATCGACCCAACAGCAGCAATAACTGTGCTGTGAAAACAAGGCCATGTAGCTGTAAGACACATCACACTTGTTGTGAAAACACGTATGTAACTAGATAGCATTATGTTAGCCACATGGTAAAAGTGATTTTTAGGAGTATGTTTTTGCACAAATGGTTCATAAAATACCAATTGAGTAATATAAACCATTACTAACATAATCATTATTCCAGGCATGACGTTTTAAAAATGAACAAATTACTAAACTTCTCTTATCTCGATATGTACCTCTGCCAGTCTTAAAGTCTTAAATGATGTCAGTTACATGAAATCATTTATTTGTTTGGGCATGAGAGGAAATCTCTGAATCCTTCAATGTGGCACAGTAAGTTCTGTGGTCGTTATCATTAAACATTATTCCAGACAGAACATTATTTGTGATGTGTGTTATCAAAAATTTGAATAGGCATTTGATAGTGAATTCAGACATTACCTCAATGGCGGTGTTCTACACTGAAAAAAATTATAATTTGTGTACGCTCTTAAAAATTAAGGTTTCAAAAGGGGTTTTCTCAGCGATGCCATTGGAGAACCATTAGTTCCCCAAAGAACCTTTCATTGAACCATTCTTAAAAGAACCATTTTTTTTCGGTTACACTTTATTTTTAGGTGTCCGTGTTACAGTTTAATTGTACATTAAGTACTGAGTAATAATAATTAACTACATGTACTTACTATAGGGTTAGGAATAGGGGTTGGTTTAGGGTTATTTATTTGTTATTATGCATAATTTATAGTTATTACTACAGTAATATGTAATATGTGTAACAAGGACACTGTAAAATAAAGTGTTACCGTTTTTTCTTATTGTGAAGAACATTTTATAATCTAAAGAACCTTTCTCCAAACAACCTTCTGTGCAGTGGAAAGGTTCCATGGATTTTAAAGGTTCTTCATGGAACCATCAATGCCAATAAAGACACTTTATTTTTAAGAGTGCAGAAACATTTTTACTCAGAATTATTTTTCACAAATAATTACTAATGGCAAGTAATATTGAATTAAACATGAAATACTAGAAAGTATTTTATATATTTTCTTCTAAAACATACTCCAATTATAACTTTGAAAAATTATGTTTCAAGTACAGTTTTTGTCATGATGTGAAATTACAGGCATTCATTGATTATTTTATTTAGTCATTTGTTTACCTCTCTCGCTTTCTCCCGCTCTCTTTCCCTCCTCCCCAAAAGCCCTACACTCCCACAAAAAAAGTACTATTCATTGTTTCCAGTCCTTGGGAAACAAGGGCGATCTTTAGAGCAAATTATATGGATGCATTCCACCTCATATATTTGTCAGGCATTTCAGCAGTGGAACACTCATTAGGAGAGGCAATAAGGAGCACTGACAGGCAGCTTCAGTCCACCTCAAAGCACAGTCCATTTACGCAGGCCCTCAGGAGTGCACATATACACTGCTCCTTAAAAAACACACTCTCGTTACACTCTCCTCGCTCCGGAGTGTGTGTATTGAGACACATTCGACACAGATGTGTGATTTAGATGAGGTGAGTTTAGGGAAGTGATTGGTATAGTTTGACAAAGGTCAGCAGAGTTGTCTCCGGTGTGTGTTGGTGATTTATTTCGGGAGTACTGTGGTTTGGGCGAGCTGGCCGGAGCTGTGTGAGAAAGACATATTTTTGTGGATAGGAAACTGGTTTTATTGGTTGACGAAACCTCAGAGTTCCAGCTGTTTCCGAGCTCTGAGTAAAGGCCGACAATGTTACTTCAACTCTAGACAGATTTAGGAGAGACGGAGAAAAGCTGGGAAATGGAAAATGATTTGGCAAATCTACTTTAAGATAAATGCTTTCAGATCCTGTAGGTGTATCTTCCTTAAGACATTCGCTCTCCACACTAGTACAATTTATCTAATCACCTGATTTATAAATAGCAGCTGCAATATTTCTATCAGAATGGAAAGTTCAGGTTTTTTTAATACCTCTGATGTAAACATTTCACACACTATTGAGTCTATAACTGCATATCGACGCCAAAACAAAGACAAAATGGGCCATTTCACATAGCATTCTCCCAATGAGCCATTGAGCTACATTACGATTCAAAGGTTTTGTCATTATCATTGAATAAATAAGTCTGAAACAACAGATAAAGCATTGATAGACAGCAAGCTCTCAGTATTTCCACTGGTAAACACACTCACGTCACCAATCTTAGATCAACTAGAAAAGTTGAGTCAAGCATTGTTTGAGCTGGATCTGCTATCTCTCTCTTGTTGGTATACAGTCATGTCTATATTCAGTTCAGCTGTCACACTG